>OX451739.1:1170986962-1172186962 GCA_948472305.1 Vicia faba
CCTGAAGCTGTACATGTCCATAAGTTTCATTTATTTTGATTGATCCAGGAGAATTTTGAGTTTGAACTTGTTGAAATATTTAGGTCAGAATTTGGTACTTTTAGAAATTCATGCTCATCTTTGAGAATTAGCTTAAGTTATTTACATATTCAGAATCATGAGGAAATTTCTAACAAGTTTGATGTTGGAAGTTTTGTGAATGGATGAGAAATGAGTGAGTTACAGGATCCATGGCTGGAGGTTGAAGATGAAGTTCATTCATGACTTGATTTATGTTACATATTTATTGTTTTGTCAATATTAACGGATGTATAGTCACCCCAGTGGTAAAGCGCGCGTCTGTTAACCTTTGGGATCTGGGTTCGAGCCCCAGTGATACCTTTTGTACATTTTTCAACATTTTTTCATCCTTTTTTGTTTCAGCTTGCAGCGCTGGGCATCCCCCTTTGGGCTTTCCACTTTTTTACTTTCTTCTAACCCCCTGACTACTTTTGCACCCCTGGCCCATTATTTTATTTATCATTTCATTTTCCTCATTTTATTTTTATTTTTATTTCATATTTTCTTTATTATTTTTATTATTACTATTATTATCATTATTATTTTTTTATTAATAAAAAATCCAAAAATGTTTTATTTATTTATTTGCATATTTAAAAAATGCTTATACATTTTATTTTTCTTTATAAAACAAAAAGACTAAAAATATTTTCTTAATAAATTTAATTTCTTTTTTAATAATTAATATTTAGATAATTAGGTTTAATTATTATATTATTTTATTTTCTTCATTAAAATTAACTTAGAACTTAGGTTTCTTTTAATTATTAATTTTTACATTATTATTAATTTAAAACCTTTTCATAAAAAACCCTAAAAATCATTTTAACTTAATTTCTTTCTTAGTTAGTTTAAACTTAGTTTTGTTTAATTTTTAATTAACCATCTCTCTTAATTAGGTTAAAACCCCTTTCATAAAAAATCCAAACAAAAATCATTTTCTTTTCCCATTTGCATTTGTACATTATTATTTATTCAATTCTTATACATTTATTCAATATGGTTGTAATAGTTAATTAGGTTTAGTTTTCTTGCAAAATCCTCATTTGTAAATTTGTATACCCCCTCCCCTAAATGATGTAATAGCTTAGTATTTTTACTTTCCACAATTTATCGCTTTATATAAATGCTAGTAATTAGGGTTTGTATGGAAACACTAAAATCAACAAGTTAGCAAACCCTAATTCAAGATAAACAAGCATGTAAATCAAACACATTTTCACACTAGCACCCTTAGGGTAATTCCACTTTGTTGTCTTACAAAAATGGCCATGTTATGCATGTGAGATGTCTTAGCCAAAAGAAATAAAAAATACAAGATCATAGTCCATCGATGACGCTATCAAATGTTGCCTTTCAAAATGATCTTAGTCCCTTAAAGAGAAATGCTAAGACATCTTACAACATTGCTATCATGGTTATACGATGACCCACGCCCGTCCCTTTATATCCAAAGATAAGGCTCCTTATCAATCAATGGTAAGATAGCAATATCAAAGGAAATGAAGAAATGAACAAAGACTTTTAAGTAGGTAGATTGTTCTTAGTTGCTTGCTCAATTTCAAATCAAACACTCTTTCTTATTTTCAAAACAAACACCAAACACTTTCAAAACATTTTCCAAACATGAAATATTTTCAAAAGCTCAACACTTTGTGCACGTTCTTACGAACGAGAACTATTACAAAGTTTTCCTAAACGAAAGCACCTTTTCAAAATACTTTCAAAAACCACACAAAGCACATTTTTTCAAACAAAAGCAAGTGATCTAGCAAGCAACTAAGATCCCATAGATAACTATGGATGAAAAGGGTGCTAACACCTTCCCTTTTCATAATCTACCCTCCGAACTCAAGAAATAATCCCAAAGGTCTTTCATGTTCTTTTCATCCTTTCCTTTTGGATAAAAGAAAAGTCAGTGACGACTCTTGCTAACTGCAACATTTGCGATAAAATGCAAAACACCCAAGTCAGTTCTCTCACCGTATCACAATCACCTTTTGAATACAATTAGAATTCATTTTAAGTTGAACTGATTATGATTCGGACTTGTTAAAGATTGCTTGATATCATTCAAATCTCCTTTGATCCTTGATTAACATTTCATTATTAATTCAACATGGTGACAAGAAAGGAGGAATAGTTCACTAGTTTTGACCTAGTTATTGTTTATGTTTGCTTGAAGGCTCTTATATCTGTTGCCTTGATGTTTTTGCCATCATTTCTCATTGCTTCGATATATTATCATCCATCCCTTATTGATTCATCAATTCTCCTTATAATTACTATTTGGTTTGTTGAGTGTGCAAGGTACCCTGAGAAAGTTTTCAATATTGACTCGATGGCTTTGTGTTCCACTTTATTTGTGGGACACGATTTGCTATGTTTTCACCATTCTTGTGCTTTGTATATATTTTATTTCCTTACCGGATATCTTTATGGTTGTGTCTGTTATACACCATTTGTAGGTTATATTCAGATTTGAAGCCTTGATGCTTATATTTGATGGTGTGATTTCTGACTTGATTTGTTTTACTGATGCTAGCTTGCTCAAAGTTCTTTGGGTTTCTTTTTTCTTGCTTAGTTGCTACGGATAGTTATTTGTTTGTTATTTCACTACTTCCTTTTTATTGTTTCCGCCCTTTATTGCTTTCTATTGCATAATGGGACCTCTGTTGCGGATATATGTCAGGAGCCCCTCTAGTTTATTCAAAGACCTGTTTAAGGCAATTTTGTTAGTGTGCTAATTGTGTTTGTTTAAAATCCTACCTTCGGAGTAGGTATTATGCATGTGTGTTTATATTTGTGCCTCCATTATATTACAGGTGATAAGTCCTCAAAAGGATGCAAGTGAGGAGGGTCCGTAATCGACCCCCGCACATTCTAGTCTGTGTCATCCTTAGCTCACGTGGTACGTCGATGCTTCAGAGTCGTGCATATCATATGTATCGAGTCCGTCAAGGGGGGAAGGGTTTTGTAATCAAACCCCCACGCTTTGTCAGGAGTTCGCATTGGTCGATGCTGACACTTTGTGATCGTTCATATTGTCTTTTGTCGTCTACCTCGATCTTCCATGTCTTGGTTAGGTGTTCAGTCACTTTGGATATCACATTTTTCTTATTTTATCCGTCTCCCGCTTGTTTGCTTCGGGTGATCTGCTCCCCTTAGCTAAATCATTTTCTCTTCATACCCCCGTCCCCTGAGTCAGTATACCCCAATTGCGTGCTTTTTGCAAAGCACTTGTTTGCTCACTTATTTGGTATCTACAATGCTCCTTTAGGATTTCTCGTGTAAGGTTAGTCCTCGAGCTAGACATTAGGATATTTACACATGCATGCTAACATAAGGTAGAAACTTCCCTCTTTCATCTTCTACATAGGGCCATCATTGTATGATTACACTAGGGCTAGAGATTAGAATAGTCTCCCTTAGTTGTTTTCTTTTCTTTGCATATTGCATCTTAAAACTAAAGATTCTTCTTGGAAAATCATAAAACGTCTCTAATGAACTTAAATCCTTCTTCAAGGTAAAAAATACAAACCAATCTTAATTGTTTGTGTGCCTTTTGGCTTTGTTTTAAACCTTGTCAAATTGATGTCTCGCCATCCTTGCTATGATATTTTGTCATCTTTTCGCCGATGTTTCGCCATCACACATGTTTGTTATCCTACTTTGATTCTCAATATCATTGTTAGGTGTGATGTTTTATCATCTAAATTGTTAATGTCTCACCATCTTTGACATGCTACCTTGCTATCTTTTAGCCGATGTTTTGCCATTGCATATGTTTATTATTGATGTTTCGCCATTGCATATGTTTGCTATCCTACTTTGATTCTTAATATCATTGAGGTGTGATGTTTTATCATTTGGATTGTTGATGTCTCGTCATCTTTGCCATGCTATCTTGCTATCTTTTTGCTGATGTTTCGCCATCGCATATGTTTATTGTTGATGTTTCTCTATTGCACATGTTTGTTATCCTATTTTAATTCTCAATATCATTGTTAGGTGTGATGTTTTATCATATGAGTTATTTATGTTTCGCCATCTTTGCCATGTTATCTTGCTATCTTTTTGTCGATGTTTCGCCATCGTATATATTTGTTACCGATGTTTCGCCATCGCGTATGTTTGTCATCCTACTTTGATTTTCAATATCGTTGTTAGGTGTAATGTTTCATCGTCTTGTCTGATAATTTGCTATCATGTTGATGTTTTATCATCTTATCTGAGTTTGTGTTTCCATGTGATGTATTGTCGTTCCCTTTTGTTGTTTTATCATCGTCGTTGATGTTTCTTCATTTTATTTGATGTTTTGCCATCTTGTTTATTGCTTTTGTCTTCTTAACTAAAAAACACAAACCAACCAAAATATATGAGTCGAACTACGGCTGCTCTGATTCCTTAAAAGGGATAATCAAGCATTGGGGTAGGGCCTAAATGAGCATAAATTTTATTTTCCCTATATTATTCTCTCTTTTCTTTTGCATGCATTCCTTGTATAGCCTTAGACATAGATTTTACACACCCTTAGATTAGAACAAATAAGAGTGGATACCATAGAGTACTACGGGCGTGTGGGGTGCTAATACCTTCCCCTCGCATAACAGACTCCCTTACCCGATCTCTATGGCCGCAAGACCGTGATTTCATCCCTTCAGGTTTTCTCGATGTTTACCTTTCCCTTTCGATGGGATAAAAGACGTTCGATGGCGACTTTATTGATTTCATTATCTGGTTCGTCGGTTGTTTCATCTTTCTCTTGTTCAGTTAAATCGCTCCTAAGATTTACACTGATTCATTATCCAGTTAAAGATTATTCCAGACCTCTGCTGGTTTCGTTTAAATCAACCAATGATTCATCCTGATTCCATTCTGGTAGGAACTTTCTCTGGTTCAGTTAAATCTCTCATAAGATTTATACTAATTTGTTATCCATTTAAAGTTTATTCAAGACCTTTGCTGGTTCATTTTAAATCAACCAATGATTTATCTTGGTTTCGTTCTGGTAGACACTTTCTCTAGTTCAGTTAAATCAATCCAAAGATTTATACTAATTCGTTATCCAGTTAAAGGTTATTCAAGATCTCTTCTAGTTCGGTTTAAATCAACCAATGATTTATCCTGATTCCGTTCCGGTAGACACTTTCTCTGGTTTAATTAAATCGCTCCTAAGATTTATACTGATTTGTTATCCAGTTGAAGATTATTAAAAACCTCTGTTGGTTAAGTTTAAATCAACCAATGATTTATCCTGATTCCGTTCCGCTAGATACTTTCTTTGGTTCAATTAAATCGCTCTGAAGATTTATATTGATTCATCATCCAGTTGAAGATTACTTATGACCTCTGTTGTTTCAATATAGATCGACCAAAGATTTATTCTGATACTTCTTCCAATCCATATCAACAACCACCTTGGATGGCATATATAAACCCATCTCTGACAACTCTTCATCACCTCTCCAAATGGAATCTTTAATCCAATTTCCGACGCAATCAACTAACACATTACTTCGTGCATCAGTGAGTGCAAATTTCTGGGCACTCTAGTGTTCAATCATCTTCCACCTTCAAGTCACGAATGGAGGACTCGCCAATCTACCTCTTCATGTTTAAGAAGATTAAACGGGGGAAGCTGTTGTACCCAAAAATTTGCCTTCTCTTTCCTCAAAACATTTCACACAAGATCTATAATAGCTCAAGTTTGCACAAGTGTTAACTAGGTCAAACCATCTCCTAAACATTGATGCCTCAAATTAGGGTTTTGATTTTCCCAAGTATAAGTGAACTTCTAATTCCTCAAATGACCTTCATGGATCGTTATATACCTCC
This sequence comes from Vicia faba, assembly GCA_948472305.1. Classification (NCBI taxonomy): domain Eukaryota; kingdom Viridiplantae; phylum Streptophyta; class Magnoliopsida; order Fabales; family Fabaceae; genus Vicia; species Vicia faba. Next base: position 1,170,992,861 of record OX451739.1, read on the forward strand.
AAGAATACTCATGTCAAGTTTCAAGTCTTGAATCATAATTTTGCTCAGTCAATTGCTCAGATGACTAAAAACCAACTGTATTGGGTAAAAAGTCAACTGTGGTCAACCTATAGTCATACTTCATGATTTTTTGCCAACATCAATATCTTAAATTCCTATTCATCATTTGATCAAGTATTGATCATAATCCCTCAAGAAAAGCACTCAATTTTACAAAAGGGCAAAATGGTCAAATTAGGGTTTTGACTGATCAGTGACTTTTGACCTAATGTGTGATCTAATGGCTTGAAGCATAATCTCAAGGTTTCAAATACAACATGTTGACCTAATTCCATGTTTCAAAACATTCCTCAAGATCAATAGATTGATAGTTGAATTTTTGGTCAATTGATGAAAAATCAACAGATGCACAAAAAGTTAAACTTTGACTTTTTGATCAGATTTGAGTTTCAAAGATTAAAATTCATCAAGACATTCAAAAATATGAAGCTTGATCATCAATAAATCAATAAAGTCAAAAGTCAATTTGAAAATTCAAACTTTTCAAGACTTAGAAAATTTTCTGTGTTTTCAACATGATAATTTCACTACTTCATGACATTTTTTCACCAAGATGTAAGATGATTCAAAGAAAACTTACAACATGAAAGTTGTAGATCTTGATGAGATATACAACTTTTCTCCACTTATAAAGTCCTAGAAATGCTTGGATTTTGAATTATGAACCCATGAAGTCATGCATTTTTTCTAAAACACTTAGTGAAAATTTGACCTAGTTTAGGCAGATTTTGTCCCAACTTCTTGGCCAATTTTCACCAAGCTCCAAGATGGTTTTGTCAAAATGGTCAACATGAAGGTTATAAAGCATGTTTCAAGCTTTCCAAAATGTCCAATAACTTGAAAAGATCATGCTTAAGCTAGAAGTTTCGAAGAGATGAAGATGGCCTCATCAACTTGAATTATAGGTCATTTTCTTGATGAACATTTGATCCAATCTCCAACCATTCTGCATAATCTTGCTTTGCAGACTTCTAACTTGTGTTTCACTTCATAATTAATTAATTACACAATTGATAGAGCCATTGTCCAAACATTTGAGCTCTTATCCAAGTTACATTTTCATTAATGGCACAAAGTAACATTGCCATTCTAGTAAAGTGGCTTTAATCATAAAGTCCACTCTCCTTGAGCTTTACACGTGTTCCTTCTAATCACACACAATATCAAAGCCATAAGAAACTTGTCTATGGCCTCTAACTACTCAGACCATGCTTGTACTATGCATTGAAACTATATTTTTCAAGTTGCTTCAAAAACAAGGCAAAAATCCATAACATGTGAACTTTTGTTTCTGACCTCTCCAAGCCTTCAAACCTTCTCCTATAAATTGAGACACTATTATTCAACTTAGTACACGAAGTAACAAGCATTGAAACTCCCTCAAACTAGAAATTGCACAAAAAACTCCATTTATACCACAGTTCTGCCCGAGAACTTCCATCTCACAAACCACTCGTGCGTTTCTTCTCCAAATCAGTCCTAAAGCTTCCTCACATCAAATATAACTCATCCTAACACATGTTACACAACTGTAACTCCATCTTCACTATCCTCCATAACCAAAAGCAGGGTGTTGCACATTAACTTCTCCAGCATGATTTAGCCATCCTCAACCCAAAATAATCATTGCATTAGCTTCCTAGAGGTTCAAGGAAGCTAACCAGATCATTACAACACCTTGAAAGCTGCTCAAACTCAAAACAAGAATTCCATTTTCAAGGTGAGTTTTCTGACTTTTGAACTCTTCATATAGGTATCATTTGGTTTCCATTTGTGAAGATAAAATGTAGACATCATAGCCCTGAAACTAACCATGTCCTTAGAATTCATTTATATTGCATGAGTATTGTGAATTTTAGTTTTGAACTTTCTGAAAAAATTAGGTCTGATTTGGTACCAAGCAAAATTCGTATTCATCTTTGATCTATTGTTTAAGTTAGTTACGTATTTGGAATCATGGTTAAATTTAAAGCAACTTTCATGTTTACATTTTCTACTTTGGTTGAGAAATGAGGAAGTTACAAATTTAAACAATGGTGATGAATTATCTGGCGTGAGGAAGAAGATGAAGTTGTCATCAGGAATGAGTTTGTAATATATTTATTGATTTATGTATTAAACACCGGATGTATAGCCACCCCAGTTGTAGAAAGCGCGCACGTAAGGCTTGGAACTATAGGGACCTGGGTTCGAGCCCCAGTGGTACCTTTTGTATTTTTCTTATATATTCCTTGCAGATTCAGTGCATCAAACCATACGCGCCCATCATGAAGCCTCATCTTACCACCATCATATCATTGTAAAGATAAATCCAACACATTCCAATGCAAGCACATGGTATACCTCAGGAGGGCAGCCACACTTGATCCAAATAGGCGATGGGTTATTGCCTTGGGTCCAGTCTGAATTGCTGACTCTCACCCCCATTTTACTTTTAATGCAGGCCCATTCATGCATTTTTTTAATTTATTTTTTTATTACAAAAACACACCTTTGGGCCTAGCGCCCTTTTTACTATCTTTAACCCCAATTTCCATTTTTAACCCTTTGACTTATAATTTATATTTTTATTTTCTTTTAACATTATTATTATTATTTTTAATCAAAAATACCAAAAATATTTTATTAAATACTTAGACTAATTATCTTTTATTTTATTTCCATTTTATTTTATTTCCTTAAAACCCTAAAAAAAATTCTTAACAAATTTAACTTTTTTTCTTAATTAGAATAAATTTATACTTAGTGTTTATTTTTAATTTATTCTTTAAATTAAATCAACTTAGACCATAATTAATTAATTTCTTTCTTTTTATTAATTTGATTAGGTTAAAATATTTTTTATATAACAAAACCATAAAAAACAATTTTATTTTCTTTTATATTATCTATTATTCTTGTACATTTTGTGCATTATTTAATAGGTTTGTAATAATAAATAGAACTTTATTGCTTTATATTTCTCATTTGTAAAATTATACCCCCATATCTATTATTCTTATACATTTTGTGCATTATTTAATAGGTTTGTAATAACAAATAGAACTTTATTGCTTTATATTCCTCATTTGTAAAATTATACCCCCATCCCCTAAATGATGTAATAGCGTAGAACTTTAAATTTCCGTAATTTACCGCTTTCAATATTATTGCTAGTAATTAGGGTTTGTATGGCAACACATAAAATCAACAACTATACAACCCCAATTCAAGACAAAAATGCATGAAATTAAAACACTTTACACACTTACACCTCTAGGGTTAACCCACACTTGTTGCCTTAAAATAAAACAGTCATATCCCACGAACGTGGAATATTTTAGCAAAGACCCTCGATTACAAGATCGTAGTCCCTCGACGACCCTTCGATGTTGCCTTCGGTAAAAGATCTTAGACCCTTACGACAAATTACTAAGGTATCCTACAATGTTGCCTACTATGACTGTACGATGACCCACGCATGTCCCTTCACATTCAATGATATGGTTTCTTACTAACTAATGGTAAGATAACGCTATCTAAAGGAGGAGGAAAAGAACTAAGACTTTTTGAGTAGGTAGAACGCTCGTAGTTGCTTTCTCATAAACTAAAACCATTTCCACACTCACACTTACAAAACATCTATCCAAAAACAAACATATCTTTGAACTATTTTCAAAACCAACACTTTGTATACATTCTTATAGAGAAGAGAATCATTAGAAAGTTTGCCGAAACAAAGTCATTTTCAAAATATTTTCAAACTTACACAAAAACATTTACAAAATCAATTCAAAGTGAACTAGAAACTAAGATCTCGTACATAACCACAGATGAAAAGAGTGATAACACATTCCCTTTTCATAACCTGCCCCCCCCCCCCCCCCGAACTCAAGATAATTTTCAAAAGGTCTTTCCTGTTCTTTTCACCCTTTCTTTTATTGGATAAAAGAAAATTCAGTGACGACTCTTGCTATCCACAACAATTGCGATAAAATGAAAAACACATAAGTCATTTCTCCCACCGTATTACAGGTATCTTCAAAAAGAAATGAGAAGCTCAAGTGAGCAAAATAAAAATGACATAAAAGTAAATGCTCAAGTGAATGTGATACGGTGGGAGAACTGACTTGAGGTTTTGCGTTTGTTTTCGCAAATGTTTCGGTTGAGCAAGAGTCACCACCGACTTTTTATTTTATCCTAAGGAAAGGTTAAAAAGCACAGCAAAAACCTTTGAGATGTTTTCTTGGGTTTGGGGAGTAGATTATAGAAAGGGGAGGTATTAGCACCCTTTCTATCCATGGTTATCCATGGGCTCTTAGTTACTTGCTTAGATCAACTTGCCTTGATTTTCAATTGTTTGAAATGGTGCTTTCAATTATTTGAAATAGTGCTTTGTGTGTGGGTTTGAAAATGTTTTGAAAAGAGGCCAATGTGGTGGCAACCTTTGTAATGATCCATGTTGGGATGTATACAAAGGTGTATGTCTTTTGAAAAGTTTTCAATGTTTTTGAAAGTTGTTTGGAAAGTGTGTTGTGATGTGTGGTTTTGAAAAATAGGCAAGTGTTTTTGTTTTACAAGTTGGCAAGTAACCAAGAGTTGTCTACTCCTAAATTTACTCAAAGATTTTTCCTATGTTTTTAACCCTTTTAACAATTTTGTTCCACCATTGTATTTGGTGGACAATCTTGTGTTAGGATATGAACGGGACGGGCGCGGGTCATCGTTTAGACCATGATTGCAATGGTGCCAAGTGTCTTTGGGCAATTTTTCCTTTAAGGGACTTGATCATTTTTAGGCAACTTTCGAAAGCGTCATCGAGGGACTATGATCATTTGATATTGTTTCGTTTTTGCCAAAGAAACTCAACATGCAATATGGCCCATTATTGAAGGCAACAAGTGGAGTAACCCTAGGGGTGCAAGTGTGATTGGTGTTGTCCATTTTCATGCTTTGTTATCTTTGAATTAGGTCAAGCTATTTGTTTGATTTTTTGCATACAAACCCTAAGTCTATCATGGCATATTTAGAAAGCTTTTAAATGCGAAATTTAAAGTTCTAAACTATTACAACATAATTATGGGATGGGGGTACAAATGTTCAAATGAGGGATATTTAGCAAGAAAAATTAAATCTAAAATATTACATCCAAATTGAATATTCAAATTATTTAATTGCACAATAATTAAATAAAATAAAATAAATATCCAAGATGCAAAAATGATTTTCATATGTATGTAAAAAGGTATTTTTCATGTGACAAATAAACAAAAATAAAAATAAATAATTTTGGATATTTTTTACATTTTAGGGCAAAACCCTAATTTTGCTAAATAAAAGGTGTTTATTATTTAATATATACAATATTTATTAATTATATACAAAAAATAAATAAAAAGGAAGTAAATTGTAAAAAAGGTATTTTTGAGGTCAAATATTAATAAAAATAAAAATGTATTATTTTTATGTTTTTTCCCTAAATATTCTAATAAATATATAAGTATTTATATTATTTATTAAATATATTAAATATATACAAAAATAAAATATTTATTATTTACAAAAAAAAGTATATTTTTAGAAAATGTTTTCAAAAGATAAAATAAAATAAAATTAGAAAAAACAAAATGTATTTGTATTATTTCTAGTATTTTAAATAAAAGTATTTATATATTTATTTACATATACAAATGTAAACAAAAGCAAATAAATTCAAAATAAATGCAAAAATGCATGGAAAAATATTTTTTATATTTTTTATGTTTTGTCAAAAAATAACAAGTCAGAATAAAAAAGAAAAAGTCAAAAAATGATAAATATAAACACAATGGGCCAAGGGGGTGTATGTGAAATAAAGTGGTGCAAAAAGGAAAACAAAACTCAGGCCCAGCCCAAGTCTATCTTCTTCAACCTCCAGCCAGTTTGTCTCAAAAACACGCATTTTTCATACTGATTCAAACATCCTGATTCTTGGACTTTCAAGCAAAACTCATAACACCAAAAATGTAGAGCATCAAGAGACGAATCCAGACATATAAAGAACTTGACTTAACTCTAAGAAATGAAAGAGAATTTCTTCATCCCTAATTCCTGACCTAAGTTTTTTCTAATTTTCAGGTTCCAAATTCTCTCAGTACACACAACATAAATGCAAAGTAATTATATGTGTAGCTTCAGGGCCATGAGTAGAACATTTTTCATTCATAAACCTAAGGCTAACTCTTCCTAGATTGAGAGATAGAAGTCCAAAGTTTTACCTATTTCAGCTTGATACGTGTATGACAATGGAGTTACTTTCAAGGCAATGTGAGGACTTGTACAACTTGCTTGAAGTTCAGGGATGCTTCTCCAACCTTTAGCTTGCTTTGAAACTAAATGAGTCGAGCTATAGAAGTCAACCTGCAAAACAGAAAAAGTGAAAATGGTGAAGTTGGTTAGAGGTGTTACAGTCTGTAGCTAGGGCTTGGGATAGTTTCAATGGATGGTAGGGAGTGTGTATGAACCAGCTTTGGCCAAAACGCACGAGCAAACTGAGTTGTGCAACTCAATCTGCAGGGATGCCCTGTTTTGTGCAGCAAAATGGTGTTTTGATGTTTAGGGAGGTATTGAAGGTAGTTGTTTTGTGTTTCAGGTCAGTTGAGGAGTATGGAATGTGTTCACAATGTTTGATTAGGCTTGTGTTGACAGGAATGTAATGTTGTGTTTCAAAATGCAAGTTTCTTCTAATGTAAGCAAAGTTTGTCAAATTGGTTTCTAGGCTACCACAGGCCCTTCAAGTATGGTGCACAAATCACTCTTGATCAGTGGAATTGGTTCCTGACTTTGTGCCTAGAAGATATGCATTGTACTTCATAGATTGTAATCTTGACATAAAGTGCCACTTTACAAAAATGGATAACTTGCTTTTTCTAATTAAGGCTTAATTCTTCATGCAATGACCAAATGCATAGAATAATATCTTGGCACAATGGTTTAGCATTTAATTTTTGAGTGTAAATGAGATTAGAGGCCTGTAATGTAGCTTGCACATGCTGAGTTTGAAAATGCACAAGTTATGAACATGTACATGGCTTATGAACAAAGTGACTTTTGCCCATATTGACAAATTCGATTCTCCCTAACCACAAGGGTGTTTGAGAAGTTCTTGGACATTTTGGAAAGCTTGGAATGTGTACTTCAATCCATATTTGTAATTAAATTTTAAACTCCAAGTGGAAGCATGTGAAAAGTGGCCATGAAGTTAGGCAAAAATCCTGCCTAGAATAGGTCAAAATTTTTCCAAGTTAAAAATGTTTTGCACCCCTATTCCAAAAATCATAACTTGAGCTACAAGCTTCTTTTGAGGAAACTTTGTGTGTCAAAGTTGTAGCTTTTGCAATGGACTATAACTTTCATATTTTGAGTTTTGTTTGAATCCAAATGTATCTTGATGAAAAGATGGGACAAAGTTAGGAAAAAATTAGGAATTTTCATAACTTAGAAAAATTCTAAGTTATGAAAATTCTTCATTTCAAACCCTAATTTGTGATTTTTTGATTTCTTGATGAACAAGTTTCATAATTTGACATGTCTTGATGAAAAATGAATCTTGACACTTGATTTTGACCAAAAAGTCAAAGTTTGACTTTTCAATATACAGTCAAATTTGGCTCAGTTGACTGGAAAATTCATCTGTCAATCTTGTGCATTTGGGATCTTTTGAACTTGTTGAACATGTCAAGACAATGCCATGGGGTCCTTGAGTCCATATGTGAGCTTGGTTTGCCATTGGCTAGGTTAAACAGTCAAAAATTGCCTTTGTGCAGTCAAAACCCTAAAAATGACCATTTTGCCCTTTTGGTGATCTGATCAAATTTCTTGTGGAATTATGATCCAAACTTGATCAAATGGTCCATATGAGTTCATAATGTTGATGTGGGTCAAAAATCATGAGGTTTGACTGTCAATTGACCACAGTTGACTTTTTCCCCAATATAGCTGATTTCTAGGTCAACTGTCCAATTGACTGGGCAAAGATTGGAATCAAGGCTTGAAACTTGGTATGGATAAACTTGTGAGTCTAATATGAAGCATGGAAGTCACTTTGGGCCTTTTGGGTCAAAACATCTTTGTGCAAACTCAAACCCTAATTTGGGTCAACAGTGCAAGGAGGAGTCTTGAGCAGGGCAAACCCTAGCTTGATCTTGAGCTCCAAGGGTCTTGTGGTGAGAAAATGTTGAGGAAATGGGAGGGCAAATTTTGGGGTACAACAGTTTCCCCTGTTCAATCTTCTTGAACCTGAAGAGTTAGATCGGCAAGTTTGCCTTTCGCGACTCGAGGGTAAAAGGAGATTGGACACTAGAGTGCCCAGAAATTTGCACTCACACAGTGGAGTATCAGCAATGTGATGTCGGGAATGGGCTTACAGATGCCATTTGGAGAGATGGTGGATAGGAGGATGGGCTTATAGATGCCATCTGGAGACGTGATAGAACCTTGTCGGGAATGGGCTTATAGATTCCATTTGGAAGTGTTGATCGCGTAAGAGATTCCTTAGCGAGAACTTGCGTACTTTGAGAAAGGAAGATGGTTTCCTGGCCTGTTACAGGTGTTGATCTTCAGTCTCTTCATGCAGATATGCCCTGGCTAGGTACAGGTATCGAATCTACAATCAAACGCTCACAGATATGCCCTGGCTAGATACAGGAATCGAATCTGGAATTGGTCGTCTACAGATATGCCCTGGCTGGATACAGGTATCGAATCTGGAATTTGTCATCTACAGACATGCCCTGGCTGGATACAGGTATCGAATCTGGAATTTGTCATCTACAGACATGCCCTGGCTGGATACAGGTACCGAATCTGGAATTTGTCATCTTCAGATATGCCCTGGCTGGATACAGGAATCAAATCTGGAATTTGCAAAAGGTTGGTAGAGATAGCTTTCCTGGCTGGATACAGGTGTAAACCTCTGACCTGAGAATGAAAGATAATTTCCTGGCCTGTTATAGGGGCTAATCTTCAAACTCTTCATGCAGATATGCCCTGGCTAGATACAGGTATCGAATCTACAATCAATCGCTCACAGATATGCCCTGGCTAGATACAGGTATTGAATCTGGAATTGCGATAGTTAATAGTAATCATCTTTGGATTGACCTTTTTCCTGAAAAGGCAAAACATCAGTTGTATGCAATGTCATGATGTATGAGATGCATGATGTCATGATGTTTTAAAATGAGATAGTGTTGTATGCACTTTATCATGTATGTAAGCAGGATGTATAAAATGTGAAATGTTTATGAATGTGTTTTCGTCTAGGAAAATAAATCTTTGACGAATGCTGGGAGCTTGTTAAATTCGGGGCTGATGTTTGAAGAGTAGAGTTCTTCGTTTTCGCTGGGGATGATGGTTGCAAGAATAAACCGGTAGGAGAAGATGACTCTGTTGGGGAATAAACTTGTTGGAGAGATTACTCTGCGGGGAATAACTCTGAGGGGAATAAAATAGGTGAAGAGATTACTCTGCGGGGTATTACTCTGTGGGAAGAGATACTTCGCTGAGGTTTTGATGAGAGCTCCGCTGGGGATTCCACTAATAAGTTATGTTGGGGAACTTGATGAACTCCGCTGGGGAATAGGAAGAACTTCGCCGAGGACGATCTTTCCGTGGTAATTAGCTGAGGATAACCCAGTTATAAGCTCTGGTGGGGAATAACCTTTGAATGACGCCGGGGAGATGCGTTCGTACTCTGCAGGTGATAAGCTTCAAGAATCTACTGGGGATAAGCTTCCAGAATCTACTGGGGACAAGATTCAAATCTCCTGGGGAAACTTTTGGACTGTACTGGGGAAGTGTCTCCACTGGGGTGTCTGTGTTCTGCCGGGGAACAAATCTTATATTAAGACTGCCGGGGATGCTTGCTGAGGAATGTCTATACTCCGCTGGGGAATGTTTAGATCTTCCGGGGATACCCAACTTCCTTAAGGCCGACAGTAGATTAACTCTGCTTGGGGAGAGTATCGCTGATTTGCTAGGGGAATATTGTGCCTTTTTAGGGCTGATGGGAGACCAACTCTTCCTGGGGAGAGCATTGCTGAATCTTGTCTTACTCTATGGGGAGTTGAGGTGACTTGGTTACGTTCTTCAGCTGAACTTACCTTGGTACCTCGGTGGACAGAGCAACTAGATCGCTTAGACATTTCTAAATTGCCCCTGTTTCTTATGTCATCTGTAATTAATCCTTTGTTTCACATGCAACTATTCATGATCAGCAATTAATGTCAAATGCACATATCAAAAATGAACATTGTACGTTCTTTGCAAAACAAAACAGAAAAAAAAAAAAGGGAAAAACGATGGGTAATTTGTCTGAAAAATTGAACTTGTATTGATTTTGAATTTTGCCTGTAAATAGGTGTTTTGTGTACAGGAGGCTGACGTCCTAGTAAGAGAACGTCGCCGGGCAAAATAGATTTTATACAATTTTGTGAAAAGGAAACAAAACAGCTTTGTGAAAAATAAATCCCACTGGGTTCCAACTCTGCTATCGCCTTTATGTCTTCAAGCCTCTCATCACTTTGCTGCTTAGTTGAAGATGAAGCTGATTGATTACCGTCTGAGCCCGATAGTTGATGCCGAATTCTGGATGCAAGGTGATCCAATGAGACATAGTATTATGCTTTATCCCTAACTTTTTCCTGGACCGCCCTTTCGGGTTTTCAGTCCACCGGGATTCCCATTTTTGCCCAAGCCGCCTTTTCAGGTTTTCGACTTGCCGGGTGTACAGATTTTTCATTTCATCCCTTATTTTTGCCCGAACCCTTTTGGTTCGCCGGGAAGCCCTTATTTTTGCCTAGGTGTGTCAACCTAGCGGGTCTTTGATTCATGCGTAGTATCTTTTTACTATGTCTGCATTGGCAGGGTGAGGAAGGTCGTCACCATCCATGGTGGTTAGAATCATAGCTCCTCCTGAGAAGATATGTTTAACCATAAATGGCCCTTCGTACGTGGGGGTACATTTGCCCTTGGGATCACTTTGAGGAAGAATGATGCGCTTGATTACCAGGTCTCCGACTTGATACTCTTGTCGTCTGACCTTCTTGTTAAATGCCCTGATCATCCGTTTTTGGTACGTCTGACCATGACAAATAGCAGTGAGTCTCTTTTCGTCAATTAGGTTTAATTGATCAAGCCGAGTCTGGATCCAGTCATCTTCGCTCAAGTCTGCATTCTTCATTATCCGGAGAGAGGGTATCTGGACTTCAATAGGCAAGACTGCCTCCATGCCATATACCAAGGAAAAGGGAGTTGCCCCTGTTGACGTCCGTGCTGAGGTACGGTACCCATGAAGAGCAAACGGTAACATTTCGTGCCAATCTTTGTAGGTCATTGTCATCTTCTGCACAATCTTCTTGATGTTCTTATTTGCTGCTTCTACAGCCCCATTCATCTTCGGCCGGTAGGGAGAAGAGTTGTGGTGTTGTATCTTGAATTGCTCGCAGAGCTCAGTGATCATCTTATTGTTGAGATTGGTACCATTATCCGTAATGATCCTCTCAGGTACACCGTATCGACATATCAGGTTGTGCTGAATGAATCGTGCCATGACGTTCTTGGTTACGGTAGCGTAGGAAGCTGCTTCAACCCACTTTGTGAAGTAATCAATCGCTACTAGGATGAAGCGATGCCCGTTGGATGCCGTAGGTCGGATCTTGCCGATCATATCGATGCCCCACATTGCAAAAGGCCAAGGTGCTGTCAAGAAATTCAGAGGAACCGGAGGAATGTGCACCTTATCAGCATAGATCTGGCATTTGTGACACGTCCGAGAATGTTGATAACAGTCGGCTTCCATTGTGGACCAGAAATATCCTGCCCGAAGGATTTTCTTTGCCATGGTATGTCCACTGGAATGTGTTCCGAATGTACCTTCATGTAGTTCTGCCATGATCTTTTCTGCTTCAGTCTTATCCACACAACGCAGTAAGGTTGAATCATGGTTTCGTTTGTAGAGAATGTCGTTGCTGAGGAAGAACTTTGCCGCAAACCTTCTCAGGAACTTCTTGTCATTAACAGATGCGCCTTCAGGGTATTCTTGAGCTTCGAGGTACCTCTTCACTTCATGATACCAGGGTTTTTCTGTTACCTCTTTGGTTTCGAGATCGCAGCAATGTGCAGGTTCATCCAACTTCCAAATAATGATCCAGGGAACCTCGTTGTCCCATTTGACTTTGAACATAGAAGACATCGTATCCAACGCGTCTGCTAACTGATTCTCCTCTCTTGGGAAGTGTTCAAAAGTTATCTCCTCGAAGTGGGGAAGCAATGTCAGCACATACTCCTTGTAAGGAATAAGATTTGGGTGTTTCGTATCCCACTCGCCTTTGACCTGATTGATCACGAGAGCAGAATCTCCGAAGACACTCAGAAATTTGATCCTTAAGTCAATTGCAGCTTGAAGACCCATGATACATGCCTCATACTCTGCCATGTTGTTAGTGCAGTTGAAACATAGCCGGGCAGTGAGTGGAGTATGAGTGCCTTTAGGGGATATAATCACAGCGCCGATTCCATTACCCAAAGCGTTCGAAGCTCCGTCAAAGTGCATAGACCATCGGGATCCTTCCTCAGGTCCTTCATCCGGTCCAGGTACTTCACAATCAGTCACTACCATGATATCCTCGTCTGGAAACTCAAAGTTCATTGACTGGTAATCATCCACTGCCTGGTGTGCCAAATGGTCTGCCAATACACTTCCCTTGATTGCTTTTTGAGTCGTGTATTGGATGTCATATTCCGTCAAGATCATCTGCCATCTTGCTATTCTTCCGGACAAGGCGGGCTTTTCGAATATGTACTTGATTGGATCCATTTTTGAAATCAACAGAGTAGTGTGAGTCAACATATACTGTCTCAGCCTGCGAGCAGCCCATACCAAAGCGCAGTAAGTTTTCTCGAGCAGTGAGTACCGGGTCTCACAGTCGGTAAACTTTTTGCTAAGGTAATAAATAGCGTGCTCTTTTCGGCCAGACTCGTCATGCTGCCCCAACACACACCCCATTGAGCTGTCAAGTACTGTCAAGTATAAGATTAAAGGTCTCCCTTCAACCGGTGGCATAAGAATGGGTGGTTCTTGGAGATACTCTTTGATCTTTTCGAAAGCGGCCTGAAATTCATCGTTCCAACGGACTACTTGATCTTTCTTCAGCAGCTTGAAGATTGGTTCACAGGTAGCAGTTAGATGTGAGATGAATCGGGCGATGTAATTCAGACGTCCTAGAAAGCCTCTGACTTCTTTCTCTGTCTTGGGAGTTGGCATCTCTTGTATGGCTTTCACTTTGGCAGGGTCCACTTGAATACCTTTGTCGCTTACGATGAAGCCTAGCAATTTTCCAGATCTTACCCCAAAGGTGCATTTGTTCGGGTTCAACCTCAGCTTGTACAACTTCAGACGGTCAAACAGCTTCCGTAGATGGTCAAGGTGTTCCTCCTCAGTTTGGGACCTTGCAATCATATCATCGACGTATACTTCTATCTCGTGATGGATCATATCATGAAATAAAGCAACCATGGCACGTTGGTAGGTTGCCCCAGCATTTTTCAACCCAAAAGGCATGACCTTGTAACAAAAGGTGCCCCATTGAGTAACAAAAGTGGTCTTCTCCATGTCTTCAGGATCCATCTTGATTTTATTATAACCGGAGAAACCGTCCATGAAGGAGAAAACTTTATGCTGAGCAGTGTTGTCAACCAGGACGTCGATATAAGGCAGAGGGAAATCATCCTTGGGGCTGGCCCTGTTCAAATCCCTGTAATCAACACACATTTGGACCTTACCATCCTTTTTCGGCACTGGAACCACGTTGGCAATCCACTGAGGGTAAGAAGTTACAGCTAGAAACCCGGCATCAAATTGTTTCATAACCTCAACTTTGATTTTCTCAGACATCTCTGGACGCATACGGTGGACTTTCTGCTTTACCGGAGGGCATTCTTCCTTGATAGGCAGGTGATGAACCACAATGTCAGCATCCAACCCAGGCATGTCTTCGTAAGACCAGGCAAAGATTTCCACATAGTCATGCAGCATCTGAATCAACCGTTGTTTCACACTAAGCTCTAGATTGGCACCAATCTTGACCTCCTTTCTGTCTGTATCAGTACCCAAATTTACCGTTTCCACTGGCTCTTCATGTGGCTGAATGGCCCTCTCTTCCTGGAGTAGCAGTCTCGCAAGTTCACCAGGCACTTCGCAATCATCTTCACCTTCGTCTTCGGCTAAGTTGATCGGATTTTCGAAGTCATAACTGGCAGTAGCAGAGTCGTTACCAGTGAGATCCAGAGTGGATTGGAACCTGTATAAGTGAGTGTGTGTAAATATAGCTGTTTTGCAATATAATAAGGAAAGAAAAGGAGCGCAAGATTTTGAAATGCAACAAACGTCCAATGTTTTGATTAATGATATATGAAAATGACATACAAAAGCCCTCACAAATGAAGCCACGGTGTCCCGGGTAGGACACCGAGCCATAAAAGTTTCAACATATTGTTTGTTACAAATTGAAAACAAAAGAGTTCATTACTGAGTGACAAAAGTAATAGGTGTGAAGTCTTTGGCAGTCCAGTTGCTTGGTCCACTATCGGTTGTTGGGTAGATCCAGCTGTCGAATTCAGATTCCTCCACGTCGTCTTCAATAGCATTTACTCCCGGGTTGGTGATGAACACAGGAGGTCTTCCAATTCTTGCCTTACGAACAGCCCTCTGAGCCTCTTCAGTGAAGCCCAAACCAAACTTGTCAGTCTTTGGAGTGAAGTCAAGAAGTCGGCCCCAGTTTGCGCACTCACCCTTCTCAATAATAGCCTGAGCATCCTTTAAGGAAGCCATCTTCAAAGGAGGGTCTTCAATCACAATTTCAGTTGATGCCAGTGTCTGAGACACCTCTTCAAAGTGTTGAAAGGGGGTCTCAATGAACTCCCCATCCATCTCTATGTACCGGAACGAGTTTAGGTGGCTGACCATATATTCTTCCTCCCCCTGAACTGTCACAATCTTTCCTCTGACTGGGTACTTAAGCTTCTGATGTAGTGTGGAGGTCACAACTCCAGCCTTGTGGATCCATGGACGACCCAGCAAACAAGAGTAGGATGGACGGATGTCCATCACATAGAAAGTTGAATCAAAAACTTGAGAACCAACCCTGATTGGAATGTTAACTTCACCATGTACCATCCTTTTCGAACCGTCAAAGGCTCGGACAACAATGCTACTAGGCTTGAGCTCCAAACCCTCACAATCCAACCTGTCTAAGGCCTTTTTGGGTAATATGTTCAATGAAGAACCGGTGTCTACCAACACATGGGTAAGAGTAGTGCCCCTGCATTTAATGGAGACATGCAGGGCGTCGTTATGGTTCTTTCCCTTAGCAGTCAGATCGGCGTCAGAGAAACCCAATCCATTATCGGCAGTCAAGTTGGCCACATAATCAGTAAATTGATCAGCAGACGTTTCTTGTGGCACATGGGCCATCTTCAGGAAGGAGATCAGAGCCTTGGCGTGGGCCTCTGAACACAACAACAGTGATAGCATAAAAATCTTTGATGAGGTGTGCCCCAGCTGCTCAACTACGTTGAAATCACTTTTCTTGATAATCTTGAGGATCTCCTTCATCTCTTGCTGGGAGGCTTCAACAGTGGTTGCTTTTGGTACCTCCGTCAGGGCAGGAAAATCAGCAGCAATCCATTTGCCCCGAGCGTCAGATGACTTGGCAGCAAGGGTAGAAACAAGAACTCGATTAGGAAGGGAAGCAGGCACACTTGCAGGTGTGATGATAAGAGGTTTCTGAATAGCTGGTGGTGCAATATCTGGCGAGAACAACCTACCACTGCGAGTAATTTTGGCAGGCCCGATGATGTTACTGACGCCGGTACTAGTATAAAACTCTTGTTTAACCCCAAGCACATAAACATCTGCCCCATAGTGCCATGGGACAGCTTTGTCAGATGTATAAGGGAGAGGCCCCGAAACAGTGATGATGATAGGAGCAATTTTCTGAGTGGACATGATTTTGGCAGGCTTCTTTGAAGGAGCCTTAGGAGGTTTGTTGAAAATAGTGACAATAGAAACTTCTTCAGTAGGGGTAGCAGGAACGGCAATCTTCTCGAACAAGATTTCTTTGTTATCCATGAGGCTTTGGATACCTTATTTCAGCAAAGGACAATCAACAGGCGAAACAGCACATAGAAGGCAATCTTTACCATATCCCGGAAATAAACCGGCTAGCAACAGATTCCTTTTAACAGTCAACAACGGAGTAACAATCTCTTCCACGGAGGCTACATACTGGTCTTCTTCCACAGCATTCACTCCATGTTGGGGCATGGGAGCAGTCACAACATTGGGTCTTTCGGGCGCCTCAAACTGTATTTCTTTAGCATCAATAAGGTCTTGAACCTTATTCCTCAGAGCCCAGCAATCATCCGTAGTATGCCCCGAGCTATCAGAGTGATAAGTGAAACGGGCGTTGGGGTTGTACTTTGGAGAAGTTGTGTTCACTACCTTCGGAGCTTCTTTGACAGTTACCAGATTGGTTGACAGTAGTTGCGGCAAAATCTGAGACAGGGTCATGCTAAGTCGAGTGTACTGTCTTTTGGGCCTCTCACCCCTTGGTTGGTTGAACTGCTGAGGAGCAGCAACAGGCTTTGAAATTACCAATGCATTGACAGCTTGGCGGCGTTCCGGCTTAATTTGTCTTCTGGGACCATAAACAGCACTGGCTTCCTTCTTGAAGGGCTTCTTTTCAGTACTCGCGGAGGCACCTTTCTGTATCTTCCCCGACTTGATACCAGCTTCTATCCTCTCACCAGTCAAGATCAAATCTGTAAACCCAGCAAAAGAATTACCAATCAGATGGTTGAAGAATGAACCGGAAAGGGTCCCCAGGAACATGTCAACAAGTTCACGGTCAGTCAGCGGTGGCTGCACCCTGCCAGCCAAGTCCCTCCACTTTTGCGCATACTCCTTGAATCCTTCGCCCGTTCCCAGTGACATACCCTGAAGTTGGGTATGCGTGGGAGCAAGGTCAGAATTGTACTGATACTGTTTATAAAATGCAGTAGCCAAGTCCTCCCAGTTTCGGATACTGGCTCCATCCAGCTGATAGAACCACTCGAGTTGAGCCCCTGAAAGGCTATCCTGAAAGAAATGGATCCATAGGTTCTTGTCTGCAGTGTAAGGTTGGATCTTCCTTACATATGATCTGAGATGCATTTTCGGGCAGGACAGCCCGTCATACCTTGCAAAAACTGGCACTTTGAACTTCGGGGGGATCACAATTCCAGCAACTAATCCCAAATCTTCGAAATCTAAGCCGGGAACTCTCTGCAGCTCCATAGCTGCCAACCTGTCTTCCAAGCCTTTGTACTTATCGTCGGTGGGCGAGTATTGTTGCTCAGAGTAGTCTTCGTCTTCTTCAGCCTCTCCTTCTCCAGCTTCGGATTCGGAAGGTACCGCAGCCGCATTCCCTTTACTGGTTCCCTCTTCAGATGTAGGGGGAAATTCAAGCACTCTTCTGGCTTCACCCTTAAACCTTCTTCCTAGGGTAGCCACCCCGATTCTCTTCTTCTTCTTCTTCTTCTTCTTCACTTGCTCTTTGTTCCCCAGCAGGGCCTTTAGATCCTCCTGACCCTTAGCCAAGGTCATCAAGAGATGTTGAAACTGTGAGTTTTGAGACTGCAAGTCCTTGACCGTCTGTTCGAGATCCATCTTACTGAAATAAATAGCAGAAAGATAAGGAAACCTGGTGTGGAGACCTGCTTATGCGTATGATGAATGATATGCTTATGTATGCAATGCATTCAAGGATTTAGCAAATTCAAAATTGTTGCAAACAAAAAGAACGCACGTCATATTAATAAGAAGAAATTTGTCAGTACATAAATGCCCCATGGGCCAAATATTACAAAAAACTTCTCAAGGTAAAAGACGTTGCGCATCCTTTTTGGTGCGATGTAGGTGTTAAGGGTCTCTTCCTCATGGAGTCGGAGGGTAAGCTCCAAAACCTTCTTCTCAGTGGCGTAGAAGCTAGCTTCAAAAGTGTTCCGTTCCTCCTTGAGTTGGATCCAACTCTTCTGCATCTCCTCCCACGATGTAGGCATGTCAGGATATAGGATGGTGTAGGGAACCTCTCCTTCCTTAACGGGCTCTTTAATCACAGGGAGAACATGAGGGTAAGGCATCATTAGACTCTGGGCTCGGGTTCGTACCCACTTGAGGTAAGGCTCAAAAGGGATGGAGTTCTTGTGCCCCAGTGTCTTGTTGTCTACCTTGTTAGGCATCCTCCAAGCTCTGATGAATCTTTGGCGAAGTCCTTGCGCATCGTTGTCGAAGTCAAAAACTAAGTCAGGAATCAACATGTCGTGAGGGCCATCCCTCCTTGCATATCCAAATTGTCTCAAAGCTAGACAAGGGTTGTAGGTAATGCCTCCTTTAATGCCAAGCAATGGAACATTAGGGAACTCTCCACAATGATCGACGATGATGACATTTTCTCTGGACCGAGAACACCAATGTACATCAGAGTGAGTGAGGGTCATCAACCGTTGTGACCACCTTAATCCTTGGTCATTCTTCAAGATAGATTGTGGAAGGTGCGAAATAAACCACCTTGCAAGGAGAGGAGTACAGCACATGAGAACACCCCTCTTTCTCGTTGTTCGTGTGTAAAATGAGTGAAGAATGTCCCCAAGCAATGTTGGTATTGGATTTCTGGATAAGAAGATTTTGACGGTGTTGACATCCACAAGCTGGTCAGGATTTGGGAACAAGACCAACCCATAAATGAGGAGTGCCACAATTTCTTCAAAGGCTTGTAGGTCCAATGAATTCCAACACTCTTGTGCCTTCTCAAACAAGAATTTTGCCAAGAAGTCTTTGACACCGCTTCTAGTTTCCCAATGCCCCTTGATGTCAGATGGTTGCAAGTGTAGTGCTTGAGCAACATCTTCAGGCTTTGGTTCTTTTTCCGTACCGTTGTAGGGTAGTTGATTAAGAATAGGAATCCTCAGAAGTTGAGAAAATTCCTCCAAAGTGGGCACCAATTAGTAGTCGGGGAAAGTGAAACAATGGTGAAGGGGGTCAAAGAACTGGAACAACACCTTTACCATGTCCTCTTCAATGCTGGTGTTGACTAGGCTGAGCAGTCTACCATGTCTTTCACTGAAGGGAGAGCTTTCTGGAATTCTTGATGTGAGCTCCTTGAGTTGAGGAGGGATTCTCACAAGGTTGACTTGGATAGTTTTCCTGCGAAGAATTTCCATGACCTACAAAACAAGAACAAAGATGAAGATCTAAACCCTTGAAATGGTTAGTGTATGCATATGATGCTTTATGATGTTCATGATGTATGCACAAACATATGTACAAGCAATTCACACCAAACCCTAGTTTCAGGCTTGCATGAGGTTTCATAGGTAAGTACCCTCTTGAGTGTAGTTGGCTTAAAAACATGTCCTATAAATAGTAACCGGGTTCTAAGGAGCTCAATATCATTGGATTGTTTTCCATGTTCATTGTTTTGGTTTAGCCACTTAACTAGCGACTAAAATATTCCAAGAAAACAACCCTCAATGAGTGTAGTATCGAGTATCTACCAACTTCGGACTGCACCAAAGCCGGTCATCTCACTACCCCTAATGAAAGGCCAAGATGGTCAAGTAAGGTTCTAGGTCATTAGTGCTTAGTGACATCACTCAGTGGCCCCGTACTATCCTTGATTGAACTCAAGGGTTACCGGTACTCACAAATATGTCGCACTAATATAGCTATTGCTTCAACCGTGTCGGTATACCCCACACAGTTTCCACAATATATTGCTATCTATGAATGTTTCCCCAAATCCGGGTTTAGGATTTCAAGCCCAAACAAGAGAGCCAAGATGTAAAGCAATCAAAGCAAACAATTAGTCATGCAAGAGGGTGATCTAAGCCCTAAGGTTACTCCACTTTAAAATTTTCCTCAGCAGAGTCGCCAGTTCTGTGATACGGTGGGAGAACTGACTTGAGGTTTTGCGTTTGTTTTCACAAATGTTTCGGTTGAGCAAGAGTCGCCACCGACTTTTTATTTTATCCTAAGGAAAGGTTAAAAAGCACAGCAAAAACCTTTGAGATGTTTTCTTGGGTTCGGGGAGTAGATTATAGAAAGGGAAGGTATTAGCACCCTTTCTATCCATGGTTATCCATGGGCTCTTAGTTACTTGCTTAAATCAACTTGCCTTGATTTTCAATTGTTTGAAATGGTGCTTTCAATTGTTTGAAATGGTGCTTTGTGTGTGGGTTTGAAAATGTTTTGAAAAGAGGCCAATGTGGTGGCAACCTTTGTAATGATCCATGTTGGGATGTATACAAAGGTGTATGTCTTTTGAAAAGTTTTCAATGTTTTTGAAAGTTGTTTGGAAAAGTGTGTTGTGATGTGTGGTTTTGAAAAATAGGCAAGTGTTTTTGTTTTACAAGTTGGCAAGTAACCAAGAGTTGTCTACTCCTAAATTTACTCAAAGTTTTTTCCTATGTTTTTAACCCTTTTAACAATTTTGTTCCACCATTGTATTTGGTGGACAATCTTGTGTTAGGATGTGAACGGGACGGGCGCGGGTCATCGTTTAAACCATGATTGCAATGGTTCCAAGTGTCTTTGGGCAATTTTTCCTTTAAGGGACTTGATCATTTTTAGGCAACTTTCGAAAGCGTCATCGAGGGACTATGATCATTTGATATTGTTTTGTTTTTGCCAAAGAAACTCAACATGCAATATGGCCCATTATTGAAGGCAACAAGTGGAGTAACCCTAGGGGTGCAAGTGTGATTGGTGTTGTCCATTTTCATGCTTTGTTATCTTTGAATTAGGTCAAGCTATTTGTTTGATTTTTTGCATACAAACCCTAAGTCTATCATGGCATATTTAGAAAGCTTTTAAATGCGAAATTTAAAGTCCTAAACTATTACAACATAATTATGGGATGGGGGTACAAATGTTCAAATGGGGGATATTTAGCAAGAAAAATTAAATCTAAACTATTACATCCAAATTGAATATTCAAATTATTTAATTGCACAATAATTAAATAAAATAAAATAAATATGCAAGATGCAAAAATGATTTTCATATGTATGTAAAAAGGTATTTTTCATGTGACAAATAAACAAAAATAAAAATGAATAATTTTGGATATTTTTTACATTTTAGGGCAAAACCCTAATTTTGCTAAATAAAAGGTGTTTATTATTTAATATATACAATATTTATTAATTATATACAAAAAATAAATAAAAAGGAAGTAAATTGTAAAAAAGGTATTTTTGAGGTCAAATATTAATAAAAATAAAAATGTATTATTTTTATGTTTTTTCCCTAAATATTCTAATAAATATATAAGTATTTATATTATTTATTAAATATATTAAATATATACAAAAATAAAATATTTATTATTTACAAAAAAAAGTATATTTTTAGAAAATGTTTTCAAAAGATAAAATAAAATAAAATTAGAAAAAACAAAATGTATTTGTATTATTTCTAGTATTTTAAATAAACGTATTTATATATTTATTTACATATACAAATGTAAACAAAAGCAAATAAATTCAAAATAAATGCAAAAATGTATGGAAAAATATTTTTTATATTTTTTATGTTTTGTCAAAAAATAACAAGTCAGAATAAAAAAGAAAAAGTCAAAAACTGATAAAAATAAACACAATGGGCCAAGGGGGTGTATGTGAAATAAAGTGGTGCAAAAAGGAAAACAAAACTCAGGCCCAGCCCAAGTCTATCTTCTTCAACCTCCAGCCAGTTTGTCTCAAAAACGCGCGTTTTTCATACTGATTCAAACATCCTGATTCTTGGACTTTCAAGCAAAACTCATAACACCAAAAATGTAGAGCATCAAGAGACGAATCCAGACATATAAAGAACTTGACTTAACTCTAAGAAATGAAAGAGAATTTCTTCATCCCTAATTCCTGACCTAATTTTTTTCTAATGTTCAGGTTCCAAATTCTCTCAGTACACACAACATAAATGCAAAGTAATTATATGTGTAGCTTCAGGGCCATGAGTAGAGCATTTTTCATTCATAAACCTAAGGCTAACTCTTCCTAGATTGAGAGATAGAAGTCCAAAGTTTTACCTATTTCAGCTTGATATGTGTATGACAATGGAGGTACTTTCAAGGCAATGTGAGGACTTGTACAACTTGCTTGAAGTTCAAGGATGCTTCTCCAACCTTTAGCTTGCTTTGAAACTAAATGAGTCGAGCTATAGAAGTCAACCTGCAAAACAGAAAAAGTGAAAATGGTGAAGTTGGTTAGAGGTGTTACAGTCTGTAGCTAGGGCTTGGGATAGTTTCAATGGATGGTAGGGAGTGTGTATGAACCAGCTTTGTCCAAAACGCACGAGCAAACTGAGTTGTGCAACTCAATCTGCAGGGATGCCCTATTTTATGCAGCAAAATGGTGTTTTGATGTTTAGGGAGGTATTGAAGGTAGTTGGTTCGTGTTTCAGGTCAGTTGAGGAGTATGGAATGTGTTCACAATGTTTGATTAGGCTTGTGTTGACAAGAATGTAATGTTGTGTTTCAAAATGCAAGTTTCTTCTAATGTAAGCAAAGTTTGTCAACTTGGTTTCTAGGATACCACAGGCCCCTCAAGTATGCTGCACAAATCACTCTTGATCATTGGAATTAGTTCCTGACTTTGTGCCTAGAAGATATGCATTGTACTTCATGGATTGTAATCTTGACATAAAGTACCACTTTACAAAAATGGATAACTTGCTTTTTCTAATTAAGGCTTAATTCTTCATGCAATGACCAAATGCATAGAATAATATCTTGGCACAATGGTTTAGCATTTAATTTTTGAGTGTAAATGAGATTAGAGGCCTGTAATGTAGCTTGCACATGCTGAGTTTGAAAATGCACAAGTTATGAACATGTACATGGCTTATGAACAAAGTGACTTTTGCCCATATTGACAAATTTGATTCTCCCTAACCACAAGGGTGTTTGAGAAGTTCTTGGACATTTTGGAAAGCTTGGAATGTGTACTTCAATCCATCTTTGTAATGAAATTTGAAATTCCAAGTGGAAGCATGTGAAAAGTGGCCATGAAGTTAGGCAAAAATCCTGCCTAGAATAGGTCAAAAATTTTCCAAGTTAAAAATGTTTTGCACCCCTATTCCAAAAAACATAACTTGAGCTACAAGCTTCTTTTGAGGAAACTTTGTGAATCAAAGTTGTACATTTTGCAATGGACTATAACTTTCATGTTTTGAGTTTTGTTTGAATCCAAATGTATCTTGATGAAAAGATGGGACAAAGTTAGGAAAAAATTAGGAATTTTCATAACTTAGAAAAATTCTAAGTTATGAAAATTCTTCATTTCAAACCCTAATTTGTGATTTTTTTTGATTTCTTGATGAACAAGTTTCATAATTTGACATGTCTTGATGAAAAATTAATCTTGACACTTGATTTTGACCAAAAAGTCAAAGTTTGACTTTTCAGTATACAGTAAAATTTGGCTCAGTTGACTGGAAAATTCATCTGTCAATCTTGTGCATTTGGGATCTTTTGAACTTGTTGAACATGTCAAGACAATGCCATGGGGTCCTTGAGTCCATATGTGAGCTTGGTTTGCCATTGGCTAGGTTAAACAGTCAAAAATTGCCTTTGTGCAGTCAAAACCCTAAAAATGACCATTTTGCCCTTTTGGTGATCTGATCAAATTTCTTGTGGAATTATGATCCAAACTTGATCAAATGGTCCATATGAGTTCATAATGTTTATGTGGGTCAAAAATCATGAGGTTTGACTGTCAATTGACCACAGTTGACTTTTTCCCCAATACAGCTGATTTCTAGGCCAACTGTCCAATTGACTGGGCAAAGATTGGAATCAAGGCTTGAAACTTGGTATGGATAAACTTGTGAGTCTAATATGAAGCATGGAAGACACTTTGGGCCTTTTGGGTCAAAACATCTTTGTGCAAACTCAAACCCTAATTTGGGTCAACAGTGCAAGGAGGAGTCTTGAGCAGGGCAAACCCTAGCTTGATCTTGAGCTCCAAGGGTCTTGTGGTGAGAAAATGTTGAGGAAATGGGAGGGAAAATTTTGGGGTACAACAGTGAGCAAAGATGAAAGTAGCATGAAACATAAATGCTAAAATAAAATGGTGCATAAAGTAAAGCCATAAAATAAAAGCATAAACTAAAGGGGCATAAAATAAAAGTCAAATGTTAATGAGTTAGTAATTAGATGTTAGTTGAATGTCCATCTTGAAACTTGCATTTGAAACTCATTAGAGAATTGATAAAATCAAAGTCTCTCAACAACAAATTTCATTTGCTTTTTGTCAAGTATATAATTCATTTTCAAAATCTCAAGGCAATAATAAATGATCAATGATGTTTAAGTGATTCACTTTGACCAAAGCTTCTAAGATTCATTAGAGGATTGATAAGACAAAAGCCTCCTAACAATGAATCTCAAGATTATTGGATCAAAGGTTTCAAATTAACATATTTGGGCTTGCAAACATAGGTTTGGGCCACGAATGATCATTTCTCAAATCGGGTCAAAATTTAGCGCTATGTTAAGCAATCATAAGTGAATTTATATAGACGTC
The DNA here is from genome assembly GCA_948472305.1 of Vicia faba. NCBI lineage: Eukaryota > Viridiplantae > Streptophyta > Magnoliopsida > Fabales > Fabaceae > Vicia > Vicia faba. The sequence goes on from OX451739.1 coordinate 1,171,017,563, forward strand.
TCACCTATTTTGAGGTCGGTCAATAATAATTTATGTGTCATATGTTTGGAGAGATGATATGTATATCATCACTAACAACATGTAACACAATGAGAAGAGGATGAGATAAAGAGGGAAGGGATATGTTTGAAATAAAAATTTAATCAAACTATCATTAAAATCATTCATCCATTTTGGTGGAGTTAAACTCAACACCCAAGATCCAATGATGTTAATGAAGCACATGATCAAAAGTCAAAAGGTCAGAATATATACAAAAATAAAATTGTATTTAAAGAATAAAATAAAAAAAGAAAATGATTTTTAAAATGTTTTTAAAATGAAAATAAAAGGGAAAATAGAAAACTATACTCAAAATATCAAAGAAAAATTAAAAAAGACCATAGAAAAATCAGAAATAGCCTTAAATATTTTTACAAAATTTTTGGTAATTTTTCAAATCATAAAAGTATTTTAAAACTAAATAAAATTGCTCAAATAAGTGAAAAAAAGATCAAAAATAGTAGAAGTCAAAATAAAATTCTAAAAAAAAATCAGAAGGTCAAAAATAAGAGAAATAATTTTGATGAATTTTTTCAGAATTAAAAAATGTCAAAAAGTATTTTTAATCAATTAAAAACAAACCAAAACAAAGAAAAAACAATGAAAAATACAAAACCTGGAAATAAAATTATGAAAAAATAAAAATCAGAAAGAGAATATTTGAAAATATTTTTGTGAATTTTTTCATAATTTTTGAGTCAGAAATGATTTTTCTATGATTTTTTGAAGTTTAAAACAATTAAATATAAAAAATCAGAAATAAAAAATAAAGTAAAAAAATATAGATCATTGGATGATAGTCAAAACGCGTTAGTAAACTAATCTAATGAACGAGATGCGTTGTGCATATTATGGTCCTTAATGAATAAAACATGTGATCAACTATTAAATCAAATTTTAAAAAATGCGTGACAATTTCTCATTGGTTGAAGACAGACACGTAGGTCGTCTTCAACCTCTGTCCACGCGATTTGCAGGTTCATGAAATGGAAAAATTAGAGCTCGCGACTGGTACCATTCGCTCCGTCTCTTCAAGACGATTCCAATGGTTTCCTCGCAAAAAATTTATGTAAGGTGTAGCTCAGTCGTTTCAGAAGGAAAGATTTGAAAAGGGATTTGAAAATTCATAGTCAAAACTGACTTCCATTTGAAAATAAATGTTGCAAATAGAATCAGAATGATGAGAGCTTCATTACAGTACTAAAGTTTGAGAGAATTGATGAAGGAATCTACCTATCGAAGTTCAAATTCAGAGCTCTGAAACTTGACTTGGCTACCACGATTTAGGAAGTCTTAAAGCTTGATTCTTCTTTTGTTAGCTTCAGTGAAGTTCAAGGATGAAGAATTGACAAAGAAAATGGATTGAGAAAAGATATAAAACCAAATTCGAAGTTGCAGAAAAGTGGATTGAAGAGAGAGTTTGGCAGGGTGATTCTGGCTATCTAAGCTTGGAAAAATGAATGAGGTATGACCCTCTATTTATAGGGAAGCTAATGGAATGCTTAAGCGTGTGAAATGATGAATTTTGGAGGGAAATCGTGTGAAGTTGCAAACATGAAAAGTGTGACTTCTATTTTGCTCAAAACTCAACCAAAACTTACGTTTCAAGGTGCTAATCACTTATGGAAGATTGCTAAACATGATTAGAAGTAAAAACGCGCATAAATTTTGTGTTTAGAGGCCAAATCATGAATTTCAAATTTTGACTTTGGAGGAAACTTCAATCTCAAGGTACCATCTTTTTGAATCAATGGTGTGCACGATTTAGGGAACCTAGGACTCGATTATTGATTCCTTGGAAAGATGAGATCACAAACTTTAAAATGTGAAAATAATGGAATCAAATGGATGCTTGAACTGAAAGTTGTGATGAGTCAAAGTTGGAAAAAATGTTGACTTTTTGTACTTAGAAAAATTCTAAGTTTTTTCTTCAAAAATGACCTATAATGTCTTGCATCCAAACGTGGCCTTCCATTTAAAATTTTCTCTTGACCCAAAAATATGGCATTAATTGGATATCTTGAATGACATTTTGAGACGTGAACCATTTAAAAACTCCAAAAATCGAAAAAGTTATGACTTTGTGAAGTTGGTGAAAATTCATGAGATTACCTGTAATCTTTTGCATCCTTAGGGCATCTTCCATCCATTTTCAAGCTTTGCACATAAAAGAAGAGTTGAATTTCACACTTTTAAGATCATTTTGGAAAAGTAATGGGCTAAAGGAGATAAAAATTGACCAATTTATGATCTTTTGAAACCACACAAGGGAATTTGATGGCCTATATAGAGGACTTGTAATCTTTCTCAATCATTAGGCATTTCCCACATAAAATTTTCTTGAAACTTTTGAAGTGATTTGTTGATAACACTTTTAAGAGAAGCATGTATTTGGAATCACTCAAAAATACCAAAATATGAGCAAGATATAGCCCTTAGAAATTCAAAACCCTAGCTCCTAGAGCAACAAAATGCTTTGGAAACCCTGTTCAATTTTGACAAACTTTCTTGCACAAATACTTTTGTCATGTAAATAGAAGTTTTTGAGGATGATAGTGGGAAAACATAGCAACCATAACCACTTCCAAATATTAATAATTGATGGAAAATGCACCTGTGACCAAAAAATCAAGAACTTGTCCAATTAGGTCAAATTTCTTCAATAAACCCTTATATCTTTAAACTATCTTTGACAACTTGAGGCATGATGAATCATAATGGAATTTGTCATGATATTACTTCAGAATATCTTCAATGTGATGAGGCTTGAATCTTAATAAAGCTTTGTTGAAGAAGGCATGGAAATAAAATCATGAACCTATAGATCAACTTGATGGAATGTGTTGTGCTTTCATTTATAATATCATCAATTAGGGCAACCATTCATTGTATTTATTATTTAAAAGTTAATCAATACAAAAAATAGATGATCACAATATACAAGTCAAGGTGCTTGTTGATTCCCCATGAGCAAAGCTAAAGATAAGGAGAAAGACCAAACCCTAATGTGATATTGTTGTGATTGAATTGACATGAGATGATAGAGGGATCTTAGGGGCAAAAATTGGGGTACAACACTAATCATGTTTACACTATAATTCTACCTATAACACATTCTCAAGGAAAGGGAACCTGGATTGACCAGTTTGCCTATGCTCTTGATTCTTCCTTTTGATCCATCACCAAAAGTAACATAACTATTTGAGCAGAGTTTTAATTCTTCAAGATATGTCTTTTATCCAGTCATATGTGTTGGTGTAAGCCCTAGAGGCCAATACTTTTGGTACTTGTATCGAATTATTTATTAATAATAAAAGGCATTTCTTTATTATGTTTTCTTTCCAAAATAATAAAGTCCCTAGAATGGTTTATTTGTTTAATGAAATGTTAAGTGTGACTTAATCATGAGATCCCATTAAACATAAGACACTATTCTTAAAGTATCTGTAGTCAAGCTTTAATGTGAAGTGGGATAACATTAAAGCATTAAGATTATTATGAAGATAGATTGATGATCACATCTCATGGATCATAGATAAGGAGTTATCAAGTCTTGACATAGGTATGAATATTAGGAGTAATATTTATACTGGATTGACCCGCTATGAGAATACTACATAGAATGTTATGCAAAGTGTCATAAGTTATTCTCATGATGATAATGGTGTATACCACCCTTCGACCTGAAACCACTATGGACCCTAGATGTAGAGTCAAGTACTTTATTGTTGATCAAACGTCATCCGTAACTGGATGACTATAAAGACGGTTGATGGGTACTTCACAAAGCATGCTAAGGGACATGAGTGACCTAGATGGAATTTGCTCATCCTGCATAACAGGATAAATGTCTAAGGGTCCAATATTGAACTGGACAAGGGTGACACAGTGTATGCCTTGTGTTCAATATAGACATGAGGGCAAAAGGGTAATTGTACAACACAAATATTATCACGGAAAAGGATTGGTCAGATCACATGACATTTTCGTGACTTGGGTAACAGTGATGTGTTGCTAGATACTGCTCACTGTTTATTATATTAAATGTGTGATTTAATATAATTGCCAACGTCGCGAAAACCTACAGGGTCACACACATAAGGATAGGTTGATGAAAGATAGAATAAATAAGGAACACCGTAAGGTACGGTGCACTTAAGTGTAATACGGAAAGTGGTAAGGTACCACGTGGATAAGTGATATATGGTACATCATAAGGTATGATGTCCATAAGCTTAATTGGACTTTTAGCTTATAGCCTTAATTGGGCTTTTAGCTTGTAGCCCACACGAGTGATTCTATAAATAGATCCCTTGTGATGAAGCAATTTCACTTGATGCAATTTCGTTTTTGATTCTCTCTCTCACTCAAGGTTTCCGTTCGTGATCAGCTAGCACTGTGACCAGAAGCGATCTGTTCGTGTGGACTGAGTAGAGGCGTTGTTCTTCATCAACGCTCGTGATCACAACATCAAAGGTCTGAATCGCCACAAGAGGTAAATATTTCTATCACTGACCATGCTCATTCGTAAGGATCGCTAAAGGAAAATTTTAAATTCCGCTGCGCTTTTGATCGCAATTTTCCTTCAATATGTCTAGAACATCAACTATAAAAATACCAATATTCACCAGAGGAAAATCTAAGAGATGTATAAGTTATGAAACTTGTGACTGATACCTTGGGTTTCTACATTTTATTTGCTGGAAAATTCTCCCCCGCCCCTTTCCTTTGAGTCTTGGTTGAGTATAAAACAGAGGATAACCATACGACTTGTACCAATAGGGCCTTATGTGTCCATATCTTCCATAATAATGACATCTCTAAGTAGAGTTCTTGTAATTTCTGTGTTTAGGGGACACATGTTAAACAGGTTGCTGAGACATGTTGTCCACCATCAAAAACTCGGTTTTCTTCTCAAGAGTGACAAACTTCTTTAATGGGATTTTGTTTTTCTTATTCATGAAATTGGAATCAAATCCTATTCCCTTCACATTCTTGGAAATCTTACCAATGTCCAAGATTTCATCTAGCATATTTGAACCATTGTTCAACACACACACACACACACACACACGCATACACGCAAATTTTATCATATGTTAAAGCTTGGAATTTAACAACGTAACTTCCTCTTCCATATTTTTTATGGTCGAGATAAGCTTCTCTTTTTCCTGATGCAACACACCCGTGATTTTCTTCTATTGCTCAATAGTCAAGCAAGCTTCCTCCCACTAGATATAAATAAGCATATATGTTGAAGATAAATCTTCTTCAGTCATATCTTCATCACTATACTCACCTTCAGGCTTATACTTACCAGAGAAATCCATCACTTTGTTGGTTGTTTCTCCTTTACTTTCATCATCAAAATCAAACCATGTGATTGAAAATCCCTTTTTTTGCTTCTTTATAAAAGTAGGGAATTCAACTTTGTTGTGACCAAACCCTTCACATTCATATAATTTTGATCCCTTGTCTCTATTAGGTCTGTCTTCATCTTTGTTCCTACTCTGGAGAATGATGTCTGTCACCTTGTCTTGAACATTTGTCATCCATATTTTGTCCAATATTCTCAATGTTTTTTTGAACTTTCTTCCAATAAAAGCTATATCATATGATAGACTTTATCCAGTATCCTTATCACTTTGATCTTCATCTTCTTGAGTATTGGATACAAAGGTTACAACTTTGTTCATATTTTCTGATCTTCCATTTATAGCAACTTCAAAGTTTTGAAGAGAGCCAATATGTTTATCAATCTCAAAGGTACTTAAATCTTGAGCTTCTTCAATAACTCTTAACTTCATGTCAAACCCTTTTGGCAAAGATTTGAGGATTTTTCTGATAAGTTTCTCTTCAGACATCTTCTCAACCAGTGCAAATGCATTGTTGGCAATGTCACAGAGTGTGATATTAAAATCAAATATGAAGTTATCTTCCATCATTGTCATATTCTCAAACTTAGTTGTGAGAAGTTGCAGCCCTAGTATGAGCATTTTGGATATGCCTTCACGAGCAGTCGTGAGAATCTCCCATGTCTCTTTAGCTTTAACACACATGTTGATTAGTCTGAACATGTTTTGGTCAATAACATTAAATATAGCATTCAAGGTATTACCATTTTCAAGAGCTTTATCATCTTCATATTTTTCCAATCAACTCCAAGCTTCAAACTTGTTGTACCATCTTGAGAAGTAATCATTGGATGTTTCCAACCTTTAATCAATGCCTTCCAAGTTTTGAGGTTTATGGATTTAAGAAAGACAACTACCTTAACTTTCCAATTATCATAATTGGTGTCATCCTAAATAGTCGGTTTATTGACAAGCTCTCCGTCCTCAGAGTTATTCATTTGAACATAAAATATCTTCCTTGGAGCTCACCCAAATAGAACTTGGTGCCTGCTCTGATGCTAATTGAAATTATATTTCTCAGGCAACAAATATTGGACCAGATGTCTGGCACAACTTGTCCAACTCGTTAAACCAGATTTAACACAATATGACAACAACCATAATCTAAAGTAAAAATAATAAAGAACATAAGATAATTTGTAATCCAGTTCAGTGCAAACCACACCTATATTTGGAGGGCATCCAATCTAAGAAAGGAAATCCACTATTATATGGAATTAGTACAAATTGTCTTAGATGAACAAGTCCCTTGTTTAATGTCCCTCTTATTAATTCTACCATAATATCTTTCTGTTTAGGACTCCCCCTAAATATAATAACCTCCTCCCACTTTCTCTCAATCATTAATTCCAAGTGATCAACTTCAATAAACAACTTGGAGAATGTTGAATTACAGCTCAACTACACAAACCAATTAATATGCCTTATGATATGAATGAAGTAATATTGTGATGTACAATAAACACAAACAATTGACTCAAATAAACACTAGCACAAAGATATTCAATCATAAAACGCACACCCTTAATGATGAGGTGAGAATCTCCTTAAATAATAATGCAATTAAGGGTTTTTTATCATTTGCATATTTGATCTGATTTCGTCTAGAATTATAACTGATACAATTGAATTTAATTTACTCCACAAAAGTCTCCAACAAAATATATAATTTATTTTTAATTCAAATTCAAATTTAAATTCGATTTAAATTTATTTGATCTTAAAACAATTATCAAACAAATCACGCAAATACGTTACTAAACAATATCAATAGATATGATTGAAATCTATTAAAATTTTTTGCTCCAAACTGCAATAACCTGAGCATGTTATCAAGGGCCAGATGTTGCACACATGCTAGAAAATCGTGTCCGACACGTGTTCCTTTTGCATCAAAACAACTTGAACACTTCATGTTATTTTGAATAATATAGTCAATCTAAAAGGAATAACACCAACAATGAGCATCTGTATAACATTCTATTTTACTCCAGATTGTACGATTTTATTTTAAGGCAATGTATACAACACATTGGAAATGAGTTGGAATTGGTAAAATCAATTGGTTCTGACAAAGATGTATGTGGTTGCTTCATTAGAACAACTCATGGGTAACCTTGTGCTTATGAACTTACAGGTCTTCAAATACAAGGTGGGCATATTTCGTTAGAATTGATTCACGTGTTTTGGAAGAATTGATTCATTGAAGAGTATGAGATCGCAAAAGAAGACAATGGGACACAATTGGATTTAGAAGAAGAGTGTGAAAAGTTGAAGCAGTATTTCAGTACACTGGATATTGTAGGCTAAAGGGTGATAAAGAAAAAAATTTGTAAACTAACACATCCATCCACAGCTTCCATGTGTCCACCACCAGTGAAATACAAGCCAAAAAGGGGAATTAAGAAAAATAAAAAGGGTGAAAAGATTGATGTGCATCGTGATCCTGCGTAGTAAGAGTATGCTAATGGCTCTCGGGAAAGCCATAGTATGAAGAGATCATGTACAAAACCAACTGAAATTCAATCGTGTAGCTAATATTCAAAACATATTTATTTGTCTCAGTTTCCTATTTTCTTACATCAGTACATTGACGACATTATTGACATGGGTAAATATGAAAATTGTGGTTTTCGTGTTACTGCAGGTTTACTTGGATGATTGAAGATTCTTGGTCATTGGTTCAGACGTAGTTAGATACTGAAGTTTATCAATACCATCAAATATATTCCAATGTGTTATATGACACAATATCAGAAGTTAGAAGTGCGTCGCAAGTCGCTAGCTTGGGTGTATATGATCATGAGAAATGGGTGACTATTCTTGATATGTGTTACTCTATTGCTTATAAATATAATATCATATTGATCTCATTGTCCATGAAGCTTAACATCACAATCTTTCCAATAATTACAGCTCCATGCATAGCTTCAAGTAAACACAACATTATTATAATTGATTTTGTTGACAACAATCATTGGGTTAAGGTGAAGTTGAAACCCAATTGTCCTTTCCCGTCACAGACTGATAAAGACAACTGTAATTAAGATACAAGAGCATGAGAATCAGCATATGCGAGACATATTAAGCACGAGAGAAAAGAAGTTAGAAATTCAACATAATTTGTTTTATCTAAGAGTATGACTGTGCTCATATTAAGAGGGTGCCAATTATAAGTGGGGGGTATGCAGAAAATTTTCTCCAAATATCACTCACTTTGTTGCCAAAGCCTGGGCGCCTTGAACAACAAAAAGCCCGGGAATATTTCCCGCCACCAACACAAGAACAATCACACTTTCGTTTCATTTCCCAATTCGTTCATATACACTACTCAGAGTGGTGAAACTTTCTTCTCTGTTGAACCCTAACCTAATACAATCGTTCCAATGGATGAAAATTTCGACGGCATTGATTACAAACTCCCCGAGCTCAAATTAGGTACGTTTTTTTTTCCAACAATAAAAAGCTCTATTTTTACATGGCAATCAATTTGTTTTGCTCTATTTATTTGTTATTGGTCATTGATTCAGGTTCGCTAATGAGTTTTTGTGTTTTTTTTTTATTGTTGCTAGATTCTAAGCAAGCACAAGGGTTTCTATCCTTTTTCAAAACCCTATCTGATGTAAGCATTTATAAATTGTGACTTGGTATTATTCTTTTGTTTTCTGCTTAATATTTCTATTCACTTGTTTGTGTTACAGGACCCGAGGGCTATTAGATTTTTTGATCGTCGGGTAAGTTCATCACTTCAATTCATATTTTCTCATGGCTCTGTTTAGTGAATTGCTATGTAAGGCATTTCTGATACAATGAACCGTTGGATTATATATCCTTATTCTAATTTTCAGGATTACTATACTGCTCATGGTGAGAATGCAACATTCATTGCTAAAACCTACTATCACACTACTACCGCTCTACGACAGTTGGGTAGTGGATCAAATGCTCTTTCCAGTGTGAGTGTCAGTAGGAACATGTTTGAAACAATTGCCCGTGATCTACTCTTGGAGAGAACAGACCATACGCTTGAGGTCTACGAGGGCAGCGGTTCTAACTGGAGACTGGTCAAAAGTGGTACACCTGGTAATATTGGCAGTTTTGAAGATGTTCTGTTTGCTAACAGTGAAATGCAGGATTCTCCAGTTGTTGTTGCACTGTCACTTAACTCCCGTGAAAGTGGGTGCACCGTTGGATTAGGATTTGTCTCTCTAACTACGAGACTACTAGGGATGGCTGAATTCCTTGATGATAGTCACTTCACAAATCTAGAGTCAGCATTGGTTGCTCTTGGCTGCAAAGAGTGCCTTGTGCCAATTGAACGTGGAAAATCTGTTGAATATAAAATGTTGTGTGATGTGTTGACTAAGTGTGGTGTGATGCTGACTGAGAGAAAGAAATCTGAATTCAAGACTAGAGATGTGGTACAGGATCTTGGCAGGCTTGTCAAAGGTTCTATTCAAGCGGTTCAAGATTTAGTTTCTGGATTTGAATTTGCACCTGGTGCTTTGGGGGCACTGCTCTCTTACGCAGAGTTACTTGCAGATGAAAGCAATTATGGAAATTATACTCTGCGTCGGTACAATCTTGACAGTTACATGAGGTTAGATTCTGCAGCCATGAGGGCACTCAATGTCTTAGAAAGTAAAACTGATGCAAACAAAAATTTCAGTTTGTTTGGTCTCATGAATAGAACCTGTACAGCTGGAATGGGAAAACGGTTATTGCACATGTGGCTAAAGCAGCCATTATTAGATGTAAAAGAAATTAACTTGAGGTTGGATGTAGTACAAGCATTTGTAGAGGACACTGTGCTTCGCCAAGATCTGAGGCAGCATCTGAAAAGAATATCAGACATTGAGCGACTGGTGCACAATCTTCAGAAGAGAAGAGCTGGTTTGCAACATGTTGTTAAACTTTATCAGGTAGAACTTCACCTGTTTCTACTGTTTGGTTTAATAAAAAACTTAGAATTTTACCTTTGCTAGGACTGTATTACATTGTATTTGTACTTGCTTTTTGATCCATCTCTGGAATCTGTAATATTGTTACTAGCCCGTTTGTTTTGTGGTCAGCTTTTGTAATTAATAGCTTTTTTTTATTGATTTAGAAATGATATATTGGATAAAGAATCATTCAAGACATTTAAATATTTTTCTTTTCCATTTTGGCAAGTTTATTATAATTGCTATTCAACTGCAGACTTATTTTACCTTTGCAATGACCGTCTTACACTAGATTTGTACTTGCTTTGTCATCCAGCTCTGAAACCTGTAATATTAATTGGTGTTCAGATTTTGCTATTAATTGGTTTCTCTATTGACTTAGAAATTATATGTTGGGATAAAGAATCATTCAACACATTTTAATATTGATTCTTTTCCTTTTTTGGTAATTTTGTTTCTATTGTCATTCAGTTTCCGACAGTTTTTTCAATTTGTTAAATATTTCAGCAAACTTATCATTAAGGTTCCCTAGCTCTCCTTTTCCTGCTTTTATATGTTTATATAGGAGCTTGCCAAACATCCACTCTAATCATATTATTGAGTAAATAATACTTCTCATATTTGGCTAATGACATGGGGCCTAACTCCATTTTTGTTTTTTGAATGCAGTCAAGTATAAGATTGCCTTACATTAAAAGTGCCCTGGATAGGTATGATGGACAATTTTCTTCAATGATGAAGAGCAGGTATTTGAAAGATTTAGAGTTATGGACTGGTGTTGACCGCCTAAATAAATTTATTGAGCTTGTAGAAACTGCTGTTGACCTTGATCATCTGGAGAACGGGGAATACATGATTTCTTCAAGTTATGACACTGCACTAACCGAACTTAAGGAGAAACAAGAATTACTAGAGAGTCAAATACATAACTTGCATAAACAAACTGCTGATGATCTTGATCTGCAGATAGATAAGACATTAAAGTTAGATAAGGGCACACAATTTGGACACGTTTTTAGAATCACAAAGAAGGAAGAACCAAAAATAAGGAAGAAGCTCAACACCCAGTTTATTGTACTTGAAACCCGCAAAGATGGAGTGAAGTTTACTAACACAAAGCTCAAAAAATTGGGAGACAAATATCAACAAATTCTTGAAGAGTACAAGAGCTGTCAAAAACAGTTGGTTATTAAAGTAGTGGAAATTGCAGCAACCTTCTCTGAGGTTTATAGATTTACTAGCATGTTTTGATTAAGTTAATTTTGATTATTTTTCTTCCTTAAAACACACTTGTTAGTATGACCGTTGTGTTGGTTATTTAATTGTTTCATCTGCTCTAGCTTGAAGAATTTTCCTTCTGCAGGTGTTTGAATCCCTAGCTGCATTAATTTCTGAATTGGATGTGTTACTAAGCTTTGCTGATCTGGCTTCTAGTTGTCCTACTCCCTATACAAGGCCTGAAATCACCTCATCGGTATTCTGTTTAAAGTTTTATGCTATTCTCTAAATAACTGCATTGTTTTCTTGCTTTTATCCTCCGTTTTCATTTTTCTTTTATTATGGTCGAGGAACTCTGATGATTAGCATTGAACATTATCGTCTTGCCTTTAATAGGACGTAGGAGATATTATTTTAGAAGGTAGCAGACATCCTTGTGTGGAGGCACAAGACTGGGTTAATTTTATACCAAATGATTGTAAGCTTGTAAGTATTCCATAAGGTCTTTGGAAGATTATAGGCTTTTCTTCATTTAAATTTTTGTGCAACTTACAAGTTTATATGTTGTACTTTCCAACAAATCAGATCAGAGAAAAAAGTTGGTTTCAAATAATAACAGGGCCTAACATGGGTGGGAAATCAACATACATCCGACAGGTATTTATCTTCTGTACTACTTTATTAGTAAAGTTAACCACTTTTGTTTGCCTTATAATTATTTTTCAGACATTATCTTTCTACTTTTATGCTGATGTTAAGCATGGCATGGCCATCAAATTCGGGTGCCTCACCTTTCTTTATATAGATATTTTAGTTCATGTATGCAATTTGGATTCACATCCTTGCTATTTTAGGTTGGAGATTTGATTAACATAAAGGTTTATGTGTAGGTGGGCGTGAATATTTTGATGGCGCAAGTTGGTTGCTTTGTTCCATGTGACAAAGCCAGCATATCTGTTCGCGATTGCATTTTTGCTCGTGTTGGTGCAGGTGACTGCCAAGTGAGTTATCTCCATATTTTTGGCCACTCCTACGTACATTTTAATATCTTCATGTGTGGTTTTTACTTGACCTAAAATAACCTGTTGAATCATTTATTGATTTCTTATATCTAATTTAGGCTGGCTAATTTTATTCTAAATGCATACAATAGAGCTTTTTTCTTCTCATAACACAGATTTAATGCTTTTTAAAAATAAGTAATAACATTAATGGGATTGGAATAGGGGGAGTTGCTTGAAAGTTGAAACTGGTCTAAACTGTAACAGTGACCGTAATGATATTACCGACCATCAAATCATCTTTTTCATCCAATGCTCGTCTAGAATGCAAGTTGTTAGAAATTAGTTGATACTTCATTAAATAATTTCAAATAAATAAGTGTAAGTAAATATCAACTTATGGATTACTTAGCTACAAATTTCAGACTTATATGAAACTATATGTGTTTGATCATTAATATAGTGTAATATAATATAGTAGTAATCAACATATATAATGAGTTACTAAATGGGGGGTAACTCTCAAATTACTCTTTGTTTAACTTAATTCTTGTGTAATTCATACACATGGATTCACTTGTGCTCTCTTGTTTTTCTCTCCTTTTAACATAGTATCTGTATCTTGAAGAGATACAATCCTCGTCCAATGGGTCCATTTCCACTTTGTGAAATATATTTTATTTAGGAAACTGTATTTATTCTTTTGTTTTCTGTCTCTACCTCCTTTGGCTGCATTTTTCTTTCTGTTTGTTGCCTCCAATAATTCTTCCTTCGTCTTTCCGTCAAAGGGAGCCTTGGAAACTCATTTACTTTGGATCGCAAGCCTAATTCGGACCCTCTCTAGAGTTTCAATCTAGGCGGAGCTCAAACTTGCCAACATGCGTGTGTTCTTTCTCATGCATAACCGGATAGCGCCACCATCAATTGTTGGGCAGGTAGCATGTTTGTATGGAGTTTATGTTTGAGCTTAGTTGCACTGGCCTCGCCCTTTTGTCCACCTCCCAAATCTGTTCTGAGTTCGTACTTCATGTTTCCAAGTTTGTGCTCCGCTCTTAACTAACAAGTTGGATCAGAGCAACAGTGATACATTGGCTTTCAACTTGAATTTGGCTTAGAGATTAAGAACAATAAGACCAATAGACTGAGAAAGTTGACTGTGTTGTATTATTAAGTAATTATGTTAACTGAGATTCCATGTAAGTATGACCCTTGGCATGTATAATATTCATCCCTGTGTAATTCAAACACATATTCACTCGTTTGCTTTCTTGTTTGCAATGATATTATGGTCTTTGAGGTTCATTGTCCGTAACAGCAATTTTAATTTATTGTTGAAGCTGCTTATTGAATCAATAATTGTATCCCTAATTAACATGAATCCTGAGTTTTTTCCCCTATATTTCCCCAGCTTCGCGGAGTTTCTACCTTTATGCAAGAAATGCTTGAAACTGCATCAATATTAAAAGGAGCTACCGAAAAGTCCTTGATAATCATTGACGAGTTGGGACGTGGGACATCTACTTACGATGGATTTGGTTTGTTTCACTACTAAATGTTCTCTTTAATGTGTTAGGTTCCATTGCAATATCTTAAACCTTATCAAATTTGTCTGAATATATTTGTGGACAATGCCTAGTTTCTCACATTGTGTATCTTGAGTGACTCATGCAATGGGTTTAACGTTGTTGCCTTTAAGATGAAAAAGAAAACTCTGAAGTATTTGATCCAGATGCTGAAATTTTCATGTCATAGAATTTACTGACTCTCTATGTATGGGTTAGCATTTGCATTGAGACACTGATATAATTAGTAAACGAGTTATGCAATGGAATGTTGTTGTACTTTGGTGTCAAGATATCCTTATCAATTTATGTTTGGATACAGCTGGCTTAGCATCCAAGTCCCTTAATAAACATCTTATTGCATTAAAACAAGTTTGTATGTTATATTGTGATATGCAGGTCTTGCTTGGGCCATTTGTGAGCACATAGTTGATGTGATAAAAGCCCCTACTTTATTTGCAACTCACTTTCATGAACTGACTGCATTAGCCCATGAGAATGGTAGCAATGATACACATAAACAGATTGTTGGTGTGGCAAATTATCATGTTAGTGCATATATTGATGCATCTACTCGCAAGCTAACTATGCTGTACAAGGTAAATGCTTTCCAAACTATTTTTCCATCTATCAAGCTTTACTTATTTCATTGGCTTTATGAAGTTCGTTGTCTCTACCAGTCCATTCATATTTTCTTTTAGAGAACTTCTAGTTATCATAAAAAATTTAAGCATGTTTTTTATATTTAAAAGTTTTCTCACTGAAAAAAGCACCAAAAAGTGCCTTGGAAAAAATAATTTAAGCTTGTTTAAAGTGGTAGGTGAAAAGGAAAAGAACACTGCCTTTGAGGCTTGAAACAAGCTTCATAGGATTTATTCTACATTTTTTATATTTGCATTCAAATGTGTTATTTGACCTTATACAAACACCAATTAAAAGTTTCATAGCCCCCACCATAATAGTTTTTGATGGTATTGTCTTGATTTGTTGGGCTGTGGGAGCAGCTGGATTTTGATGATAAACTAAATTCTATAATACAAATGTCGATATAATGATTGAATTTAACACATTCCACTTGAAATTTAGTTAAAAAATTCTTGTTCATGCTTCAATAACTTTTACTCTGTTTAACCACCTTGACATCTGCAAATATTTTCTGATTTTTCTCTCCAAAATAATGTTTTCTAACTATTGTTGATCTTTCTTTGATGCTTCTTTTAAAAATGAAGTTTGGACATGAAGTTCAGAAACTGTAGTACTGTGATCAAATAACAATCTATATTTGCATCAACTCAATCCATTATTTTTCTGGTGTTTCTACTTTCAAGGTTGAACCAGGAGCTTGTGATCAGAGTTTTGGTATTCACGTTGCTGAGTTTGCAAACTTCCCTGAAAGTGTTGTAGCCCTGGCTAGAGAAAAGGCCGCAGAACTAGAAGATTTTTCTCCTTCTGCGATATCCTTAATTGATTCTTCTACAGAGGAGGTACAGCAGTTTTTGTGGCATGTTCATATTGCATGTGCATTTTCTTTTTCTGAATTAACATAAATTTCTAATAAATATGTTTTGATAAAATTCTCATCATTGGAATGAATCATTAAAGTTTTGTTCAAAATTTTCAGGTGGGTTCTAAACGTAAGAGAGAATTTGAATCTGATGACATGTCTAAAGGGGCTGCAAAGGCTCGCCAAATTCTTGAAGCGTTTGTTGCTTTGCCACTAGAAACCATGGACAAAACGGAAGCTATGCAAGAAGTTAGGAAGTTGAAAGATAATTTAGAGAAGGATGCACAAAACTGTCTTTGGTTGCAAAAATTCTTGTAGTTGAAAGGAGTCTGCTGGCAAGGTACCCATGCAGGGCATGCAAATTTTGAAGAACTTGTTGATGTACACCAATACCATATGTCCAATGCGTTGTGGTAGGTAGAATACTTTTTCAGTGGTAAATTGTTAGGAAAAGAAGGAATTGTTAGTAGTAAGGGTTGAGTTCTGAGCTTCAGCCATAACACTCGTTTGGTGTCCAACCTATACCACTGACTACTTCTTGGTATGGCTCTGGCTTTTTGTGCATTGTTAAGGAGGTAAGGCTTTTGTCATAGCCCAGTCAAACAGAGATGTATATTCTAATCTATCTTTTTGTATACAGAAACCTTGTTAGGTTGCATCCTGTGATAATATGGAGTGGACAATCTATTTAAAAGCTACTAATATTACTAGGTACTCTATAGCTTCAATTCCTATTTTGTCTCGGAATATAGAAAACACATTTAAGTTAATCTGTTAGTAAATCTTATCGTTGAAGTTCTGCATGTCACTCAATGTGCTAACAATTTCTTGGAAAGCATTCTTGTGTCTGGATCAGATCAAGTAATGCTTGGAAATGGACAAGGTTTGCATATTACCTCTATTGGTTTGAATCGTTTTGAATCCTCACTCAAACCATACACCACAAACCTTACATAATCTACTTTTAGTTCTTAAAGTCGCCAAGAATTTAATCACAGTTAGCCAATTTGCTAAGAACAACCATGTGTTCTTTGAGTTTTATCCTATGTATATCTTGTCAAATCTTTGAAGTTCTCCAAGAAGGAGCACTTGGAAAGGAATGATTCTACTCCTTTGGTCAAGTGTGATTTGTACATGTTGATTTATAAATATTATGGACATGATTATTAGGCATATAATTGTAGATTATTAGGGATATAATTGTAGATTATATATCATGGTAACAATAAGCTTTCGTACTAATCTCCCCCACTAAATCCTAGTGTTGCCCATACTTCTTTATAACCCTAATCTCTAAACCATCTCTCCTACCCCTTTCTCAATCACATATTCTTCCCCTCTCATCCCATGGCCGATGAATGTGACAACACTTCTCCCACCCACTCCAGTAACAATAATTTCACAGTTCAATCTCAACCTCTCATGCTTACTCTTATTCATCCTGCTTTAACAATGTCTAATATCATAAATTTCATCAAAATCACATTGAGTATTGAAAAAAGATAGTAAAATACATGGTCTGAATTATTCAAAATTCATGCTTGTGTCTATCAAGTGTTTGATCATATAATCCCACCTTCCCACTCTACGGTACCCGTGGCTCCCTCACTCGAAGACATTGATCCTGAACTTTGACTTCACCTTGATGTCGTCGTGTTACAATGGATATATGACACGATTTCTAATGACCTTCTCCATATCATCATTGAACGTGACTCTACTGCAGAACTTGCTTGGAGCATGTTGTTTGACATATTCTATGACAACCAAAATTATAAGACTCTTTACCTAAAGCAAGAGTTTTCACGCGATCATATGAAACAATTCTCTGATGCATCCTCTTACTATCAACATCTTAAATCTCTCTTCGACCAACTATCTAATGTCGGGGCTCCTGTCTAAAATGAACGCCTGGTTCTTCAACTCATCTCAGGCCTAACCAATGCCTATGATACTGTAGGCTCGCAAATTCGTCACAGTGATTCTCTTCCTCCCTTTTACAAAGCACGCTCCATGATCATCTTAGGAGAAACATCCAAAGCTAAAAAGGCATCCACCACCACTAACAATGTTGCCTTCATCGCATCACTCACTGAAGCAATCGTGGAAGAGGGTAATGCTAATTCTAATGGTATTCACCAACCACGACAGAGGTAAGAACAATCATAGTAGAGAGGGTAATGATTATGGCAATCGTGGAAGAGGTGGCAGTCACTCTCAACATCCACAATGGACTTTATCACCATACTTACATCACCATCAACAATGGACTTATCCATAATATACCAACTAGAATTAGCAGTAGAATTTTCCAACGTGGCAACAACCTTAGTCCACTCCGCCATGTCCATATCTGACAATTAGAAACTCGAACAAACAAGCTGGTATTCTTGGGAAAAAGCCAGATCATCAAGCTTATGGAGCGACCACTACACCGTACTAGGCTAGTCGTTATGAGTCCTCTCAGTATGCTCCAACAAACATTCAGGATGCTATGCATACATCCTATATTTCTCCTTCAGATGATCAATGGTATAATATATGGAAACTGGGGCTACTTCGCATATAACAACAAATGGAGGTAATCTTATGTCTTATTTTAATACGAGCAATGATATTGTTGTTGGTAGTGTGCATAATATTTCCATTATTGGTTATGAACATGCATCATTACTTACCTCTCCACACTCTTTCAATTTACACAATGTATTACATGCCCATAAACTAATAAAAAAATCTCGTCTTTGTTAGAAAATTTACCATTGATAATGTTGATTTCGTTAAATTTGACCCATTTGGTTTCTCTGTGAAAGATTTTCAAACATGAATGCATTTAATGAGATGTAACAGCTTCGACGACCTCTACCCACTTACCACCAGACCGTACTCTACAATCCAACCACCGTCTACCTTTGCCGCATTATCTAATGAAGTATGGCACAATCGTTTAGGATACCATAGAGCACATGTCTTAAATTCTCTAAATTGAAACTATTTTCAGAACTTGGAAAACAAATAAAATTTCCCTTTTTCTAATTATTTGTCTTATACTTTAATGCCTTTTGATATTGTCCATAGTGATGTTTGAGCATCACACATTCTTAGTTCAAGAGGACACCATTCTTATGTGTTATTTTTAGATGATTTCACGGATTTTCTGTGGGCTTTTCCATTACAAAATAAATCTCAAGTTCATTCTATGTTTCTTCAATTTCGTGCTCACGTTAAAACTCAATTTGAACGAGAAATCAATTGTTTTCAATGTGATAACGGGTGCGGCGACGCGAAAAATACCCTAGCGTTCGCACGTTCAAAATATAACAGAGTCACCACCAAATTTTATTTATTCCAAAAATGAATGAAAAAATATCGAGAAAACCCACAAACAACGACAAATGGTCATCACAACCAAATTAAGATTCGAGAGTCGGTTTATGTAATGGGAAGATATTAACACCCCTTATATCTATTGTACTCAACATGACCAATTTAGTTAGTACCGTGATCAGATGTTAGCATTATATCTACTTGTGATCTTCTATTTATTATGCGAGAAAAAAGAGAAAAAAGAAAATGTTTTTGGATTTTTTATTATTGTGCTCACCAAAATTTCAAAATCTCGTGCCTACATATTCCCATGGTGCAATGAGAAAATCAGAGCTTTGTAGTTCGGGGTAGAAAGTGCTTGTTGGTTGGTTGATTGTAGCGAGATATGCTCAATCGCTTTCGAACGAAAAATATTGCTTGCTACCCCAAAACTTGGAAGAGTGAACATTTACATCGCTTCAAGAATGGATAACACAATCTGGATTCTCACAGATATATGTTCTCGTCACATTTGAGCGAAAAACGTTACTCATTACTTGCACGTGGTAGGAACGAAGCGTTGTTTGCATTGTCTTGAAATAGACGAAGCATCTCTCATTTTATGAAAAGGGTTTCTGACGCCGCACAAAGGCGGAAAAATGATACGATGAGTTGGATTTGTTTTTAAGTTTATGAAAAAGATCTTGAAATTTTGTTGATTAATTTTAAAAAGACTTGGTATTGACCAGGGCTTATTTACTTTTGAATTTTATTGTGAAAATGACTTGACAAAAATATGGTTTATTTGCGAAAATGGTGATTGATCGATAAAGTGTTTTAATGAAAAAAAGAGACTTGGTGTTGATCAAGGTTTTATTGGTTTGAAATGAATTGATTTGATTATTCTGAAAAGCGACTAAGCATTTGGTTCTTATTATCAGAAAGAGTGTTAAAAGATTGACAGCGCAATGGTTGCTTTTATTCGAGAAAAGATTTTGATTTGTTTTTGAAAAGCGTCCTCGATGTTGATCGAGGGTGTTTTTATTCGAAAGAAGTCGAAGTTTTTCTTTTGAAAAGTCCTTGATATTGATCAAGGGTTTTAGGTGATGGAAACATTTATTTTTATTTACAAATTCCTAAGTTTATTTCTTCATTTGAAAAAAAATTGAAATTGGTGTAAAATTATTGAAAGTGAAGTAAAACAAAGATAAAAGGGAAGCGACATACATACATGCAATTTCCTCTAGGAAGGGGAATTGACATTTATACACCACAATAATAATCAGCAAACATATGAAATAATTGGTGCACATAATTAAGAAAATAAATCATCAAGTTAAAGCACGGCATAATATCACACGTGAATTGTCACATAAGAACACTTAGCAAGTTTACACGATGTAAAGACGTGTATATATATATATATATATATATATATATATATATATATATATATATATATATATATATATATATATATATATATATATATATATATATATATATATATATATATATATATATATATATATATATATATATATATATATATATATATATATATATATATATATATATATATATATATATATATATATATATAATTTCATGTTCTCTCTTTCATTTCAAGAGTTGCATGTCTTTTATTAGTGAGTTAAATAAACTATTTCTTTAAATAAAAATTTCACATAATAAATAGGTCTATATCCTTAAAAATTTATATTTTATTTTTATTGTTTTGTTTTAATATTTATAAAACTTGTTAATATTAAAAGTGTTCTTTAATCATCAGAATAAATATGATAAAGATTAATTTTTGTTCTAGATCAGTCAGAGGCCTAGAGTGACGCATCTAATAATTAAGGCTCAATTCAGACTCTTTTTAGGTAAGACAAATGGATATGAGTTTCATTGAGACACAAGGTACTCTTACACAAATAATTCCAAATATAAGAGAGAGGTAAATTGTGGTATTTAAAATTCATGATCACTTTAAATTTTTCTTACTTTAAAAGCAATTTATGTTAGTTAATAATAAGTTGTCTTCTATTGATTAATAATAATAGTCTCATTTTCAACAAAATAAAAATTATAGTTTTAGATTTTTAAAAAATATTTAAGGGTCTGTTTGGATAATTTAAAACTAAAGGAATGGAGCATAGCCGAACAAAATAGAATGGAGCGGGTGTAATGGAACATAATATAAAATTTGTCCCATTGTTTGGATATTTTATGATGGAGCGGAACTAATATTTCATTTCACTGTTTGAAAATTAGACGAAGCGGAAAATATTATAATTTTTTTATTTCATTTTTACCTTTTATTTCAAAAACATTAATATGGTTAATGTGAAATTTTGAAGGACAAAATTGAAATTGTGTTATTAGTTTATTCCATTCCATTGGATACATCTCAATTTTGGTGGAATGAAAAATGAGCTAAAATAGTGATATTGGATGGAATGAGTTTCATCATATTCCATTCCACTCCATTCATTTTTTGTAAAAGCAAGTAATGGAACATATCATCGTTCCACTCCATTCCATTTCACTCTATTCCTTTTCATCAATCCAAACATGCCCTAAGTAATTTTGATAATTATTAACAAATACAAATATTCACATGTACAAGTATCATCAAATCTATATCAGTACCTTTGAACTAACAGGTAATTAACTACCCGTTAATTTTACCCGTGTGTGATACGGTGGGAGAACTGACTTGAGGTTTTGCGTTTTATCGCAAATGTCGCGGTTAGCAAGAGTTGCCACCGACTTTTCTTTTATCAAAAAAGAAAGGTGAAAAAGCACAGGAAAGACCTTTGAGATGTTTTCTTGAGTTCGGGGGGTAGATTATGAAAAGGGAAGGTGTTAGCACCCTTTTCATCCATGGTTTTCCATGGGCTCTTAGTTATTTGCTTTTGTTGTTTGAAATTGTATTTGGTGTGGTTTTGAAAGTATTTTGTAAAAGAGGTCATTGTTTAGGCAATCTTTGTAATGATTCTCGTTCGTAAGAATGTATACAAAGATGTTTGTCTTTTTGAAAATGTTTTCAATGATTGTAAGATGTTTTGAAATGTGTGTGTTTGTTTTGAAAATAGCAAGGATAGTTGTTTGAGATGGAGCAAGTAACTAGAAGTAATCTACCTACTCAAATGTCTTTCTTGTGCATTTTCTATTCCTTTGACATTGTTGTCTTACCATTGATTTGATAAGCAAACCTATCTTTGGATGTAAACGGGACAGGCGTGGGTCATCGTATAGTCATGATTAGCAATGTTTGCAAAGTATCTTAGCATTTTGAGGGACCAAGATCATTTTGTAAGACAACTTTTTGAATAGCGACATCGAGGGACTATGATCTTATATTTGTTTTGTTTTGCCAAGATACTTCGCATGCGTAACATGGCCGTTTTTGTTTTAGGCAACCAAGTGTAGAAACCCTAAGGATGCTTGTGTGCAAGTGTATCATTTTCATGTTTTGATTTTATCTTGTATTTAGAGTTTTCTATGTTGCTTTGTTTTGATCTTATCATACAAACCCTGATTACTAATCATGGCATGTAAAGCGGTAAATTGTGTAATGTAAATATTACTAAGCTATTACAACAATTTTATGGGAGGGGGGAATACAAATTTGAATGGGGATTGCAAGAATGTAAACCTAAATAAATTATTACAACCAAATCGAATTTGTGTGAATTAGAATAAATAAAATACAATATTTAAGTATGCAATATAATGTACATGTAAGAAAAGATTTTTATTTTATTTTTTATGTAAAAAGAAAATTTAATCTAAACCTAAAAATGTAAGGAAAAGAAACTAATTTTTAAAAGGGAGGTTTAACCCTAATTATTATTTCAAAAGAAAATAAAGTTTTTGTATATTATTTTTTTAAGTATTTTGTATTAGAATAATAAATAATATTGTATAAAAATATAAAATTTTTATATATGTAAAAATAAATATTTATAAGTATGAAATGAGAAATAAATAAGTAAATTAAACTAAATATATTTTGATTATATTTTACAAGTTATTAAGAAAATACATGATATATATTAAGAATAAAATATATTTCTATGTGAAAAAATAAACTAAAATAAAATAAAATGCAATATTATGAAATTTACATTTTTTAGGATTTTTATGTATCAAAGAAAATATTTAATATTAAAAATGAAAATAAAACAAATAAAATAAAAAATATAAAAAGTTGGCAGGGGGTGATGTAGCAAAGCTGGCAGCAATGTTAGTAAAAAATATACTAAGCCCAAACCTGCAAAAATGACAAAAACTGGAAAAATGGAAAACCAAAAGTAGCGTCCAGGTTCGAACCCAGGACATGGGTCTTACCAGCGCGCTACTTTGCCACTGGGGTGGCCATACGTCCATTGTCTTAAGGAAAGCAAAAATAATATAACATAAAACAAGTCCTTTCTCTGTACTTCATCTTCTTCCTCAAGCTTGACCAGACATCCTGTAACTCTCTCATACTTCCATAAAAATGAAAACTCATAACATGAAAGTTGTAGAGTTTGAACTCACGATTCAAACCATATAAGTTATGTGAACTAACAATCAAAGGTCAGAAAGAATTTTAACAACCCTAAATTTAAACATAATATTTTCAGAAACTTCAAGTTCTAAATTCTCTCAACTCAAGTAAAATAAATGCAAGATAAAGATATGTACAGTTTCGTTGCAATGAGGGCTATATTTTTTATTCATAAATCGTGGCCAATGATTGCATGTATAAGGAGATAGAAGTTGAGATTTTACCTCCTCCAGTTGGAATCATGGATGGAACTGGAGTGAGTTTGATGGAGGCCTGATGCTTGCTTGAGCTTCCTTGAACTTCCCTGAATGTATTCCAACCCTTGCCTTGCTCTGAAAGTGCCTGAAACTCCTTGGCCATGTCAAACTTCAAGCTTTGAAAGCAACAATGGCAGATGATGGAAAAGTGGTTACAAAACAGGGATGAAGGTCTGGATTGGTTTTATATCAAGTAGGTAAGATGTTTTAATGATCAAGACTTGAAACGCACGAGCCAAATGAAAGATGGGTATGCTTATGCCAAAACTGCAAGTTTGGACATATTTTTGATGATTTTGTGCTTAGGAGTGTTTCAGGCCTTAACCAATCGTGTTCTGTATTGTGTTATGTTTGTATATTAGTATGGAATTGGTTTCATGTCAACCCTCTAACAGTTGTGCCAGTTCTAGCCTTTTTGCAACATTTCTTGCATTTGAAGTAAAGTGAAGGGACGATGCTTGCCATGCTTGTACTTTCTCTCTTAGGGTTGGTATCAGCTTGTACAATTTGCTTTAAACTTGTGAGACTTGTATGTACAATGGAGGCAGGTCCAATGCTCAAGAATTGGAAAGTGGCAAAAGTTGTGCTTTTTCAAAATGGCAATGGTCACTTTATGCCATTTATGGAATTGCAACTTGGGTAATGGCTCTAGGGCATGGATCAAAGATTTGTCAACTGAGTAAGCATTAAATTAAGGAGTGAGGAACAAGTTTAGGACCTGTAAATCATGGATTAGGCAGCATAGGTACTGGTTGCAACTTTGTTCTTCATGAAATGGCTTGGACAAAAAGTGAGAAATTGCCAACTTCATCTCTTCGATTCTCCCTACTCAAAAATGATCTTGATGAGTTCTTGGATATTTTGGAAAGCTTGCAATGTTCTCTATAACTCATATTTGAAATTAATTTTTAGATACCTCTTGGAACTAGGTGAAAAATTTCCATGAAGTTGGGTCCAAAACCTGCCTGAATTAGGGCAACATTTCACTAAGTTATTTAGTTCATGACCATGTATTCATAAATTTATATCTTGAGATCCAAGCATATTTAGGGAAAAGTGTGTTAAGAAAAGTTGTAGATTTAATGTAGGTCTACAACTTTCATGTTGGGAACTTTCCTTGAATCATTAAGCATCATGGTGAAAAAGTGGCCTAAAGTTGAGAAAAAATAAGAAATTTTCTATACTTAGAAAATTTTCTAAGTTAAGAAAAATTTCAAATTCAAACCCTAATCTTCAAACTTGGATTTATTGATGAACAAGTTTCACATTTTGACATGTTTTGATGAATTGTGATCCTTGGCACTTGATTTTGACCAAAAAGTCAAAGTTTGACTTTTCAGTGTACAGTTGACCTTTGATCAGTTGACTACAAATTTCATCTGTCAATCCAATGAAATTGCAATGTTTTGAACCATGCCATTAGGTCAAGATAGTGTAATTGAATCCTTGAAATCATGCCTTAACTCAATTGGTCATTTGCTAAGTTAAAAATCAGAAATTGCTCTTCCTCAGTCAAAACCCTAAGTTTGACCATTTTGCCCTTTTGATGATTTGATCAAATTTCTTGAGGAATCATGCTCCAAACTTGACCAAATGACACGTGTGAGTCTAAAATGTTGATTTTGATCAAAAATTATGAAGTTTGACTGTAAATTGGCCATGGTTGACTTTTCCTCCAATACAGTTGATTTTTAGGTCAATTGTCTAATTGACTGATAAAAAATGTGGTTCAAGGCTTGAAACTTGTCATGAGTGATCTTAGGGATCCATAATGATGTTTTAAAGTCATATGAAGCATTGATAGTCCAAAAATCCTTGTGCAAACTCAAACCCTAATTTTGGGTTATCAGTGCAAGATGAGATGTCTTGAGCTGACCAAACCCTAATCCAGTCTTGAGTCAAAGGAATCTTGTGAGAAAAGTCTTGATAAATGAGAGGACAAATTTTGGGGTACAACACCATGGATACCTAATAAGACATAATACCTATATATGTGATGGGTTTTATCCGCAGATGCCCACAAGTACATAATTTTTCCATCCCTATCCAGAGGAGGATTCAATACTTCATCATATTTATTGATGATTATAGTATATATGGTTATGTGTACTTAATAAAATACAAATAATAATCCTTTGAAAAGTTCAAGGAATTCAAAAATAAAATACAAAACCAACTAGGCAAGTAAATTAAAACCCTTTTGTTATACCCTAATTTTTGACCTAGGATTCCACCTCTTTTTGCATCATTGCATAACATCAAGAGATCATGTCATTCATATTTGTATCACTAACCTCATGAAAGTACAATGGTTTGTCTTATTTGTTTGTTTCTTGTACAAGATAGGTGTGTTAGATCAAGGAGCTCAAATAGTTGATTGATCAGGGGCATATGTGTTCCTCAATGATCCAAACTTCTCTTTCAATCATGATGGTCATCATCTTCATCACAATCTCATCACATTAGGGTTTCATCATGGATTTATCAAATGCTTGAAGAGAATTAAGATTTTGAAGGTTGAGCTCCAATGTATATCACTCAAGAGGGCATCAATGTAACCATCTCATAGTCTTTAAGATGTATCAATGTATTGAAGATTGCATCATGATCATAAGATTTTATTGAAATGGGAAGATTTGAATTCATTAGGAAAAGTCAACCGCTCAAAGTCAAACTTTGACTTTTGAGATTTTTAGTTAAATATGGACCTCTCAAGATAAATTTCATGAAAATTTGGTTGATATTTGAATTTTATCAAGCGAAATCATAAGAATTAAGATAACTTGCAAAAGGGTAAAGTTGAAGAAAGTGAAAAATTTTCTAAGTGTCAAAAATACCATGTTCAAGTGCATGACTTTCCAAGCTTGTAACTTCTTCCTCAAGCAATCACTTTTCATGCCAAAAGGATGTACTAGAAGATGATCCTACATGCTTCAACATTGTAGAATGAAATGGATTCAAAGCTCATAATATTAGAGATATATGAAGTGTGGAAGTTGAGGTCTCAAAGTTGTGAAGAATTATAAAATACTTAAAATTTTGCTAAGTGTTTTTCAACTTGAAACTCTAATTTTGTTGGCCATTTTTCTTATTGATTCAAGATGATTCAAGCCAAGTTATCAACATGAAAGTTGTAGAGGATGATACCATTTTTCCAATGGTACCAAGAGCAATAATTTATGTTGCTTAAGAATCAAGTTTTGAAGAAGAGAAGTAGCCATGGTGAAGATGTTTTACAAGTCAGATTTTGGTTCAAATTCATGTCAAACCCAACCAAATCCCATGTGATATTGCTTTGTATGCCATTTTTCTTCTAAATCTCTGCATAATTGTTTTTTTCACAAACCTTAAGTGTATTACACAAAGTGTTTGGTGCATTGTTCAAGTTTCATGCCACTTTGAGAGTATTTTGCAAAAAGTCACATTTTCATTTACATAAAGCTTGCTTTTCTCAACAAATCTTGCTTTGATCCCATACCTTGATATCTATGATCACACTTTAACAAAAAACTCAGAAGTAACACCCTAGAAAAGTTGAGGCTATGCGTTGGAACCACCATAACTCATGAAACTACAAACTTGCATTTAAACCAAACCATAAACTTGTAAACTTGAAATCTGATCAACTCTTATTCTCTAAATTTTTATTTATAAATATAGAGCCTCATCTAATTGAAAGACACACAAAAATTTCCCCTCAAATACTTACAAACTCAGAGGGAAAAATCACAAACCTCCATTGTTGCACTAAAGTCCATTTCTTTGAATTTCTCATTCCTTGCAATTTCTTTGCAAACTAACAAAATAAGCACCATCTAGACACCCCATATGCACTTCATATGCATTAACTCATCCATTTAACATCCTATTCACTTCACCCAAGTCCCTCGGATTCACCCTTGCAAGTTGAGGTGTTTAGAGAGTTTGAGACACTTTCAAAGCAAAATAGCTATTGCATTAATTTAGAGAGTTTGAGACTTCAAGGAAGCTAATAGGATCATTATTTCATCTTTGCAAGTACTGAAAGAGGCATTGTACCTTACTCCAATAGTTTAATTTTTATTGATTTCGAAGTCACTCATACAAGCATTATTTTGAACATTTCTTGATAATATTCTCTTTGTTTGAATGCTATGAATGAAATCTATATTAAAATATGCATTGGTTGATTATATATGTAATTTAATTTAACTTTGAAAAAACTTAGGGTTTCTAGTTTTGTCCCAAATTCATGTGATACATTTAATATAAATAAATGATATGCACGTATTTGGATTCCTTGTGAAATTTCAAGCAAGTTTGATTTTTACATTTTTTGATTTTGTTGAGAAATGAAGAAATACGAAAATTGTCTTGAGGCTGAAGATGAAGTCCAGGTGGCACGCATTTTTTCATTTTTCAAATGTGGTTTTATAATATATTTAACTGAAAGGGAATAATAAATAAATTGACATTGGGTTCCAGTGGTTAATGCGTTGGTCTTATGTGTTTGTGTGTGAAGCGAGAGGTATGGGGTTCGAATCCTCCTCGCCCTAGACCTTTTGCTTATTTTTTTGAAACCATTCAACACTTTGTTTTATATTTATTATTGTGAATGCATGTTATGTGAAGCCATAACGCGTGGTCCAATGGTAATTGTTTTAAGCTGTGACCTTGAGGGCGTGAGTTCAACCCTTGCAGTCACATTTACTTATTTTTTTAACACTAATTTTATTTCTTTTTGTTTCTATTTCTTTTTATTTTCTTTTTTATTTTTGGTTTATTTATTTATTTTATTTTCTCTCTTTATTTTTATCGTGTCAAAATTAATATTTCAAAACAACAAAAATATTTTGTTCATCTTTGATTTTATTTATTTAAATTATTTTAATTGAAAACAAAAAAATAGTTTCTTTGTTTAAATTATTTAAATCTTGAAGTTTCTTTCAATTAAACCTTCTTTGAATATTGTTATTACCATGATTTTAGGATTGAGATGATTTTGCTAAAACATGATTTACATCAAGGATGTTATGGAAGATGTTCTAACATGCTGTTCAGGTTTATTTGAAGGCAGATATTCTGGAAGATGTTGTAACATGATGTACTAGAACATCAATACAAGTTGTTTTAAATCTTGACAGATTTAATTGGATTCTGTGATATTCCTTTTGGATATGTCTCAGTAAATTTTGCAGGTAAAGAAGATTTAATCTAGAACAAGTTTTGTATCTCCAGTTGTACATAAGTTACTAAATTGAGTCTTGAGACAATTTAGGAAACTTGGTATTGTTTATTCCAAGATTTAAGGAGTTTTTGCTGCATAATTGGTGCATCACTCAGCTTATGGATCAAGAAATATCTGGACGCAGAACTCGAAGCCTATAGACTGCAGAAGTGTATTTAAAGGAGAAAACCTAAACCTAATGAATCAATTCTTTCAATTAAGTTTTTCATAATCTGTAAATTAAGGGAGGCTTAGAGTCTTAGGTATTAAGAGTCTCTTGTGTGGGTGTAAGTCACCCTTGTATCATTTGATACTTGTGGTAGACGTAATGTTCTCACTCAGAATCTTTTATGTAATGAGTTGAGTATTGTTCTTGGTTGAAGCTTTTAAGAAAAACCAAGTATTATTCTTAGTTAAGAGTCTTAACTAAGTATTTTTGTATTGAAAGTGTAATCTTCTTGTTGAGTTGTTCTTCATACAGTCGCTGGGATTGAGACTGTTAGATATCACTGAGGTGATTAGAAAATGAGATGGGATTTCTCATGTCTAGATGGTGATTTCTAGGTAGAAGTTGCACTGGGTAGGAATTAAGTGAGAACTTGTAAACTGAGACTGTTTAGACTTTAAATTGATACTACTAATAGCAGATTTCCTTCCTGGATTGGTAGTCCTCAGAGTAGGTGATATTGCACCGAAATGGGTTAACAGTTCTCTGTCATTTATCACTCTGCAATTTAATTTCAGTATCACTTGCATCTTGATAAATCTGTTCAGTCTGTTGACATATATTGTAACATTTGTCTTGACATTGTTCTGATGTTGGGATATTAGTATGAGCATGTGTTTCCTGTACCAGAATTTCAAATATTTTTCTTAAATGAACATGATTTAAATGCTTTGTTGCTTTGAGTGAGATTTTAGGGTTTGGTCTTACCATGCTTAGTTAATCCTTACTATTGCTTTGAGGTATTGATTGATGCTTTGTTTGATTATATGAAACCCTAATTCATGAAGCTTTCATATTCTTTGCTTTAATATTGATCCTTAATGTTTATCTGATGATGGTTGATGTTTATACTTCATTATGTTAGTACTTGTATTCAAATCCAAGGAAAAGGATGATATTGTTGACTTGATAGTCATGTGCATGTGTATATATTAGGTTCATCTTTATGTGTTTACCTTTAGTATGTTTTCTTGGTAATTGTTTCGTGTTTACCCTTATACCTTAATCCTAATTTCAAATTTGAACCATTTTCATTAAAAAACCTTGACTTTATGTCATTGCATTTTCAAACTTTCTTTATTTAATAAATACTTCAATACACTTAAGCATATTAAATAGTTTCAAAAGACTAAAAGAGGTTCAACCTCACCCAAAATCCTTTTGCCAATTGGATTTTTAATTTAAAATATTTTCTCAAAGAGATTAGATATGAGCCATCTTTATAGTTAAGATGTAATTCTTCTATCTCCATAGTAATGATTGAATGTTGTTGATTCTTTTCAACTTAAGGGAGCTAGTGGCATACTTGTTGATTTTATATCCAATTTGGAGCCCTTCCCTTTATGATGATGCAAAAATCCATCTTATCCTACTTGTGGGTTGATTAATTGAGTTTTCTCTTTAAGATGACAACTTATATCTTTTCCTAAAATCAATCACAACAAACCTTTTGTTATTTTTACCCCGAACTACGAGGTTTTGATCCTTCGTTGGTAAGTAGGTATAAGACTTCATGTCTTTCCAAACAAAAATATGATAAAAAACATTTCTTCTCTCATATCCACAATCTTTTGCAAACAAACCATTTTAGCCAAAAACAGATATTACAAAATGTTCATATAAAGTAATATAGATACATAGGATGCTAATACATCCCCTTTGTATAACCAATACCCGTACCTTAGATCTCTCTGTGCCTTTCTTTTAGTTTTTGTTTCTTGCATTGCATGTTTAAATATAGGGTTTTTATCTTTTCGATTTCCTTGGAAATAATGAAGTTCGGTAGTGACTTCTTAATTTGTGAGTCAAGTTAGTCAACAACTTGGTCTCTAGATTTTTCACCGCGACATCTTTGATCAAATCGAGATAGTGAATATTTAAGCATATAATTTGAGGGTCATCTAAAAGGGTGTGGGATTATATCCTAACATACTCCTCCTAGAACACCACAGTAAAATGGTGCGTCTGAGAGAAGAAACATTACCTTATTACACATGGTTCGATCCATGATGAGTCACGATGATATTCTAAACTCCTTTTGGAGACATGCTCTATTAACAAAAATTTATACACTTAACCATGTTCCATCAAAAATAGTTGAGAAGATACCATATAATTTATGTAGTAGCAAAAGACCACATGTGTCTTACGTGAAAATTTGGGATTGTGATGTTTATGTGAAACGACAAATTTTAACTAAGCTTGATCCCAAATGGCAAATTTGATTAATGCTTCTTTGTGAGGTATCCTAAATAAATAAGAGGGTATTACTTTTACAATCCTTCTGAAGGAAAAATGTTTATTGCTAGAACTAGAGTATTCCTAGAAAATGACTTTATTTTCAAAGAAAATAGTGGGAGGAAAGTAAAGTTTGAAGAAATTAAAGAATAAAAAGTAGTGACACACCTATAAAGGAACTAAAGAAGGAAAACAAGTTGTGGAAGAGCAACCAACTCATGTAGAACAAGACCGACTTAGGTCAAACATTAGATGCCACCAACCTAAAAGATATGAGTATATCATAAGTCATAAAGGTGATGTATTAATCATGGATCAAGATGATCCTATGACCTTACAAGAGGCCATAATTGGTCATGAGTTTGATAAATGACTATAGGCCATGAAAACTGAAATGGATCATGTTTCATTCGGAAACCAGGAATGGATATAGTTGGAAAACTGATGGTCTTGAAAGGTGGCCCTGATCTCCTTTAAGGTGGTGCAGGTGGACCTGCATGGTTAATACTCCAGCGCCCGTCAGTTCAAGATTTAAGATGAGTATAATGAAAATTGAGATCAGAGACTGTACCTTACTCTTAGTGTGTGAAGTTATTTTATACCTTAGGTCAAGTGGAATGGATTTGAGATGAATTAGGCTTTGTTCAATTGGCCTTTGGCCAGTCTAGAACAGATTCCATGTACACAAACTAGGTTTGGACCTTGGTAAAACCTTATATAGGAGTTAATACTATAAGATACAAACAGGTCTTCAAAAAAAGAATACTAACATGGATGGTAAGTTAAATACCTATGAGGCACAAGTGGTTCTAATGAATATAAGAAAATTCACGGTGTTGACTATGATGAAACCTTTTCATCAATTTCAATGCTTAAATCTGTTCGGACTTTACTTTCTATTGTTGCATATCATGATTATGAAATACGAGAGATGGATGTCAATATTTATTTCTTTAATTAAAATCTCCTTGAGGGTGCGTACATGACATAACCTGAAGAATTTGGCATACCAGAAGAAGCCAAAAAGATATGCAACTTACAACGATCAATCTATGGATTAAAATAAGCTTCTATAAATTAGAATCTTTGTTTTGATGAAAATGTAAACCAATACGGATTCGTTAAAAATGAAGACGAGTCTTGTGTCTATAAGAAGGTAAGTGGGAGCATGACCGTCTTTTTGATATTATATGTATATGACATATTACTCTTTAGAAATTATGTATGTACCTTGCAACAATTGAAAACTTAGCTAGGGAATTGTTTTTCTACGAATGGCTTGTGTAAAGGCACCTATATATTAGGAATCAATGTCTATAGAAATAGATCACAAAAACAACTTGGCCTATGTCATAGTACATAAATATATAACATGTTGAGATACTTTAGTATATATGATTCCAAGAAAGCATTCATACATATGCAACATGGCTTATGTCTATTAAACGCACAATCTCCTTCAACTATGGAATAAAGGGATCACACGAATGAGACACCTTATGCATATGCAATAGGATATAATATGTATGGCATGTTATGTACTCAATTAAATGTCTCATATGCTTTAAGTGCAACAAATAGGTATCGATTTAATCCTGGTGATGCTCATTGGGTTGTTGTCAAGAAATATCCTTAAGTATTCGAGAAGGAATGAGGACTCATTTTTTATATAGAGAGGTCAAAAATAGCTCGATGTAATAGAAAACACTATAGCTAGCTCCCAAACAGATAAATATGACTTTATATCTCAATCTGGTTATGTGTTTTGCTTAAATGGCGGTGTTTCAAGTTGGAAAAGTTCAAAGTATGATATAGTCGATGATTCTACAATTGAAGCCGAGTAAATTGTTGTTGCAAATGTAATAAAGGAACTTGTTTGGATCAATAAGTTCATTAGTGAACTTGGGATATTCCCTAACATTGAGGATCCCATTGAACTCTTGTGTGATAAAAATGGTGTGATTACACAAGTTAGAGAGCCTAGATCTCACCAATGATCCAAACACATATTGAGGCACCATCACCTTATTAGAGAGATAATTGATAGAGGATATATTAAGATGTTTATAGTACCAACACGTGAAAATTTCTTTGATCTGCTGACAAAGTCTATTGCCCAACAGAAGCATGATGGTCATACTAGATCTATAAGTATTAAGTGTATGCCTGATTGGATCTAGTGCTAGTGAAAGATTGTTGGTGTAAGCCCTAGAGGACAATTATTTTATTAGAACTTGATACTTGTATTGAATTATCTAATAATAATAATAATACATTTATTTATTATGTTTCTTTTTCCAAAGTAATAAAGTCCTTAGAATAACTAGATAGTTTGATAAAGCATTAAGTGTGACTTAATCACAAAACTTCATTAAACATAAGAAAACTATTCTTAAAGTATATGTAGTTAAGATTTATTGTGAAGTGAGATAACATTAAAGAATTGAGACTATTATGTGGATAGATTGACGATCATATCTCATAGATCATGTCTAAAGAGATATGAAGTCTTCACATAGGTATAAACATTATGAGTAATATTTACAATGAATTGATCCACCATGAGAATACTACACTGAATTTTATGCAAGTGACATAAGTTATTCTCAAGGTGATAGTGATGTATATCACCCTTCGACTTGAAACCACTATGAAACCTAGATATGGAGTCGAGTACTTTATTATCGACCAAAATTTCCTGTAATAACATGACAATAAAGATGGTTGGCGAGTATTCCATAAATCATGTAGAAAGACATGGGTGACCTAGATAGAATTTGTCCATATTGCGTAATAGAATAAATGTTTGAGGGTCCAATATTGAACTGGACAATGGTGACACAATTGATGCCTTGTGTTCAATATATAATTGAGAGAAAAGGGGTAATTATACACATAAATGTCTTACCTTAAATTTTACCTTGAGTTTTTTTACTTGCACCAGCATAGCATGATCATTTCATTTTATCATGCATTTCATCAATCAAGAGCATTCATTAGGGTTAGATGAAAAACCACGAGTTTTGGCATTTTATCTAATCTTGATGACATTCATTCAGTCCTCTGGTGATTAAGAAGTCAAAAGACTTGGTTTCTTAGTCTTAGTACATCATCCATTGCATCAGGTCTCAAAGGTACATATGGATGACAATCAAGAGTACTGATTTCATTTGTTTCTTTGAAAGTCGTAACTGTCATTGATGTTTGAGAATTAAATGTGAATAGCTCAAGAGTCGACTTTTTGTATTTAGTTCTCTATTTACATTTCCTTTGCATGCATCCGTTTATTTTGGATTGAAGGTTAAAGTCAAGATGACTTTGTTGGCTTTTTGATTTAGATTTTATTTGCATTGTCTTTAGGTCCTTTTTTAGTTATTTAACTTTAATTTTTGCATGAACAAGTCAAAGTCAAATTTAGTGTCATTTAGAATCCATATGTAATTTATTTTTAGTCATTTTTTATTCTAATTTGCAATTACCATTGTATTTCAAAAAGTCAAAAAAGTCAAAAAGGAGATCAAAGTCATCTTTTATGTTGATCGTGTTGATTTTTAATAAATTCAATGGTCAAATTAATTTTGATTTGGAAAATTTTCATTATTATTTTTTAATCCAAAGATTGTCATTTTCAAGTTATTTTCTCCATTCATTTAGTCCATTTCAAGTTATTTTAAGCCATTTATAAGTTATTTTTATGTCATCCATGTGAGCCATTACCATGCCAGTTTCAAGTTACCATCTTTAAGCCAATTTTTAAAATTACATTTGAAGCCATCCTTGAGCCAAATATTTTAATCCAAGCCAAGCATCATGGAACAACTTCATTCACACAATTCACGTTTTGCAGTATGTACATTACTTCAATCTCAATTTTACTCAAATTTCAAATAAAAACCAAATGAAATTGTATTTCAAATTCATATTCACACTCACAATTTCATAACAAACAAAAATACATTCAAATTCAAATTCAAATTCAAATTCAATTACAAACTTACATTTCAAGTTACATTTACAACAAACACACATTTGAACTTCATTTCATAACCATTTCATCTTAATTTCACACAAATCATCCAAATCAAAGAACATGATTTAAAATTCACAAGGATCACTCCCTAGCACACAGATTGCACTCTCTCTTTCACTCCAATCTACAATAAAAATCCTAATAGAATTTCCTTCCTAAATGGATCTTTCCGACCGTCGAAGGGGGTTTAAGCAACTGGGAAGCAAAGGATTTTATTCCCATCACCTTTATCAACCAGTAATTTTATCTTTGAATAATTTCCCATTTATGGTCTGTAATAACTAAACAATTTGCACACTATTTTCACCTCATGCCTTGCCCGGGGCATGTAGGTCCATTTGTAAGGGCTTGATTTTCTTCATTATCATATTCCATGCTTTAATGAATCATTGGACGTTTTTCATCTATAAACTGCTGTGTTCATTTTCTTTCCTTTTGCATTTTGTTTGTTTAAGGATGGCTATCCCTTACACACACCCACACTCACAAATGCAGGTACCCATCCACTCCGTATTCCATGGGTGACTATTCTACTTTAGCCTTTGATAACTCTGAAGATTTGGTCAATCATGCTGAGTACGAAGTTGACGAAGATTGTGAAGTGCCGGGAGAGCTAGCCAGACTTTTGCAACAAGAAGAGAGGGCTATTCTGCCTCATGAAGAGTTGCTAGAAACCATCAACTTGGGGACAGAGGAAGACAGGAAAGAAGTAAAAGTGGGTGCCAACCTGGAACCAAGTGTCAAGGAGCGCTTAGTGCAGTTGTTGAACGAATATGTTGAAATCTTCACCTGGTCTTATGAAGACATGCCGGGACTAGACATAGATATCGTGGTTCACCGTCTCCCTACAAGAGAAGACTGTCCACCGGTCAAGCAAAAGGTCCGCCAAATGAGGCCTGACATGTCTGAGAAGATTAAAGCTGAGGTAATGAAGCAATTCAACGCTGGCTTTCTGGCTGTTACTTCCTATCCATAATGGGTTGCTAACATCGTGCCCGTGCCTAAGAAGGACGGCAAAGTCAGAATGTGTGTGGACTATCGGGATTTGAACAGGGCTAGCCCTAAAGATGATTTTCCACTGCCACATATCGACATCTTGGTTGACAACACCGCTCAACACAAGGTTTTTTCCTTCATGGATGGATTCTCGGGATACAACCAAATCAAAATGGCCCCCGAAGACATGGAGAAAACTACTTTTGTCACGCAATGGGGTAACTTCTGCTACAAAGTGATGCCATTCAGACTGAAGAATGCAGGGGCAACCTATCAACGCGCCATGGTAGCTTTGTTTCATGATATGATACATCATGAGATCAAAGTTTACATAGACGATATGATAGCTCGATCACAGACAGAAGAATAACACCTTGGTCATTTGCAAAAGCTGTTTGCCAGGTTGAAGGAGTATAAACTCAGACTGAACCCAAGCAAGTGCACTTTTGGGGTTAGGTCTGGTAAACTTTTGGGATTTATTGTCAGCAACAAAGGCATTGAGGTTGATCCAGCTAAAGTAAAGGCTATACAAGAAATGCCTACTCCCCGTACTGAAAAGGAGGTTAGAGGATTCTTGGGACGCTTGAACTATATTGCAAGGTTCATCTCTCACCTGACATCTACCTGTGAGCCAATCTTCAAGCTGTTGAAAAATGATCATGTGGTTGAATGGAACAATGATTGTCAAGTTGCTTTTGATAAGATCAAGGAGTATTTGCTAGAACCTCCTATTTTGATGCCACCCGTCGAAGGAAGGCCGTTAATCATGTATCTGACTGTTTTGGATAACTCAATGGGGTGCGTACGGGCCAACATGACGAGTCTGGCCGAAAAGAGCATGCCATTTATTACCTTAGCAAAAAGTTTACCGACTGTGAGATTCGTTACTAATTGCTCGAGAAAAATTGTTGCGCTTTGGTATGGGCTGCTCGCCGGCTAAGGCAGTATATGCTGACTCATACCACTTTGTTGATTTCCAAGATGGATCCGATCAAGTATATCTTCGAGAAGCCTGCTTTATCTGGAAGAATCGCTAGATGGCAAATGATCCTGACTGAGTATGATATCCAGTATACTACCCAAAAAGCTATAAAAGAGAGTGTACTAGCTGACCATCTAGCTCATCAAGCCGTCGAAGATTACCAATCTATGAGATTCGACTTCCCTGACGAGGACATCATGACACTGGACAACATTGAAGGTAACAGACGGTATGACGGACCTGAACAAGGATCCCGATGGACCCTGTACTTTGATGGTGCTTCAAATGCACTTGGAAACGGTATCGGTGCGGTACTCATTTCTCCGGAAGGTTTCCATACACCCTTCACTGCCCGACTTTGCTTCAGCTGTACCAACAACATGGCTGAATATGAAGCTTGCATCTTTGGTCTCAAGGTTGCTATAGACCTGGGAATTAAATTTTTGGTCGTATTTGGGGACTCGACTTTGGTTATAAGTCAAGTCAAAGGAGAGTGGGACACCAAACATCCTAATCTTATCCCATACAAAGAACACGTCTTGACATTGTTGCCTCATTTTGAGCAGATTACCTTCGAGCATTTCCCGCGAGAAGAAAATCAGCTAGCAGATGCTCTGGCTACAATGTCTTCCATGTTTAAACTCAACTGGGATAACGAGGCTCCCCAAATTACCATCAAGCGAATGGACGAACCTGCGCACTGTCATGAGATTAATACCGAAGAAGTAGTGGAACAACCCTAGTTTCATGAAATCAAAAGGTATCTCCAGACTAGAGAATACCCTAAAGGAGCTTCCGTCAATGACAAAAAGTTCTTAAGGAGATTTGCTGCCAAGTTCTTCCTAAGCAATGGCATCCTTTATAAGCGCAGCCATGATTGTGTTTTACTTTGTTGTGTGGACAAAGCTGAAGCAGAGTTGATCATGACTGAGATACACAGTGGCAAATTTGGCACCCACTTGAGCGGACATACGATGGCTAAAAAGATTCTAAGGGCAGGCTACTACTGGTCTACTATGGAAGCTGATTGTCATCAATATTCTCGTACTTGCCACAAATGCCAAGTCTACACCGACAAGGTACATATTCCTCCTGTTCCTCTCAATGTTCTGACAGCTCCTTGGCCATTCGCAATGTGGGGCATTGACATGATTGGAGAGATCAAACCTACGGCATCCAATGGACATCGCTTCATCCTGGTGGCTATTGACTATTTTACCAAGTGGGTCGAGGCAGCTTCCTATGCTTCAGTTACAAAGAATGTGGTTGCCCGCTTTATCAAGCAGAACCTCATATGTCGGTATGGTGTCCCCGACAAGATTATCACAGACAACGGTACAAATTTGAAAAATACCATGATCATCGCTCTATGCGAACAGTTCAAGATTTATCATCATAATTCATCTCTCTATCGGATGAAGATGAACGGTGCTGTTGAAGCCGCGAACAAAAATATCAAGAAGATCATTCAAAAGATGACAGTCACTTACAAGGACTGGCATGAGATGTTATCGTTTGCTCTATATGGATATCGTACCACGGCACGTACTTCAACAGGGGAAACCCCATTTTCTTTGGTGTATGGCATGGAAGTTGTTTTACCTATGGAAGTTCAGATTCCTTCCTTAAGGATTATGAAGGACGCTGTTTTGAATGAAGACGATTGGATTCAGACCCGGCTTGATCAACTTAATTTGATCGGCGAGAAGCGACTTACTGCTGTTTGTCATGGTCAGACGTATCAAAAACGGATGATCAAGGCTTTCAACAAGAAAGTCAGGCGTCAGGTATATCAAGTCGGAGATCTTGTAATCAAGCGGATCATCTTACCGCAAAGTGATCCCAGAGGCAAGTGGACTCCTACTTATGAAGGACCATTTGTGATCAAGAGCATCTTTTCTGGTGGGGAAATGATTCTGACCACCATGGACGGCGACGATCTGCCGCACCCTGCGAACGCAGACATAGTCAAAATATACTATGCATAAAACGACCCGGCAAG
This sequence comes from Vicia faba, assembly GCA_948472305.1. Lineage (NCBI taxonomy): Eukaryota > Viridiplantae > Streptophyta > Magnoliopsida > Fabales > Fabaceae > Vicia > Vicia faba. The sequence continues at coordinate 1,171,057,051 of OX451739.1, forward strand.
TTGAAAACCCGAAAGGGCGACTTGGGAAAAAATGGGCTTCCCGGTGAATCGAAAACCCGAAAGGGCGGTTCAGGCCACAATTAGGGATAAAACAAAAAAATCTGTACACCCGGCATGTTGAAAACCCGAAATGGCGACTTGGGCAAAAAAGGGTTTCCCGGTGGATCGAAAACCCGAAAGGGAGGTCCAAGCAAAAGTTAGGGAATTAAAGGGTATGACTATGTCTCGTCGGATCAATTTAAGAACAATCTCTTCACCAACAAGCTCCAAGCTTCTGATCAATCCAGTCATCGGCGGACGAAGCAGCGAATGGAAAAGATATTCAGAGTTGTGAAGGCTATAGCAGAATGGGAATCCCATGGAATTATTACACATAGCCATCTTTCTTTTGTATAAAATTTTTCAATTTTTAAGACAACATTCTCTTACTAGGATGTCTGTCTCCTTTGTACAAAGATATTCACGAAAGTTAAATACAAAGATACTTCAAAGTGCAAAAATTTGCTTGCCTTTCTTTTCTTTTTACACTTATGTTTTATTTGAAAACATCCAATGTTTTGTTAAATAGGCATATGCATTTGAATATAATCATTGCTTACAAATTAAACGAATTTGAAAAAGGATAATTACTGATAGGTTGAAGGTGTAGGAAGAAATCTTTGTGCCATTTCAGAAGAAATCCCCTACGATACATCATTCAGATCCTCAACAAAGCTAAAATTTGGAGTATATTTCCCCAGCGGAGTTAAGCTTCAAGATGCTCAGCAGAGCCAGTGCATTCTAAAACTTGATCTCCCATCAGAGTTAAGCTTCAAGATCCTCAGCGGAGCCAGTGCATTCTAAAACATGATTCCCCATCTGAGTTAGGTTTCAGAATTCCCATCAGAGTTAAGCTTCAAGATCCCCAGTGGAGCCCGAAAACCCTGAAAATTCCTATCCCCAGCGAAGCCAGAATAGTGAACATTCTCCCCACAGAGTTATCTTCCAAAAGATTGAAGATTCCCGGTCTCATTTCTCCAAGCAGAAGCCTCCAAGGTTTCAATTCCCCAGTAGAGATCATCAGAGTTTTCCTCATTCCCCAGGAAAGTCATGAAGGATTCTCACATCCCCACAGGAGTTGTCAAAGGCCTTGTTAATCCCCACAAATCGCCGAGGATTTTCAATCTCCAGCAGTGGTCCCAGGATTTCCCCTTCTCAGCAATCAAAGATCTTTAATCCCCAAGCAGTCAGCAGTCAACAAGGATTTCTCATCTTCAGTAATCAAAGATTTTTGGAATCCCCAGCATCGGTCAAGGATTTACTTTCCCCAACAACAGTCAAAGATTTCTTTATCTCCAGTTATCAAGGATTTATTTTCCTCGGCGATACAGCTACTCAGCTTACATGCACATCCATTACATTCATATATCATAAACATTGATGAAACACAATTCATTGCATCATACATATCATGCAACATAACTTTGTGTTTTAGCTAACATTTTACCCTTTTCAGGATAAGATTAAAAGGCTATTGATTAACAATTATTCAAATACAGTACAAATACACCCCAGACACGGCGGTTATTCTACTACGCATTCAGACTTTAGTAATCCGATACAGACTAGATATGCTCCAGACACGGCAACCATTCTATCTCTCATTCAGATTCAACTATCAACCACAAGTTCAGATACGCTCCAGACACGGATGCCATTCTGGCCCATACACCAGCAGTTTGATTCTCCCCAGTGCAATCGCCACGGAAGTCATTCTGTCACTTATTTAGATCCCAGTTACAGTCTCAGATACACTCCAGACACGGAAGTACTTATACAGATCTCAACTTCAGATACAGTCCAGATACACTCCAAACACGGTTGCCATTCTGTCACTCATTCGGAAGTTATCCCCAACCCAGAGATGCTCCATACATAGATGTTTCTCTGTCGCCCATTCATAATTCAGATACAATACAGATACACTCCAGACATGGCAGTCATTCTGATATTCATTCAAAGTTCAAATACAGTTACAGCTCAGATGCGCTCCAGACACGGACGCTATTCTTTCGCTCATACATACTCAGTCTCCAGATACAGTTCAAATGCATTCCAGACACGGATACCATTTTAATACTCATTATTCTGACCTACCACATTGCAATTCAACGAACATTCTTAGATGGTGTTGTAACCAAAAAATTTTCCTCTCATTTCATCAACATTTCTCATCACAAGACTCTTGGAACTCAAGATCAAGCTAGGGTTTGCTCTGCTCAAGACACCTCCTTGCACTGTTGATCTAAATTAGGGTTTGAGTTTGCACAAGGATGTTTTGACATACAATGCCCAAAGTGACTTTCATACTTCATGTTGGACTCATAAGTTTGTCCATACCAAGTTTCAAGCCTTGATTCAAATTTTTGCCCAGTCAATTGGACAATTGACCTAGAAATCAGCTGTATTGGGAAAAAGTCAACAGTGGCCAATTGATAGTCAAACCTCATGAAATTTGATCCACATCAACATTATGAACTCATATGAACCATTTGATCAAGTCTGGATCACAATTCCACAAGAAATTTGATCAGATCATCAAAAGGGCAAAATGGTCATTTTTAGGGTTTTGACTGTACAAAGACATTTTTTGACTGTTTGACCTAACCAATGGCAAAAAAATCTCAATCATGGACTCAAGGACTCAATGACATTATCTTGATCCATTCAACAAGTTCAAAATATCCCAAATGCATAGGATTGACATATGAATTTTTCAGTCAACTGATCAAAATTTGACTGTATACTGAAAAGTCAAACTTTGACTTTTTGGTCAAAATCAAGTGCCAAGGGTCATTTTTCATCAAGACATGTAAAATTATGAAACTTGTTCATCAAGAAACCCAAAAATGCAAATTAGGGTTTAAAATGGAAAATTTTCATAACTTAGAAATTTTCTAAGTTATAAAATTTTCTTATTTTTTCGTAACTTTGTCCCATTTTTTCACCAATATGCAAATGGATTCAAACAAAACTTGAAACATGAAAGTTTTAGTACATCACAAAGTCTACAACTTTGATTCACAAAGTTTTCTCAAAAGAAGCTTGGATCTCAAGTTATGATTTTTGGAACAAGGGTACCTAAAACTTTTAACTTAGAGAAATTTTGCCCTAGTTTAGGCAGGATTTTGACCCATCTTCTTGGCCATTTTTCACATAGTTACACTTGGATTCTTAAGTTTCATTTCAAAGATGGATTATAGTACATGTTGCAAGCTTTCCAAATTGTCCAAGAACTCCTCAAACACCTTTGTGGTTAGGGAGAATCGAATGCTTGAAGTTGGCAAAAACTCACTTTGAAACCATGGCCAATACATGTTCATACCAAGTTGCAAATCTGACCAAACTAGCTTAGTACATGATTACAGGCCTCTAAACCAATTTACACTCCAAAATTGAATGCAAATACATTGGATATTAGCATTATTCTGATCAAGAGAGCTTTGTACAATGAACATTGCCATTTTGAGCATAAATGCCACACTTCCATTTTCATAAAGGGCACTTTATGTCAAATTGTTTTTTCTTGAGCCTTGGACTTTCTTCCTTTGCAGCAACAAGCTCCACAATATCAGGCTTAGTACAAGAAGTTGGTGCATGCTTAGAGATAGCCTGTACAGGCCTATCTCACTTCACTTCCAACTTTGCTTTCAAAACAAGTCAAAGGGCCAAAAAGCTTGTATCTCTCATATCTGATAAAACCAACAAGAACAAAGTTGTCAAACAAGTTTTTCATATCCACACAAGTCAGAAGCACGAGCCCTTGACCCCTTAAACCTCCTTGTACACAAAATCACCATTTTTCTTCAAAACAGGGCAAGCCCTGCAGAACCACCTCCATCTCCACTTTCCCTCGTGCGTTTTGCCTCAAACTTGTTCCAATATCTTCCATCCAACTCACCTAAACTATTCCAGACCTCCATTGCCAACTGTAACACCATTAACACACATTGCCATTTTTGTTTGGAAGCTTTGCAGGTTGAGTTATGTAGCACGATTCAGGCTACTTCAAAACAAGCCAAGCATTGGGAAAGCTTCATTGGACCTCAGGCAAACTCAAAAGAACCTCAAGCACCCTTGGAAGTTGCTGCATTGTCCAGCTCGAAGTCAACTGAAACAGGTATTTCATGAACTTCTATCTCTCTATTTAGGAATAGTTAGACTTAGGTTTGTGAATGAAAGATGTTGTATTCATAGCCCTGAAACCATACATGTGCTTAGTTTTCATGTATATTAATCGAGCTAGGAGAATTTTGTTCATGAACTTTCTGAAAAAACTAGGTTAAGAATTAGGGCCAGAGAAATTCTCTCTGGTCTTTGAGAGTTAGCTTAAGTTTTTTATATGGTTAGATTCGTTGTTTGATGCTCTACAAGTTTCATGTTATGAGTTTTGTCAAAAAAGCAAGGAATCAGGAGATAGCACTTGATACACAGAACGCGCGTTTTGTTTGAACTGAGGAAGAAGACGAAGTGGCTTGGGCTGGGCCTGATTGCTTTTGCTTCTCACACATGCATTTTCAGTTCACACCCCTGGCCCATTTCTTTGTATATTTGTCATTTTTGCATTTTTATTTTTTATTCTGACTTTATTATTTTATGTCCAAATATAAAAAATGCCAAAAATTATTTTTAAATTATTTTTACATTTATTTCGTTTTTATTTTTATTTTTACTAGTATAAAAATGTTTAAATACTTTATATTCTTTTATTAAAACTTAAAAAATAATGTAAACAAAATATGTTTATTTTCATTTATTATTTTATACACATTTGAAAATATTTTTTGAAATATATACCTTTTTTGTAAATAATTTATTTTATTTTTATACACACTTAATATACTTAATATATTTAATACATATATACATATTTTATTAAATAATTAGGACAAAAAAATACAAAATAATACATTTTTATTTTTATTAATATTTTATGCTAAAAATCCTTTTTTTTTAATATACTTTTATTTTTTGTACAAATTAATACATTATTATATACAAATAATAAATAATACCATTTATTTAGGAAATTAGGGTTTTTGCCCTAAAGAACAAAAATAATTAAAATTGACTTTTTATTTATTTACATTTCTCATTAAAAATACTTTCTACATACATAAAACCTCTTTTTGCATAATACATTTTCTCTAACATTTATTTATTGTATTTTATTCAATTATTGTACATTTGAATATTATGCCTTACCCATTCAATATGGTTGTAATAATTTAGGATTTAATTTCTTGCAAAATAATCCCCAATTCAAATTTGTACCCCCTCCCTATATCATGTTGTAATAGTGTAGAATTTAAATTCTCGCACCTTTAAATACTTTCAATTATGCCATGATTAGACCTAGGGTTTGTATGTAAAATAAAATCAACAAATAGCTTGACCTAATCCAAGATGACAATGCATGAAAAAACAAACACAATGCACACTTGCACCCCTAGGGTTACAATCCACTTGTTGCCTTCAAAAATGGGCCATGATATGCATGTAAAGTACTTTGGCAAAACAAAAACAAAAGAAAAGATCATAGTCCCTCGATGACGCTATCTGAGTTGCCTAAACAAAAATGATCAAGTCCCTCAAGAGAATTGCCCAAAATACTTGACACTATTGCTATCATGGTCTATACGATGACCCGCGCATGTCCCGTTTAACATCCTAACACAAGGTTGTTCACCAAATACAATGGTGAAGCAACATTGTTAAAAGGGTTAAAAGCATAAGAAAGATCTTTGAGTAAAATAGGGTAGACAACTCTTAGTTACTTGATCAAAGCTTGCAAAAACATCCTTGCTATCTTTAAAACACACTTCACAACACAATTTTAAAACCCTACTTTCAAACATTGAAAACGTTTCAAAAGACAAAAACACCTTTGTATACCTTTACAAACAAGAATCATTACAAAGGTTGCCACAACGATGACCTCTTTTCAAAACATCTTTCAAAACCACACACAAAGCACCATTTCAAACAATTGAAGAGCACCATTTCAAACAATTGAAAAGCAAAGCAAGTGATCTAAGCAAGTAACTAAGAGCCCATGGATAACCATGGATAGAAAGGGTGCTAATACCTTCCCTTTCTATAATCTACTCCCTGAACCCAAGAAAATATCTCAAAGGTCTTTCCTGTGCTTTTTGACCTTTCCTTGGAATAAAATAAAAAGTTGGTGGCGACTCTTGCTAAACCGAAACATTTGCGAACACAAACACAAAATCCCAAGTCAGTTCTCCCACCGTATCACAGAACTGGCGACTCTGCTGGGGATGACTTTAAAAGTGGAGTAACCTTAGGGCTTAGATCACCCTTTTGCTTGATTATATTGTTTGCCTTGATTGCTTTACATTTGGTTCTCTTGTTTGGGCTTGAAATCCTCTACTCGGATTTGGGAAACATTCATAGGTAAATAGCAATACGTTGTGGAAATTGTGCGGGGTATACCGACATGGTTGAAGCAATATCTATATTAGTGCGACATATTTTTGAGTACAGGTAGCCTTTGAGTCAATCAAAGAGAATACGGGGCCGCTGAGTGATGTCATGAAGCACTAATGAACTCTTAGAACCTTACTTGACCATCTTGGCCTTTTTAGGGGTAGTGAGATGACCGGATTTGGTGCAGTCCGAAGTTGGTAGATACTCGATACTACACTCATTGAGGGTTGTTTTCTTGGAATATTTTGGTCGCTAGTTAAGTGGCTAAACCAAAACAATGAACATAGAAAACAATCCAGTGATATTGAGCTCCTTAGAACCCGGTTACTATTTATAGGACATGTTTGAGCCAACTAAACTCAAGAGGGTACTTACCTATGAAACCTCATGCAAGCCTGAAACTAGGGTTTTGTGTGACTTGCTTGTACATGTGTTTGTGCATACATCATGAACATCATAAAGCATCATATGCATCCACTAACCATTTCAAGGGTTTAAATCTTCATCTTTGTTCTTGTTTTGTAGGTCATGGAATCTCTTCGCAGGAAAACAATTCAAGTTAATCTTGTGAGAATCCCTCCTCAACTCAAGGAGCTTACTTCCAGGATTCCGGAGAATTCTCTCTTCAGTGAAAGACATGGTAGACTGCTCAACTTGGTCAACACCAACATTGAAGAAGACATGGTGAAAGTTCTCTTCCAGTTCTTTGACCCCCTACACCACTGTTTCACATTCCCTGATTACCAATTGGTGCCTACTTTGGAGGAATTTTCTCAACTCCTGAGAATTCCTATTCTTCATCAACTACTCTACAACGGTACGGAAAAAGAACCAAAGCCTGAAGATGTTGCTCAAGCATTACACTTGCAACCATCTGACATCAAGGGGCATTGGGAAACCAGAAGTGGTGTCAAGGGTTTCTTGGCAAAGTTTCTGTTTGAGAAGGCACAAGACTGCTGGAATTCTCTTGATCTACAAGCCTTTGAAGAGATTGTGGCACTCCTTATCTATGGGTTGGTCCTGTTCCCAAACCCTGACCAACTTATAGATGTGAATGCTGTCAAGATTTTCATATCCAGGAATCCTATACCTACATTGCTTGAGGACATACTACACTTATTTTACACACGAACAATGAGGAAAAGAGGTGTTCTCATGTGTTGTACTCCTCTCCTAGCAAGGTGGTTTATTTCTCACCTTCCACAATCAGTTCTGAAGAATGAGCAGGGTTTAAGGTGGTCACAACGGTTGATGACCCTCACACATTCTGATGTACATTAGTGTTCTTGGTCCAGAGAAAATGTCATCATCATTGATCATTGTGGGGAGTTCCCTAATGTCCCACTACTTGGAATTAGGGGAGGCATTACCTACAACCCCTGTCTAGCTTTGAGACAATTTGGATATGCTCAGAGGGATGGCCCTCATGACATGTTGATTCCTGACCTAGTTTTTGACTTCGACAACGATGCGTAAGGACTTCGACAAAGGTTCATCATAGCTTGGAGGATGCCTAACAAAGTGGATAGTAAGACACTGGGGCACAAGAATTCCATCCCCCTTGAGCCTTATCTCAAGTGGGTACGAACCCACGCCCAGAATCTTATGATGTTATACCCTCACATTCTCCCCTTGATCAAACAGCCTGTTATGGAAGGAGAGGTTCCATACACCATCCTACATCCTGACATGCCAACATCATGGGAAGAAATGCAAAAGAGTTGGATCCAACTCAAAGAAGAATAGAATACTTTTGAAGCTAGCTTCTATGCCAGTGAGAAGAAGGTTTTGGAGCTTACCCGCCGACTTCATGAGGAGGAAACTCTCAACACTTACATCGCACCAAAGAGGATGTGCAATGTCTTTTTACATTAAGAATTTTGTAATATTTTGCCCATGGGGCACTTATGTACTAACAATTTCTTCTTAATATGACGTGCGTTCCTTTTTGTTTGCAACAAATTTGAATTTATGAATCCTTGAATGCATTACATGAATAATATACCATTCATCATATGCATAAACAGGTCTTCACACCAAGTTTCCTTATCTTTCTGCTGTTTATTTCAGCAAGATGGATTTGGAGCAGACGGTCAAAGATCTGCAGGCACAAAATTCACAATTCCAGCAACTCCTCATGACCTTGGCAAAGGGTCAAGAGGACCTCAAAGTTCTGTTGGAGAAGAATAAAGAGAAAAAGAAAAAGAGACCTGGAGTAGCCACTTTTGGAAGAAGGTTTGAGAGCAATGCTAAGAAGGTTCTTGAGTTCCCCTCAACGTCTGACGAAGGGGCCGGTAAAGGGAAAGAGGCTGCTGTACCTTCTAAATCTGAGGTTGAAGAGGAGGAAGAGGAAGAAGACGAAGACTACTCCGAACAACAGTATCCTCTAGCGGATGATAAATATAAGAATCTTGGAGATAGACTGGCAGCCATGGAGTTGCAGAGGGTCCCTGGTTTGGATTTTGAAGAACTAGGGCTGGTAGCTGGGATTGTTATCCCTCCCAAGTTCAAGGTGCCAACATTCGCCAAGTACGACGGTCTGTCTTGCCCAAAGATGCACCTGAGATTGTATGTCAGAAAAATCCAACCCTACTCATCTGATAAAGACCTCTCGGTACACTTTTTCCAAGACAGTTTGTCTGGCACACAGTTGGATTGGTTCTATCAAATCGAGAGATCAGAGGTTCACAATTGGGAAGACTTAGCAGCTGCTTTTTACCGTCAGTATCAATACAATGCTGATTTGGCGCCCACTCGTACTCAATTACAAAGTATGGGGATGGCTTCCAATGAAGGGTTTAAAGAGTACGCCCAGAAGTGGCGCGATCTGGATGGAAGGGTGCAGCCACCATTGTCAGATAGGGAGTTAGTTGACATGTTTCTGGGGACCCTGTCTGGCCCTTTCTTCAATCATCTAATCAGGAGTTCTTCCACGGGATTTACTGAACTAATTTTGACTGGCGAAAGAGTCGAGGCCGGTATTAAGAGTGAAAAGATTCAGAAGGATGCTTCCGCATCCACAGTTGTTAAGAAACCCTTCACAGCCAAGAAGGAAGCCTCTGCTGTGTATTCTCAGAAGGGTCAGGGAAGAACCGAACGCCGACCGACTGTAGGGGCTGTGATGATTCAAAACTCGTCAAATGATCAACCTCGTAACAATCAGTCGATATCTAATCAACAACGGGTAGAAAGGCCACAACGGCAGTTCACCCCATCAACATGACGCCCGCTCAGGTACTCCCCCATTTGTTGAAGCTGAATCTTACCAGTTTGAAGGAAGCGCCAAAGAACCCTAACACCTCCTCTCCATACTACCACTCCAATGCCAAATGTGCTTACCATTCTGACAGTGTTGAGTACGATACCAATAATTGTTGGGCGCTTAAGAACAAAATTCAGGAACTGATTGATGCTAAAGAAGTAGAATTTGATGCTCCTGAGAAGCCCAATGTAATATCTGCTTCGATGCCCAAGCACGACCACAATGTTCATGCCGTTATAGAAGACCTCTATGTTACTGATGTTTCCGATCTTTTGACTCCATTATTAGTGATTAAAGAGAAGTTGTTGAGAGCCGGGATATTCCCAGGCTGTGGGAAGCATTGTTACTTTTGTTTGAACATACGAGCTGATTGCCCAATGTTGAAATCAGGTGTCCAATGCCTGATGGATACTCAAGAGATACTTTTCCAAAAAAACCCTGTTGATACCTTCAATCCTGTTACTCCTGCTACTTTTGCTACTTCAACCAACGATATTGCAATCATAACCATTTCCGACAATCCTCCCAAGGCTTGCAAAAGGTCTGTCAGGATTACACCCAACTCTAAATGTGTACCTTTAAAGATCACCATGCCGGGACCTGTCCCGTACCAATCAAGCAAAACGATACCATGGAACTATGGGGGAGAAATCTTCTACCATGGTATCAAACAAATCGAAGCAGTCCAAGAGAATTCTGAAGAAGAAAACCCTAATATAGGGAACATTGCGGGTACAAGCAAGATAACCTGCAGCAGCCAGATCTTTTCTCTGGAGATTGCTCCCCCTCGAGCAGTTTTCGGACCCTTGAAAGCTTCTGTACCTGTTGGACCATCTGTGAAAGGCCCGGTGATTGAAGAATTGGATACTCCTGAAGTAAGACCATCTGTTGATACTACCAATAAGGGTAAGGGGATACTAGAAGTGCCTGTCAGGATGAAGGCTCATGCTATGGTTATCCCCGAAACCACTCAGAAAGAAATGGATGAAATCTTGAAAATAATCAGAAAAAGTGACTACGACGTTGTGGAACAGCTAGGGAAGACCCCTTATAAAATTTCAATGTTGGCTTTTCTACTCTGCTCTGAGGCCCATGCTAAGGCCCTGATCAAATTCTTGAAGGCGGCACATGTACCCCAAGAGACTTCGGCTGACCAGTTTCAGGAATGTGTGGCCAGTCTTACTGCTGATAATGGCCTTGGCTTTTCAGATGCTGACTTGACTCCCAAAGGAAGGAAACAAAACGACGCGCTACATGTCTCAGTTGAATGCAGGGGAACCACCCTCGCCCATGTCTTAGTTGATACTGGTTCTTCCTTGAATGTGCTGCCGAAGAAGGCCTTAGACCGTTTGGACTGTGAAGGATTGACCCTCAACCGAGTAACATCATTGTTAGGGCTTTTGATGGTTCGAAAAGAATGGTTCATGGAGAGGTTGACATTCCTATCAAAGTAGGCACAGAAGTTTTCAACTCCACCTTCTATGTGATGGACATTCGTCCGTCATACTCGTGTTTGTTAGGAAGACCGTGGATCCATTATGTCGGGGCAGTTACATCCTCTTTGCACCAGATGCTGAAATATCTTGTTAAGGGTAAGATTATAATAGTGCACGGAGAGGAAGAGTACATGATAAGTCATCTAAATTCCTTCCGCTATGTGGAGTTGGATGGCGAGTTCATCGAAACGCCTTTCCAACATTTTGAGGAAGTTTCCCCTGAGGTAGCAGTTTCGAAGAGAATGGTCGAGGTGCCTGTCGTTCCCAAGCATGTATCTAGGATGGCATCTCTCAAGGATGCAGAGGTTGTAATTAAATAAGGGAAGAGTACAATATGGGGACAATTTCCTGACTTTCCCCACAAGACGGACACGTTTGGGTTAGGGTTTACTACTGCAGGACAAAAGGCTATGCGTCGCTCCAAGGCTGGAGGGCCACCCGTCAAGATCTCTCACCATGGAATCAATTGTAGAAGATGAAGATGAAGAGAGCCACTTTGAAGATTGGATCTTTCCGACCGTCGAAGGGGGTTTAAGCAACTGGGAAGCAAAGGATTTTATTCCCACCACCTTTATCAACCAGTAATTTTTATCTTTGAACAACTTCCCATTTATGGTTTGTAATAACTAAACAATTTGCACACTATTTTCACCTTATGCCTTTCCCGGGGCATGTAGGTCCATTTGTAAGGGCTTGATCTTCCTCATTATCATATGCCATGTTTTAATGAATCATTGGACGTTTTTCATCTATAAACTGCTGTGTTCATTTTCTCCCCTTTTGCATTTTTGTTTGTTTTAAGGATGGCTATCCCTTACACACACCCACACTCACAAATGCAGGTACCCATCCACTCCGGATTCCATGGGTGACTATTCTGCTTTAGCCTTTGATAACTCTGAAGATTTAGTCAATCACGCTGAGTACGAAGTTGAAGAAGATTATGAAGTGCCGGGAGAGCTAGCCAGACTTTTGCAACAAGAAGAGAGGGCTATTCTGCCTCACGAAGAGTTGCTAGAAACCATCAACTTGGGGACAGAGGAAGACAGGAAAGAAGTAAAAGTGGGTGCCAACCTGGAACCAAGTGTCAAGGAGCGTTTAGTGCAGTTGTTGAACGATTATGTCGAAATCTTCGCCTGGTCTTATGAAGACATGCCAGGACTAGACACAAATATCGTGGTTCACCGTCTCCCTACGGGAGAAGATTGTCCACCCATCAAGCAAAAGGTCCGCCGGATGAGGCCTGACATGTCTGAGAAGATTAAGGTTGAGGTAATGAAGCAATTCAACGCTGGCTTTCTGGATGTTACTTCCTATCCACAATGGGTTGCTAACATTGTGCCCGTGCCTAAGAAGGACGGCAGAGTCAGAATGTGCGTGGACTATCGGGATTTGAACAGGGCTAGCCCCAAGGATGATTTTCCACTGCCACATATCGATATCTTAGTTGACAACACAGCTCAGCACAAGGTATTTTCCTTCATGGATGGGTTCTCGGGATACAACCAAATCAAAATGGCCCCCGAGGACATGGAGAAAACTAATTTTGTCACACAATGGGGTACCTTCTGCTACAGAGTGATGCCATTCGGACTGAAGAATGCAGGGGCAACCTATCAACGCGCCATGGTAGCTTTGTTTCAAGATATGATACATCATGAGATTGAATTTTACGTAGACGACATGATAGCTCGATCACAGACAGAAGAAGAACACCTTGATCATTTGCAAAAGCTGTTCGCCAGGTTGAAGGAGTATAAGCTCAGACTGAACCCAAGCAAGTGCACTTTTGGGGTTAGGTCTGGTAAACTTTTGGGATTTATTGTCAGCAACAAAGGCATTGAGGTTGATCCAGCTAAAGTAAAGGCTATACAAGAAATGCCTGCCCCCCGTACTGAAAAGGAGGTTAGAGGATTCTTGGGACGCTTGAACTATATTGCGAGGTTCGTCTCTCACCTGACATCTACCTGTGAGCCATTTTTCAAATTGTTGAAGAAAGATCAGGTAGTTGAATGGAACAATGATTGTCAAGTTGCTTTTGATAAGATCAAAGAGTACTTACTAGAACCTCCTATTCTGATGTCATCCGTCGAAGGAAGGCCATTAATCATGTATCTGACTGTTTTGGATAACTCAATGGGGTGCGTGTTGGGCCAACATGACGAGTCTGGACGAAAAGAGCATGCCATTTATTACCTTAGCAAAAAGTTTACCGACTGTGAGACCCGCTACTCACTGCTCGAGAAAACTTGTTGCGCTTTGGTATGGGTTGCTCGTCGGCTAAGGCAGTATATGTTGACTCATACCACTTTGCTGATTTCCAAAATGGATCCGATCAAGTATATCTTCGAGAAGCCTGCTTTATCTGGAAGAGTCGCTAGATGGAAAATGATTCTGACTGAGTATGATATCCAGTATACTACCCAAAAAGCTATAAAGGGGAGTGTACTAGCTGACCATCTAGCTCATCAAGTCGTCGAAGATTATCAATCTATGAGATTCGACTTCCCTGACGAGGACATCATGACATTGGACAACATTGAAGGTAACTGACCGTATGACGGACCTGAACAAGGATCCCGATGGACCCTGTACTTTGATGGTGCTTCAAATGCACTTGGCAACGGTATCGATGCGGTGCTCATTTCTCCGGAAGGTTACCATACACCCTTTACTGCCCGACTTTGCTTCAGCTGTACCAACAACATGGCTGAATATGAAGCTTGCATCTTTGGTCTCAAGGCTGCTATAGACTTGGGAATCAAATCTTTGGTCGTACTTGGGAACCAAAATTTTCCCTCCCATATTCTTCAAAGTTTTGACAAACATCATCTCAATTTGCTCAAGTCTACTCAAGGGCTGCATAGTTCAAACACCCTCCTAAGCCAGTCAAATTAGGGTTTTGTTTCTTGCAAGGAAGTTGAGGTTTTCAAGGGCTCAACCAAGTCCCATATGCTCATATACATTGTCAAACACCTACATGTCAAGTTTCAAGGCTCACAAGGTCAAGTTGCACAGTCAAAAACCCTAATTGCTTCACAATCAACTGTAGGGGCAAAATGGTCATTTGGCAGTCAAAAGTCAAAATTTTTGGTCAACATCTTATTTTGAAGCCACAATCATCATTTGGTCAAATCTTGACCATGATTTCACAAGAATGGCTCAAAAATCATCAAGATGCAAAAGTTTCTATTTTTGGACAGCTGAAAAGTCAACTGAAACTTGACCAAGGCATAACTTTTTCATGGTTCATCATAAAAATCCCATCCAATGCTCATTTTGAAGGGGATGACATTTCCTACAACTCATCTTCACATTCCAAGTCCAAGAAATGCTCTCAAAAAAAGTTATCAATTTCAACATTATAGGTCATTTTCAAAAGTCAACAAAAAGGCATTTTAAGTCAAAGACCATAACTTGAGATTGGTAACTCAAAATGACATGGGACCAAAGGCATTGGTTAGAGGACTTCAAGACCTTTCCAAAATGTCCAAGAACATGTTCATACGATCAAAATTGAGCAAGATATGCATTAGAGAAGTTGGGAAATTTTTGTGAAATGGCAAAAGTCAATTATCCTTGAAACTTCAATTTTTGACAAAAAGGGCCCACTTTTTCCACTTGATTCATCCTTGTCATGCCACCCACGTGTCCCATGATTAAATTCAAGACTAAACATGTATTTTTTCTATTTTTATTTAATTTTATTGATTTAATTCATTTTAAATCCATAAAATTCAAATAAAAAATCAAAAAAATTAATTAAGTGATATCTTGTGGTTTGAATGACCTTGATGCATCATAATACACATGCCAAATTCGTGTAAAGTCCATTTCCAGCATGAAATTCAAATTTTGAACAAAATTGGCAAGTTGCTTTAATGGTGGTTATGGAGAAATCTCAAAACATAATTGCATTGGTTTAAGGCTCATAATATTGATTGATTCTCATTCATACACATATATGCAAATGTTCCAGACCAAGGACACGATCTAGAAACCTCTGAAACGGCATAACCAAGTTCAAAAATTTGGAAGAAAAGTCACAAACTGAAATCCATATTGCAGGATAATTCACACCCTTTTCTTGGTTCCATCACGTTACTGACATTTCCAGGAATCTATTGCCATCAAGAACAAGCCCTAGCACTCAAGGAAACGGCCAAACAGAACCACGGTTTGAACAAACTTTTCCATAATCGAAATCCATTTTTTACGCATCATTAACACATTTTGAATACTGCTTTGCATTTCTAACATTGTTATGAAGCTTTTGATATAATTTAATTTGATTATGGTGCCTTAAAATGAAAGTTACCATTGTTAAGTTCTAGGGTTTCAGAGCTTTCGAATTGGGGCTTTGCACATACTGTAAAATCAGAACCTCCAAGACCCATGGTTGAATTCAGAAGGACGAGACAAACACAACCCAACCATCGCACCCTTTTTATGTTCACTATATAGCTAATCGCTATTTTCCACAGTTTTGCATTGTGGGGGTTAAAAACCCCCGCTATCTTGTTTCTATTTTGCAGACAAACGAAGACGATGATGAGGTGTCCATGCATGGCTGGCTGATTCAAATAAACGCGTGGATTTTTTTTTAATTTCCAGAATAACGTTTGTTTTCATATTTAATTTTCTTTGTTTGTTATGTTAACAAAAACACTCAAGTGGCCCAGTGGAAGGTGGCGTGGCTTGCAACCATTGGGACCTGGGTTCGATTCCCAGGTCCCCCCATAATTCAATGTTATTTTTTCTAATGCATTCTTGTGTAGATTCCCAAATGATGAGCACCATAAACCTCACATCTCAGCTTGCCAAGTGTCCCTCAGAAGTAGATCCAACGACCTGGATTGGACGAGCACCATACTCCTGGTCAACCTACACCATGGACAATCTTCAAAAGTCAAACATGGCTTTGTGTTAACGGGCCTCAGATTTCAATTTTCACCTCCATATTGGGCCCAGACCCCCTCCCTTGGTTTATTCTTTTTCTTTTTCTTTTTTATATTTTTTAATTTAGTTAACTTTTTAATTATTATCATTATCACCAAAATTAACCAATTAATATTTTTTCACAACAAAACCAAAAAACAAAAAAATGTAAATACTTTATTAATTTCATTTAGGTAATTATTTTGTAAATAAATACTAATAAATTGAATTAGTTTTAATTATGTAACTTTAACTTTTTTTCTTAACAACTAAAATAAATTTAGAATTAGGTTTTTATTAACTTTTAATTTTATTTCCTTTTATTTTATTTTCATAAAAAACATAAAAATACAAAAAACTTTTATTTTTTTAATTAATTAATTAATTAGATTAGTTATTAATTTTAATTTCATTTAATCACAAAAAAGGACAAAAAATTCATTTCTTTTCTTAAAAGGGTCAAAACCCTTAGGACGCTCCAATTTAATTCTCGCACGCATTTATTTATTTTTGATTATTTATGTAACTGTCTCCAGATATGTAATAGTTAAATAGGGATTTTTACCGCTTTATTTAATTTCTCGTACTTATTTACCAAAATGGGTTTTTGTTTTTGGCGATGTATAGACCCGCGCCTTGTAATAGTTAGAATTTACATTTCTGCAATTTACTTTCCGCACCCCTAACTGTTAAATGCATGAAAGAATGTATGTAAATAAAATTAATCCGTAGCTCACAAATAACATGTACAAAGATAATTAACTGAAAAACAACACACAAAGCACTGTAGCGATAAAAAATGTAGCGGGGTAAATCGGAGATCGAATTATTGATTAATTCGTCTCATAAAAGCAAGAGTCGCCACCGCGCTTTATTGTTTCCAAGGGAAAAGGGGAAAGAGCGAAATAAAACCCTAAATATGCAATGTAAATAATACTTTTAAAAGTAATAAAAATACAAGGCGTTTTTGAAAAGAGATCTATGGTTCGGGGGTTGGTTATACAATGGGAAGGTATTAGCACCCAATGTATCTATAGTACTCTATAGGAACCTTTTAAAATATCTGTTTATTAAAATTGTTCGTTTGATTAAAAAAAAAAATTGTTTTGGCCGAAAAGGGGTACGGACGGGTTTTTGAAGATGCGACGACCTAATGTCGAAGTTTTTGAAGTGGTGAAAAACACAAGAAGGGGGGGTTGAATTGTAAAACTGAAATCTAATGCAATGAACAAGATATTTTTATCCTGGTTCGTTTGATCTCAAACTACTCCAGTCCACCCGTCAAGGTGATTTCGCCTCTCTCCAACGAGGTCTTAATCCACTATATTCAACTGAATATTACAGACTGCTTTAACAACTGCTAAAGCCTTCTTGATTCAAACCACAACCCGGTTTGTCAAGGTAACACTTTCTTACAAAGAGATAAAACTATGTGTGTGGATGTTTTCTATAAAACTTTATCACAACTGTGATGTATACACAAATTGAAGCTTAGAAACTAGATTGCTAAACAGTAATGGAATATCAGAGTGTGTGGTTTAGCAAAACTGGTAGAACGAAGATTATGGTTCAGCTTTTGTGCGTGTAGAGATTTGGAGAGCATTAACCATTTCAATCTTCAAAGCTTTGTTTATATAGCACTGAGATGATGAACGTTGGATGTAATATTCTTGATTCAATGCTAATAACAAACTTTCCTTATTGAGCAGATCTTGTCTGGAATGAGGCCGTTGGAATTAATTTGCTTTCAATGCACAGTACCGTTGCTTACTTAATGCAAGTTCTGGCTTGGCTCATTCTGATTCTGCTTCGCTGCTGATGAACTATTGTGTTTCTGTATCAGAGTGTTGAGCGCAGTCTTGTTCATCAGGCTTCAGCATGTACGTGAGTTGATCATCTGATTTTGACGTTCTGATGTAGCAACTTCTGATGCTGGTGTCTGAAATCAAGTTCTGATGCTGAATAGATGTGATCTTGCTTATTTCAATCAGCGTATCTGCAAGTCAGAACATAATAATTTTAGGCAGCAGATAGTTCATACATGAAACTTATAAATACTATATCTTTTCACTTTGTTATCATCAAAACTTAAATGTAGGGTAGTAGATTCAAACTTTGTTCTAACAATCTCCCCCTTTTTGATGATGACAAAAACTAGATATTTTAAATGAAAATAACGTGAAAAGGTATCTGGAATATGTATCAGAATAAGAAGTAAAAAGGGTAAGGAGTAAGGAGATGTCAGAGTTGAGAGATACTCCCCCTGAGTTTATTACTTCCCTTTGATTTATACGTGTTCTTCAGGATCAGATCTTGTTGCCTATCTTTGAACATCAGAGTATCAGAGTCTTTGACTTATCAGAAGCTTTATGTCAGAGCAGAGCTTCAGAGCTTTTCTTGTCAGAGCTTTGCTTTGGATCAGAATATTAGGGTAGATCAGAACTTCATAGAGATCAGAGCTTCTAGTCTTCAGAGTGTCCAGGAGCTTCCTTGTGCCTGTAGACTTTAAGCAAAACAGAAAAAAACATTTCAAGTAATAGAGTTAGAATGTTTGAGAATTTCTGTCTAGTTAGCCGTTATTGATTTAAATATCATTCTTGTTCTCCCCCTTTTTGTCAGCAATCAAAAAGTGTTGGTGATGTGCTAAAACAATTAAGATCAGAAAAACTAATCATATTAAGATAGTTCAGAGTCAAAACAAGAAAATATTACAAAACATAATCAAACAGTACATCAGAAAATCAGGGAAAACATGAAAAAACAAAGGTCATGCATGAAAAAGATTAAGGTTGAGGAGGCAAGCGTGTGAACAGGTTCTCCAGCATGGCTTGAATCTTTTCAGAAGTCTCATTCTGCTTATGCACCATGCTGTCAACAGTGTCAATCTTGCTGTCCTGCACATCCATTCTCTCTTTCATCTTCTGATCGTTTTCATCCATCCGCTGCTGTAGACGCATGTCATTCAGCCTTAGTTCTTCCAGAGTCTGCCTGTCCAAGGCAGCTTGAGAAGCATCAGAAGGAGGAGGCTTCTCAGAACTTTCAGCGACATCCTCTGCTTGACTTTCTTCAGCTTGAATGGTCTTGTCTTCTTCTGATTGAATGGTCTTGTCCTGTACCTTTGCAGCTTGCTGTTTCTCAGACCAAGGTCCACTGTCCAGAGGGAGCACGTCCTCTTTCAGAAGCATACTTCCAACTTCATTCAGAAGCTTGCTGAAATTTTGTTGTGCCTGCTCATAGTTGATATCCTGCAACTTGAGGGCTTCAGCACATACCCAAAGTCTGAACTGTGACCAGAGCTGATCAGAAGCAGCTGGGTCAATCATTCCCGGACAAACTTGCTTCAAAGAAGCAATCCATTGCAGCACACCTGTTTCAAAATTCAAAATACCAGAGCCAACATCTGGTTGCTTTGGTTTTGGGATGGCAATTTTGTGTTTTAGATCAGCAAGACGGTCAAGACTGGTTAAGTCAATGAAAGTCCTGCTGGGGTTTTCAGAGGTTTTCTGAGAGGCTGTTTGTTTTGGAGAAGGGGTATCAGAATCAGAGATTACGATTGGACTGGGTGGAGTTTTGGGAGTATTTGGAGGTGTCGATTCTGATGAGGATGGTAACTGGGGCATGACAACAGTTGTTCCACATGGCAACTGAATTGCCAGCGGTGATGGTTGAGGTGAATGAGGTTCAGATTGATGAGGGGAAGGAGTTTCAGAGTGGTGAAACTCTGTTTGTGGTGAAGGTGGATTAATTTCTGGTTGGGGAGAGGGAGGTGGAATCTCTGATTGCTCAGGGATCAGAGGTTCTTCTGAGAGTGGTTGTTGTTGTTGTGGTTCTTCAGCAGATTGCTGTGGTTCTGGTTGTGGAGGAGGAACATTTTGTGGTTCAGAGTTTGGTTGAGCAGAGGCATGTTGACGCTCAATATCAGACAGCACTTGGTCAAGTGCTGATGTTGTTGAGATTGTTGGTTGTTTGGGGTGTTTGGTTCTAGGTCTTCTGAGTTTTAATGCCTCAGAAGGGTCTTCTTCTTGTACGGTTTCATCAATGGTAGGGATGGGAATTGATATTCTATGAGAGGTTTGAGGAGGTATAGATGTTGGAATAGTAGATGAAATTAAAACAGGGGCAGCAGATGAAATACCTCTTTTCTTTGGAGTCTGCTGAGATGATCCTTCTGATGGCGCTTTCCTCTTCTTTGTCTTCTTCAGAGTCACTTCTGGTTGGGGTTGATGCAGATCTCTGATATTCAGCTTTGGATCTGTACCATCTGCCTTGTACGCATCCAAGTACCTGAGAATCACCTCTGGTTTGGATTCAGTTTCAGAGAATAACGGAAAATCACTCAGAGGCACTCTTCTGCTGGAGATATCAACAGTGGAAGTAGCTCTGGGTTCCTTCTGAATGTTCTCTATCAGCTTCATCTTTTTCAGATTCTTTGCGTTCAGAGGTTTCCCAATTGTTGGTTCAATAGTGCTCAGCTCTTGAGCTTCTATCAGATGCTCAATCAGTCTATTCTCTGTCAGAATATCTGATATCAACCTTCCAAAAGGTATCCAATCCCTCTTGGTTCTTTCTTCTTCCCTTGTTTCTTTCACACTGGTTTTGAGGTGGTTGAACAGGAAGTGAGCCAGATTGATCTTTATCTTCTGATCAATAAAGTAGATCAGAAACTACTGATCCACATTTATGTAATCAGGAGAACTTGTTGGTTTCCTGTGGTTGAAGCACCCCAGAATGATCTTAGCCCATACTCTGAAATGATCCTTCAGATCTTTAATCTTGCTGCTGGGCATCCCAAGAGTGAAAATCCTGTTAGCTACCACACCTATATCAGAACATCTTTCAGCCATGTCCACACAACGGACGCCACCACCACTTTGACCGATTAGCCTTGCAATGAGATCTTCAGTAATCACAATCTTCTTCCCCATAACAGAGGAGATGACTAGATGTGTTGAAACCTTGGCGTGAATCCAAAATTCCTTGACCAGCGCTGGGAATGTTGGTCCAACCAACCTATCGAAATACCTTTCCCACTTTTGAGCCCTAACTTCTTCAGTTAGGTCAAAACCATTCTCCTTCAAGCTTTCAAAATCAATGATTAACTCAGAGAGCACTTCAAGATTCTTCACCGGTGTGAGGAGAGTTCTGAGTGGCACTTGATATTGCTCAGATGATGCTTTCTTCTGATTACCTGCAGAAACGCTACTGGAGGATGCCATGTTCACACTAAAAAGGGTTTTGAGAATGAATTAAGGAAAAAGGTTTGCAAGAGATGAACTCAGAAATATGCAGAAAATGCTTGAGTGTTAGTGAGAAAGCGTAAAGAATAAGAATGAGAGATTAATGTGCTTAAATAGAGTTTTCAAAACTATTTTGAAAAGATAAACGTTTTTAAGAGAGAGAAAAATCATGATTGCCATTTAAAAGCATGATTACTTTTCATTAAATGCTTGCTGATTTTGGGGGATTTGAGAAAGATACTTAAAAACGGTTACCAGACATGTGTCTCAATGCACCCAATCAGCGTTTTGCCTTCTCAGAAGCGTGCACGCGTTCTGCTTCAGAGATATGCTGATGATTGGATGACACTTGTTTGATGTAGTGATCAGCACGTCTGTCTTTGAGCTTAGACTCTCAGATCTTTAGACTTGCATCTGATACAATCTGCATGTTCTATCTTTCTGAAAGGAGATTGATCAGAAGTTCACAGTGAAATAATTACATTCTGAAGGTAAATATATGGAATTAAAACATTTTCACTCTGGACATACTTTCATGCTGAGATGTTTCAGAATGAAATTAAACCTATCTTCTGAAAGGGGTTTTGTAAAGATATCAGCCCATTGATGGTCTGTATATATAAATTTTAAGTTCAAAATACCTTTCTGAATATAGTCCCTAATGAAATGATGTTTTATTTCTATATGCTTTGCTCTAGAATGTAAAATGGGATTCTTACTTAAGCAAATAGCAGAAGTATTATCACAAAGTATAGGAATGTTACTCTCAAAAATCTGGAAATCTTCAAGCTGACTTTTCATCCAGAGCATTTGTGTGCTACATCCTGCTGCTGCTATGTACTCAGCTTCTGCTGTTGACAGAGCAATTGTTGATTGCCTTTTGCTGGACCAAGAGATCAGATTTTCTCCCAGAAACTGGCAGCTTCCAGAAGTACTTTTACGTTCCACTCTGTCTCCAGCAAAGTCAGCATCACAGTAGCCTACTAAGCTATAATCACTAGATTTTCTATAAAACAAACCCAGATTAGTAGTACCTTTCAGATACTTGAAAATTCGCTTAACAGCTGTTAAGTGAGATTCTCTAGGATCTGATTGGAATCTAGCACAGATACAAACACTGAATAATATGTCAGGTCTCGAAGCAGTCAGATAGAGGAGAGAACCAATCATACCTCTGTAGACTTTCTGTTCTACATTTTTGCTTACCTCTTCTCTTTCCAGAATGCACGTGGGATGCATTGGAATCTTTGATGGCTTACATTCTGAGAGGTCAAATTTCTTCAGAAGATCTCTGATGTATTTGCTCTGATGAATGTAAGTTCCTTCTGGAGTTTGATTGATCTGAATTCCTAGAAAGAATTTCAGTTCCCCCATGAGGCTCATCTCAAATTCTGCCTGCATACACTTAGCAAATTTTCTTCCAAGAGAAGGATTAGTAGAACCAAAAATAATATCATCAACATAAATTTGACAGACTAAGATGTCACTCTTAACTATTTTACAGAATAGAGTAGTGTCCACTTTCCCTCTGGTGAATTCATTTTCAAGCAGAAAGTTACTTAGCCTTTCATACCAAGCTCTGGGAGCTTGTTTCAGACCATACAGTGACTTCTTTAGTTTGAAAACATGTTCTGGATGTTTTGTATTTTCAAAACCTGGGGGTTGGTGTACATAAACTTCTTCTTCTATATAACCATTTAAGAATGCACTTTTGACATCCATCTGATACAGAGTGATGCCTCTATTAACAACAAATGAAATTAAAAGTCTGATAGATTCTAACCTGGCGACTGGGGCAAAGGTTTCTGTATAGTCTATCCCCTCTTGCTGACTATAACCTTGTGCAACCAGTCGTGCCTTGTTTCTGATGACTTCACCTTGTTCATTTAGCTTGTTTCTGAACACCCATCTTGTTCCAATGACGTTGAATCCTTTTGGTCTGGGAACGAGATCCCATACGTCGTTTCTAGTGAATTGATTCAGCTCTTCTTGCATTGCCAGAATCCAGTCATTATCCAGAAGTGCTTCATCAATAGAAGAAGGTTCAATCAGAGACACCAGTCCCGTAAGAGTTTCTTCAGAGTTTCTGAAGCTTGCTCTTGTTCTGATTGGATCTTCCTTTCTTCCTAGGATAGTCTCTTCTGGGTGATCCAAGCTGCTTCTGGGTAATCTCTTCTGAGGTTGATCAGCAGCTGTTGTAGGATTTCTAGCAGTGCTCCTTTCAGATGTTGAAGGAATGTCTGTGTTGAGAGCTTCTGATGACTTGTCTTCAGAACCTGCAAATTCAATTTCTATACCTGCAAAAACTTCATTCTGCTTTAACTTTTCAGAGTCAAGCTTGTCATCAAAACGAACACTGATTGATTCTTCCACAATCTGTGTTTCTGTATTGTATACTCTGTACCCTCTTGAGCGTTCAGAGTATCCTAACATAATACACTTCTGTGCTTTAGAGTCAAACTTGTTCAAATAATTCTTTGTATTTAATATAAAGCAAGTACATCCAAATGGATGAAAATATGAAATGTTGGGCTTTCTGTTCTTCCATAATTCATATGGAGTCTTTTCCAGAATAGGTCTTATTGATATTCTATTCTGAATGTAGCACGCTGTGTTTATTGCCTCTGCCCAGAAGGTCTTAGCAACGTTTGTCTCATTGATCATGGTTCTGGCCATTTCTTGCAATGTTCTGTTCTTTCGTTCTACAACTCCATTTTGTTGGGGAGTTCTAGGACAAGAGAAATCATGCAGAATGCCTCTGTCATTAAAGAATGACTCAAAATCTTTATTTTCAAATTCTCCACCATGATCACTTCTGACTTTAACGATTCTAAGATCCTTTTCATTCTGAACTTGGTTACAGAAGGTAACAAACACAGAGTGTGACTCGTCCTTGTGTCTTAAGAACTTTACCCATGTCCATCTGCTATAGTCATCTACGATTACTAACCCATACTTCTTACCACTGACTGAAGCAGTTTTAACTGGTCCAAATAAGTCAATGTGCAGAAGTTCTAATGGCTTAGAGGTAGAAACAACATTTTTGGATTTAAAAGAAGGTTTTGCAAATTTGCCTTTCTGACATGCTTCACACAGAGCATCTGAATTGAACTTCAAATTAGGAAGTCCTCTGACCAGATTGAGTTTGTTAATCTGAGATATTCTTCTCATACTAACATGCCCCAATCTTCTGTGCCAGATCCACTGCTCGTTGTTAACAGACAGAAGACATTTTACATTCTGACTCTTTAGTTCAGAAAGTTTGATTTTGTAAATGTTGTTTTTCCTCTTACCATTAAACAGGATAGTCCCATCTTTCTGACTAACAGCTTTACATGATTTTTGATTAAAGATTATATCATAACCGTTATCACTTAATTGACTTATGGATAACAGGTTATGCATCAATCCATCTACTAGCAGAACATTATTAATAGAGGGAAGATTTCCATTACCTACAGTTCCAGAGCCAATTATCTTTCCCCTCTGATTGCCTCCAAAGCCAACGTGGCCTCCAGGATTAAGTTCCAGGCTTTGGAACATATGCCTTCTTCCCGTCATGTGTCGTGAGCAGCCAGAGTCCAGGTACCATGACTGGTGTTTCTGACTTGCTGCTAAAGATATCTGCAACATGTATTATTTTATCCTTAGGTACCCAGATTTTCTTGGGTCCTGATTTGTTAGTTTTACCAAAACTCTGGTTGAATTTTGGTTTCACAGAGTGCTTACTGCTAGTATATTTGATATCATGTGTGTGACCATACACAAAATATGAGTTCAGAGGAGTGTGTTTAATGGTTAAGTCCATGACATTCTTTGGTGTAGGAACCTTACCTTGGTATCCTATTCCTTTCCTGCCGTTTCTGCTAACTCCATAGATCATTGAAGCCATTCTGCTTCTATCTATGCTTTTAGCTAGGAACTTCTGGAAACTGTGATCATACTCCTTAATGATCTCATCAGCGTTGCTGGGAGTTTCAGAAATTGGTTCCTTCTGAGAGTTTTGTAAAGTGTTTTCTAATTTTGAAATCTTATTTCTCAGCTCAGAATTTTCCAATTTGAGACTCTCAGTCTTATTAGAGTCAGATTCAAGATTCCTTTTCAGGTCTCTGAATTTAGCTCTAATTTGCTGATAACGTTCCAGAATCTCATTAAGGCTTTCAGCAAGTTCAGCCTTTGTAAAGTTAACAGCAAAGTTAGGAAATACCTCTTCTGTGTCTGATTCTGAGTCTGATTCAGAAGCTTCACTATCTTCTGAGATGTTAGCCATGAGAGCTATGTTTGCCCTTTCATCATCTGATTCTGAGTCAGCTTCAGACGAGTCAGAGTCATCCCATATAGCCATGAGACTTTTCTTCTTCTCTCTTCCAAACTTCTTTTTGGGCTTTTCCCTCTGAAGCTTTGGGCAGTCACTCTTATAGTGTCCTTGCTCGTTGCACTCATAGCAGATGATGTCTTTGGTGTTTGGCTTTTTGCTACTGGAGGAGCCTTCAGATCTTCTGTATCTAGAGGAAGAATCTGTTCTTCTGTATCTGGAAGAAGACTCGTTCTGATCAGATCTTCTGGGATTCATGAACTTCCTTTGTCTTTGCTTCCACAGTTGATTTACTCTTCTGGAGAGAAGGGAAAGTTCGTCTTCTTCTGATGAGGATCCATCAGATGTTTCTTCAACTGCCTGCAAAACTTTAGACTCAAATTTTCTGTTAGATTTTAATGCTAAAGGCTTACCTTGCTTCTGAGGCTCATCAGCTTCTAGCTCTATCTCATGACTTCTGAGGGAGCTGATAAGTTCCTCCAGAGTGATTTTGTTGAGATCTTTAGCTAGCTTCAGAGCAGTAACCATAGGCCTCCACTGCTTGGGTAAACTTCTGACGATTTTCTTGACATGGTCAGCAGTAGAGCATCCTTTGTCCAGAACTTTGAGACCAGCTACCAGAATCTGGAATCTAGAGAACATAGTTTCAATGGATTCAGATTCTTCCATTTCGAACGCCTCATACTTCTGAATGAGCGCCAGAGCTTTTGTTTCTTTGACCTGAACGTTGCCCTCATGCGTCATTCTGAGAGAATCAAAAATATTCTTTGCTGTGTCTCTGTTGGAGATCTTTTCATACTCAGTATAGGAAATGGAACTGAGGAGGATGGTTCTGGCCTTGTGGTGATTCTTGAAGTCACGCTTTTGTTGATCAGACATTGATTTTCTATCAATCTTCTGACCACTTGCATTCACAGGGTGCGTGTATCCATCTGTCACCATATCCCACAGATCAACATCATGTGCCAGAAAGAAGCTTTCAATTCTGTCTTTCCAGTAATCAAAGTTTTCTCCATCAAAGACTGGAGGTTTGCCACTGAATCTGTCTCTGTCCTCATTGTTGTCATTGCTGATGTGAGAATTGTTTCCTGCCATTGTGTTTTTCTGACGCTGGATCTTGTACTGACACGGTTAAGTGTTTTAGCTCAGAACCAGGCGCTCTGATGCCAATTGAAGTGGTGAAAAACACAAGAAGGGGGGGTTGAATTGTAAAACTGAAATCTAATGCAATGAACAAGATATTTTTATCCTGGTTCGTTTGATCTCAAACTACTCCAGTCCACCCGTCAAGGTGATTTCGCCTCTCTCCAACGAGGTCTTAATCCACTATATTCAACTGAATATTACAGACTGCTTTAACAACTGCTAAAGCCTTCTTGATTCAAACCACAACCCGGTTTGTCAAGGTAACACTTTCTTACAAAGAGATAAAACTATGTGTGTGGATGTTTTCTACAAAACTTTATCACAACTGTGATGTATACACAAATTGAAGCTTAGAAACTAGATTGCTAAACAGTAATGGAATATCAGAGTGTGTGGTTTAGCAAAACTGGTAGAACGAAGATTATGGTTCAGCTTTTGTGCGTGTAGAGATTTGGAGAGCATTAACCATTTCAATCTTCAAAGCTTTGTTTATATAGCACTGAGATGATGAACGTTGGATGCAATATTCTTGATTCAATGCTAATAACAAACTTTCCTTATTGAGCAGATCTTGTCTGGAATGAGGCCGTTGGAATTAATTTGCTTTCAATGCACAGTACCGTTGGTTACTTAATGCAAGTTCTGGCTTGGCTCATTCTGATTCTGCTTCGCTGCTGATGAACTATTGTGTTTCTGTATCAGAGTGTTGAGCGCAGTCTTGTTCATCAGGCTTCAGCATGTACGTGAGTTGATCATCTGATTTTGACGTTCTGATGTAGCAACTTCTGATGCTGGTGTCTGAAATCAAGTTCTGATGCTGAATAGATGTGATCTTGCTTATTTCAATCAGCGTATCTGCAAGTCAGAACATAATAATTTTAGGCAGCAGATAGTTCATACATGAAACTTATAAATACTATATCTTTTCACTTTGTTATCATCAAAACTTAAATGTAGGGTAGTAGATTCAAACTTTGTTCTAACAGTTTTTGCTTAAAAGGTATGAGTTTTGAAAAGATTGAATATTTGGAGAAAAAATTGTCTTAAGTTTTAATGAGATGCGAACGTTCGTGTGATTGGATTTGAGGACATGAAGTCAACAAATTTAATCGTTTTTCCCTTGGATTTAAACGTAAACGAAATAAACAAGTAAAGAACAAAAAAATTATGCAGATAATGATATATAATAATTAAATAAAAGGCTAAGTGTGTGAACACGCATTTTTTTTATATTTTTATTTAATATTAATAACGCAAGAGAATTAATTAAAGAAAAGATAAAATGTTTTTTAAGACTTTTATATGTTTCTATTTTTCATGTTTTTTGTATTAGTATTAACTAAAATGAGTGAGTTAATTAAAAGAAATAAAATGTTTTTTTTTAAGTTTATTATTATATGTTTTTTAATAGTTTTTATATAAAGTATTATTTAAGAATTAATAAATAATTAAACTAAATTAGAACTTAAAAGCTATCAATTTAAACCTAATTAAAAAAAGAGGGATACTAAAACTATTAAATTAATCTTAAACCTAAGCTAATAAAAAGGTCAAATATTTAAGATATCTAATTAAATGGCAACTATTTGACTAAGTCTTATGATTAAAAAAAAAAACAAAGGTTAAAGAGAACAAAATAGGAATAGAAGTATTAATAATCCAAGGGGAGGTAAAACATAACCAACGCATGGGCCAAAGAAAATCAAAGGGAGGCCCAATCAAGACAGCAAAAGGGGGTGCAACATGGAATTCACTGGGCTTATGCAATGAGACGGGTTTGGTCCAAACAAATTTTCATAATTTTGTTTTAGGGTAAAACGCATGTTTTGGTTAGCTGATAAAGGGATTAGGTTTTGGTTTAACAGCGACGGTGCCGTTCTTCTTGTATCGTCTTCCTCGCGTGATTCATCTTCTTCTTTCGCTTCTGAACTTCCGCCTGAGCTCTCCCGCCACGGTCACCAGCTTCTCAACTTCTCTTCCCTCCAACGAAAAAGCCAGGGACGATGGATTCACGGTAAATATTCCCAATTTTTTATTAAGTTAGGGTTTTGTTACAATTGTTACGATCTTTGCATGTGTTGATTTACATCTTTTGATTCTGATTCTCTATTATTGCGTTGATTTGAGGCATTTTTGGAAAAAAAGGAAAAGAAGAGCTACCTTTGGAGACGGAGGAGGGGTTGAGGATTGCGTAGGAGGCCGGGACGGCGAGGAGTACGCGTGATGCTTGCTTCGGACTACTGGTATTTCGTTCTTATTTTGTTTAGTGATGAAAGCCCCTGAAAAGAAAACTTTCTTTTCTCTTGCTAGCTTTCGTCCGCTTCGCTGTTGCCTTGAATTATTTCTTTTCCTTCTTCTGCTGTTGCCTTGAACGTTATGTTGCCTTGGGTGCTATTGTTGGAATGCCATTGTTTTGATTAGCTTGCCTCATCTCCTTCTTGCCTTGCTACTATTGCTTGAATTTGTAATAGCCTGTGATGATGTAATTCTGAGGCTGGATGGTATTGGACGTTGGTTGGACAGTTTTGTGATTTTTCTGATCTTTTAGGCCATGCTTTTGGTTTTACTGGTTTAGCAGGTTTTATGGTCTTGGTTTATGAGATAACAGGTTAATGGTCTTGGTTTATGAGATAGCAGGTTTAGGTTTTTAGGCCATATGGTATGATGGTTTTGAAAATGGTTATGGTAGCAGGTTTTGTGGTATTATGCAGGTTAATGGTTTAGGCCATAAGGTTGTGATATGGTTTAGGCCAAGGTTTTATGGATGGTACAGGTTTGGTGGTATTATGCAGTAGGAATGGTTTTGATTTTGGTGATGGCAGGTTCTATGGTTTTAGGCCATATTTGTTTGAAAATGGTTATATGGTTTTTGATTTGACAGTAGATGGAAGGTTTTGGTAATGGTTATGGTTTTATGGTGTATGCAGATTTGTATGGTGTATGCAGATTTGTATGGTTTGAGCCATATTTGATGGTTTTGGAGATAGTAGGTTTTGAAATGGCTTATGCAGTAGGTGTTTATGTTGATAGCAGGTTTTTTTTTAGGCTTTGAGAGAAATGGTTTGTATATTTGACAGTTTTTTTTTTTAGTGTGGAAGGCCTTTTTTGCAGGTTATGAACTCTTGACCATTTGAAGGGGTTTGTAATGTTGTATATATCAATATGCTGGCTTTCCTATTCCTAAGGTTTATGTTACAGGTTGTGAGTATATTTTAATATTTTCCTTGGCCTTCTGCACATATGCTGCCCCAACAGTTTGTTTGTATTCCTTTCTTATGCTTTCTTATTTCTTATTGCAATACTGCTGATTTGTTTTGTAACTCCTTCTGCCTAAACCAAAACCTGTAAAACCATACTTCTATCTCTCTTCTCTCTCTTAGTACAATGAAACACTAAAATGTTGTGTACTTTAACTGTTCTGAAAAAGTAAAAATGCTGGAAAATGATGAAATATGGAATATTACTTTGCTTGCAATTTGGTTTTAAAATTGCATATCCTCTTTGTCTTCCAATGTAACAGTAGAAGAGCCTCATGTTTTGGCCTCTTCCTATATGGTTGCATGTTTACGTTGGCTTTGGTTTGTGTACATTGCATATGCTGTTTGAAATTATGCATATGATGCTGATTTTGAAATATGCTGTGGACTTTTGAAAATGCAATTGATTTTTAATTATGCAGTTTTGAAAACAAAATGAATTTGTGCATGTTTTTTAATTGTGCATTCATTTCTGAAAATAAAAATCCATCCCTTTTTGTGAACCGGGAGAAATCCCGCGATTTGCAAAAAGGGTAAAAACTGATTCCAGCCGTTTGCTTTTAATGATGAACACTAAAAATAATTTTCTGCTTTTAATTATTTATTTATTTATGATTTTCTCTTTTAATTGTTTTGCAGGTAAAATTAAATGAGCAGACAAAGAAGCATTGGATAGAAGATGAAGATTTAGAATTTAGGAAAAATTAGAATAGTTTTTATTTTACTTTAAGCATTTTATATAATTTTTATTGTAAATATTTTGTAAATAATACAATATTTAAATAACAATTGTAATAATTAGAATAAAGTAAATAAAATTCCAATATTTTACCAATTAATTCTTTCTTCTTTCCAACTATTTATTTATCGTTTATAATTCTTTAAATTATATAGTAACTGAAAATCAATTTCAATTACTTAAATTCAGAATAATAAACAAATAAATAAACATCATTGATCAATTAATAACTTCAATTATTTACTTCACTATTTTTAATTCTTCTAAATTATAATAACTGAAAATAAAATTTCAACTATTTAAACTTAGAACAATAAATAATTAAAGAAACATTGCTTGATCAATTAACAAACTCCTTTTCAAATGTTTATTTCATTATTCATAAATCTTTAAATTATATAGTAACTGAAAACAAATTCCAATTATTTAAATTTAGGATAATAAATAATTAATAAACATCATTTGATCAATTAATAAACCTCTTTTCCAATATTTATTTTATTATCTATAAATCTTTAAATTATATAACAATTGAAAATAAATTCCAATTATTTAAATTTAAGATAATAAATAATTAATAAACATTGTTTTAGCATGAATCGATAAATAAATTTAGCGTTCAAAAATAAACAGCTCTCGACTCGAAAAAGTTATGAATTTTAAACCGCTTTGAAAAATTGATAAAAAATAGGTCAAAACACTTGCAACGTAATGATGCAGATGGGAGATGGTATCTTAGGTCAAAATTTGGGGTACAACAGCTGCCCCTATTTAAGTTTCTTCTATCCGGAGATATGAAGATTAAAATCTTCGTTTCGACGAGATTGAAGGTACTTAAATACATAATACGCAAATTTTTACCCTAAGATACCGCCATTATGTTTGATATGAATGCAGTGATTGAATTCACAGAGAAAGATATTGTATGAAACAAGACAATGCTGGAGGAATCAAACACCAACAAAACACAGAGACGTGGATTATACACTACTGGGGAAACGAGCCATCGATCTCAAATGATAGACTCTTGACAACGAATAAAATTGAGGGAAGACGACCTCTGACCCTAACAAAGAAAGCATCTTGCATAGGCCATAAAACAGATTATTGACCCAAAACAATGAGTTCACAACTCAAAGTCAAAGATAGACAGAGAGTACCAAATTTTGCTGATGATGGATTACCAACTTCTGAAGTTAAAGATTCATAACAAACTTCTCTGCGAGATTTCCGGAGATATACTCATTAATGCTAATATAATAATAAGATTGTAGATACGCAAGCTGCTCAAATAAAGAAGCTGCCACTTGCCGTCTTCCCAAAAAATATTATGACATACAAGCTACTCAAATAAAGAGGCTGCCACTTGCTGTCGCCCAAAAACTATGACATACAAGATGCTCAAATAAAGAGGCTGCCACTTGCTGTCGTCCAGGGGTGTCAATAACACACAAGCTGCTCAAATAAAGAAGCCGCCACTTGCTGTTTTCCAAAGAAAATACCAATAACATACAAGCTGCTCAAATAAAGAAGCTGCCACTTGCTGTCTTCCAGAAAAATAATAACGTACAAGTTGCTCAAATAAAGAGACTGCCGCTTGCCGTTTTCCAAAATAATAACGCACAAGTTGCTCATGAAAAGTTGCCGCTTGTCGTTTTCCAAAAAATAATAATAACGTACAAGTTGCTCGTGAAGAGCTGCCGCTTGTCGTTTTCCACAAGATAATAATGACGCACAAGTTGCTCATGAAGAGCTGCCGCTTGTCGTTTTCCAAAAAATAATAATAACGTACAAGTTGCTCGTGAAGAGCTGCCGCTTGTCGTTTTCCACAAGATAATAATGACGCACAAGTTGCTCGTGAAGAGCTGCCGCTTGTCGTTTTCCAAAAATGATAATAACGCACAAGTTACTCGTGAAGAGCTGCCGCTTGTCGTTTTCTGAAAAGTAACTCAGAAGGAAGTTGCGATGACACTGGCAGAGAATAAAATCTTCATCAAGGAGAATCATGAATCAAACCTTCCCGAGGAGATCACATATTTAAATGTGCAAAATAAATGCACCATACGTCTAGGTCGCGACTTCACTGGGGAAAATCATGAGATAGCCTACGCAAGAGACAACAACTTCATCCAGGAATAACTAGAGAGAAAACAGTCAAACAAGACTCCACCAAATGAGAAAGCAACTCGATTGGGGAATTCATCCTATCCAGAAATGGACAAGGTGAGCTAAATCAAAAATCATCCATGAGGATTAGCTCAGTTGGCGAATTTAGAAAGGAAGCACATTTTCTGCCTAAGCTAACCTTCTACTTGGAAAGAAACATGTACATTATTTGAATAAACAAAGTACAACCCAAAATCGATGGCAAATGTGAATATGTATGCGTGATATGAGTGTAAATGAATAAATGAATGTTATGCTGACAAAACGAACAGATGGAATATCTTGAAGATAATAAGATGTCACAGCATAATAGATACTCGGCCAATCTTAAAAGAGACGGAAAATAACTGGAACTGGAACCCCAAAGCAACGTCAGAGCGTATCACGCTACAAGGCTCAAATCTTCCGAGGAGAAAAGCATTCAAATCCAATCTTCTAACACCAATAGACCACTGGCATGAGACGAAGCGTACCGCACTTCAGAAATCTGCTCGAACAAAGGTAGCCAAAACAACGCTTAACTGGAAAAGCTGGGGAGTCACCAAACTTAATACCACGAGAGACGCAAGTTTACACAACCAACACCTCATGATGATTTTGAAATAAGACATGCTCATCATGCAAGGATAAACTACTGTACTGTTGCATTTCATGGCTTGACCATCCTCAGAACAACTGTTAACATTCCTTTCGTTATTCATGACACATTTTTAAAATAAGAATACTTTAAGTAAATTTGTTTCAAGTATTTCCATAAAAATTAAAATTTTGCCCACAAGAGGTAAATGCTCAAATTTCATTAATAATATGGTAGTTCGCTAACAATGCGACTCCAACGGTTTACAAAAGTTTGGGAAATAGTACATGAAATAAAAAGGTTACACAAAAACAATGATCACTATTCTCCCTAACAACTTCGAATTCCAAAATGTGCTCAAATGCCAAGACTGGTCTGACCAAAAGCTTGCCTAAGCCGCCCCTTCGGGTTTTCAACTCAGCAAACTGCCAACTCAAACTAAGCGAAATACTTCTTGACTGCATCGGCGTTCATGGGACGCGGGAGCTCTTCACCGTCCATATTGGTGAGAATCAAAGCACCTCCAGAGAAAACTCTCTTAACGACATACGGTCCTTCATAATTCGGAGCCCACTTGCCCCTAGAATCAGGTTGGAAAGATAATATCTTCTTGAGCACAAGGTCACCTTCTCTGAACTCGCGTGGTCGAACCTTCTTATCAAAAGCCTTCTTCATTCTCTGTTGATATAATTGACCGTGACACAACGCCGTCAATCTCTTTTCTTCAATTAAATTCAACTGATCATATCTACTCTGACACCACTCAGCCTCAGAAAGTTTAGCTTCCATCAACACTCTCATAGACGGAATCTCAACCTCCACGGGGAGTACTGCTTCCATACCATAAACTAGGGAAAATGGAGTTGCGCCTGTTGAAGTTCGAACTGAAGTACGGTATCCATGCAGAGCAAACGGAAGCATTTCATGCCAATCTTTATAAGTTACCACCATCTTCTGGACAATCTTCTTGATGTTCTTGTTAGCAGCTTCAACAGCCCCATTCATCTTCGGTCTGTAAGGAGAAGAATTATGATGTTCGATCTTGAACTCCTCACAAAGCTCTCTCATCATCTTGTTATTCAAATTCGAACCATTATCAGTGATGATCTTGCTCGGGATGCCGTATCGACAAATGATCTGATTCTTGATAAATCTGACTACCACCTGTCTGGTTACATTAGCATAAGATGCTGCTTCCACCCATTTAGTAAAATAATCGATCGCTACCAAGATGAAACGATAACCATTTGAAGATTTGGGTTCAATCATTCCAATCATATCAATGCCCCACATAGAGAAAGGCCAAGGTGAAGAGATAACGTTGAGGAGGGTCGGCGGCACGTGCATCCTGTCCGCATAAATCTGGCATTTATGACATTTCTTCACATATTTGCAACAATCAGATTCCATTGTCATCCAATAGTAACCAGCTCTCAACATCTTTCTAGCCATCGCATGTCCGTTGGCATGAGTGCCAAAGGATCCTTCATGCACTTCTTGCATCAGCATGTCCGCTTCACGTCTGTCTACACATCTGAGCAAGACCATGTCATAATTCCTCTTATATAAAACTTCTTCATTGAGAAAGAAACTGCTTGCTAATCTTCTCAACGTCTTCCTATCTTTATTGGAGGCCCCAGGCGGGTACTCTTGAGCTTGAAGAACACGTTTAATGTCATAGAACCACGGTTTGTCGTCGGTGACCTCTTCTACTGAGAACACATGAGCAGGTCTGTCAAGGCGCATAACTCGGATGGTAGGCACGTCGTTCCAACCATTCACTTGGAACATTGAAGACAAAGTAGCTAAAGCATCAGCCATTTGGTTCTCATCTCTAGGGATATGATGTAATTCCACTTTGTTGAAGAAGGTTAACAATCTTCTAGCATAGTCTCTGTAAGGGATCAAACCAGGATGACAGGTCTCCCATTCTCCTTTGATTTGATTAATTACCAACGCCGAGTCTCCATAAATATCAAGAATCTTAATCCTTAGATTCACTGCTTCTTCGAGACCCATAATACACGCCTCATATTCAGCCATGTTGTTCGTGAAGTCAAACTTCAATCTCGCCGTAAACGGGATATGAGTACCTCGGGGAGTGACGATGATTGCCCCAATTCCATTTCCATAAGAGTTCACAGCTCCGTCAAATATCAAACCCCAACGCGATTCAGGATCAGGTCCTTCTTCAGGTAACGGCTCTTCACAATCTTTAGCTTTCAAGTACATAACATCTTCATCTGGGAAATCAAACTTGATGGATTGATAATCTTCAATTGGTTGGTGAGCCAAATGATCGGCTAAAATACTCCCTTTGATTGCTTTCTGAGTGTGATACTCAATGTCATATTCAGATAACAACATCTGCCAACGGGCTATTCTTCCAGATAAGGCGGGCTTCTCAAAGATATACTTGATCGAATCCATTTTGGAGATCAACCAAGTGGTGTGGTTAATCATATACTGGCGCAGACGGCGAGCAGCCCAAGCTAAAGCACAACAGGTTTTCTCAAGCAATGAGTATCGAGACTCACAGTCTGTGAATTTCTTACTCAGATAATATACGGCATGTTCCTTTCTTCCAGTCTCATCTTGTTGATCAAGCACACATCCCATGGAATCTTCCAATATAGTCAAGTACATAACCAAAGGTCTTCCTTCCACCGGAGGAATCAAAATGGGAGGTTCAAGCAAATATTCTTTGATGCTATCAAAAGCTCTCTGACAATCTTCCGTCCACACACATCCTTGGTTCTTTCGGAGAAGCTTGAAAATCGGCCCACAGGTAGCAGTCATATGAGATATAAACCTAGAAATATAGTTCAGTCTCCCAAGGAATCCTCTTACTTGTTTTTCCGTCTTGGGTGCGGGCATTTCCCGAATAGCTTTGACTTTATCAGGATCTACCTCAATACCTTTCTGACTGACAATGAACCCCAGAAGTCTTCCAGAACGAACACCAAAAGTGCACTTGTTGGGATTCAAACGGAGTTTATACTTCCTCAAACGTTGGAATAACTTCAACAAATGCTCCAAGTGATCTTCCTCAGTCTGTGATTTGGCAATCATGTCATCCACATACACTTCGATCTCCTTATGCATCATGTCATGGAACAAAGCAGTCATGGCCCTTTGGTATGTTGCGCCAGCATTCCTCAAACCAAACGGCATAACCCGATAACAAAAAGTTCCCCAAGGTGTAATGAAAGCGGTCTTCTCCATATCTTCTGGTTCCATCTTGATTTGATTGTAACCAGAGAAACCGTCCATGAAAGAAAAGACCTTGAACTTGGCGGTACTGTCGACCAGTACGTCAATGTGAGGTAATGGGAAGTCATCCTTTGGGCTAGCTCTATTCAGATCTCTATAGTCTACACACATTCGAACTTTGCCATCCTTCTTTGCAACAGGCACTATATTGGCTAACCATTGAGGATAAACCGATGTAACAAGGAAACCTGCATTAATCTGCTTTTGAACTTCTTCTTTGATCTTATCAGCCATATCGGGACGAGTCCTTCTCGGCTTCTGCTTAATCGGCGGAGATTTAGGTCTCAACGGTAAACGATGCTCCACAATATCGTTGTCCAAACCCGGCATATCTTGGTAGGACCAAGCAAACACATCAACATACTCTTTGAGAAGCTCCAACATTTTCTCCTTGACTTCGGGGATAAGCAAAGCTCCGACTTTGACTTCCTTTTTATCCTCTCCATCACCCAAATTGACCAACTCTACATGTTCTTCAAACGGTTGAATAATCTTCTCATCATGCTCAAGCAAACGGGAAATTTCAACAGGAATCTCTTCATTATCCTCTTCTTCGGCTCTGAACACAGGGAATTCAAAGTTGGGAGAGGGCATAGGATCATTGTTTTCGATGGTTAAGTCATGGATTAATCTGCACATATGATTATGCTTTAATTTAGAAATCGATTTGTGCAAATAAAACAAAAGGTTATTATATTTCCTATTACTACCAATTAATTTTCATTATTATTTTCCAGAAAAAGTGAAAAAATAAAACAGTAGTGGACAAAATAACATTTTTATTCATTGAAGGGAAATACTTGAAACAAGGAGCCCATACATTTCTCTTTTGCCTTGGGCATAGCAAAAGGAATTATTTTTATCATAGCCCGACACAAAATACTTTTCGCCTTGGGCAGAGCGAAAGTTTTCAAAAAAACAAAATAAAACATTACTCGGAAATATGCATCACAACAGGAACATCAACAGCTATCCAGTTATGGCAAGCCAATCCATGCATCACAAAATCGGGTAAATCCTCCTCGGAATCGTCCTCTATGATAGCATCAACCTCAGGATGTATAAAACCTGCACTTCGGAAAACCTCTTGAATCGGATGAACAACCACCTCTTGCTTGACTCTCACAGACACGGGACGAAAACCAAGACCTTCTCCAGATTTGTTCTCGGGCAAAGTCAACACCTGGCCCCATCCTTCGGCCGAACCACTTTCCACCACTCGTCGCGCATCCTCAAAAGAAGAAACGGATGCCCCTTGCTTCTTCACTTCATTCTTGGCAACAGATAGACCTTGGAACTGGGTTCCAACATCCTCATCAACATCAATAAAAGAGAAGGATGATAAATGGCTTACCACCATAGCCTGCTCTCCCCCAATCATCACTAGCTTCCCATGCCTCATAAACTTCAATCTCTGATGGAGCGTGGAAGTGACTGCCCCTGCATCATGGATTCAAGGACGACCCAACAGGCAACTGTAGGAAGCACGAATATCCATCACTTGGAAAGTGATTTGAAAAGTATGAGGACCAATTACTATAGGGAGATCCACTTCACCAATGACAGTCTTCCTAGAACCATCAAACGCTTTGACAATTACTCCACTAGGTCTCATAGGAGCACCTGGATATGAGAGCCGAGATAATGTAGTTTTCGGCATTACATTTAACGACGAACCTGTATCTACCAACACACTTGATAAAGTATCATTTCCACAACTTATCAAGATATGCAAAGCCATATTATGGTTCCTTCCCTCCTCCGGAAGCTCTTCATCACTGAAACCAAGATTCTTACACGAAGTAATATTTCCCACAATTCCATCAAATTGGTCAACCGTCACATCATGATCCACGAACGCCTGGTCCAAGACCTTCATCAAAGCTTCTCTATGGGCACCAGAATCTCTCAGTAAAGCAAGCAAAGAAATCTTGGAAGGAGTTTGCAAAAGTTGGTCCACAATCTTATATTCACTTCTCTTGATAAGCTTCAGAATCTCATCATCCTCAGGGTGAGGGATAGGTTCACTGGATCGGCCTATTTCAACCCTTGGTTCAACATTTCTCACTGGAATTTCTGCCGGTATGGGCCTCCTGACTTGAACTTCTGGTCTCTTCAAAGGTACTGCTGCAAAAACACGTCCACTTCTCGTAACTCTACTCACATCAGCAATGTTAACAAAAGACGGTCTGGTTGGTATAGGGACTTCTACCCCATTCTCAATCATTGTGGCATTATACTTATACGGTACAGCTTGGTCTAAGCTGTAAGGCACAGGACCAGGTGGGTAAATGGTCAAAGGAGCAACAGGTGCAGTCTGACTGTCGTAAACGATCTCTACTGATTCAGGCAAATTGAATTGTGGTATGTTAACATTCACTTCATCCTCCGGATCTCTGTCATACGTAATAGTGATAACTCTCTGGTCTAACAACTTCATAATATCCTCCTTCACAATAGGGCAATCAACCTCTCTTGAACAAAATTCACAAACATCATAATCATGCTGATGCTTAACAAAGGCAAGTCTTCTCAAACTCCGATGTAACCTGATCAACGACTCTCTTATGTGTTCAACTTGAAAAACTCGAAACTTCCCCGGACAACCTTCCACCATATTCACTGATGCTGCCCCATGTCGAGGCAAAGGATTATCTCTAACATTTGGATTAACATCCTTGAAAGACAAGATACCATTCTTAATCAACCTCTGTACGTCCGCCTTCAGAGCAAAGCAATTCTCAAGGTTGTGCCCTGGTGACCCTTGATGATATTCATAAAACTGATCTGCCTTGTACCACGGAGAAGTACTGTTTGGTGCGATAGAAGGAGGCTTTGTCGTTATGAGATTCTTTCTGATAAGACCAGGGAACAATTCAGTATAAGTCATAGGAATGGCATCGAACTGCGGTTTTCTGGGTGAACGGTTCTGATTGTTGAATGGATAAGCCTGTTGTCGAGGCTGCTGCTGAAATGGCTGTTGTTGAGTTGGTGGGGTTTGATGAGCTGGGGTCATCAAAGCTGGGCGGACAGCCGGGGTGACTACCGCAACGTGCGAGTATCCTCTCCTCGGTCTCCCTGGGAACAATGCGCTGGCATCCTGCTCTTTTCTTTTCGGGAAATCACTTCCAAACTTCTTAGTACTGCTAGACGGACTTCCTTCTTTAACCAAACGCCCTTCACGAATCCCTTCCTCTAACCGCATGCCCATGCTTACCATTTCGGTGAAGTCACTAGGTGCACTGGCGATCATTCTTTCGTAGTAAAAGGAACCTAAAGTCTTCAAAAATATCTTAGTCATCTCTTTCTCCTCAAGAGGTGGATAGATTTGAGCAGCAATTTCACGCCAACTCTGGGCGTACTCCTTAAAAGATTCTCTGTCTCTTTGCGACATCGCCCGGAGTTGATCCCTGTCCGGTGCCATGTCAACGTTGTACTTATACTGGTGGACAAAAGCTTCGCTAAGATCGTTGAAGTCGCGGATCCGAATACTGTCTAAACCCATATACCACTTTAGAGCAGCACCCGTCAAACTGTCTTGAAAATAGTCAATCAACAAGTCATGATCATCGGAATACGTAGACATCTTTCTCACGTACATTGTCAAATGAATTCTAGGACACGAATCACCCTTATATCTTTCAAAGTCTGGCACTTTGAATTTTGCTGGAATCTTGACATTCGGAACTAAACAAAGGTCATGCGTGTTCTTCCCAAACAAATCCTTCCCCTTTAACGCTCTAAGCTCCTTCTGCATTTCTTGGAATTGATCTTGAAACTCTTCCATTCTATCAAAAAGACCCAAACTTTCAGCAGGCTCGGCAGGATAAGTAGGTTCATTCAAGTATGGCACAGAGTGGACCACAGGAGCGACAGTTGTCATTACCGGTTGCGGAAAAGGTGTCACAGACGAAATTACTGGCGGCATGGCAGTTGTCTCTGGTTGAGGAAGAGACAAAGAAGGTTGAAACAAAGGCTGTACGGCAGGCTGATACCCCTCTGGCACAAAGTTGTAAGGCATTCCCCACGGAAAACCTTTCGGCATCTGATGTTGAAGCAGAAAGTTGATTTGAGTCACAGATGTTGGAACGGTGACAATCTCGGAAACCACTGGAGTTGAAGTCTGAGTCTCAGCAGCTGTAGTCGATGGCTGATTCTGAACAGCCACCAAACTTTCCACTAACGCAGTTAACTTTTCCATCTCGATACGAAGGGTAGCAACTTCCCCACGAAGCTCATGGTTTTCCTGTTCCAGATCTTCCATCTTCCTCTGACGATTGGCTCGAGTGTCGTATCGGTGAGACAGCTTGACAACCTTTGGAGTGGAAAAAGAGACAAGGATAAGACTCTAGAAAACATGTGAAGTGGAATGTTGGATGATGCATGATGTGTGATGCAAATGATGATTCATTTTAATAGTTTTTCAAAGAACTTTGATAATTTTGCATACATCAATGGTAAGGGAATTTGGAACAACAAAAACTCAATCCGTTAATCAAAAAGCGGTAAATTACAACTTACAACTTTGGAATAAACAAAATAATAAATTACAACTTTGGGATAACAACCCAATAATAAAAGCAGTAAATTACAACCTTGGAACATGAAGTCCATAATAAAGCAATAAATTACAACTTTGGAGAATGAAGCCCATAATAAAGCAATAAATTACAACTTTGAAACATGAAGCCCATAATAAAGCAATAAATTACAACTTTGAAACATGAAGTCCATAATAAAGCAATAAATTACAACTTCGGAGCATGAAGCCCTTAATAAAAGCAGTAAATTACAACTTCGGAGCATGAAGCCCTTTTACAAAGTTTTACAAAATGACATTAATAAAATAAAACTAAAAGCTAAAGATCACTCAGAATCATCGGATGAAGGACTAAACACCAACTGTAACCGGAGCTTCTTGATCTTCTCTTCATAAAAGTCTTCCATCTCTTTCTTCTCAGCTACCAGTCGATCAATGATTTCCTTCTGCAGATTAGGAACAAGAGCAACGCTTACCGAACCTTCCTTCTTTCTCTTCCTTTCGCTAGCATACTTCTTCAGTAACGCATCCTTTTGACGAAGCTTCTCATCATGATCAACGAACCAGCCGTCTTGAATAAAGAGTAACTCCTCCTTTTCCTTTAGCTGTCGAGTCAGGACTCGATTCTCATATTCAGACATACTATACTTTTCTTTCCAAGCATCTCTCTCGGACTTCATCCTGGCCAGATTTCGGTATTCTCCTATGTTCGCGATAGGGACAACAACAGATGACGATGCAACGGTAGGGAATAAAGGTTTCTCAAGTTTATAGGGCATCTTGAGAGCACAAGCCCTAGCGCGGACCCATTGTAGGTAAGGCTCCAACGAAACGGCACCCCTATGTCCTAACATATCTCTCCCTTTCCTATGGATGTGGCGCCAAGCTCCTTCAATCTCCCTCTTAGCTGCCTGATGATCTTGTCCTTCCTGTAGAAAGAAACCACTCACATGGATATTGTTTGGCTTATCTCTCATCGGGTACCCAAACTGACGGCGCGCGAGAATAG
Organism: Vicia faba; assembly: GCA_948472305.1. Classification (NCBI taxonomy): domain Eukaryota; kingdom Viridiplantae; phylum Streptophyta; class Magnoliopsida; order Fabales; family Fabaceae; genus Vicia; species Vicia faba. Next base: position 1,171,099,495 of record OX451739.1, read on the forward strand.
GGTTATAGTTAATTCCACCTCTCGTACCGAGAAGAGGCACGTTAGGAAAAGCACCACAGCTATCGATGATCTTCACGTCATAGTAAACTCGATTATACCAATCAATGTCGAAATGAGTGAGAGCCATAATCTTTGGCGCCCATCGCGGTTCCTTCTCGAGATCCCAGAAAACATCAGACCCAGGTAGATGAGAAACATACCACTGATACAACAATGGTGCACAACAAATAAGCATCCCTCCTTGATAAGAGTTTCGAAGATGGATGGAGTAGTAGGTATCTCCGAGCAGCGCAGGGACCGGATTTCCAATCGAGAAAATTCGGATGGCGTTGATATCCACAAACTTATCAACGTTGGGGAACAAGAATAAACCATAGGCGAGTAAAGCAAACACGTCTTCAAAGGCAACAATATCTTTTATCTCAGCGAAATGACGAGCTTTCCTCAACAAAAACTGCGCAGACAAGCCTCAGATTCCCCCTTTTGTAGTCATGTTCTCCTCTATCTCTGATTTCTTCAAGTGGGTGATGGTCGCTATCTCATGAGATTTGGGTTCCTCTTCTAAGCCAGAAAAAGGAACACGGTCGGTGATCGGCAGACCAAGTATGTAGGAGTACTCTTCTAAGGTGGGCATCAACTGGTAATCCGGAAAGGTGAAACATCGGTACAAGGGATCGTAGAATTCAACCAACGTGTTAAGAATGCCTTCCTTCATCTTGCGCTTCATGAGAGGTATAATGGACCCATACTTTTTCTGAAAATCCGTCGGGTTCTCGATCTTCAGAATTAAACTCTTCAGTTCTTCAATCTCGGGCTCCTTAAAACTAAAACTTCGAGTGTTTCTCCTTCCAAATTCCATAATAGCTGAGATGTCTGGAAAAATCATTCCGAAGTTCCTTGAAAAACAAGTTTTTCCACAAAAAGTGTTGATGAATGCATGAATGAATGATAATGCAACAGTTACACACAAGTTTGCAAACATGGGGTTCAAAGGTTCAACGTTCAGCATGGAGTCGAGGGTAAAGCCCACCCAAAGGTATGTACTATCGGTTCAATCACACCTGTAAGACAAAGTTCTAAGAGTTCCCAGAGTCTACATTCCTCCTTCGGATATTGCCAATGTCTTGATTACTCAATAATTAGCAATATTCTCAAGAGAAACTCGTCCGAGCGTAGCATCGCGTAACAACTACTTCCGAATTACTCCGTTATAGTCTCTGCGCTACACCTAAAAAGGCCAAGATAGGTTAGGGTTCTACGGTCCTCAACTTCTCTGGCTCCTAGGTCGAAAATAATAATGTCTTCCCGATTACTCGGTAAACAAATATTAAGTTCAAGAGGGCCTTCCATTGAGTGGGGGATCTCATGCCTCCTTCTTCGGGATTACTCCCTCAAAGTTAACATGACTGTACCGCCCGTCCTATTCCTTAAGTGTTACTTAATCCGGGTATAGGATTCGTCCTTTGCAAAAAACCCAAACACCCCAATTTAAACACATAATCAAGCAAATCAAATAATAATAAAACATATAAAACAAATTAGGCTTAACCCACTTAGGGATGGACCAGCAAGAGGTCAATCTGTCCCCAGCAGAGTCGCCAATTCTGTAGCGATAAAAAATGTAGCGGGGTAAATCGGAGATCGAATTATTGATTAATTCGTCTCACAAAAGCAAGAGTCGCCACCGCGCTTTATTGTTTCCAAGGGAAAAGGGGAAAGAGCGAAATAAAACCCTAAATATGCAATGTAAATAATACTTTTAAAAGTAATAAAAATACAAGGCGTTTTTGAAAAGAGATCTATGGTTCGGGGGTTGGTTATACAATGGGAAGGTATTAGCACCCAATGTATCTATAGTACTCTATAGGAACCTTTTGAAATATCTGTTTATTAAAATTGTTCGTTTGATTAAAAAAAATTGTTTTGGCCGAAAAGGGGTACGGACGGGTTTTTGAAGATGCGACGACCTAATGTCGAAGTTTTTGCTTAAAAGGTATGAGTTTTGAAAAGATTGAATATTTGGAGAAAAAATTGTCTTAAGTTTTAATGAGATGCGAATGTTCGCGTGATTGGATTTGAGGACATGAAGTCAACAAATTTAATCATTTTTCCCTTGGATTTAAACGTAAACGAAATAAACAAGTAAAGAACAGAAAAATTATGCAGATAATGATATATAATAATTAAATAAAAGGCTAAGTGTGTGAACACGCATTTTTTTTATATTTTTATTTAATATTAATAACGCAAGAGAATTAATTAAAGAAAAGATAAAATGTTTTTTAAGACTTTTATATGTTTCTATTTTTCATGTTTTTTGTATTAGTATTAACTAAAACGAGTGAGTTAATTAAAAGAAATAAAATGTTTTTTTTTAAGTTTATTATTATATATTTTTTAATAGTTTTTATATAAAGTATTATTTAAGAATTAATAAATAATTAAACTAAATTAGAACTTAAAAGCTATCAATTTAAACCTAATTAAAAAAAGAGGGATACTAAAACTATTAAATTAATCTTAAACCTAAGCTAATAAAAAGGTCAAATATTTAAGATATCTAATTAAATGGCAACTATTTGACTAAGTCTTATGATTAAAAAAAAAACATAGGTTAAAGAGAACAAAATAGGAATAGAAGTATTAATAATCCAAGGGGAGGTAAAACATAACCAACGCATGGGCCAAAGAAAATCAAAGGGAGGCCCAATCAAGACAGCAAAAGGGGGTGCAACATGGAATTCACTGGGCTTATGCAATGAGACGGGTTTGGTCCAAACATATTTTCATAATTTTGTTTTAGGGTAAAACGCATGTTTTGGTTAGCTGATAAAGGGATTAGGTTTTGGTTTAACAGCGACGGCGCCGTTCTTCTTGTATCGTCTTCCTCGCGTGATTCATCTTCTTCTTTCGCTTCTGAACTTCCGCCTGAGCTCTCCCGCCACGGTCACCAGCTTCTCAACTTCTCTTCCCTCCAACGAAAAAGCCAGGGACGATGGATTCACGGTAAATATTCCCAATTTTTTATTAAGTTAGGGTTTTGTTACAATTGTTACGATCTTTGCATGTGTTGATTTACATCTTTTGATTCTGATTCTCTATTATTGCGTTGATTTGAGGCATTTTTGGAAAAAAAGGAAAAGAAGAGCTACCTTTGGAGACGGAGGAGGGGTTGAGGATTGCGTAGGAGGCCGGGACGGCGAGGAGTACGCGTGATGCTTGCTTCGGACTACTGGTATTTCGTTCTTATTTTGTTTAGTGATGAAAGCCCCTGAAAACAAAACTTTCTTTTCTCTTGCTAGCTTTCGTCCGCTTCGCTGTTGCCTTGAATTATTTCTTTTCCTTCTTCTGTTGTTGCCTTGAACGTTATGTTGCCTTGGGTGCTATTGTTGGAATGCCATTGTTTTGATTAGCTTGCCCTCATCTCCTTCTTGCCTTGCTACTATTGCTTGAATTTGTAATAGCCTGTGATGATGTAATTCTGAGGCTGGATGGTATTAGACGTTGGTTGGACAATTTTGTGATTTTTCTGATCTTTTAGGCCATGCTTTTGGTTTTACTGGTTTAGAAGGTTTTATGGTCTTGGTTTATGAGATAACAGGTTAATGGTCTTGGTTTATGAGATAGCAGGTTTAGGTTTTTAGGCCATATGGTATGATGGTTTTGAAAATGGTTATGGTAGCAGGTTTTGTGGTATTATGCAGGTTAATGGTTTAGGCCATAAGGTTGTGATATGGTTTAGGCCAAGGTTTTATGGATGGTACAGGTTTGGTGGTATTATGCAGTAGGAATGGTTTTGATTTTGGTGATGGCAGGTTCTATGGTTTTAGGCCATATTTGTTTGAAAATGGTTATATGGTTTTTGATTTGACAGTAGATGGAAGGTTTTGGTAATGGTTATGGTTTTATGGTGTATGCAGATTTGTATGGTGTATGCAGATTTGTATGGTTTGAGCCATATTTGATGGTTTTGGAGATAGTAGGTTTTGAAATGGCTTATGCAGTAGGTGTTTATGTTGATAGCAGGTTTTTTTTGAGGCTTTGAGAGAAATGGTTTGTATATTTGACAGTTTTTTTTTTTAGTGTGGAAGGCCTTTTTTGCAGGTTATGAACTCTTGACCATTTGAAGGGGTTTGTAATGTTGTATATATCAATATGCTGGCTTTCCTATTCCTAAGGTTTATGTTACAGGTTGTGAGTATATTTTAATATTTTCCTTGGCCTTCTGCACATCTGCTGCCCCAACAGTTTGTTTGTATTCCTTTCTTATGCTTTCTTATTTCTTATTGCAATACTGCTGATTTGTTTTGTAACTCCTTCTGCCTAAACCAAAACCTGTAAAACCATACTTCTATCTCTCTTCTCTCTCTTAGTACAATGAAACACTAAAATGTTGTGTACTTTAACTGTTCTGAAAAAGTAAAAATGCTGGAAAATGATGAAATATGGAATATTACTTTGCTTGCAAATTGGTTTTAAAATTGTATATCCTCTTTGTCTTCCAATGTAACAGTAGAAGAGCCTCATGTTTTGGCCTCTTCCTATATGGTTGCATGTTTACGTTGGCTTTGGTTTGTGTACATTGCATATGCTATTTGAAATTATGCATATGATGCTGATTTTGAAATATGCTGTGGACTTTTAAAAATGCAATTGATTTTTAATTATGCAGTTTTGAAAACAAAATGAATTTGTGCATGTTTTTTAATTGTGCATTCATTTCTGAAAATAAAAATCCATCCCTTTTTGTGAACCGGGAGAAATCCCGCGATTTGCAAAAAGGGTAAAAACTGATTCCAGCCGTTTGCTTTTAATGATGAACACTAAAAATAATTTTCTGCTTTTAATTATTTATTTATTTATGATTTTCTCTTTTAATTGTTTTGCAGGTAAAATTAAATGAGCAGACAAAGAAGCATTGGATAGAAGATGAAGATTTAGAATTTAGGAAAAATTAGAATAATTTTTATTTTACTTTAAGCATTTTATATAATTGTTATTGTAAATATTTTGTAAATAATACAATATTTAAATAACAATTGTAATAATCAGAATAAAGTAAATAAAATTCCAATATTTTACCAATTAATTCTTTCTTCTTTCCAACTATTTATTTATCGTTTATAATTCTTTAAATTATATAGTAACTGAAAATCAATTTCAATTACTTAAATTCAGAATAATAAACAAATAAATAAACATCATTGATCAATTAATAACTTCAATTATTTACTTCACTATTTTTAATTCTTCTAAATTATAATAACTGAAAATAAAATTTCAACTATTTAAACTTAGAACAATAAATAATTAAAGAAACATTGCTTGATCAATTAACAAACTCCTTTTCAAATGTTTATTTCATTATTCATAAATCTTTAAATTATATAGTAACTGAAAACAAATTCCAATTATTTAAATTTAGGATAATAAATAATTAATAAACATCGTTTGATCAATTAATAAACCTCTTTTCCAATATTTATTTTATTATCTATAAATCTTTAAATTATATAACAATTGAAAATAAATTCCAATTATTTAAATTTAAGATAATAAATAATTAATAAACATTGTTTTAGCATGAATCGATTAATAAATTTAGCGTTCAAAAATAAACAGCTTTCGACTCGAAAAAGTTATGAATTTTAAACCGCTTTGAAAAATTGATAAAAAATAGGTCAAAACACTTGCAACGTAATGATGCAGATGGGAGATGGTATCTTAGGTCAAAATTTGGGGTACAACAAGCACATGCCACTTCTAGGGTACGCCTCACTGGTTGCCTCGAAACGTGGTCATCAAGTATATGACGTCTTAGAGGTCGCCCTTCTGTCCAAAAGATCCAGTCGCCTCGAAACAGTTGCCTCGGATAAAAAAGGATCTAGGACATTAGGGTTACTTCTAAGGTGTCCTACCGTTGCTTCGGTGACCACATTGTCCCGATAATCGAATTGACCCGAACACCTCCAACGATGGTGCTACCTATCTCTCAATGGTGGGATAGCACTATCTAAAGGACTCTTACACAGCTTAATTCCTTAGAGTAGGTAGATTCTCTTAAGTACTTGCTCTTTTCAAAACAAACAAAAACAACTTGTTGCACTCACACTTTCTAAAAGTTTTCAAACAAATTTTTCCTACACTCTTGAGGACAGATACAAGAGTTACTCAGAAATTTTTCAAACGAAAATTTTTCAAAACCCACTCACACTTGAAAAGCAAACAAATTTTGAAAACATAAGAGAAAATACATAAGAGCCCGTGGATAACCACGGATAGAAAGGGTGCTAACACCTTCCCTTTCTATAAATCTACCTCCCGAACCGAGAAACATTCTCAAAGAAGGAATTTTGCTGTGCTTTTGTCCTTTCCATATTGGAGAACATAAAAGACGGTGGCGACTCTTGCTTACCGCGACATTTCGCGAAACCAGCTAAAAACAGTCAGTTCTATTTCCACCGGTCACAGAAATGGCGACTCTGCTGGGGATATCTCTTTTAAAGTGAGGTGTACCTTAGGATTAGACCACTCTTATGTTTTCAATTGAATGTTCTGTTTGCTTTATTATTGTGGGCTGCATCGGAGTTTTATAGATCCTAACCCGGATCTGGGGATACCCTTTTAGGTAGCATAAGCTGTGAGGGACCTGTCCGGCGTAGACCGACACTGGTGAAGCAGTGGCTACGTTGGTGTGGCACCTTGGTCTGTACCGATATCCCTTGTGTTGCAACGAGGAGAATATGGGTCTTCTGAGGAGTCATTAAGCACCAACCGACCTTAGAACCCTAATGTGACCCAACTTGGCCATAGAACAGTAGCAGTATGCTACACCCATTGAGGCTAAACTCTCGCGATGGTTCTGGCCGTAAGAAAAGATTGCGACGCTGGAGTTATGACCGATTGAGGGTAGTCAGTGATATTGGGATCCTCTAGAACCCGGTTACTTTTGATAGGACAGGTCTTAACCAACGAAACTGAAAGAGGGTAGTACTTGAACTTCATGCTGGCCTAAACTCTAAGGGATGTCTGGTGTGACTTGTGTGCCTTATCATGTTTGCCTATATTTGTGGTGTGCTTTATCATAACATCATACCATCATACCATTGCATGCATCCTGCATAAGGACTGCCCTATTTCAAAGACAAGAGGGTTTCACCTTTGCTCTGTTTTGTAGGACATCATGATGCCTGTGCGAAGGAACACTATCCGGCTCAACTTTGTTCACCCACCTGATTTGCTTAAAGAGTTAGTTGACAGAATTCCAAACACTGCTTCCTTCATCCAGAGGCATGGTTCTCTTCTCGGTTTAGTCACTTCAAAGTGGGACCAACAACTGATGAGTGTCTTGACCCAGTTTTATGATCCCTTGTACAATTGCTTCACCTTTCAAGACTTCCAGCTGGTCCCTACCCTGGAAGAATTCTATGATTTGCTTGGTATCCCTATCTTGGATCAGACCCCATTCACTGGTTGGGAAAAGACTCTTAGGCTTGAGGAGATTGCTGCAGCCCTTCCCTTGACCAACAAGGAGGTAATGGACAACTGGGTGACTAGAAGCGGAGTTAAGGGCTTCTTGGCTAAGTTTCTGATTGGTAAAGCTAACAGTTTCTGGAATGACTTAGACTTCAGGGCGTACGAGGACATTCTGGCCCTCTTAATCTATGGTCTAGTATTGTTTCCAAACCCTGATAACTTTTTCAATATCAACGCCATAAAGATCTTCATGTCTCGGAACCCTGTACCCACTCTCTTGGGTGATATCCTGTAACAACTCTATGCTCGTACTGCCCGAAGACGAGGAACCCTGTGGTGTTGTACTCCTTTGTTAGTGAGGTGGTTTATTTTGCACCTCCCCAAGTTTGTGCTGAAGAACCAAGAAGGAAGAGGCTGGGCTCATAGGTTAATGTCTCTCACTGATAATGACATCATTTGGACTCTCAGAGGTTTAGATGAGGTGGCTGTTATTGATCGTTGCGGAGAGTACCCTAATGTTCCATTGATCGGTACCCAGGGAGGAATCTCTTATAATCCATGTTTAGCTCTCCGTCAATTTGGAAGAGCCAGAAGAGCAGGGCCTCATGAGATGTTGGTGCCTCACATCAGTTTTGAGTTTCAGGTAGATAGTGACGAACTTCGTCGTAGATTCATCAAAGATTGGGACAGAATTCACAAAGCTAACCCACATGAGTTGGGACCGAAGACTTCTCTACCAATGGAACCCTATTACAGATGGGTCCGCATCCGTGCTCAGAAGTTAGGTATGCCATATGAAGCTGTCAGGCCTATCATTCTTGAAATTCCTGATGGAGACGGGGTTCCTCCAACCATACTCCCTCCTCAGATACCCACTGATATTGATACCCTAAAGAGGTCTTGGGCGCAACTACAGGAAGAGCGGGATTATTATCAGGAAAAGTTCAACGAACAGGAACAGAAGATCCAGAAGCTGACCAAGCAATTGGAGAACGAGCGGATCATGAATGACTATATCCGTACTGAGAAGAGGAGGCCATGGGAGCACTGATGGTCTTTGGATGTTTCCTTTACAGCTTTTATTTCCTTTTCAGTATTTTCATTCCTGTAACGCCTAAGGGAAATTTGTTGAACAATTTAAATTCCAAAGTTTAAATCTAATAAAGTGTGTTCCTTTTGTCTACAAAGTTGATTCCCAATTGTCTTTGAAAACATAATTCATACGCATTTCATTCATCATATGCATCACAGGTACCCTTTTTCTACAGGTTGCTTAATCTTCTTCGCTGTTTATTTCAGCACTCAATCATCATGAATCCCGAATCAACTACTGAACAAGATATCAAGGCCCTCCAGGCCCAGAACACTCAGTTTCAAGAGATGGTCATGAACTTGGCCTAGGGACAACAGGAGTTGAAGGCTTTGCTCCTGAAAAAGAAGAAGAAGAAGAGGATTGTGTTGTTCAACACTGGACACAGACTCGGGAATACACTGCATAATGAAGCTGAGAGGACTACTCCATCTGTTGGGGAAGGAAGTCACCAAGGGAGAGAGGTTCCTAGTCCTGTGGTCTCTGACACCGAGACAGATTTCAATGATGAGCAGTACCCTCCTGCTGAGGACCGGTACAAACAGCTGGAGGACAGGTTAAATGCTATGGAGATTCGACGTGTGCCTGGGTTGGATTTCGGAGACTTAGGTTTATCTTCTGGGGTGGTGATCCCACACAAGTTCAAGGCGCCTGCCTTTGTGAAGTACGACGGGGCTTCCTGTCCTAAAATGCACCTCCGCTCTTATGTAAGGAAGATCCATCCTTACACTGCAGACAAGAACTTATGGATCCATTTCTTCCAGGAGAGTCTTTTAGGGACTCATCTCGAATGGTTCTATCAGCTGGATGGAACCAACATTCGTAACTGGGAGGACTTGGCTACTGCTTTTTATAAGCAGTATCAGTACAATTCCGACCTTGCTCCTACGCGTACCCAACTCCAGGGTATGTCACTGGGAACGGGTGAAGGTTTTAAGGAGTACGCACAGAAATGGAGAGACCTGGTTGGCAGGGTGCAGCCACCGTTGACTGACCGTGAACTCGTGGACATGTTCTTGGGGACCCTGTCTGGTCCATTCTTCAACCATCTCATTGGTAATTCCTCTGTTGGGTTTACAGACCTGATCCTGACTGGTGAGAGGACGAAGCTGGTATCAAATCGGGGAAGATACAGAAGGGTGCCTCCTCAAGTACTGAAAAGAAGCCCTTCAAGAAGGAAGCTAGTGCTGTGTATGGTCCAAGGAGACAGAACAAACCGGAACGCCGCCAAGCTGTCAACGCGGTGGTAATTTCTAAGCCTGCTACTGCTCCTTAGCAGTACAACCATCCGAGGGTTGAGAGGCCCAAAAGACAGTATACTCGGCTCAGCATGACCCTCTGTGATACGGTGGGAGAACTGACTTGAGATTTTGTGTTTGTTTTCGCAAATGTTTCGGTTGAGCAAGAGTCGCCACCGACTTTTTATTTTATCCTAAGGAAAGGTTAAAAAGCACAGCAAAAACCTTTGAGATGTTTTCTTAGGTTCGGGGAGTAGATTATAGAAAGGGAAGGTATTAGCACCCTTTCTATCCATGGTTATCCATGGGCTCTTAGTTACTTGCTTAGATCACTTGCCTTTTGTTTTCAATTGTTTGAAATGGTGCTTGTGTATGTAGGTTTGAAAATGTTTTGAAAAGTAGCCAATGTGGTGGCAACCTTTGTAATGATCCATGTGGGGATGTATACAAAGATGTATGTCTTTTGAAAAGGTTTTCATTTTGTTTTTGAAAGTTTATTTTGAAAGTGTTGTGAGGTGTGTTTTTTTAGAAAATAGGCAAGTGTTTTGTTTTTTGCAAGTTTGATTCAAGTAACTAAGAGGTTATCTACTCCTAAATTTCTCAAAGTTTACTACTATGTTTTAACCCTTTTAACAAGTTTGTTCCACCATTGTATTTGGTGGACAATCTCATGTTAGGATGTGAAAGGGACGGGCGCGGGTCATCATTTAGACCATAATTGCAATGGTGCCAAGTATCTTTGGGCATTTTCTTTAAGGGATTTGATCATTTGTGTAGGCAACATTTTGAAAGCGTCATCAAGGGACTATGATCATTTGATTTGTGTTTGTTTGCCCAAAGAGACCTAACATGCAATATGGCCCAATTTTGAAAGGCAACAAGTGGAATACCCTAGGGGGTGCAAGTGTGATTTGTGTGTCCATTTCCATGCTTGTTTATCTTGAAATTAGGTCAAAACTATTTTTTCGTTATTTTTCGCATACAAACCCTAATTCTAACATGGTATAATTAGAAAGCAATAAAGTGCGAAAATAAATTTACTAAGCTATTACAAAACCATATATGGGAGGGGGGTACAAATGTTCGAATGGGGATTTTTGACAAGGAATTTAAACCTAAACTATTACATCAATAATGAATTATTTACAAGGTGATTAATTTGCATAAATTAAATAAAATAGAACAAATGTGCAAGATGCCAAAAAATGGTTTTTGTATGTATGGAAAAGGGTATTTTTACATGTCACAATAAAGAAAAGGAAAGTATTATTTTTTGGAGTTTTTCATGTTTAGGACAAAACCATAATTCTATTAAATAAAATGTATTATTTATTCAATATATATAATATTTATTATTTGTTATACAAAAATAAAATAAAAATGAAGTATATTTGTAAAAAATGTATTTTTAGTATTAAATATTAATAAAATAAAAATATGTATATTTTTGGTATTTTATTCTAAATATACTAATATATATGTATTTATTTGTATTATTTACAAATTATTTTAAATATGCACAAAATAATAATATTTAATTTTTATAAAAGAAAAGTATATTTCACATAAAATATTTTCAGAATATAAAATGAAATAAAATAAAAATAAAAATGTATTTACACCATTTTAACATTTTTTAAATAAAAGTATATTTATTTACTTATTTATGTTCAAATAACTAGTCTAACCAAATAAATATCTAATAAATAGGAAAATGGTACAAAAAATTATTTTTATATTTTTTATATGATGAGGAAAAATAAATAAGTCAAGCCAAAAAAAGAAAAGTCAAGAAATCATTAAAATGGAGAAAATGGGCTTAGGGGGTTCAGAAGTAAAAAGAGTGTGTGAAAAGGAAATACAAAAACAGGCCCAGCCCAGATGACCTTTCTTCAACCTCTGGCCAAACAATGTCAAAAAACGCGCGCCTGGTTCCCTGATTCAAACATCTTGATTCCTGGCTTTTTAAAGAAAACTCATAACATAAAAAATGTTCAGCATTAAGAGACGAATCCAACCATATACAGAACTTGTCTTAACTCTCTAAAGATGAGAGAGAATTTCTTCTCCCCCAAATCCTGACCTAGATTTTCTTCCATGTTCAGACTCAAAATTCTTGCAACACACATAATATAAATAAAATCTAATTATATGGGCATGTTCAGGGCAATGATTGTGACATATTATCTTCACAAACCTAAAGCTAACAATGCCTAATAAGAGAGATACAAATTCAAAAACTTACCTGTTCAGTTGAAGTTCTATCTGGCAATGGAGAAGCTTTCAATGCAAGGTGATGATTGGGATAGTTTCCTTGAGGTCCAGGGATGCTAATCCAAGCTTTACTTTGTCTTGAAAGCTTTTGAATCGTGCTAGAGCACTTCACCTGCAAATCAAAAAAGTGAAAATGGTGGAACCAGTTAGAGGGATTACAGGTCGTGTTTTAGGTTTTGGTTAGCTTGCATAGATGGTATGGAAGGTGTGTGAACTGGTTTGGGCAAGAAAGCTTGAGAGGAATGAGAGATGGCACTCAAACTGCAGGCCCTGCCCTGTTCTTGCAGTTTGAAGGTGATTCTGGGAATGAGAGTGTATGAGGGATGTTAGGGTCGTGTACTAGCTTAGTTGGTATCTCTTGAATGTGTTTCACAAGTTTGCTTAAGTGTTTGTAAGCTGATATGAGAGTTGGTACAAGATATGCAATGTTTCTTCTTTCTTAAGCAACAAAAGGCAAGTTGATGTTCTAGACTGATGCAGGCCCCCATAACATGCTGCAACCCTTGGCCTTGATCATTGCAATGTGTCTCATAACTTGTGCCTAGAAGATTTTGACTGTACCACTTGGATTTGCAAAATGGACATAAAGTTCTACTTTTTCAAAATGGAAATAATGCTTTTTCTAGTTAAGGGTTAATTCCCCATGTAATGTCCAAATGCTTAGAATAACATCTTGGCACAATGGTTTTGAATTGAATTATTGAGTGTCAAAGGGTTTTAGGACCTGTAATGTAGTACAAACTATGCTGACTTGAAAATGGCCTAAGTTATGAACATGTACATGATCAATTCAAAAGTGAGTTTTTGCCATATTGTGAAATTCGATTCTCTCAAGTTATGAGGTTGTTTGATGAGTTCTTGGACATTTTGGAAAGCTTGGAATGTGTACTACAATCCATCTTTGAAATGTAAATTGAAATTCCAAGTGGAAGTGTATGGAAAATGGCCTTGAAGTTAGGTAGAAAACCTTGTCAAAATAGGTTAAAATTTCACTAAGTTAAGAATGGTTTGGCACCCTTATTCAAAAAAATGTAACTTGAGATACAAGCCTCATTTGGGAAAACTTTGTGAATCAAAGTTGTAGATTATGCAACAAGCTACAACTTTCATGTTTTGACTTTTGTTTGAATCCAAATGAATCCTGGTGAGAAAGTGGGCAAAGTTGGGAAAATATTAGGGTTTTCCATAACTTAGAAAAATTCTAAGTTATGAAAAATTCCCATTTCAAACCCTAATTTGCATTTCTTGACTTCTTGGTGAACAAGTTTCATGATTTGGCATGTTTTGATGAAAAATGAATCTTGACTCTTGATTTTGACCAAAAAGTCAAAGTTTGACTTTTCAGTATACAGTCAAAATTGATCAGTTGACTGGGAAATTCAACTATCAATCTTGTGTACTTGGGATCTTTTGAACTTGTTGAGCATGTTAAGATGATTCCATGGGGTCCTTGAGTCCATATGTGAGCTTGGTTTTCCATTGGTTGGGTCAAGCAGTCAAAAATTGCCTTTGTGCAGTCAAAACCCTAAAAATGACCATTTTGCCCTTTTGATGATCTGATCAAATTTCTTGAGGAATTGTGATCCAAACTTGATCAAATGGTCCATGTGAGTTCATAATGTTGATGTGGGTCAATTTTCATGAGATTTGACTGTCAATTGGCCACAATTGACTTTTTCCCCAATATAGTTGATTTCTAGGTCAACTGTCCAATTGACTGGGCAAAATTTGGAATCAAGACTTGAAACTTGGTATGGATAAACTTGGGAGTCCAACATGAAGCATGAAAGTCATCTTAGGCATTTTAGGTCAAAATATCCTTGTGCAATCACAAACCCTAATTTGGGTCAACAGTGCAAGGAGAAGCTTTGAGCAGAGGAAACCCTAATTGGATCTTGATCTTCAAGAGTCTTGTGATGAGAAAATGTTGAGGAAATGGGAGGGCAAATTTTGGGGTACAACAGTTGCCCCTGTTCAATCTTCTTGAACCTGAAGAGTTAGATTGGCAAGTTTGCCTTTCGTGACTCGAGGGTAAAAGGAGATTGGACACTAGAGTGCCCGGAAATTTGCACTCGCATGTTGGAGTATCAGCAATGTGATGTCGGGAATGGGCTTATAGATGCCATTTGGAGAGATGGTGGATAGGGAGATGGGATTATAGATGCCATCTGGAGACGTGACAGAACCTTGTCTGGAATGGGCTTATAGATGCCATTTGGAAAGTGTTGACCGCATAAGAGATTCCTTAGCGAGAACTTGTGTATTTGAGAAAGACATATGTTTTCCTGGCTTGTTACAGGTGTTTGATCTTCAATCTACTTATGCAGATATGCCCTGGCTAGATACAGGAATCGAATCTTCGAACTCTTCAGACGTGCCCTGGCAAGATTAAGGAATCGAGTCTGGAAATGTGGTCAACAGATATGCCCTGGCTGGATACAGGAATCGAATCTGGAAATGTTGTTAACAGATATGCCCTGGCTGGATACAGGAATCGAATCTGGAAATGTTGTTAACAGATATGCCCTGGCTGGATACAGGAATCGAATTTGGAAATGTTGTAGTTGACAGATGTGCCCTGGCTGGATACAGGAATCGAATCTTCGAACTCTTCAGACGTGCCCTGGCTAGATACAGGAATCGAGTCTGGAAACTGATCACTCTCAGATGTGCCCTGGCTAGATACAGGTATCGAATCTGGAATTGTGACAGTTGAAGGTAGTTGTCTTTGGGATTGTCTTTTTCCCTGAAAAGGCAAAAACATAAGTTGTATGCAATGTCATGATGTATGATATGCATGATGCCATGATGTTCAACATGAGATAGTGTTGTATGCACTTTATCATGTATGTAAGCAAGATGTATGAAAATGTGAAATGTTTATGAATGTAATTTCGTCTTAGGAAAATAAATCCTTGACGATCGGCCGGGGAGTTGCTCTGTGGCCGAGATACTTTGCTGAAGTTTTGATGAGAGGCCTGCTGAGGACTTCAATGATGGATTCCGCTGGGGATAATGATGATAAACTCCGCTGGGGAACACCAAGGATAAACTCCGCTGGGGAAAGTAAAGATAAACTCCGCTGGGGAATACCAAAGATAAACTCCGCTGGGGAATACCAAAGATAAACCCCTGCCGGGGATTGAAGGAACTTTGTCGAGGGCGATCTTCCGTGGTAATTAGCTGAGGATAACCCAATTATAAGCCCTTGTGAGGAATAACTCTTAATAAAGCTCGGGAGAGACGTCCGTACCCTGCAGGGAACAAGCCTCCAGAATCTACTGGGGATAAGCTTTAAGACCTGCCGGGGAATGTTGTGCCTTTTCAGGATTGACGGGGAATCAACTCCGCTTGGGGAAAGTATTGTTGAATCTCGTCTTACTCGGCGGAGCATTTGAGATGATTTGGTCACATTCTTCAGTCGAATTTACCTTGGTTCCTTGGCGACGAAACAACCAGACTGCATTGGACAACTTCACATTGCCCCTGTCTCTGATGTCACCTGTAATTAATCTTTTGTTTCATATGCAAATATTTATGAATCAGCAATTTAATGTCAAATGCATATATCAAAAATGAACATTGGACGTTCTTCGCAAGACAAAACAGAAAAAGGAAAAAAACAATGGTAATTTGTATAGAAAAGTGAATTTGTATTGATTTTGAATTTTGCCTGTGAATAGGCATTTTTGTACAAGAGGCTGACATCCTAGTAAGAGAACACCGCCGAATAACATAGAATTTACAATTTTGAAAAGGAAACAAAACAACTATGTGAACAATCCCACTGGGTTCCCACTCTGCTATCGCCTTTATGTCTTCAAGCGTCTCATCACTTTGCTGCTTGGTTGAAGATGAAGCTGATTGATCGATGCCGAGATCTGAGCCAGATGGTTGACGCCGAATTCCGGATGCAAGGTGATCCAACAACACATAGTGTTACGCTTTATCCCTAACTTTTTCTTGGACCGCCCTTTCGGGTTTTCAGTCCACCGGGATACCCATTTTTGCCCAAGCCGCCTTTTCAGGTTTTCAACTTGCCGGGTGTACAGATTTTTTTTCATTTCATCCCTTATTTTTGCCCGAACCCTTTTGGTTCGCCGGGAAGCCCTTATTTTTGCCTAGGTATGTCAACCTAGCGGGTCTTTTATTCATGCGTAGTATCTTTTCACTATGTCTGCATTGGCGGGGTGAGGAAGGTCGTCACCATCCATGGTGGTTAGGATCATGGCTCCTCTTGAGAACACATGTTTAACCACAAATGGCCCCTCGTATGTAGGGGTCCATTTGCCCCGGGGATCACTTTGAGGAAGGATGATGCGTTTGATTACCAGGTCCCCAACTTGATACTCTTGTGGTCTGACTTTCTTGTTAAATGCCCTGATCATCCGTTTTGGATACGTCTGACCATGACAGATAGCGGTGAGTCTCTTTTCGTCAATCAGATTTAATTGATCAAGTCGAGTCTGGATCCAGTCATCTTCACTCAAGTCTGCATCCTTCATTATCCGGAGAGAGGGTATCTGGACTTCAATTGGCAAGACTGCCTCCATGCCATAGACCAAGGAGAAAGGAGTTGCCCCGATTGACGTCCTTGCTGAGGTACGGTACCCATGAAGAGCGAACGGTAACATCTCGTGCCAATCTTTATAGGTCACTGTCATCTTCTGCACAATTTTCTTGATATTCTTATTGGCTGCCTCTACAGCCCCATTCATCTTCGGCCGGTAGGGAGAAGAATTGTGGTGCTGTATCTTGAATTTTTCGCAGAGTTCAGTGATCATTTTGTTATTGAGATTGGTACCATTGTCCGTAATGATTCTTTCCGGGACGCCGTATCGACAGATCAGATTATGCCGGATGAAACGTGCCACGACGCTCTTGGTTACCGTTGCGTAGGAAGCTGCCTCAACCCATTTCGTGAAGTAATCGATTGCCACCAAGATGAAGCGATGCCCATTGGATGCCGTCGGTCGGATCTCCCTGATCATATCAATTCCCCACATTGCGAAAGGCCAAGGTGCCGTCAGGACGTTCAAAGGAACTGGAGGGATATGCACCTTATCAGCATAGATCTGGCATTTGTGACAAGTTCGAGAGTGTTGATAATAATCGGCTTCCATTGTGGACCAGAAATATCCTGCCCGAAGGATTTTCTTAGCCATGGTGTGTCCACTGGAATGTGTCCCGAATGTACCTTCGTGCAGTTCTATCATGATCTTCTCTGCTTCAGCCTTATCCACACAACGTAGTAGAGTTGAATCATGATTCCGTTTGTAAAGGATTCCGTTGCTGAGGAAGAATTTTGCCGCAAACCTCCTCATGAACTTCTTATCATTGACAGATGCACCTTCAGGGTACTCCTGAGCTTCCAAGTACCTCTTCACCTCATGATACCAGGGTTTTTCAGTTGCCTTCTCGGCCTCGAGGTCACAGCAGTATGCCGGTTCGTCCAACTTCCAGATAATGATTCGGGGAGCCTCATTGTCCCATTTAACTTTGAACATTGAAGACATCGTAGCTAGTGCGTCCGCTAGCTGATTCTCCTCTCTTGGGAAGTGCTCAAAAGTTATTTCTTCAAAGTGGGGAAGCAAGGTTGACACATACTCCTTGTAAGGAATAAGATTTGGGTGTTTCGTATCCCACTCGCCTTTGATCTGATTGATCACGAGAGCGGAATCTCCGAAGACACTCAGAAATTTGATCCTTAAGTCGATTGCAGCTTGTAGACCCATGATACATGCCTCATACTCTGCCATGTTGTTGGTGCAGTTGAAACACAATCGGGCGGTGAGTGGAGTATGAGTTCCTTTGGGAGATATGATTACAGCGCCGATGCCGTTACCCAAAGTATTGGAGGCTCCGTGCATAGACCATCGGGATCCTTCCTCAGGTCCTTCATCCGGTCCAGGTACTTCACAGTCAGTTACCACCATGATGTCTTCGTCCGAAAAATCAAAGTTCAATGATTGGTAATCGTCCACAGGTTGGTGTGCCAAATGATCTGCCAGTACACTTCCTTTGATTGCTTTCTGAGTTGTATACTGGATATCATATTCTGTTAAGATCATTTGCCATCTTGCTATTCTCCCAGATAGAGCAGGCTTTTCAAATATGTACTTGATGGGATCCATTTTTGAAATCAAAAGAGTAGTGTGAGTCAGCATATACTGTCTCAGCCGGCGAGCAGCCCATACCAGAGAGCAGCAAGTTTTCTCAAGCAGCGAGTAACGAGACTCACAGTCGGTAAACTTTTTGCTCAGGTAATAAATAGCGTGCTCTTTTCGGCCAGACTCGTCATGCTGCCCCAACACACACCCCATCGAATTGTCAAGTACTGTCAAGTAGAGTATCAGAGGTCTCCCTTCCACGGGTGGCATAAGAATGGGTGGCTCTTGGAGATATTCCTTTATCTTCTCAAAGGCAGCCTGACATTCATCGTTCCAGCGTACTACTTGATCTTTCTTCAGTAATTTGAAGATTGGCTCACAAGTAGCAGTCAGATGTGAGATGAATCGGGCAATGTAATTCAGTCGTCCCAGGAAGCCTCTGACTTCTTTCTCGGTCTTCGGAGTTGGCATCTCTTGTATGGCTTTTACCTTGGCAGGGTCCACCTGAATACCTTTATCACTTACAATGAAACCTAGCAATTTTCCGGACCTCACCCCAAAGGTGCATTTGTTGGGATTCAACCTCAGCTTGTATAACTTCAGTCGGTCGAATAGCTTCCTCAGATGATCAAGGTGCTCCTCCTCAGTTTGAGACCTTGCAATCATGTCATCAACGTATACCTCAATCTCATGATGGATCATATCATGAAATAAAGCAACCATGGCACGTTGATAGGTTGCCCCAGCATTTTTCAATCCGAATGGCATGACCTTGTAACAGAAGGTGCCCCACTGAGTCACAAAGGTAGTCTTCTCCATATCCTCCGGAGCCATCTTGATATGATTATACCCTGAAAAACCATCCATGAAGGAGAAAACCTTGTGTTGAGCAATATTGTCAACAAGAACGTCGATGTGAGGTAAGGGGAAGTCATCTTTGGGGCTTGCCCTATTCAAGTCCCTGTAGTCGACACACATTCTGACTTTACCGTCCTTCTTCGGCACTGGCACCACATTGGCAACCCACTGAGGGTAAGAAGTTACTGCTAGAAACCCGGCGTCGAATCGCTTCATAACCTCAGCCTTGATCTTTTCGGACATCTCTGGGCGCATACGGCGAACCTTTTGCTTTACCGGAGGGCAGTCTTCCTTAGTTGGCAGGTGATGAACTACAATGTCGGCATCCAAACCAGGAATATCTTTGTATGACCAAGCAAAGA
Organism: Vicia faba; assembly: GCA_948472305.1. Lineage (NCBI taxonomy): Eukaryota > Viridiplantae > Streptophyta > Magnoliopsida > Fabales > Fabaceae > Vicia > Vicia faba. Next base: position 1,171,118,903 of record OX451739.1, read on the forward strand.
CCTCCATGTAATCATGTAGCATCTGGATCAATCGTTGCTTCACGCTGAGCTCTAGATTAGCCCCAATCTTGACCTCTTTCCTATCTGTCTCCGTACCCAGGTTAATTGTTTCCACTGGCTCTTCATGTGGTTGAATAGCCCTCTCTTCCTGGAGTAGCAGTCTTGCGAGTTCACCAGGCACTTCACAATCATCTTCACCTTCGTCTTCGGCCAAGTTGATCGGATTCTCGAAGTCATAACTGGCGGTAGCAGAGCTGTTACCAGTGAGATCCAGAGTGGATTGAAACCTGTATAAGTGAGTGTGTGTAAATATAGCTGTTTTTGCAATATATAACACAGAAATAAAAAGAGCATAAGATTTGAAATGCAACAAACATCCAATGTTTTGATTGATGATATATGGAAATGTCATACAAAAAAGCCCTCACAAATGGAGCTACGATGCCCCGGGTAGGACACCGAGCCAATAAAGTTTTAACATATTGTTTGTTACAAATTGGAAATCAAAAGAAATAATTACTGCGTGACAAATGTGATAGGTGTAAAATCCTTTGCCGTCCAGTTGCTTGGTCCGTTGCTGGTAGTCGGGTAGATCCAACTGTCAAACTCTGCTTCCTCTACATCCTCCTCAATAGCATTCACCCTTGGACTGGTGATAAACACTGGAGCCTTTCTGATCTTTTCCTTGCGCACAGCCCTCTGAGCCTCTGCAGTAAAGCCCAGCCCAAACTTGTCGTTCTTTTGAGTGAAGTCAGGAAGCTGACCCCAGTTCACACAATTGCCTTTCTCGATTACAGCCCGGGCATCCTTCAAAGATGCCATCTTCAACGGAAAGTCTTCTTCAACCACTGCTTCAGCTGATGCCAAAAATGGAGGTACTTCCTCAAAATGCTGAAAGGGGGTTTCAATAAACTCCCCGTCCATCTCGATATACCGGAATGAATTCAAGTGACTAACCATGTATTCCTCCTCACCCTGCACAGTAACAATCTTCCCTTTGACAGGGTATTTGAGCTTTTGGTGTAGAGTGGAGGTTACTGCCCCAGCCTTGTGAATCCAGGGTCGACCCAACAAGCAGGAGTAAGACGGACGAATATCCATTACATAGAACGTTGAGTCGAAAACCTGGGAGCCCACACGAATAGGAATGTCTACCTCACTGTGCACCATCCTCTTAGAACCGTCGAAGGCTCTAACAATGATGTTACTAGGTTTCAGCTCCAAACCCTCACAATCTAGACGATCCAATGCCTTCTTGGGCAAAACATTCAGGGAAGAACCGGTATCCACCAACACGTGTGCAAGAGTAGTGCCCCTGCACTCTATAGAGACGTGCAGGGCATCATTGTGATTTTTCCCTTTGGCGATAAGGTCAGCATCCGAGAACCCTAAGCCATTGTCAGCCGTCAAATTAGCCACACAATCGGTGAATTGATCCGCGGAGGTCTCTTGCGGCACATGGGCCGTTTTCAGAAATGAAATCAGGGCTTTTGCATGGGCCTCTGAGCATAGCGGCAATGATAGCATAGAGATTTTGGAGGGAGTATGCCCCAACTGTTCAACAACGTTAAAGTCACTCTTTTTGATGATTTTAAGAATTTCCTCCATTTCTTGTTGGGAGGCTTCTACAGCAGTCTTTTTTGGTGCCTCCGTCCGAGCAGGCGAATCGGTAGCAACTTCTTTGCCCCGAGTATCGGAGTACTCGGCGGCAGTAGTAGACACAGGAACTTGATTCGGCACATGCACACTTGCGGGTGTGATGGTGAGAGGTTTTCGGATAACTGGCGGCGCAATGTCAGGCGAGAAGAGCCTGCCACTGCGGGTAATCTTGGCGGGACCAGTGATGTTACTGATACTGGTATTGGTGTTGAACTCCTGCTTCACCCCAAGCACATACACGTCGGCCCCATAATGCCATGGGACCGCTTTATCAGACTCATAGGGGAGAGGCCCTGGAACAATAATAGTAATGGGTGCAACAGACATAATTTGGACTGGTTTCTTTATGGGAGCTTTGGCAGGATTGTAAATTGTGACAACAGATACTTCTTCAACGGAGACAAACGGAACGGAAGTTTTCTTGAACAGAATTTCCTTGCTATCCATCAGGCTTTGGATGCCTAATTTCAGCAGTGGACAACCGGTAGGGATAACAGCACACATGAGGCAACCCTTACTACAACCCGGAAATAAACCGGCTAGTAGTAAGTTCCTTTTAATAGTCAAAAGAGGGGTAGCAACATCATTCACCGAAACAGCATACAATTCTTCCTCAATGGCATTTACTCTATGCTGGGGCGTAGAAGCAGTTACAACATTCGGTCTCTCAGGCGCTTCAAACTGAATTTCCTTCGCGTCGATAAGATCTTGCACTTTGTTTCTCAAGGCCCAGCAATCATCAGTAGTATGCCCGGGGCTATCGGAATGATAAGCACAACGGGCATTTGGGTTATACTTAGGAGATGCAGTATTCACGACCTTAGGCGCTTCTTTGATGGTTACCAAGTTGGTTGATAACAGTTGCGGTAAAATTTGTGACAAGGTCATACTCAACCGAGTATACTGTCTCTTGGGCCTTTCACCTCTTTGTTGATTGTACTGCTGAGGAGCAGCAACAGGCTTTGAAATGACCAAAGCATTGATGGCTTGGCGACTTTCTGGCTTGACTTGTCTTCTAGGACCATAGACGGCACTCGCTTCTTTCTTGAACGGCCTCTTCTCAGTACTTGTGGAGGCAACTTTTTGTATCTTTCCTGACCTGATGCTAGCTTCAATTCTTTCTCCCGTCAGAATCAAATCCGTAAACCCAGCGGAGGAGTTACCAACCAAATGATTGAAAAATGGACCAGACAAAGTCCCTAGAAACATATCAACCAGCTCACGATCAGTCAATGGAGGCTGCACCCTGCCAGCCAAATCTCTCCATTTTTGTGCATATTCTTTGAACCCTTCGCCCGTTCCTAGAGACATACCCTGAAGTTGGGTACGCGTATGAGCGAGATCAGAATTGTATTGATATTGTCTGTAGAATGCGGTTGCCAAATCTTCCCAGTGTCGGATACTAGTTCCATCTAGTTGGTAGAACCACTCAAGCTGTGACCCCGAAAGACTATCTTGGAAGAAGTGAATCCAAAGGTTCTTATCTGCCGTGTAAGGTTGGTTCTTCCTTACGTACGACCATAGATGCAGCTTTGGACAGGAGGCCCCGTCGTATTTGGCAAAGGCAGGCGCCTTAAACTTGTGTGGAATTACTACCCCAGAAGATAACCCCAGATCTCCGAAATCCAGCCCCGGTACATTCTGAATCTCCATGGCGCTCAAGCGGTCTTCCAATTGCTTGTATCTGTCAGCAGCAGGTGGGTATTGTTCGTCGTTGTAGTCCGTCTCGTTGTCAGAGACTGCAGGACTAGGAGCTCCTCCCCCTTGGGGACTGTTTTTCTCAGCAGAAGAAGTAGTTGGTTCAGCTTCATTATGGAGTGTGTTCCCAAATCTGCGTCCAGTGTTGAATAACGCATTCCTCTTTTTCTTCTTCTTCTTCAGGAGTAGAGTCTTCAACTCTTGCTGACCTTGGGCCAGGCTCAGGACCATTTCTTGAAACTGGGCACTTTGGGCCTGAAGGGCCTTGATGGCTTGCTCACTGGATGAGTCTGGATTCATGATGACTGTTCAAATAAACAGCGAAGAGGATTAAGCAACCTGTGAAATAGGGTACCTGCTATGCATATGGTGCAATGAGATGCGTATGTTTTATGTTTTCAAAGACAAACAAGATTCAACTTTGTAGACAAAAGGGAAACACACTTCATTAGATTAAAATTTTAATTGTTCAACAACTTGCCCTTAGGCATTACAGGAATGAAAAATACTGGAAAGGAAATAAAAGCTATAAAAGGAAATATCCAAAGCCCATCAGTGCTCCCATGGCCTCCTCTTCTCAGTGTTGATGTAGTTATTCAGAACTCGCTCTTCCTCCAATTGCTTAGTCAGCCTCAGGATCTTCCGTTCCTGCTCGTTGAACTTTTCCCGATAGAAATCCCGTTCTTCCTTTAGCTGCGCCCAAGATCTCTTCATTGTGTCAAAATCAGTAGGTATCAGAGGAGGGAGGACAGTTGGAGGAACCCCATCTTCATCAGGAGATTCAATAATGATAGGTCTGACAGCTTCGTACGGCATACCTAACCTCTGAGCACGGATGCGGACCCATTTGCAATAGGGTTCCATTGGTAGAGAAGTCTTTGGTCCCAACTCATGTGGGTCAGCTTTGTGAATTCTGTCCCAAGCTCTAATGAATCCATGGCGTAGTTTGTCACTGTCTGCCTGAAACTCAAAATGAAAGTGAGGAACCAGCATTTCATGAGGCCCAACTCCTCTGGCTCTTCCAAACTGACGGAGAGCTAAGTAGGGATTGTAAGAGATTCCTCCTTGGATGCCAATCAAAGGGACATTAGGGTATTCTCCGCAACGATCAATAACAGCTACCTCATCCAAACCTCTGAGAGTCCAGGTGATGTCATTATCAGTGAGAGACATTAACCTCCGAGCCCAACCTTTTCCTTCTTCATTCTTCAGCACGAACTTAGGAAGGTGCGAAATAAACCACCTTACTAGCAAAGGAGCACAACACCACGGAGTTCGCCGTTTTCGAGCAGTACGAGCATAGAGTGTTGCAGGATATCACCCAAAAGAGTGGGTACAGGATTCCGAGACATGAAGATCCTTATGACATGGATACTGATAAAGGTGTCAGGATTGGGAAACAGTACCAGACCATAAATCAAAAGAGCCAGAATATCTTCGTACGCCTTGAAGTCCAAGTCATTCCAGAAATCATTAGCCTTGCCAACCAGAAATTTGACCAAAAAGCCCTTGACTCCACTTCTAGTTTCCCAGTTAGCTAATACCTCTTCTTTGGTCAAGGGGAGAATTGCAACAATCTCTTCAGGCCTAGGAGTCTTTTCCAAACCAGTGAATGGAGTTTGTTCCAAGACAGGGATTCCAAGCAAGTAACAGAATTCTTCCAGGGTAGGAACCAGCTGGAAGTCTTGAAAGGTGAAACAATGATACAGAGGGTCATAAAACTGGGTCAGAACACTTATCAGTTGTTGGTCCCATTTTGCAGTGATCAAGCCAAGGAGAGAACCATGCATGTTGATGAAGGAAGAAGTGTTTGGAATCCTACCAACCAAATCCTTGAGCAAAGTTGGTGGTTGAACAAAATTGAGCCGGATAGTATTCCTACGCACGGGCATCATGATGTCCTACAAAACAGAGCAAAGATGAAACTTTTTGTCTTTGAAATGGGTTAGTCCTTTATACAGGATGCATGCAATGGTATGATGGCATGATGCTATGATGAAGCACACCACAAATATTCACACAGGAAAACATGATAAGGCACACAAGTCACACAAGACACCCTTAGGTTTCAGGCCAGCATGGATTTTAGGTATTACCCTCTTTTGGTTTCGTTGGTTAAAACCTGTCCTATCAAAAGTAACCGGGTTCTAGAGGATCTCAAATCATTGACTACCCTCAATCGGTCATAACTCCAGCATCGCAATCTTTTCTTGCGGCCAGAACCATCGCGAGAGTTTAGTCTCAATGAGTGTAGCATACTACTACTGTCCTAATAGCCAAGTTTGGTCAATTTAGGGTTCTAAGGTTGGTTGGTGTTTAATGACTCCTTAGAAGACCTATATTCTCTTCATTGCAACACAAGGGATATAAGTACATACCAAGGTGCCACACCAACGTAGCCACTGCTTCACCCATGTCGATCTATGCCGGACAGGTCCCTCACAGATTATGCTACCTAAAAAAGGGGTATTTCCCAGATCCGGGTTAGGATCTATGAAACTCCGATGCAAAGCCCACAAATATAAAAGCAAACAAAGCAAACAATTGAAAACAAAGGTGATCTAAACCCTAAGGTTACTCCACTTTTAAGTTAAATTCCCCAGCAGAGTCGCCAGTTCTGTGATACGGTGGGAGAACTGACTTGAGATTTTGCGTTTGTTTTCACAAATGTTTCGGTTGAGCAAGAGTCGCCACCGACTTTTTATTTTATCCTAAGGAAAGGTTAAAAAGCACAGCAAAAACCTTTGAGATGTTTTCTTAGGTTCGGGGAGTAGATTATAGAAAGGGAAGGTATTAGCACCCTTTCTATCTATGGTTATCCATGGGCTCTTAGTTACTTGCTTAGACCACTTGCCTTTTGTTTTCAATTGTTTGAAATGGTGCTTGTGTATGTAGGTTTGAAAATGTTTTGAAAAGAAGCCAATGTGGTGGCAACCTTTGTAATGATCCATGTGGGGATGTATACAAAGATGTATGTCTTTTGAAAAGGTTTTCATTTTGTTTTTGAAAGTTTATTTTGAAAGTGTTGTGAGGTGTGTTTTTTTAGAAAATAGGCAAGTGTTTTGTTTTTTGCAAGTTTGATTCAAGTAACTAAGAGGTTATCTACTCCTAAATTTCTCAAAGTTTACTTCTATGTTTTAACCCTTTTAACAAGTTTGTTCCACCATTGTATTTGGTGGACAATCTCATGTTAGGATGTGAAAGGGACGGGCGCGGGTCATCATTTAGACCATAATTGCAATGGTGCCAAGTATCTTTGGGCATTTTCTTTAAGGGATTTGATCATTTGTGTAGGCAACATTTTGAAAGCGTCATCAAGGGACTATGATCATTTGATTTGTGTTTGTTTGCCCAAAGAGACCTAACATGCAATATGGCCCAATTTTGAAAGGCAACAAGTGGAATACCCTAGGGGGTGCAAGTGTGATTTGTGTGTCCATTTCCATGCTTGTTTATCTTGAAATTAGGTCAAAACTATTTTTTTCCGTTATTTTTCGCATACAAACCCTAATTCTAACATGGTATAATTAGAAAGCAATAAAGTGCGAAAATAAATTTACTAAGCTATTACAAAACCATATATGGGGAGGGGGTACAAATGTTCGAATGGGGATTTTTGACAAGGAATTTAAACCTAAACTATTACATCAATAATGAATTATTTACAAGGTGATTAATTTGCATAAATTAAATAAAATAGAACAAATGTGCAAGATGCCAAAAAATGGTTTTTGTATGTATGGAAAAGGGTATTTTTACATGTCACAATAAAGAAAAGGAAAGTATTATTTTTTGGAGTTTTTCATGTTTAGGACAAAACCCTAATTCTATTAAATAAAATGTATTATTTATTCAATATATACAATATTTATTATTTGTTATACAAAAATAAAATAAAAATGAAGTATATTTGTAAAAAATGTATTTTTAGTATTAAATATTAATAAAATAAAAATATGTATATTTTTGGTATTTTATTCTAAGTATACTAATATATATGTATTTATTTGTATTATTTACAAATTATTTTAAATATGCACAAAATAATAATATTTAATTTTTATAAAAGAAAAGTATATTTCACATAAAATATTTTCAGAATATAAAATGAAATAAAATAAAAATAAAAATGTATTTACACCATTTTAACATTTTTTAAATAAAAGTATATTTATTTACTTATTTATGTTCAAATAACTAGTCTAACCAAATAAATATCTAATAAATAGGAAAATGGTACAAAAAATTATTTTTTTATTTTTTATATGATGAGGAAAAATAAATAAGTCAAGCCAAAAAAAGAAAAGCCAAGAAATCATTAAAATGGAGAAAATGGGCTTAGGGGGTTCAGAAGTAAAAAGGGTGTGTGAAAAGGAAATACAAAAACAGGCCCAGCCCAGATGACCTTTCTTCAACCTCTGGCCAAACAATGTCAAAAAACGCGCGCCTGGTTCCCTGATTCAAACATCTTGATTCCTGGCTTTTTAAAGAAAACTCATAACATAAAAAATGTTCAGCATTAAGAGACGAATCCAACCATATGCAGAATTTGTCTTAACTCTCTAAGATGAGAGAGAATTTCTTCTCCCCCAAATCCTGACCTAGATTTTCTTGCATGTTCAGACTCAAAATTCTTGCAACACACATAATATAAATAAAATCTAATTATATGGGCATGTTCATGGTAATGATTGTGACATATTCTCTTCACAAACCTAAAGCTAACAATGCCTAATAAGAGAGATACAAATTCAAAAACTTACCTGTTCAGTTGAAGTTCTATCTGGCAATGGAGAAACTTTCAATGCAAGGTGATGATTGGGATAGTTTCCTTGAGGTCCAGGGATGCTAATCCAAGCTTTACTTTGTCTTGAAAGCTTTTGAATCGTGCTATAGCACTTCACCTGCAAATCAGAAAAGTGAAAATGGTGGAACCAGTTGGAGGGATTACAGGTCGTGTTTTAGGTTTTGGTTAGCTTGCATAGATGGTATGGAAGGTGTGTGAACTGGTTTGGGCAAGAAAGCTTGAGAGGAATGAGAGATGGCACTCAAACTGCAGGACCTGCCCTGTTCTTGCAGTTTGAAGGTGATTCTGGGAATGAGAGTGTATGAGGGATGTTAGGGTCGTGTACTAGCTCAGTTGGTATCTCTTGAATGTGTTTCACAAGTTTGCTTAAGTGTTTGTAAGCTGATATGAGAGTTGGTACAAGATATGCAATGTTTCTTCTTTCTTAAGCAACAAAAGGCAAGTTGATGTTCTAGACTGATGCAGGCCCCCATAACATGCTGCAACCCTTGGCCTTGATCAGTGCAATGTGTCTCATAACTTGTGCCTAGAAGATTTTGACTGTACCACTTGGATTTGCAAAATGGACATAAAGTTCTACTTTTTCAAAATGGAAATAATGCTTTTTCTAGTTAAGGGTTAATTCCCCATGTAATGTCCAAATGCTTAGAATAACATCTTGGCACAATGGTTTTGCATTGAATTATTGAGTGTCAAAGGGTTTTAGGACCTGTAATGTAGCACAAACTATGCTGACTTGAAAATGGCCTAAGTTATGAACATGTACATGATCAATTAAAAAGTGGGTTTTTGCCATATTGTGAAATTCGATTCTCTCAAGTTATGAGGTTGTTTGATGAGTTCTTGGACATTTTGGAAATCTTGGAATGTGTACTACAATTCATCTTTGAAATGTAAATTGAAATTCCAAGTGGAAGTGTATGGAAAATGGCCTTGAAGTTAGGTAGAAAACCTTGTCAAAATAGGTTAAAATTTCACTAAGTTAAGAATGGTTTGGCACCCTTATTCAAAAAAATGTAACTTGAGATACAAGCCTCATTTGGGAAAACTTTGTGAATAAAAGTTGTATATTATGCAACAAGCTACAACTTTCATGTTTTGACTTTTGTTTGAATCCAAATGAATCCTGGTGAGAAAGTGGGGCAAAGTTGGGAAAAAATTAGGGTTTTCCATAACTTAGAAAAATTCTAAGTTATGAAAAATTCCCATTTCAAACCCTAATTTGCATTTCTTGACTTCTTGGTGAACAAGTTTCATGATTTGGCATGTTTTGATGAAAAATGAATCTTGACTCTTGATTTTGACCAAAAAGTCAAAGTTTGACTTTTCAGTATACAGTCAAAATTGATCAGTTGACTGGGAAATTCAACTATCAATCTTGTGTACTTGGGATCTTTTGAACTTGTTGAGCATGTCAAGATGATTCCATGGGGTCCTTGAGTCCATATGTGAGCTTGGTTTGCCATTGGTTGGGTCAAGCAGTCAAAAATTGCCTTTGTGCAGTCAAAACCCTAAAAATGACCATTTTGCCCTTTTGATGATCTGATCAAATTTCTTGAGGAATTGTGATCCAAACTTGATCAAATGGTCCATGTGAGTTCATAATGTTGATGTGGGTCAATTTTCATGAGATTTGACTGTCAATTGGCCACAATTGACTTTTTCCCCAATACAGTTGATTTCTAGGTCAACTGTCCAATTGACTGGGAAAAATTTGGAATCAAGACTTGAAACTTGGTATGGATAAACTTGGGAGTCCAACATGAAGCATGAAAGTCATCTTAGGCATTTTAGGTCAAAATATCCTTGTGCAATCACAAACCCTAATTTGGGTCAACAGTGCAAGGAGAAGCTTTGAGCAGAGGAAACCCTAATTGGATCTTGATCTTCAAGAGTCTTGTGATGAGAAAATGTTGAGGAAATGGGAGGGCAAATTTTGGGGTACAACACCCTCTCTCAGATATTACCGCAACTGCTGTCAACCAGCCTGGTAACTGTCAAGGAAGCTCCGAAGGTGGTAAACACAGCATCTCCGAAGTACAACCCCAACGCCCGTTGCGCTTATCACTCTGATAGCCCGGGGCATAACACAGATGATTGTTGGGCTCTGAGGAATAAAGTTCAAGACCTTATTGATGCTAAAGAGGTACAGTTCGAGGCGCCCGAGAGGCCCAATGTGGTGACAGCCCCCATGCCCAACCATGGAGTAAATGCTATCATGATGTGTGATGAAGTGGAAGAATCCGAATTCGACAGCTGGATCTACCCAACGACCAACGGTGGACCAAGCAACTGGACTGCAAAAGACTTTACACCTATTACTTTTGTCACTCAGTAATGAACTTCTTTGTTTTGAATTTGTAACGAACAATATTACTAAACTTTATGGCCCGGTGTCTTACCCGGGGCACCGTGTCGTCATTTGTGAGGGCTTATTATTTGTCACCTTCATATATCATGAATAAAAGCATTGGACGTTTTTCACATTTCAAATCTTGTGCTCCTTTTCTTTCTTTATTATCATATTGCAAAACAACTATATTTACACACACTCACTTATACAGGTTCCAATCCACTCTGGATCTCACTGGTAACGACTCTGCTACTGCCAGTTATGACTTCGAAAATCCGATTAACTTAGCCGAAGACGAAGGTGAAGATGATTGTGAAGTGCCTGGTGAACTTGCATGACTGTTACTCCAAGAAGAGAGGGCCATTCAGCCACATGAAGAGCCAGTGGAAACGGTAAACCTGGGTACCGAGACAGGCAGAAGGGAAGTCAAGATTGGTGCCAATCTAGAGCTCAGTGTGAAACAACGGTTGATTCAGATGCTGCATGACTATGTGGAAATCTTTGCCTGGTCCTACGAAGACATGCCTGGGTTGGATACCGACATTGTGGTTCATCACCTGCCTACCAAGGAAGGCTGCCCTCCGGTTAAACAGAAGGTCCTCCGTATGCGTCCAGAGATGTCCGAGAAAATCAAAGCTGAGGTTATGAAACAATTTGATGCCGGTTTTCTTGCAGTGACTTCTTACCCTCAGTGGGTTGCCAACGTGGTTCCAGTGCCAAAGAAAGATGGTAAGGTCCGAATGTGTGTTGATTACAGGGATTTGAACAGGGAGAGCCCCAAGGATGACTTCCCTTTGCCTCACATCGACGTTCTAGTTGACAATACTGCTCAGCATAAGGTATTCTCCTTCATGGACGGTTTCTCAGGTTATAACCAAATCAAGATGGCTCCTGAAGATATGGAGAAGACCACTTTTGTTACTCAGTGGGGCACCTTTTGCTACAAGGTCATGCCTTTTGGGTTGAAAAATGTTGGGGCAACCTACCAACGTGCCATGGTTGCTTTGTTTCATGACATGATCCATCATGAGATAGAAGTGTATGTCGACGATATGATTGTAAGGTCTCAAACTGAGGAGGAACACCTTGACCATTTACAGAAGCTGTTTGACCGTCTGAAGTTGTACAAGCTGAGGTTGAACCCAAACAAGTGCACCTTTGGGGTGAGATCTGGAAAATTGCTAGCCTTCATCGTAAGGGACAAAGGTATTCAAGTGGACCCTGCCAAGGTGAAATCCATACAAGAGATGCCAGCTCTCAAGACAGAGAAAGAAGTCAAAGGCTTTCTAGGACGGCTGAATTATATCGCCCGATTCATCTCGCACCTAACTGCTACCTGTGAACCAATCTTCAAGCTACTGAAGAAAGATCAAGTAGTACGTTGGAACGATGAATGTCAGGCCGCTTTCGACAGAATCAAAGAGTATCTCCAAGAACCACCCATTCTTATGCCACCGGTTGAAGGGAGACCTCTAATCTTATACTTGACAGTACTGGACCACTCAATGGGGTGTGTGCTGGGGAAGCATGACGAGTCTGGCCGAAAAGAGCACGCCATTTATTACCTTAGCAAAAAGTTTACCGACTGTGAGACCCGATACTCACTGCTTGAGAAAACTTGCTGAGCTTTGGTATGGGCTGCTCGCCGGCTGAGACAGTATATGTTGACTTACACTACTCTGTTGATTTCAAAAATGGATCCGATCAAGTACATTTTCGAAAAGCCTGCTCTGTCCGGAAGAATAGCAAGATGGCAGATGATCTTGACAGAATACGACATCCAGTACACGACCCAAAAAGCAATCAAGGGAAGTGTATTGGCAGACCATTTGGCACACCAGGCAGTGGACGACTACCAGTCTATGAACTTTGAATTTCCAGACGAGAATATCATGGTAGTAACTAATTGTGAAGTACCTGGACCAGATGAAGGACCTGAGGAAGGATCCCGATGGTCTATGCACTTCGACAGAGCCTCGAACGCTTTGGGTAACGGTATTGGCGCTGTGATCATATCCCCCAAAGGCACCCATACTCCACTCACTGCACGGCTATGTTTCAACTGCACCAACAACATGGCAGAGTATGAGGCATGCATCATGGGTCTTCAAGCTGCAATTGACTTAAGGATCAAGTTTCTGAGTGTCTTCGGAGATTCTGCTCTCGTGATCAATCAGATCAAAGGCGAGTGGGATGCGAAACACCCAAATCTTATTCCTTACAAAGAGTATGTTTTGACGTTGATTCCCCACTTCGAGGAGATAACTTTTGAACACTTCCCAAGAGAGGAGAATTAGTTGGCGGACGCGTTAGCTACGATGTCTTCTATGTTCAAAGTCAAATGGGACAACGAGGCTCCCCGAATCATTATCTGGAAATTGGATGAACCTGCATATTGCTGTGATCTTGAGGCTGAAGAGGTAACTGAAAAACCTTGGTATCATGAAGTGAAGAGGTACTTGGAAGCTCAAGAATACCCCGAGGGTGCATCTGTCAATGACAAGAAATTTCTGAGAAGGTTCGCTGCAAAGTTCTTCCTCAGCAATGGCATCCTATACAAGCGAAACCATGATTCAACCTTACTGCGTTGTGTGGATAAGACTGAAGCAGAAAGGATCATGGCAGAGCTACACGAAGGTACCTTCGGAACACATTCCAGTGGACATACTATGGCAAAGAAAATCCTTCGGGCAGGATATTTCTGGTCCACAATGGAAGCTGACTGTTACCAACATTCTCGGACATGTCACAAATGCCAGATCTATGCTGATAAGGTGCACGTTCCTCCAGTTCCTCTGAACGTCTTGACGACACCTTGGCCTTTTGCAATGTGGGGCATTGATATGATCGGAGAGATCAGACCTACGACATCCAACGGGCATCGCTTCATCCTGGTAGCGATTGATTACTTCACGAAGTGGGTTGAAGCAGCTTCCTATGCTACGGTAACCAAGAACGTCGTGGCACGGTTCATTCGGCATAACCTGATCTGTCGATACGGCGTACCTGAGAGGATCATTACGGACAATGGTACCAATCTTAACAACAAGATGATCACTGAGCTCTGCGAGCAATTCAAGATACAACACCACAACTCTTCTCCTTACCGGCCGAAGATGAACGGGGCTGTCGAAGCGGCAAATAAGAATATCAAGAAGATTGTGCAGAAAATGACAGTGACGTACAAAGATTGGCACGAGATGTTACCGTTTGCTCTTCATGGGTACCGTACCTCAGCAAGGACGTCAACAGGGGCAACTCCCTTTTCCTTGGTCTATGGCATGGAGGCAGTCTTGCTTATCGAAGTCCAGATACCCTCTCTCCGGATAATGAATGATGCAGGTTTGAGCGAAGATGACTGGATCCAGACTCGACTTGATCAATTGAACCTAATTGACGAAAAGAGACTCACTGCTATTTGTCATGGTCAGACGTACCAAAAACGGATGATTAGGGCATTTAATAAGAAAGTCAGACGACAAGAGTATCAAGTCGGAGACCTGGTAATCAAGCGCATCATTCTTCCTCAAAGTGATCCCAGGGGAAAATGGACCCCTACGTACGAAGGGCCATTTGTGGTTAAGAATATCTTCTCAGGAGGAGCTATGATTCTAACCACCATGGATGGTGACGACCTTCCTCACCCCGCCAATGCAGATATAGTAAAAAGATACTACACATGAATAAAAGACCTGCTAGGTTGACACACCTAGGCAAAAATAAGGGCTTCCCGGCGAACCAAAAGGGTTCGGGAAAAAATAAGGGATGAAATGAAAAAAATCTGTACACCCGGCAAGTCGAAAACGTAAAAAGGCGGCTTGGGCAAAAATGGGTATCCCGGTGGACTGAAAACCCGAAAGGGCGGTCCAGGAAAAAGTTAGGGATAAAGCGTAATACTATGTCTCATTGGATCACCTTGCATCCAGAATCCGGTATCAACTATCAGGTTCAGACGGCATCAATCAATTAGCTTCATCTTCAACTGAGCAGCAAAATGATGAGACGCTTGAAGACATAAAGGCGATAGCAGAGTTGGAACCCAGTGGGATTATTTTTCACATAGCTGTTTTGTTTTCCTTTTCAAAATTGTATAAACTCTATGTTGTTCGGCGGCGTTCTCTTACTAGGACGTCATCCTCTTGTACATAAACGCCTATTTACAGGCAAATTCAAAAATCAATACAAATTCACTTTTCAGACAAATTGCCAATTATTTTTCCTTTTTCTGTTTTGTTTTGCGAAGAACGTCCAATGTTCATTTTTGATATATGCATTTGACACTAATTGCTAACTCATAAATATTTGCATACGAAACAAAGGACTAATTACAGGTGACATCAGAAACAGGGGCAATAATGAGCTGTCTAAGCGATCTAGTTGCTCTGTCCACCAAGGTACCAAGGTAGGTTCGGCTGAAGAATGTAACCAAGATACCTCCACTCCCCGCAGAGTAGGACAGAGTCCAACAGTACTCTGTTGTACCCCAAATTTTGACCTAAGATACCATCTCCCATCTGCATCATTACATTGCAAGGGTTTTGACCTATTTTTTATCAACTTTCAAAGCAGTTTTAAAATTCATAACTTTTTCAAGTCGAGAGCTGTTTATTTTTTGAACGCTAAATTTATTAATTGATCAATGCTAAAACAATGATTATTAATTATTTATTATCTTAAATTTAAATAATTGGAATTTATTTTCAGTTATTATATAATTTAAAGATTTATAAATAATAAAGTAAATATTTGAAAAGAAGTTTATTAATTGATCAGACAATGTTTATTAATTATTTATTATTCTAAATTTAAATAATTGGAATTTATTTTCAGTTATTATATAATTTAAAGATTTATAAATAATGAAATAAATATTTGAAAAGAGTTTATTAATTGATCAAACAATGTTTATTTAATTATTTGTCATTCTAAGTTTAAATAGTTGAAATTTCATTTTCAGTTATTATAATTTAGAGAATTATGAATAATGAAATAAATAATTGAAGAGAAGTTTATTGATCAATGATGTTTATTTAATTGTTTATAATTCTGAATTTAAGTAATTGAAATTTATTTTCAGTTATTATATAATTTAAAGAATTATAAATGATAAAATAAATAATTGGAAAGAAGAAAAGAATTAATTGATAAAATATTGGAGTTTTATTCATTTTATTCTAATTGTTACAATTGTTGTTTAAATACCGTATTTATTTACAACGTATTTACAATAATAATTTTTACAATGTTTAAAATGAAATAAAAACTATCCTAATTTTTTTCCTAAGTTCTAAATCTTCATCTTCTATCCAATACTCCTTTAATGCTCATTTGATTTTACCTGCAAAAGAATTAAAAGAAAAGTCAGAAATGAATATATAATTAAAAGTAAAGAAAATTAATTTTAGCGTTCATCATTAAAAGCAAACGGCTGGAATCAGTTTTTACCCTTTTTGCAAATCACGGGATTTCTCCCGGTTCACAAAAAGGGATGAATTTTTATTGATAAAAATGAATGCACAAATTTAAATATGCACAAATTCACTCTTGTCAAAATTGCATTTTTCAAAATAAACTGCATAATTAAAAAATCAATTGCACATTTCAAAAGCCAACTGCATATTTCAAAGAGCAACAGCATATGCAAGTATACAAGTTCCAAGTCAAGTTTCAATTTTTCACAAGCCAATGCAACGTAAACTGCCAAACATGGGGGAAGAGGCCAAAATACAAAGGCTCCTTACTGTTACATTGCAATTGACAAAGAGAAGCATGTAGTTTAAAACCAAATATGCAAGTAATGTATTTTCCATTTTTCATCATTTTCCAGTTTGCTTTTTCAGAACCAAGTAAAGTACATACAACATTTTAGTGTTTCAATTGTACTTAAGAGAGAGAAGAGAGGAAGAGTGTGGTTTACAGGTTTTTTGGCTTAGGCAGAAATGGATACAAAACAAACTGCAGCAGCATCCAGTAAGAAAAAGAAAGCATGAAATGGATACAAACAAACTGATGTAGCAGCATAATGTGCAGAGAGAAGGCAGAAATATAGTTAAAATATACAACCTGTAACGTAAACCTCAAGGATAGGAAGGCCAAACTGTTATAACAACAAAAATCCTTCAAGAAAAGTTCAGATATCAAAAACCTGTTTGGAGGCCAACTCAAAAACTGTCAAGAAAATACAAAAACCATTTCTCAAAGTTTCAAAATGATAACCAGCATACCCTGTCAAACCATGAAAGCCATGGCCACCAACATAAACCTTATGGACTAAAAAACCATAAAACCTGTCTCAAAGACCAAACCAACAACCTTATGGCCTAAAACCATAAAACCTGCTATCTCCAACAAAAATCAGTAACCACGGCCTAAACCTGCATAAACCAGAACAACCAATATGGCCACAAACCTGTACCATCCTAAACCATAAAACCTGTTCAAGCCTTACCAACACCTTGGTGCAAAGAACCTGTAATGGCCTAAAAAACCCAAAAACCAGTAAAGCCATTACCAAAACAACAACCACACCAAAAACCAGTATACCCAAAAACCTGCATAAGCTTATAGCCAGCCTAAACAAATCTGAACTAGAACCAATGTCCAAACCGGCAAGCCTCAGAGTTATCATTATAGGCCAATAACTCAAGCATACAGAAGCAAGAGAAGAAAAAAAAGAAAAGAAGCTAGTCAAAACAAAAAATATTTCAACAGTAGCATGTTCAAGGCAATCAGAAAAGCCTCACAGATATTCATCATAGGCCAGTAAAAGGAGTCAACTGAAGCATATCAAAGAAGAAGAAGGAAAAGAAGTATACAAAGGCTACCAAGGGGAAGAAGATAAAGTTTGTTTTCAGGGTTTTCATCATTAAACAAAAGGGACATAAGAACGAAATACCAGGGTCAAAGAAGCTCGCAACGCATCACCTTTTCTTACGCCTTTGGCCTCCTACGCACACCCAACCTTCCCCCTCCGTCTCCAAGGGTAACACTTCTCTTTTTATTTCTTTCAAAAATACCTCAAATAATCATGTGAAAAAAAACGAAGTTAGAATCGAAATGAATCAAAATCATAACATGCAGTAGCAAAAACCCTAACGAAATAGAAAACGAAATTGGTACCTTGAATCTGTCGCCCTAGTGCTTTGTTGGAGGGAAGAAGAAGGTTAAGGATACTGGTGGCCATGGACAAGAGTTCAGAAGCGGGCATGTGAGCAACGAAGAAATCAAGGCGAAGAAGACGAGCAAATGAACAAACGGCGCAAAACCTTAACCCTAATATGTTTTCCCTAAAACACATGTTTAACCCTAAAAACAAATTATGAGTTGTGAATGGATCTGACCCGTCTTTTGCCTAAGCCCAACGATTTCCTTTTACACCCCCTATTTCTGTTGCTTTCTGATTAGGCCCCCTTAAGCCCTTTGGCCCATGCATTGTTTATATTTTTACCCCCTTTTGATTTTTGATTTCTATTTGTTTTCTTTACCCTTTTTTTTAGAGTTTTATTAATTTAATTAATTAGTAACTTAATCAAATAGAGGGGTCATTTAATTAAACAAGTTTTAAATAATTTGACCATTTTATTAGTTTAAGTTTAAGATTAATTTAGTGATTTTAGTATTATGTTTTAATTAGATTTAAGTTAATAACTTTTAAGTTTTAATTTAGTTTAATTATTCAATAACTCTTAAAAATAATATTTTATATTAATATTAAAAACATATAATAATAAAAACTCTAAAAAACATTAAAAACATTTTATTTTCTTTTAATTAATTCTCATGCTTTGTCCATATTAAAAAATGCATAAAAATGAAAACTATTAAAACATTTTCTTTTCCTTAATATTAGAATAAAAATACAAAAAATACATTTTCACATCCTTTAGTTTATTATTTAATCATTGTTATGGTTGTATATCATTTATCTATCTAATTTTCTGTTTAATTATTTCATCTTTACTTGTTTATTCTGTTTACGTCTAAATCCAAGGGAAAAAATGATTAAATTTGTTGACTTCATGTCCTCAAGTCCAATCGCGCGAACATCTGCATTTCATTAAAACTTAAGACAATTTTCCCCCAAATATTCAATCTTTTCAAAATTTATACCTTTTAAGCAAAAACTTCGACATTAGGTCGTCGTATCTTCAAAAACCCGTCCGTATCCCTTTTCGGCCAAAACAATTTATTTTTAAATCAAACGAACAATTTTAATAAACAGATATTTCAAAAGGTTCCTGTAGAGTACTATAGATACATTGGGTGCTAATACCTTCCCAGTGTATAACCAACCCCCGAACCATAGATCTCTTTTCAAAAACGCCTTGTATTTTTATTACTTTTAGAAAGTATTATTTTACATTGCATACTTTAGGGTTTTATTTCGCTCTTTCCCCTTTTCCCTTGGAAATAATAAAGCGCGGTGGCGACTCTTGCTTTTGTGAGACGAATTAATCAATAATTCGATCTCCGATTTACCCCGCTACATTTTTTTATCGCTACAGAATTGGCGACTCTGCTGGGGAAAGATTGACCTCTTGCTGGTCCATCCCTAAGTGGGTTAAGCCTAGTTTGTTTTATCTGTTTTATTATTATTTGATTTGTTTGATTATGTGTTTATATTGGGATTATTTGGGTTTCTTGCAAAGGACGAATCCTATACCCGGATTAAGTTACACTTAAGAATAGGACGGGCGGTATAGTCATGTTAACTTTGAGGGAGTAATCCCGAAGAAGAAGGCATGAGATCCCCCACTCAATGGAAGGCCCTCTTGAACTTAATATTTGTTTACCGAGTAATCGGGAAGACATTATTATTTTCGACCTAGGAGCCAGAGAAATTGAGAACCGTAGAACCCTAACCCATCTTGGCCTTTTAGGTGTAGCGCAGAGACTATAACGGAGTAATTCGGAAGTAGTTGTTACGCGATGCTACGCTCAGATGAGTTTCTCTTGAGAATATTGCTAATTATTGAGTAATCAAGACGTTGGTAATATCCGAAGGAGGAATGTAGACTCTGGGAACTTTTAGAACCTTGTCTTACAGGTGTGATTGAACCGTTAGTACATACCTTGGGGTGGGCTTTACCCTCGACTCCATGCTCGAAACGTTGAACCTTTGAACCCCATGTCTGTGAACTTGTGTGTAACTGTTCCATTATCATTCATTCATGCATTCATCGACATTTTTTGTAAAAACTTGTTTTTCAAGGAACTTAGGAATGATTTTGCAGACATCTAAGGTACTATTATTATGGAATTTGGAAGGAGAAACACTCGAAGTTTTAGTTTTAAGGAGCCCGAGATTGAAGAACTGAAGAGTTTAATTCCTGAGATCAAGAACCCGACGGATTTTCAGAGAAAGTATGGGTCCATTATACCTCTCATGAAGCGCAAGATGAAGGAAGGCATCCTTAGTACGTTAGTCCAATTCTACGATCCTTTGTACCGATGTTTCACTTTTCCGGATTACCAGTTAATGCCCACCTTAGAAGAGTACTCCTACATACTTGGTTTGCCGATCACCGACTGTGTTCCTTTTTCCGGATTAGAAGAGGAACCCAAATCTCACGAGATAGCAACCATCACCCACTTGAAGAAATCAGAGATAGAGGAGAACATGACTACAAAAGGGGGAATCCGAGGCTTGTCTGCACAGTTTCTATTGAGGAAAGCTCGTCATTTCACTGAGATAAAAGATACTATTGCCTTTGAAGACGTCTTTGCTTTACTCGCTTATGGTCTATTCTTGTTCCCTAACGTTGATAAGTTTGTGGATATCAACACCATCAGAATTTTCTTGATTGGAAATCTGGTCCCTATGTTGCTAGGAGATACCTACTACTCCATCCATCTTCGAAACTCTTATCAAGGAGGGATGATTATTTGTTGTGCACCATTGTTGTATCAGTGGTATGTTTCTCATCTACCTAGGTCTGAAGTTTTCTGGGATCTCGAGAAGGAGCCGCGATGGGCGCCAAAGATTATGGCTCTCACTCATTTCGACATTGATTGGTATAATCGAGTTTACTATGACGTGAAGATCATCGATAGCTGTGGTGCTTTTCCTAACGTGCCTCTTCTTGGTACGAAAGGTGGAATTAACTATAACCCTGTTCTCGCGCGCCGTCAGTTTGGGTATCCGATGAGGGACAAGCCAAACAACATCCATGTGAGTGGTTTCTTTCTACAAGAAGGACAAGATCATCAGGCAGCTAAGAAGGAGATCGAAGGAGCTTGGAGCCACATCCATAGGAAAGGGAGAGACATGTTAGGATATAGGGGTGCCGTTTCTTTGGAGCCTTATCTACAATGGGTCCGTGCTAGGGCTTGTGCTCTCAAGATGCCTGTGATCGGTGGATCTGGAACTGACTGTTTAACACTGGTTCGCGAAATGTCGCGGAAGCAAGAGTCGCCACCGTCTTTTATTTTCTCCAAATGGAAAGGACAAAAGCACAGAAAAATTCCTTAAAGAGATTGCTCTCGGTTCGGGAGGTAGGTTATAGAAAGGGAAGGTGTTAGCACCCTTTCTATCCATGGTTATCCATGGGCTCTTAGATACTTGCTCATTTGTGTTTTCAAAATTGTTTGTTTGCTTTTCAATGTGGGTTTAAAAGAGTTTCTTTGAAAAATTTCAGTTCGACTCGTACGTCAGAGTGTTTGAAAAATTTGCTTTGAAAGCTTTTGAAAATGTGTTGGTGTGAAAAGTCTTTTTGAGTTTGTTTTGAGATTAGAGCAAGTATCCTTGAGAACCTACCTACCCTAAGGAATTCGTCTGTGTAAATGTCCTTTAAAGTAGTGCCATCCCACCATTGAGAGGTAGGTAGCACCACCATTGAAGGTGTTCGGGTCAATTCGAGTTTGTAGGGACATTGTGATCACCAGAGCAATGGGAAGACACCTTAGAAGCTACCCTCATGCCAGGTTCCCGGATCATGAGGACTTACTAAGACGCCCTCTACTCGACGATCACCTTTCGAGGCAAGGCAACAGTGAGGCGTACCCTAGGGGTGGTGTGTGCGATTCGTGTGTCATTTTCAGATATTTGTCTTGTCATGTTTGTTGTGATCTACGCTTGATTTTTATTTTTAAGACATTCATTCTTGCATGCTTTTTTGTTAACAGTTAAAAGTTGCGGGAAAATAAATCTACAACTATTACAAATGGCGCGGGTCCACATCGCCAAAAATTAAACCGGACCCGATTTGACGGAAAATAAATAAAGCAAAGTAAAAGTGCGAGAAGTATAAATTGTTACAACGCTTTGGGAGAATTACATAATTATAATAAGCAATAAAGTAAATGCGCGAAATAAAATAATTAAAACAATGGGCGTTGGACCCTTTCGCAAAAAATTGAATTAATAAGGAATTAAAATAAAAAATGAAAATTAAATGTTTTTGGTATTTTTGTGTTTTTTATGATTTAATGGAAAGAATATTTAATTAAAATTAAAATGAAGCGTCAAACCCTAATTCTAATGGTTTTTTAAGTTATTGTGAAAATATTAAAATATAGCCTAAGTTAAACCTAAATTTTTTTACATGCAAAATTTAATTATAGAAAATAAATAAAATAAGCAATATTATTGTAAAAAGGGAAATTAAGAAGAATAAAAATTAAACCTAATTCTATTTTTGGATTTTAGTTATTAAAAGGATTAAAATTATAACCTAATTAGACTAAATATTTACATGTAATTTATTTATGGAAATAGTAAAATAAAATAATTTATTATATTTTCATCTTTTTCTGATTTTTCTATATTTTTTATGTATTGCAAAAATATTGAATTAAATTAAAACAAGAAAACAAATAAAAATAATAATTAAAAGAGATGAGAAAAATAAAAATATTTGCAAACCAGGGTGGGGGTGTAGTCCCAATTTGTGAGGTTTTGGTTCAGCAAATCAGGCCCAATAAGCATGGCCTTGTGGACTTTTCAGAATCGCGTGCAGCAGCGTTGACTTACGCTCATGGTGTACACCAATCTTCAGCCTTGGATGGGAACCTCCTGGACACGTGGGCATCTGGATGATGGTGGTACATGATATGCTTCAACGTTGTGCCTGCATAGGAAGACTTATAGAAAAATAGCATGGGCATATGTGAGACCTGGGGTTCGAACCCAGGTCAAGTGGATTATTAGCGCTTGCATCAACCACCTGTGCCAATTGTCATCTTTGATATATAAATACACAATGAATATAATAAAGGAAAACAACGTGTTCTTGGACCCACGCGCGAAAATATTTGAATGTGCCAACCAACTCCTGCCACGACTCCGTCTTCCTCATGGCTCTTTTTTTATTTTTCTGAAACAACATCCTAACGCAACGGTTTTCAAGCGTGGGTTTAGAGAGGTTTTAAGAAAATAACGATTAGCCCCTCGACGCTCATAAATTGAGCGCGAGGGTGCCATCCTCTTCGTCTTCAAGCGCTGAATCCATTGGTGGTCATTTGGAGTTCTAATTTTGCCTTATTATGAAAGCCCCAATTTTGAAAACCTGTAACCCTAATATTCAAACATGGCAGATTCGTATATATGGCACAAAAATGCAATTGAATGTGTTGGTTAGCATCAAAACATCATTATGAGCATGAATCAATAAAGAAATTTCACAAATAACGCTTAAATCATGATATTCGAATGACAATTTTCTTCTGTACCGTTTGAGATTGTCTTACCAATTCTTGAAGCTTTAGTTGATATTAGGGATTGGAATGTATTCAGGAGACCACAAGGAAACTATTGAGACAAGAATAGAGTTTTGAATCGGCCTCTAAGGTTGATTTCAGAATTTTAGTTTTCAAGCAATTTTTCAAGTTTGTATATTGGCCTTCTGCGCAGCTTAGAGTCTTTTTGTATTAGGTTTGTGATCCTGCATATGTAGTGAGCATTTTAGGTTAACAAAATTAGCACAAATCTCTTGCAATTATGGATTAAGGATTTGATTTGTTAAGGATCCTTTTTGAATCTTTTTCATGTACAATTTTGTTCAATCATGCCAAATCAAACCAAATCTTGCCTAATTAGCATGTGCACGAGATCTTGAGTATAGAATGTGTACAAA
The DNA here is from genome assembly GCA_948472305.1 of Vicia faba. Classification (NCBI taxonomy): domain Eukaryota; kingdom Viridiplantae; phylum Streptophyta; class Magnoliopsida; order Fabales; family Fabaceae; genus Vicia; species Vicia faba. The sequence goes on from OX451739.1 coordinate 1,171,142,493, forward strand.
AAGATTTTTTAGGTCAAGCTTTATATTTTCCACATATTTATATAATTTAAATGAATTAATATTAATAGAAATTCAAATAAATAAATAAAAAATGAGAAAATATTTCCCTTTGGGCCAAGTGGTCGTGCATAGGCTTGGCATGAAGAAACTTGGAAGAAAAATGGGCCCATTTGCATTTTTAGGTCATTTGAACCATTGTTGACTTTTCAAAATTCCCAAAAATTTCCCAACTTCCACAAGGCATAACTTGCTTAATTTTTAAGCTTTTCACATGTTCTTGGACATTTTGGAAAGGTCTTTGAGTCCTCTAACCAATGCCTTTGGTCCCATGTCATTTTGATTTACCAATCTCAAGTTATGGCCTTTGACTTAAAGTCCCTTTTTGTTGACTTTTGAAAATGACCTATAATGTTGAAATTGATAACTTTTTGTGAGAGCATTTCTTGGACTTGGAATATGAGGATGAGTTATAGGAAATGTCTTTCTCTTCAAAATGAGCTTTGGATGGAATTTTTCTGATAATCCATGTGAAAGTTATGCCCTGGTCAATTTCAGTTGACTTTTTCAGCTGTCCAAATATAGTAACTTTTGCATCTTTGATGATTTCTGAGCCAAATTTTGAGAATCATGATCAAGCATTGATCAAATGATGTTTGTGGCTTCAAAATGATATGTTGACCAAAAATTTGAACTTTTGACTGTCAAATGACCATTTTGCCCCTACAGTTGACTGTAGTGCAATTTAGGGTTTTGACTGTGCAATTTTGAGCTGAATGCCTTGAAACTTGATATGAAGATACTTGACCATCTTTATAGGCATGTGAGACTTGATTGGGTTCTTGAAAACTTCATTTTCTTGCTCAGAACACAAACCCTAGTTTGACTGTATAGGAGACAGTTGAGCTGTGTAACCCTTGGGGAATTTTGTGATTTGACTTGGCAATTTCTTGATGAATATGGGAGGGCAAATTTTGGGGTGCAACAGTTGCCCCTGTTCAATCTTCTTAGACCTGAGGATGTAGATTGGCGGACGTGCCTTTCGTAATCCGAGGGTAGAAGATGATTGGACACTAGAGTGCCCAGAAATTTGCGCTCACATAATAGCAGGGATGGGGGAATGGGATTATAGATGCCATTTGGAGGTTGCTGGATAGGATGATGGGCCTATAGATGCCATCTGGACGTTGATCGCGTAGGAGATTCCTTAGCGAGAACTTGCGTACCTGCAAAACAGAAAATGATTACCTGACATGTTGCAGGAGCTGTTTTCAGATGCTTGGTATAGATATGTCCTGACTGGTTACAGGAGCTGAGTCTGGAGCTTTAAACGCTGATGAATGAACCAGAAATGGTTACTGCCTTAGCATGAATGATAAGAGAACCTTGGGTGACTTTAATCTCAACAACGCTCGTTGAGAAAAATCTTGATGGGAATTATTATCTTCGCAGTATTGGGCAGAGAACCATAGGCAATTATAATCTGAAAGGAATGATCACCTCACACTCATCGTCAGAGAGGGAAACATCTGAAAAGGGCTTACCACCTCACACACCGTTGGAGAGGGGACCATAGGAGAATATCACCTCACACTCATCGTCGGAGAGGGAAACATCTTGAAAAAGGAATTACTACCTCACACGCCGTCGGAGAGGGAACCATAGGAGAATATCACCTCACACTCATCGTCGGAGAGGGAAACATCTAGAAAAGGGATTACTACCTCACACACCGTTGGAGAGGGAACCATAGGAGATTATCACCTCACACTCATCGTCGGAGAGGGAAACATCTAGAAAAGGGATTACTACCTCACACACCGTTGGAGAGGGAACCATAGGGAGAATATCGCCTCACACTCATCGTCGGAGAGGGAAACATCTGAAAGGCAATCTGGAAGCAGTATCAGAACGTCACCATATTTGGATCATATCTGAAACTATATCTAGAAGGATATCTGGAAGCAGCATCAGAACGTCACCATATCTGGTTTACATCTGAAACTATATCTAGAAGGATATCTGGAAGCAGCATCAGAACGTCACCATATCTGGTTTACATCTGAAACTATATCAAGAAGGAATTCTGGAAGCAGCAGCAGAACGTCACCATATCTGGTTTACATCTGAAACTATATCGAGAAAGAATTCTGGAAGCAGCATCAGAACGTCACCATATCTGGATCATATCTGAAACTATATCTAGAAGGAAATCTGGAAGCAGCATCAGAACGTCACCATATCTGGATCATATCTGAAACTATATCTAGAAGGAAATCTGGAAGCAGCATCAGAACGTCACCATATCTGGATCATATCTGAAACTATATCTAGAAGGAAATCTGGAAGCAGCATCAGAACGTCACCATATCTGGATCATATCTGAAACTATATCTAGAAGGAAATCTGGAAGCAGCATCAGAACGTCACCATCTTTGGTTTACATCTGAAACTATATCTAGACAGAATTGCGATAGTTTGATAGTAGTCATTTTTGTATTGATCTTTTTCCTGAAAAGGCGAAACATAATTGTATGCAAAATCACGATGCATGAACTGTATGTCTTCAAAATCAATGAGATTCGTGTAGTATGATGCATATGCATGCTATAATGATGTATGTGACGTTTTATGAACGTATGTTTGTCTAAGAAAATAAATCCTTGATGGGTGTCGGGAAGTCGTATCCTGGGCTGGTGTTGAAGAATAGTTGCAAGAATTCCAATAGACGAAGATAACTCCGTTGGGGAATAAACTTGGCGAATGGAGGATTCTGCGGGGAGAAAAAGATATTCTAGCGACCATGCTGGGAAGAACTACTCTGTGGGGAGATGCTTTTGCTGAATGTTGATAGTTTGCTGAGGATACCCTTGTTGTGCTGGAAGCATGAATGGACTTCGCTGGGGATAAGAAGATTCTGTTGACGATGCTCTTTCCGTGGCTTTTGGCTGAGGATAACCCAGTTATATCCTGTTAAGGAAATAACTCTTTAAATCAAGCCGGACGACGCGTTCGTGCCCTGCTAGGGGATAAGCTTCCAGAATCTACTGGGGGTACGCTTATTGCTTGGGGGAGATAGATTCCAACCTTCCTGGGGAAGCTGGGTTGGACTCTCCTGGGGAGGTGTTGAACTGTATTGGTTACGTTCTTCAACAGGACCTACCCTGATACTTTGGAGGATAGAACGATCAGACTGCTCAGACCAACCTTTATTGCCCCTGTTTCCTGTGGGGTGGCACTTGTGGGGTGCTGATAGTTGTTGATGGACAAACCTTCTTCTGGTAGACAGATGGCAGGACATAGTCGTACGCTTTAATCCCTAACTTTTGCCTGGACCGCCCTTTCGGGTTTTCAGTCCACCGGGATACCCATTTTTGCTCAAGCCGCCTTTTCAGGTTTTCGACTTGCCGGGTGTACAGATTTTTTCATTTCATCCCTTCATTTTGCCCGAACCCTTTTGGTTCGCCGGGAAGCCCTTATTTTTGCCTAGGTGTGTCAACCTAGCGGGTCTTTGATTTTGCGTAGTATTTTTCGACTATGTCCATTCTCAGAAAGTAGGGAGTTGTCCCTGTTAACAGTGTTTTGTCATGCCACCAGAAGGTATTTGATCAGGCAAGATTCGTTGTTGGAATGCCCCAAGTGACTCAGGCGGAGATTTGCCCCAGGCTATTTGGCCTTTGAGAGATTCTCCAAATCTTGATTGGACTGCCCCAGATGATGGACCATAGTCATGCCTGCCCCTTGATTGGGGATACTCTTGTTCATTAGACTTTCGTCATGCGAATTTCTATGCTGTTCAAACAAAAAGTCATATGCAAACAAAGTTATGTTAAAAATGCAAAGCTTATGTCTGTCTCAAAGATTTTGAAAATGCATTCTTTTTCATAAAACAAGCAAATGTTTGTAAAACGTGATGTCAACTCCGTATTTACCGTAGGCCTTAAGGAGTCAGGATACCTTTCGTAACAGTATGCTTTCGGACTAACCCATGCTTCAGCTAGGACTTTTGAGGGTTATAACGTGGCCTGGTTCACGGTTTAAGAAGCAAAGGATAAAGGCTCAAATTTTATTTGTACCCACCCGCTCTTCGTGATGTTCTCCAAACCTAAACTCAGTTGATCATGCGTTAGACCTTGCTTGAGTCTTTGCTTTGATGTTCCAGCAATGGTTCAGATGTTGACAGCTTATTTTGAATAGGCAGTCCTTCTTTGTTTTTGTTGAGGGTTTGTGAGACCTCTTTTTTTGATTTCGTTATCCCTATTTTTGCCTGAACTGTTTCCTTTTTGGGATTACAGTCAGCGGGATGCCCCAGTTTCATAAGTCCCCTTTGTAGGCTTAGACTTTTTGGGCTTTTCATTTATGAATTTTGATGATGACTGCCTGTCCTTTTGGTTGTTCTGAACCATCACTGTCTTTGTTCGTTTTGTAAAGATCTCTTCGGTGCCATTCGTCATGCACTTAGATCAACTGAGAGAACTACCCTGCCCCAGGTTATGATTAAGGGTTTTGATTTTCGAAAATAAAAACTCCTACTTCTTTGGCTCTGATGGGTTGACGAGGGATTATCATCCTTATAACTCCAATGTTTAGGGGTTGAAACAATGCCTGTACCTCATCAGCGGGGTTTGTTCAAAAGCATACTGTAATGATCGCGGTATCGTTTTCGTCATCCTCCCTCAAGAGGCTTAGAATTAACGAGAGTTGACATCAGAAAAAATATGAAACAATTTGCATATGGTAAATGCGAATATATTGATTCAAAATAGACATAAGCGATGCATTAATGGAACAACAATATTTTAACATGAATAAATGTTTAAACGGTCAAAAGAAAAACACAACTTGAACATTCAAATGAACAAAAGTTTCCTAGTCTCGGAGCTTGTCACTTCAACTGATGAGCCTTGGAGGAATGGTAGAAAAATTCAGCCTGTCCATCTTGTGTGAACTCCAATGCCCCTTCATCGATCAGGTCCTGGATTTTGTTCCTCAGATCCCAACATTCATTGGTATCATGTCCTGGGCTAGCAGAGTGGTAGGCACACCTCTTATTGGGATCATAGGCAGGGGATGCTGTGTTGGGGTTCCGGGGATGAGCCCTTAATGTGATCAGATTCAACCTCAATAGGCGTTGCAAAGCTTGAAACAGCGACATGTTGAGCTGGGTGAATTGCCTCCTGGGCTTGTCTGGCTGAACTTGGCGAGGTTTGTGCTGAATTTGTGGCACTAGAGTCATTTGAGGAGCCTTCCCCTTATCCTCTTGTCTCGAGGATGATTGGATGATGAATGGCTTTTTACCCTTAGATGTTTGCCCCAGTAGGTTACTCTGAAGCAGTTGGTTGAAGAGAAACCAGAGCTCCTCTTGTCTTTGAACTAGGCCTTGAATGACATTCCTCTGTCCCAGCATCTGGGCTTTCATAGCATCCATCTCAGCTTGTAGGTGTTCCAACTTTTCATCCTCAGCATTGCCCCTGACGAAGGTCTCCGTGATAAGTATCCTTAGCTCCTCTTGCCCCTTGGATAGATTCAGGAGGATTTCCCCGAACCGAGTCTCTTGAGTAAGAAAGTCCTGGTCGTCTTGTGGGCAAGCCATTGCTGAAATAAACAGCGAGAAGGGTGAGTGACCTGCAAAGAACGGGTATCTGTAATGTAATGATATGTATGATATGCATGCAATGATTTCAAAGACCTCGCGGGGTAAACAGAGAAATTGTTAGAGTTGAGAACCGGTAACTTGATTGAAGGCACTTCATGTTGTTGAGAGTCCTTCTTCAAGGGTCAAAGGCTCACCATATCCAGTGGGTCATAGCCCCTGACACCCTTGGCTAGAGGAAAATAAATCCCCTTTTGCCCCTTGCTGGGTAATTGGTTTATCATGACCTGCATCACAAGCCCTTGAGATCCTCGAAATGGGTTAGGATGTATGCAATGGTATGATGTCATGCTATGCATGGGGTGATGTAGGTAAACCCTGTTATGAGTCCCAATTAAGGACTATAAACAAACCCTGCAAGAAATTCAGTATACTTTGTTATGAGTCCCAATTAAGGACTATAAACAAACCCTGCAAGAAATTCAATATACGTTGTTATGAGTCCCAATTAAGGACTATAAACAAACCCTGCAAGAAATTCAGTATACTTTGTTATGAGTCCCAATTAAGGACTATAAACAAACCCTGCAAGAAATTCAGTATACGTTGTTATGAGTCCCAATTAAGGACTATAAACAAAACCTGCAAGACTTAGTAACCCTGTTATGAGTCCCAATTAAGGACTATAAACAAAACCTGCAAGTAGTTCACGTGTCAGATAACAAGCATGCAAGTAGTCAAGTACGAAGGCACACAAGTCACACAAGAGAAGCCCTTAGAGTTTAGGCCAGCATGAGGTCTAGGTATTACCCTCTTTCAGTTTGTTGGGTTCATGCCTGTCCTATCAAAGTAACCGGGTTCTTAGAGGATCCCAATATCATTGACTACCCTCAATCGGTCATAACTCCAGCATCGCAATCTTTTCTTGCGGCCAGAACCATCACGAGAGTTTAGCCTCAATGGGCGTAGCATACTGCTACTGTTCTAATGGCCAAGTTGTGTCATTTAAGGTTCTAAGGTCTGTTGGTGCTTAATGACTCCTTAGAAGACCCATATTCTCCCCGTTTCAACACGAGGGATATCGGTACAGACCAAGGCGCCACACCAACGTAGCCACTGCTTCACCCATGTCGGTATACGCCGGACAGGTCCCTCACAGATTATGCTACCTAAAAGGGTATTCCCCAGATCCAGGTTAGGATCTATGTAACTCCCATGCAACCCACAATAGTAAAGCAAGCGAATCAATACAATTGAAAACACAGTTATGAACTAGCCCTAAGGTACACCTCACTTTAAGATTATTCCCCAGCAGAGTCGCCAGTTCTGTGATCGGTGGATCTGGAACTGACTGTTTAACGCTGGTTCGCGAAATGTCGCGGAAGCAAGAGTCGCCACCGTCTTTTATTTTCTCCAAATGGAAAGGACAAAAGCACAGAAAAATTCCTTAAAGAGATTGCTCTCGGTTCGGGAGGTAGGTTATAGAAAGGGAAGGTGTTAGCACCCTTTCTATCCATGGTTATCCATGGGCTCTTAGATACTTGCTCATTTGTGTTTTCAAAATTGTTTGTTTGCTTTTCAATGTGGGTTTAAAAGAGTTTCTTTGAAAAATTTCAGTTTGACTCGTACGTCAGAGTGTTTGAAAAATTTGCTTTGAAAGCTTTTGAAAATGTGTTGGTGTGAAAAGTCTTTTTGAGTTTGTTTTGAGATTAGAGCAAGTATCCTTGAGAACCTACCTACCCTAAGGAATTCGTCTGTGTAAATGTCCTTTAAAGTAGTGCCATCCCACCATTGAGAGGTAGGTAGCACCACCATTGAAGGTGTTCGGGTCAATTCGAGTTTGTAGGGACATTGTGATCACCAGAGCAATGGGAAGACACCTTAGAAGCTACCCTCATGCCAGGTTCCCGGATCATGAGGACTTACTAAGACGCCCTCTACTCGACGATCACCTTTCGAGGCAAGGCAACAGTGAGGCGTACCCTAGGGGTGGTGTGTGCGATTCGTGTGTCATTTTCAGATATTTGTCTTGTCATGTTTGTTGTGATCTACGCTTGATTTTTATTTTTAAGACATTCATTCTTGCATGCTTTTTTGTTAACAGTTAAAAGTTGCGGGAAAATAAATCTACAACTATTACAAATGGCGCGGGTCCACATCGCCAAAAATTAAACCGGACCCGATTTGACGGAAAATAAATAAAGCAAAGTAAAAGTGCGAGAAGTATAAATTGTTACAACGCTTTGGGAGAATTACATAATTATAATAAGCAATAAAGTAAATGCGCGAAATAAAATAATTAAAACAATGGGCGTTGGACCCTTTCGCAAAAAATTGAATTAATAAGGAATTAAAATAAAAAATGAAAATTAAATGTTTTTGGTATTTTTGTGTTTTTTATGATTTAATGGAAAGAATATTTAATTAAAATTAAAATGAAGCGTCAAACCCTAATTCTAATGGTTTTTTAAGTTATTGTGAAAATATTAAAATATAGCCTAAGTTAAACCTAAATTTTTTTACATGCAAAATTTAATTATAGAAAATAAATAAAATAAGCAATATTATTGTAAAAAGGGAAATTAAGAAGAATAAAAATTAAACCTAATTCTATTTTTGGATTTTAGTTATTAAAAGGATTAAAATTATAACCTAATTAGACTAAATATTTACATGTAATTTATTTATGGAAATAGTAAAATAAAATAATTTATTATATTTTTATCTTTTTCTGATTTTTCTATATTTTTTATGTATTGCAAAAATATTGAATTAAATTAAAACAAGAAAACAAATAAAAATAATAATTAAAAGAGATGAGAAAAATAAAAATATTTGCAAACCAGGGTGGGGGTGTAGTCCCAATTTGTGAGGTTTTGGTTCAGCAAATCAGGCCCAATAAGCATGGCCTTGTGGACTTTTCAGAATCGCGTGCAGCAGCGTTGACTTACGCTCATGGTGTACACCAATCTTCAGCCTTGGATGGGAACCTCCTGGACACGTGGGCATCTGGATGATGGTGGTACATGATATGCTTCAACGTTGTGCCTGCATAGGAAGACTTATAGAAAAATAGCATGGGCATATGTGAGACCTGGGGTTCGAACCCAGGTCAAGTGGATTATTAGCGCTTGCATCAACCACCTGTGCCAATTGTCATCTTTGATATATAAATACACAATGAATATAATAAAGGAAAACAACGTGTTCTTGGACCCACGCGCAAAAATATTTGAATGTGCCAACCAACTCCTGCCACGACTCCGTCTTCCTCATGGCTCTTTTTTTATTTTTCTGAAACAACATCCTAACGCAACGGTTTTCAAGCGTGGGTTTAGAGAGGTTTTAAGAAAATAACGATTAGCCCCTCGACGCTCATAAATTGAGCGCGAGGGTGCCATCCTCTTCGTCTTCAAGCGCTGAATCCATTGGTGGTCATTTGGAGTTCTAATTTTGCCTTATTATGAAAGCCCCAATTTTGAAAACCTGTAACCCTAATATTCAAACATGGCAGATTCGTATATATGGCACAAAAATGCAATTGAATGTGTTGGTTAGCATCAAAACATCATTATGAGCATGAATCAATAAAGAAATTTCACAAATAACGCTTAACTCATGATATTCGAATGGCAATTTTCTTCTGTACCGTTTGAGATTGTCTTACCAATTCTTGAAGCTTTAGTTGATATTAGGGATTGGAATGTATTCAGGAGACCACAAGGAAACTATTGAGACAAGAATAAAGTTTTGAATCGGCCTCTAAGGTTGATTTCAGAATTTTAGTTTTCAAGCAATTTTTCAAGTTTGTATATTGGCCTTCTGCGCAGCTTAGAGTCTTTTTGTATTAGGTTTGTGATCCTGCATATGTAGTGAGCATTTTAGGTTAACAAAATTAGCACAAATCTCTTGCAATTATGGATTAAGGATTTGATTTGTTAAGGATCCTTTTTGAATCTTTTTCATGTACAATTTTGTTCAATCATGCCAAATCAAACCAAATCTTGCCTAATTAGCATGTGCACGAGATCTTGAGTATAGAATGTGTACAAAAAGATTTTTTAGGTCAAGCTTTATATTTTCCACATATTTATATAATTTAAATGAATTAATATTAATAGAAATTCAAATAAATAAATAAAAAATGAGAAAATATTTCCCTTTGGGCCAAGTGGTCGTGCATAGGCTTGGCATGAAGAAACTTGGAAGAAAAATGGGCCCATTTGCATTTTTAGGTCATTTGAACCATTGTTGACTTTTCAAAATTCCCAAAAATTTCCCAACTTCCACAAGGCATAACTTGCTCAATTTTTAAGCTTTTCACATGTTCTTGGACATTTTGGAAAGGTCTTTGAGTCCTCTAACCAATGCCTTTGGTCCCATGTCATTTTGATTTACCAATCTCAAGTTATGGCCTTTGACTTAAAGTCCCTTTTTGTTGACTTTTGAAAATGACCTATAATGTTGAAATTGATAACTTTTTGTGAGAGCATTTCTTGGACTTGGAATATGAAGATGAGTTATAGGAAATGTCTTTCTCTTCAAAATGAGCTTTGGATGGAATTTTTCTGATAATCCATGTGAAAGTTATGCCCTGGTCAATTTCAGTTGACTTTTTCAGCTGTCCAAATATAGTAACTTTTGCATCTTTGATGATTTCTGAGCCAAATTTTGAGAATCATGATCAAGCATTGATCAAATGATGTTTGTGGCTTCAAAATGATATGTTGACCAAAAATTTGAACTTTTGACTGTCAAATGACCATTTTGCCCCTACAGTTGACTGTAGTGCAATTTAGGGTTTTGACTGTGCAATTTTGAGCTGAATGCCTTGAAACTTGATATGAAGATACTTGACCATCTTTATAGGCATGTGAGACTTGATTGGGTTCTTGAAAACTTCATTTTCTTGCTCAGAACACAAACCCTAGTTTGACTGTATAGGAGACAGTTGAGCTGTGTAACCCTTGGGGAATTTTGTGATTTGACTTGGCAATTTCTTGATGAATATGGGAGGGCAAATTTTGGGGTGCAACAATGCCCTATAAACCTGAGAAACCTTTATTCCCTACTGTTGCATCATCATCTGTTGATATCCCTATCGAGAATATGGGAGAATACCAAGGAAATCTGGCTAGGATGAAGTCCGAGAGGGATGCTTGGAAAGAAAAGTATAATATGTCTGAATATGAGAATCGGGTCCTGGCTCGACAACTAAAGGAAAAGGAGGATTTGTTATTTATTCAAGACGGCTGGTTCATTGATCATGATGAGAAACTTCGTCAGAAGGATGCTTTACTGAAGAAGTATGCTAGTGAAAGGAAGAGAAAGAAGGAAGGTTCGGTAAGCGTTGCTCTTGTTCCTAATCCACAAAAGGAAGTCATTGATCGACTGGTAGCTGAGAAGAAAGAGATGGAAGACTTTTATGAAGAGAAGATCAGGAAGCTCCGGTTACAGTTGGCATTTGGTCCTTCATCTGATGATTCTGAGTGATCTTTAGCTTTTAGTTTTATTTTATTGATGTCATTTTGTAAAACTCTGTAAAAGGGTTTCATGTTCCAAAGTTGTAATTTACTGCTTTTATTATGGGCTTCATGTTCCAAAGTTGTAGTTTACTGCTTTATTATTGGGTTGTTATCCCAAAGTTGTAATTTATTGTTTTGTCGTTCCAAAGTTGTAAGTTGTAATTTACCGCTTTTGATTAATGAATTGAGTTTTTGTTGTTCCAAATTCCTTTACCATTGATGTGTGCAAAATTATTGAAGTTCCTTGAAAAACTATTAAAATGAATCATCATTTGCATCACATATCATGCATCATTCAACATTCCACTTCACATGTTTTCTAGAGTCTTATCCTTGTTTCTTTTTCCACTCCGATAGATTGTCAAGCTGTCTCATCGATACGATACTCGAGCCAATCGTCAGAGGAAGATGGAAGATCTGGAACAGGAAAACCACGAGCTTCGCGAGGAGGTCGCTACCCTTTGTGTCGGTATGGAAAAGTTAACTGCGCTAGTGGAAAGTTTGGTGGCTGCTCAGAATCAGCCATCGACTACAGCTGCTGAGATTCAGACTTCAACTACTGTGGTTTCCGAGATTGTCACCGTTCCAACATCTGTGACTCAAATCAACTCTCCGCTTCAACATCAGATGCCAAAAGGTTTTCCGTGGGGAATGCCTTACAACTTTGTGCCAGAGGGGTATCAGCCTGCCGTACAACCTTTGTTTCAACCTTCTTTGTCTCTTCCTCAACCAGAGACAACTGCCATGCTGCCAGTAATCCCGTCTGTGACACCTTTCTTGCAACCGGTAATGACAACTGTCGCTCATGTGATTCACTCCGTTCCATACTTGAATGAACCTACTTATCCTGCCGAGCCTGCTGAAAGTTTGGGTCTTTTTGATAGAATGGAAGAGTCTCAGGACCAATTCCAAGAAATGCAGAGGGAGCTCAGAGCGTTAAAGGGGAAGGATTTGTTTGGAAAGAACACACATGACCTTTGTTTAGTTCCGAATGTCAAGATTCCAGCAAAATTCAAAGTGCCAGACTTTGAAAGATATAAGGGTGATTCGTGTCCTCGGAGTCACTTGACTATGTACGTGAGAAAGATGTCTACATATTCCGATGATCATGACTTGTTGATTCACTGTTTTCAAGACAGTTTGACGGGTGCTGCTCTAAAGTGGTATATGGGTTTAGACAGCATTCGGATCCGCAACTTCAATGATCTTAGCGAAGCCTTCGTTCATCAGTATAAGTATAACGTTGACATGGCGCCGGACAGGGATCAACTCCGGGCGATGTCTCAGAGAGACAGAATCTTTTAAGGAATACGCCCAGAGGTGGCGTGAAATTGCTGCTCAAATCTATCCTCCTCTTGAGGAGAAAGAGATGACGAAGATATTCTTAAAGACTTTAGGTTCCTTTTACTATGAAAGAATTATTGCCAGGGCACCCAGTGACTTCACCGAAATGGTAAGCATGGGCATGCGGTTAGAGGAAGGGATTCGTGAAGGGCGTTTGGTTAAAGAAGGAAGTCCGTCTAGCAGTACTAAGAAGTTTGGAAGTGTTTTCCCAAAAAGAAAAGAGCAGGATGTCAGCGCAATCTTCCCAGGGAGACCGAGGAGAGGTTACTCACACGTTGCGGCAGTCACTCCAGCTGTTCGCCCAGCTTTGATGACCCCAGCTCATCAAACCCCACCAACTCAACAACGGCCATTTCAGCAGCAGCCTCGACAACAGGCTTATCCATTCAACAATCAGAACCGTTCACCAAGAAAACCGCAATTCGATGCCATTCCTATGACTTATACTGAATTGTTCCCTGCTCTTATCAGAAAGAACCTCATAACGACAAAACCTCCTCCTGTCGCACCAAACAGTACTTCTCCGTGGTATAAGGCGGATCAGTTTTGTGAATATCATCAAGGGTCGCCGGGGCATAATCTTGAAAATTGTTTTGCTCTAAAGGCGGACGTGCAGAGATTGATTAAGAATGGTATCTTGTCTTTCAAGGATGTTAACCCAAATGTTAGAGATAATCCTTTGCCTCGACATGGGGCAGCATCAGTGAATATGGTGGAAGGTTGTTCGGGAAAGTTTTGAGTTTTTCAAGTTGAACACATAAGAGAGTCGTTGATCAGGTTACATCAGAGTTTAAGAAGACTCGCCTTTGTTAGGCATCAGCATGATTATGATGTTTGTGAATTTTGTTCAAGAGAGGTTGATTGCCCTATTGTGAAGGAGGATATTCAAAAGTTGTTAGACCAGAGAGTTATCACTATTACATATGACAGAAATCCGGAGGATGAAGTGAATGTTATAATACCACAATTCAATTTGCCTGAATCAGTAGAGATCGTTTACGACAGTCAGATTGCACCTGTTGATCCTTTGATCATTTATCCACCTGGTCCTGTGCCTTACAACTCAGACCAAGCTATACCGTATAAGTATAATGCCACAATGATTGAGAATGGGGTAGAAGTCCCTATACCAACAAGGTCGTCTTTTGTTAACATTGCTGATGTGAGTAGAGTTACGAGAAGTGGACGTGTCTTTGCAGCAGTACCTTTGAAGAGACCAGAAGTTCAAATTAGGAGACCCATACCCACAGGAATTCCAGCGAGAAATGTTGAACCAAGGGTTGAGATAGGCCGATCCAATGAACCTATCCCACATCCTGAGGATGATGAGATTCTGAAGCTTATCAAGAGAAGTGAATATAAGATTGTGGACCAACTTTTGCAAACTCCTTCCAAGATTTCTTTGCTTGCTTTACTGAGAGATTCTGGTGCCCATAGAGAAGCTTTAATGAAGGTCTTGGACCAGGCGTTCGTGGATCATGATGTGACGGTTGACCAATTTGATGGAATTGTGGGAAATATTACTTCGTGTAACAATCTTGGTTTTAGTGATGAAGAGCTTCCGGAGGAGGGAAGGAACCATAATATGGCTTTGCATATCTCAATAAGTTGTGGAAATGATACCCTATCAAGTGTGTTGGTAGAGACAGGTTCGTCGTTAAATGTAATGCCCAAGACTACATTAGCTCGACTCTCATATCCAGGTGCTCCCATGAGACCTAGTGGAGTAATTGTTAAAGCGTTTGATGGTTCTAGGAAGACTATCATTGGTGAAGTGGATCTTCTTATAGTAATTGGTCCTCATACTTTTCAGATCACTTTTCAAGTAATGGATATTCGTGCCGCCTACAGTTGCCTTTTGGGACGTCCATGGATCCATGATGCAGGGGCAGTCACTTCCACGCTCCATCAGAGATTGAAGTTTGTAAGGCATGGAAAGCTGGTAATGATTGGTGGAGAGCAGGCTATGGTGGTAAGCCATTTGTCATCTTTCTCTTTTATTGATGCTGATGAGGATGTTGGAACCCAATTCCAAGCTCTATCTGTTGCTAATAAGGAAGTGAAGAAGCAAGGGACATCTATTTCTTCTTTTGAGGATGTGCGACGAGTGGTTGAAAGTGGTTCGGCTGAAGGTTGGGGCCAGGTGTTGACTTTACCCGAGAACAAGTCTGGAGAGGGTCTTGGTTTTCATCCCGTGTCTACAAGAGTCAAGCAGGAAGTAGTTACTCGTCCGATTCAAGAGGTTTTCCGAAGCGCAGGTTTTATCCATCCGACTCCTCCTGAAGTTGATGCTATAATAGGAGACGATTCTGAAGAGGATTTACTCGATTTTGTGATGCATGGAGTAGTTTTCCAGAACTGGATTGTTGTTGATGTTCCTGTTGTGATGCACATTTCTGAGTAATGTTTTGTTATATTTTTGAAAAAAAAACTTTCGCTCTGCCCAAGGCGGAAAATATTTGTGTCGGGCTATGTTAAAAATAAATCCTTTTGCTCTGCCCAAGGCAAAAGAGGAAATGTCTGGGCTCTTTGTTTCAAGTATTTTCCTTCATGAATAAAAATTTTATTTTGTCCACTACTGTTTTATTTTTCACTTTTTCTGGGAAATAGTAATGAAAATCAATTGGTAGTAATAGGAAAATATAATAATATTTTGTTTCATTTGTACAACATTCATATTAATCGATTTCTAAAATAAAGCATAATCATATGTGCAGATTAATCCATGACTTAACCATTGAAAACAATGATCCTATGCCCTCTCCCAACTTTGAATTCCCTGTGTTCAGAGCCGAAGAAGAGGATAGTGAAGAGATCCCTGTTGAAATTTCCCGTTTGCTTGAGCATGATGAAAAGATTATTCAACCGTTTGAAGAACCTGTAGAGTTGATCAATTTGGGTGATGAAGAAGATAAAAAGGAAGTCAAGGTCGGAGCATTGCTTATCCAAGAGGTCAAAGAGAAAATGTTGGAGCTTCTCAAAGAGTATGTTGATGTGTTTGCTTGGTCCTACCAAGATATGCCAGGTTTGGACAACAATATTGTGGAGCATCGTTTACCGTTGAGACCAGAATGTCCGCCGATTAAGCAGAAGTTGAGAAGGACTCGTCCCGATATGGCTGACAAGATCAAGGAAGAAGTTCAGAAACAAATTAATGCAGGTTTCCTTGTTACATCGGTCTACCCTCAGTGGTTAGCCAATATAGTGCTTGTTGCTAAGAAAGATGGCAAAGTTCGAATGTGTGTAGACTATAGAGATCTGAATAGAGCTAGCCCAAAGGATGACTTCCCATTACCGCATATTGACGTATTGGTCGACAGTACCGCAAAGTTCAAAGTCTTTTCTTTCATGGATGGTTTCTCTGGTTAAAATCAAATCAAGATGGCACCAGAAGATATGGAGAAGACAACTTTCATTACACCTTGGGGAACATTTTGTTATCGGGTTATGCCGTTTGGTTTGAGGAATGCTGGTGCAACATACCAAAGGGCCATGACTGCTTTGTTCCATGACATGATGCATAAAGAGATAGAAGTGTATGTGGATGACATGATTGCGAAATCACAAACTGAAGAAGATCACTTGGAACATTTATTGAAGTTATTCCAGCGTTTGAGAAAGTATAAACTCCGTCTAAATCCCAACAAGTGCACTTTTGGTGTTCGTTCTGGAAGACTTCTGGGTTTCATTGTCAGTCAGAAAGGTATTGAGGTAGATCCTGATAAAGTCAAAGCTATTCGGGAAATGCCCGCACCTAAGACGGAAAAACAAGTAAGAGGATTCCTTGGGAGACTGGACTATATTTCTAGATTTATATCTCATATGACTGCTACCCGTGGGCCGATTTTCAAGCTTCTCCGAAAGAACCAAGGATGTGTGTGGATAGAAGATTGTCAGAGAGCTTTTGATAGCATCAAAGAATATTTGCTTGAACCTCCCATTTTGATTCCTCCGGTGGAAGGAAGACCTTTGATTATGTACCTGACTATATTGGAAGATTCCATGGGATGTGTGCTTGGTCAACAAGATGAGACTGGAAGAAAGGAACATGCCGTATATTATTTGAGTAAGAAATTCACAGACTGTGAGTCTCGATACTCATTGCTTGAGAAAACCTGTTGTGCTTTAGCTTGGGCTGCTCGCCGTCTGCGCTAGTATATGATTAACCACACCACTTGGTTGATCTCCAAAATGGATCCGATCAAGTATATCTTTGAGAAGCCCGCCTTATCTGGAAGAATAGCCCGTTGGCAGATGTTGTTATCTGAATATGACATTGAGTATCACACTCAGAAAGCAATCAAAGGGAGTATTTTAGCCGACCATTTGGCTCACCAACCAATTGACGATTATCAATCCATCAAGTTTGATTTCCCAGATGAAGATGTTATGTACTTGAAAGCTAAAGATTGTGAAGAGCCGTTACCTGAAGAAGGACCTGATCCCGAATCCCATTGGGGTTTGATATTTGACGCTGTGAATTCTTATGGAAATGGAATTGGGGCAATCATTGTCACTCCCCGAGGTACTCATATCCCGTTCACGGCGAGATTGAAGTTTGACTGCACGAATAACATGGCTGAATATGAGGCATGTATTATGGGTCTCGAAGAAGCAGTGGATCTAAGGATTAAGGTTCTTGATATTTACGGAGATTCGGCATTGGTAATTAATCAAATCAAAGGAGAATGGGAGACTCGTCATCCTGGTTTGATCCCTTACAGAGACTATGCTAGAAGATTGTTAACTTTCTTCAACAAAGTGGAATTACATCATATCCCTAGAGATGAGAACCAAATGGCTGATGCTTTAGCTACTTTGTCTTCAATGTTCCAAGTGAATGGTTGGAACGATGTGCCTACAATCCGGGTTATGCGCCTCGACAGACCTGCTCATGTGTTCTCAGTAGAAGAGGTCACCGACGACAAACCGTGGTTCTATGAAATTAAACGTGTTCTTCAAACTCAAGAGTACCCGCCTGGGGCATCCAATAAAGATAGGAAGACGTTGAGAAGATTAGCAAGCAGTTTCTTCCTCAATGAAGAAGTATTGTATAAGAGGAATTACGACATGGTCTTGCTCAGATGTGTAGACAGACGTGAAGCAGACATGCTGATGCAAGAAGTACATGAAGGATCCTTTGGCACTCATGCCAACGGACATGCAATGGCTAGAAAGATGTTGAGAGCTGGTTACTATTGGATGACGATGGAATCTGATTGCTGCAAATATGTGAAGAAATGTCATAAATGCCAGATTTATGCGGACAAGATACATGTGCCACCAACCCTCCTCAATGTTATATCTTCACCTTGGCCTTTCTCTATGTGGGGCATTGATATGATTGGAATGATTGAACCCAAAGCTTCAAATGGTCATCGTTTCATCTTGGTAGCGATCGATTATTTTACTAAATGGGTGGAAGCAGCATCTTATGCTAATGTAACCAGACATGTGGTAGTCAGATTTATCAAGAATCAGATCATTTGTCGATACGGTATCCCGAGCAAGATCATCACTGATAATGGTTCGAATTTGAATAACAAGATGATGAGAGAGCTTTGTGAAGAGTTCAAGATCGAACATCATAATTCTTCTCCTTACAGACCGAAAATGAATGGGGCTGTTGAAGCTGTTAACAAGAATATCAAAAAGATTGTCCAAAAGATGGTGGTAACTTATAAAGATTGGCATGAAATGCTTCCGTTTGCTCTGCATGGATACCGTACTTCAGTTCGAACTTCAACGGGCGCAACCCCATTTTCCCTGGTTTATGGTATGGAAGCAGTACTCCCCGTGGAGGTTGAGATTCCGTCTTTGAGAGTGTTGATGGAAGCTAAACTTTCTGAGGCTGAATGGTGTCAAAGTAGATATGATCAGTTGAATTTAATTGAAGAAAAGAGATTGACAGCTTTGTGTCACGGTCAATTGTATCAGCAGAGAATGAAGAAGGCTTTTGATAAGAAGGTTCGACCACGCGAGTTCAGAGAAGGTGACCTTGTGCTCAAGAAGATATTATCTTTCCAACCTGATTCTAGGGGCAAGTGAGCTCCGAATTATGAAGGACCGTATGTCGTTAAGAAAGTTTTCTCTGGAGGTGCCTTGATTCTCACCAATATGGACGGTGAAGAGCTCCCGCGTCCCATGAACGCCGATGCAGTCAAGAAGTATTTCGCTTAGGTTTGAGTTGACAGTTTTCTAAGTTGAAAACCCGAAGGGGCGGCTTAGGCAGGCTTTTGGTCAGACCGGTCTTGGCATTTGAACACATTTTGGAAATCCGAAGTTGTTAGGGAGAATAGTGATCATTGTTTTTGTGTAACCCTTTCTCTCATGTACTATTTCCCAAACTTTTGTAAACCGTTGGAATCGCGTTGTTAGCGAACTACCATCTTATTAATGAAATTTGAGCATTTACCTTTTGTGGATAAAATTTTAATTTTTACGGAAATATTTGAAACAAAGTATTTAAAATATTCTTATTTTAAAAATGTGTCGTGAATAATGAAAGGAATATTAACAGTTGTTCCGAGGATGGTCAAGCCATAAAATGCAAAGCAGTACAGTAATTTATCCTTGCATGATGAACATGTTTTATTTCAAAATCGTCATGAGGTGTTGGTTGTGTTAAGCTTGCGTTTCTCGTGGTACTAAATTTGGTGACTCCCCAGTTGTTCCAGTTAAGCGTGTTTTGGCTACCTTTATTTGAGCAGATTTCTGAAGTGTGGTACGCTTTGTCTCATGCCAGTGGTCTATTGGTATTAGAAGTTTGGATTTGAACACTTTTCTCCTCAGAAGACTTGAGCCGTGTAGCGTGGTACGCTCCGACGTTGCTGTGGGGTTCCAGTTCCAGTTATTTTCCGTCTTTTTCAAGATTGGCCAAGTATCTATTATGCTGTGACATCTTATTATCTTCAAGTTATTCCGTCTGTTCGTTTTGTCAGCATAACATTCATTTATTCATTTACACTTATATCACGCATGCATATTCACATTTGCCGTTGATTCTGGGTTGTATACTTTGTGTTAATACAAGGTACAGTTTCTTTCCAAGTAGAAAGCTAGCTTAAGCAGAAAATGTGTTTCATTTCTAAATTCCCCAACTGAGCTAATCCTAGTGGATGATTTTTGATTTAGCCTACCTTGTCCATTTCTGGATAGGATGAATCCCCAATCGAGTTAATTTCTCATTGGGTGGAGTCTTGTTTGACTGTTTTCGCTCTAGTTTATTCCTGGATGAAGTTGTTGTCTCTTGCATAGGCTATCTCATGATTTTCCCCAGTGAAGTCGCGACCTAGACGAATGGTGCATTTATTTTGCACATTTAAGTATGTGATCTCCTCGGGAAGGATTGATTCATGATTCTCTTTGACGAAGATTTTATTCTCTGCCAGTGTCATCGCAATTTCCTTCTGAGTTATTTTCAGAAAAACGACAAGCGGCAGCTCTTCACGAGAAACTTGTACGTTATTATCTTGTGGAAAACGACAAGCGGCGGTCTCTTCATGAGCAACTTGTACGTTATTATTTTTGGAAAACGACAAGCGGCAGCTCTTCACGAGCAACTTGTGCGTTATTATTATTTTCGGAAAACGACAAGCGGCAGCTCTTCACGAGCAACTTGTGCATTATTATTATTTTTGGAAAACGACAAGCGGCATCTCTTCACGAGCAACTTGTGCGTTATTATTATTGGAAAACGACAAGCGGCGGTCTCTTCATGAGCAACTTGTACGTTATAGACATCGTTGGAAAACGGCAAGCGGCGGTCTCTTCATGAGCAACTTGTGCGTTATTATTTTTTGGAAAACGACAAGCGGCAGTCTCTTTATTTGAGCAACTTGTACGTTATCATTTTTTTTCTGGAATACAGCAAGCGGCAGCTTCTTTATTTGAGCAGCTTGTATGTTATTAGTATTTTTGGAGGACAGCAAGCGACGGCTTCTTTATTTGAGCAGTTTGCATGTTATTGACATCCCTGGACGACAGCAAGTGGCAGCTTCTTTATTTGAGCAGCTTGTATGTCATAATATTTTTTGGACGACAGCAAGTGGCAGTCTCTTTATTTGAGCAACTTGTATGTCATAATATTTTTTGGAAGACTGCAAGTGGCAGCTTCTTTATTTGAGGCGACTTGTGTATCTGCAATCTTATTATATCTCAGCATTAATGAGTATATCTCCGGAAATCTCGCAGAGAAGCTTGTCATGAATCATTACCTTCCGAAGTCGGTAATCTGTTATCAGCAAAATTGATACTTTTTTGTCTATCATTGACCTTGAGTTGTGAACTCACTCAGATTTTTGGGTCAATAATCTGTTTTATGGCCTATGCAAGATGCCTTCTTTGTTAGGGTCAGAGGTCGTATTCCCTCAATTTTATTCACCGTCAAGAGTCGGTCATTTGAAGTTGATGGCTTATTTCCCCAGTATTGTATAATCCTTGTCCCTGGGTTTTGTTGGTGTTTGATTTCTCCAGCATTATCTTGTTTCATACAATATCTTTCTCTGTGAATTCAATCACTACATTCATATCAAATATAATGGCGGTATCTTAGGGCAAAAATTCGCGTATTATGTATTTAAGTACCTTCAATCTCGTCGAGATGAAGATTTTAATCTTCATATCTCCGGATAGAAGAAACTTAAATAGGGGCAGCTGTTGTACCCCAAATTTTGACCTAAGATACCATCTCCCATCTGCATCATTACATTGCAAGGGTTTTGACCTATTTTTTATCAACTTTCAAAGCAATTTTAAAATTCATAACTTTTTCAAGTCGAGAGCTGTTTATTTTTTGAACGCTAAATTTATTAATTGATCAATGCTAAAACAATGTTTATTAATTATTTATTATCTTAAATTTAAATAATTGGAATTTATTTTCAGTTATTATATAATTTAAAGATTTATAAATAATAAAGTAAATATTTGAAAAGAAGTTTATTAATTGATCAGACAATGTTTATTAATTATTTATTATCCTAAATTTAAATAATTGGAATTTATTTTCAGTTATTATATAATTTAAAGATTTATAAATAATGAAATAAATATTTGAAAAGAGTTTATTAATTGATCAAACAATGTTTATTTAATTATTTGTCATTCTAAGTTTAAATAGTTGAAATTTCATTTTCAGTTATTATAATTTAGAGAATTATGAATAATGAAATAAATAATTGAAGAGAAGTTTATTGATCAATGATGTTTATTTAATTGTTTATTATTCTGAATTTAAGTAATTGAAATTTATTTTCAGTTATTATATAATTTAAAGAATTATAAATGATAAAATAAATAATTGGAAAGAAGAAAAGAATTAATTGATAAAATATTGGAGTTTTATTCATTTTATTCTAATTGTTACAATTGTTGTTTAAATACCGTATTTATTTACAACGTATTTACAATAATAATTTTTACAATGTTTAAAATGAAATAAAAACTATCCTAATTTTTTTCCTAAGTTCTAAATCTTCATCTTCTATCCAATACTCCTTTAATGCTCATTTGATTTTACCTGCAAAAGAATTAAAAGAAAAGTCAGAAATGAATATATAATTAAAAGCAAAGAAAATTAATTTTAGCGTTCATCATTAAAAGCAAACGGCTGGAATCAGTTTTTACCCTTTTTGCAAATCACGGGATTTCTCCCGGTTCACAAAAAGGGATGTTTTTTTATTGATAAAAATGAATGCACAAATTTAAATATGCACAAATTCACTCTTGTCAAAATTGCATTTTTCAAAATAAACTGCATAATTAAAAAATCAATTGCACATTTCAAAAGCCAACTGCATATTTCAAAGAGCTACAGCATATGCAAGTATACAAGTTCCAAGTCAAGTTTCAATTTTTCACAAGCCAATGCAACGTAAACTGCCAAACATGGGGGAAGAGGCCAAAATACAAAGGCTCCTTACTGTTACATTGCAATTGACAAAGAGAAGCATGCAGTTTAAAACCAAATATGCAAGTAATGTATTTTCCATTTTTCATCATTTTCCAGTTTGCTTTTTCAGAACCAAGTAAAGTACATACAACATTTTAGTGTTTCAATTGTACTTAAGAGAGAGAAGAGAGGAAGAGTGTGGTTTACAGGTTTTTTGGCTTAGGCAGAAATGGATACAAAACAAACTGCAGCAGCATCCAGTAAGAAAAAGAAAGCATGAAATGGATACAAACAAACTGATGTAGCAGCATAATGTGCAGAGAGAAGGCAGAAATATAGTTAAAATATACAACCTGTAACGTAAACCTCAAGGATAGGAAGGCCAAACTGTTATAACAACAAAAATCCTTCAAGAAAAGTTCAGATATCAAAAACCTGTTTGGAGGCCAACTCAAAAACTGTCAAGAAAATACAAAAACCATTTCTCAAAGTTTCAAAATGATAACCAGCATACCCTGTCAAACCATGAAAGCCATGGCCACCAACATAAACCTTATGGACTAAAAAACCATAAAACCTGTCTCAAAGACCAAACCAACAACCTTATGGCCTAAAACCATAAAACCTGCTATCTCCAACAAAAACCAGTAACCACGGCCTAAACCTACATAAACCAGAACAACCAATATGGCCACAAACCTGTACCATCCTAAACCATAAAACCTGTTCAAGCCTTACCAACACCTTGGTGCAAAGAACCTGTAATGGCCTAAAAAACCCAAAAACCAGTAAAGCCATTACCAAAACAACAACCACACCAAAAACCAGTATACCCAAAAACCTGCATAAGCTTATAGCCAGCCTAAACAAATCTGAACTAGAACCAATGTCCAAACCGGCAAGCCTCAGAGTTATCATCATAGGCCAATAACTCAAGCATACAGAAGCAAGAGAAGAAAAAGAAGAAAAGAAGCTAGTCAAAACAAAAAATATTTCAACAGTAGCATGTTCAAGGCAACCGGAAAAGCCTCACAGATATTCATCATAGGCCAGTAAAAGGAGTCAACTGAAGCATATCAAAGAAGAAGAAGGAAAAGAAGTATACAAAGGCTACCAAGGGGAAGAAGATAAAGTTTGTTTTCAGGGTTTTCATCATTAAACAAAAGGGACATAAGAACGAAATACCAGGGTCAAAGAAGCTCGCAACGCATCACCTTTTCTTCCGCCTTTGGCCTCCTACGCACACCCAACCTTCCCCCTCCGTCTCCAAGGGTAACACTTCTCTTTTTCTTTCTTTCAAAAATACCTCAAATAATCATGTGAGAAAAACGAAGTTAGAATCGAAATGAATCAAAATCTTAACATGCAGTAGCAAAAACCCTAACAAAATAGAAAACGAAATTGGTACCTTGAATCCGTCGCCCTAATGCTTTGTTGGAGGGAAGAAGAAGGTTAAGGATACTGGTGGCCATGGACAAGAGTTCAGAAGCGGGCATGTGAGCAACGAGGAAATCAAGGCGAAGAAGACGAGCAAATGAACAAACGGCGCAAAACCTTAACCCTAATATGTTTTCCCTAAAACACATGTTTAACCCTAAAAACAAATTATGAGTTGTGAATGGATCTGACCCGTCTTTTGCCTAAGCCCAACGATTTCTTTTTACACCCCCTATTTCTGTTGCTTTCTGATTAGGCCCCCTTAAGCCCTTTGGCCCATGCATTGTTTATATTTTTACCCCCCTTTTGATTTTTGATTTCTATTTGTTTTCTTTACCCTTTTTTTTTAGAGTTTTATTAATTTAATTAATTAGTAACTTAATCGAATAGAGGGGTCATTTAATTAAACAAGTTTTAAATAATTTGACCATTTTATTAGTTTAAGTTTAAGATTAATTTAGTGATTTTAGTATTATGTTTTAATTAGATTTAAGTTAATAACTTTTAAGTTTTAATTTAGTTTAATTATTCAATAACTCTTAAAAATAATATTTTATATTAATATTAAAAACATATAATAATAAAAACTCTAAAAAACATTAAAAACATTTTATTTTCTTTTAATTAATTCTCATGCTTTGTCCATATTAAAAAATGCATAAAAATGAAAACTATTAAAACATTTTCTTTTCCTTAATATTAGAATAAAAATACAAAAAATACATTTTCACATCCTTTAGTTTATTATTTAATCATTGTTATGGTTGTATATCATTTATCTATCTAATTTTCTGTTTAATTATTTCATTTTTACTTGTTTATTCTATTTACGTCTAAATCCAAGGGAAAAAATGATTAAATTTGTCGACTTCATGTCCTCAAGTCCAATCGCGCGAACATCTGCATTTCATTAAAACTTAAGACAATTTTTCCCCAAATATTCAATCTTTTCAAAATTTATACCTTTTAAGCAAAAACTTCGACATTAGGTCGTCGTATCTTCAAAAACCCGTCTGTATCCCTTTTCGGCCAAAACAATTTATTTTTAAATCAAACGAACAATTTTAATAAACAGATATTTCAAAAGGTTCCAATAGAGTACTATAGATACATTGGGTGCTAATACCTTCCCAGTGTATAACCAACCCCCGAACCATAGATCTCTTTTCAAAAACACCTTGTATTTTTATTACTTTTAGAAAGTATAATTTTACATTGCATACTTTAGGGATTTATTTCGCTCTTTCCCCTTTTCCCTTGGAAATAATAAAGCGCGGTGGCGACTCTTGCTTTTGTGAGACGAATTAATCAATAATTCGATCTCCGATTTACCCCGCTACATACTCTCCCCCGAGCAAAGTTGGTCTCCCATAAGCCCTAAAAAGGCACAACATCTCCAGCAAGTCAGTCAACGCTCTCCCTAAGCAGAGTTAGTTTACTGTCAGCCTTAAGGAAGTTGGGTATCCCCAGAAAATCTCAATATTCCCCAGCGGAGTATACAGACGTTCCTAAGCAAAGCATCCCCGGCAGTCTTAATATAAGTTTGTACCCCAGCGGAATACCAGACACTCCATTGGAGCCATTCCCCAGTACAGTCTCAAAAGTCTCCCCAGGAGAGTTGAACCATCTCCCCCAGTAGATTCTTGAAGCTTATCCCTAGTAGATTCTGGAAGCTTATCCCCTGCAGAGCGAACGCGTCTCCCCGACTTTATTCAAAGGTTATTCTCCACCAGAGCTTATAACTGGGTTATCCTCAGCTAATTGCCACGGAAAGATCGTCCTCGGCAAAGCTTTCCCTATCCCCCAGCGGAGTTCATCAAATCTTCCAACATAACATATCAACGGTATCCCCAGCGGAGTTCTCATAAAAACCTCAGTGAAATATCTCTCCCCACAGAGTAATTCCCCGCAGAGTAATCTCTCCATCAAGTTTATTCCCCCAACGGAGTCATCTTCCCCTACCGGTTTATTCTTGCAACCATCATCCCCAGCGAAAACGAAGAACTCTATTCTTCAAAACATCAGCCCAGGATTCAACTTCTCGGCATCCGTCAAGGATTTATTTTCCTAGACGAAAATACATTCATAAACATATCACATGTCATACATCCTGCTTATATACACAATGTATGCACATACGCATCATATCACACAATCTCATTTCTCCCTGAGAACATCATGACATCATGCTTTTCATACATCATGACATAGCATACAACTGATGTTTTACCTTTTCAGGAAAACGGTCAATCCAAAGATAATTACTATCAACTGTCGCAATTCCATATTCGATACCTGTATCTAGCCATGGCATATCTGTGAGCGATCAATTCCAGATTCGATTCCTGTATCCAGCCAGGGCACGTCTGAAGAGTTTGAAGATTCGATTCCTATATCTAGCCAGGGCATATCTGTTGACGACTAATTCCAGATTCGATTCCTGTATCCAGCCAGGGCACGTCTGAAGAGTTTAAAGATTCGATTCCTGTATCCAGCCAGGGCATATCTGTTGACGACTAATTCCAGATTCGATTCCTGTATCCAGCCAGGGCACGTTTGAAGAGTTTGAAGATTCGATTCCTGTATCCAGCCAGGGCATATCTGTTGACGACTAATTCCAGATTCGATACCTGTATCCAGCCAGGGCATATCTGTAGATGACTAATTCCAGATTCGATTCCTGTATCCAGCCAGGGCACGTCTGAGAGTTTGAAGATTCGATTCCTGTATCCAGCCAGGGCATATCTGTTGACGACTAATTCCAGATTCGATTCCTGTATCCAACCAGGGCACGTCTGAAGAGTTAGAAGATTCGATTCCTGTATCCAGCCAGGGCACGTCTGAAGAGTTTGAAGATTCGATTCCTGTATCCA
Organism: Vicia faba; assembly: GCA_948472305.1. NCBI lineage: Eukaryota > Viridiplantae > Streptophyta > Magnoliopsida > Fabales > Fabaceae > Vicia > Vicia faba. The sequence continues at coordinate 1,171,169,154 of OX451739.1, forward strand.
GCCAGGGCACGTCTGAAGAGTTTGAAGATTCGATTCCTGTATCCAGCCAGGGCATATCTGTTGACGACTAATTCCAGATTCGATTCCTGTATCCAACCAGGGCATATCTGAAGAGTTTGAAGATTCGATACTTGTATCCAGCCAGGGAATGTCTGTTGACAACTAATTCCAGATTCGATTCCTGTATCAAGTCAGGGCACGTCTGAAGAGTTTGAAGATTCGATTCCTGTATCCAGCCAGGGCATATCTGTTGACGACTAATTCCAGATTCGATTCATGTATCCAGCCAGGGCACGTCTGAAGAGTTTGAAGATTCGATTCCTGTATCCAGCCAGGGCATATCTGTTGACGACTAATTCCAGATTCGATTCCTGTATCCAGCCAGGGCACGTCTGAAGAGTTTGAAGATTCGATTCCTGTATCTAGCCAGGGCATATCTGTTGACGACTAATTCCAGATTCGATTCCTGTATCCATCCAGGGCACGTCTGAAGAGTTTGAAGATTCGATTCCTGTATCCAGCCAGGGCATATCTGTTGACGACTAATTCCATATTCGATTCCTGTATCCAGCCAGGGCATATCTGTTGACGACTAATTCCAGATTCTATTCCTGTATCCAGCCAGGGCATATCTGTGAGTAACTGATTGTAGATTCGACGCCTGTATCCATCCAGGGCATGTCTGCATGAAGAGTTTAGAGACTCGACTCCTGTATCCAGCCAGGGCACGTCTGTAAGCAACCTTTTGAAGTTCCAGATTCGATACCTGTATCTAGCCAGGGCATGTCTGTGAACGACTGAGTGAAGATCAACACCTGTAATAGGCCTGGAAATTATCTTTCTCAGGTACGCAAGTTCTCGCTAAGGAATCTCTTACGCGATCGACACCTAGATGGCATCTATAAGCCCATCTCCACAACTATCCATCACAGTTCCAAATGGCATCTATAAGCCCATTCCCGACAAGATTATGTCACATCTCCAGATGGCATCTATAAGCCCATCCTCCTATCCACCATCTCTCCAAATGGCATCTGTAAGCCCATTCCCGACATCACATTGCTGATACTCTACTATGTGAGTGCAAATTTCTGGGCACTCTGGTGTTCAATCATCTTCCACCCTCGAATCACGAAAGGCACACAAGTCAATCTACATCCTCAGGTCTAAGAAGATTGAACAGGGGCAACTGTTGTACCCCAAAATTTTCCCTCCCATATTCTTCAAAGTTTTGACAAACATCATCTCAATTTGCTCAAGTCTACTCAAGGGTTGCACAGTTCAAACACCCTCCTAAGCCAGTCAAATTAGGGTTTTGTTTCTTGCAAGGAAGTTGAGGTTTTCAAGGGCTCAATCAAGTCCCATATGCTCATATACATTGTCAAACACCTACATGTCAAGTTTCAAGGCTCACAAGGTCAAGTTGCACAGTCAAAAACCCTAATTGCTTCACAATCAACTGTAGGGGCAAAATGGTCATTTGGCAGTCAAAAGTCAAAAATTTTGGTCAACATATTATTTTGAAGCCACAATCATCATTTGGTCAAATATTGACCATGATTTCACAAGAATGGCTCAAAAATCATCAAGATGCAAAAGTTTCTATTTTTGGACAGCTAAAAAGTCAACTGAAACTTGACCAAGGCATAACTTTTTCATGGTTCATCATAAAAATCCCATCCAATGCTCATTTTGAAGGGGATGACATTTCCTACTACTCATCTTCACATTCCAAGTCCAATAAATGCTCTCACAAAAAGTTATCAATTTCAACATTATAGGTCATTTTCAAAAGTCAACAAAAAGGCATTTTAAGTCAAAGACCATAACTTGAGATTGGTAACTCAAAATGACATTGGACCAAAGGCATTGGTTAGAGGACTTCAAGACCTTTCCAAAATGTCAAAGAACCTGTTCATATGATCAAAATTGAGCAAGATATGCATTGGAGAAGTTGGGAAATTTTTGTGAAATGGCAAAAGTCAACTATCCTTGAAACTTCAATTTTTGACAAAAGGGCCCACTTTTTCCACTTGATTCATCCTTGTCATGCCACCCACGTGTCCCATGATTAAATTCAAGATTAAACATTTATTTTTTCTATTTTTATTTAATTTTATTGATTTAATTCATTTTAAATCCATAAAATTCAAATAAAAATCAAAAAAATTAATTAAGTGATATCTTGTGGTTTGAATGACCTTGATGCATCATAATACACATGCCAAATTCGTGTAAAGTCTATTTCCAGCATGAAATTCAAATTTTGAACAAAATTGGCAAGTTGTTTTAATGGTGGTTATGGAGAAATCTCAAAACATAATTGCATTGGTTTAAGGCTCATAATATTGATTGATTCTCATTCATACACATATATGCAAATGTTCCAGACCAAGGACACGATCTAGAAACCTCTGAAACGGCATAACCAAGTTCAAAATTTTGGAAGAAAAGTCACAAACTGAAATCCATATTGCAGGATAATTCACACCCTTTTCTTGGTTCCATCACGTTACTGACATTGCCAGGAATCTATTGCCATCAAGAACAAGCCTTAGCACTCAAGGAAACGGCCAAACAGAACCACGGTTTGAACAAACTTTTCCATAATCGAAATCCATTTTTTACGCATCATTAACACATTTGAATACTGCTTTGCATTTCTAACATTGTTATGAAGCTTTTGATATAATTTAATTTGATTATGGTGCCTTAAAATGAAAGTTGCCATTGTTAAGTTCTAGGGTTTCAGAGCTTTCGAATTGGGGCTTTGCACATACTATAAAATCAGAACCTCCAAGACCCATGGTTGAATTCAGAAGGACGAGACAAACACAACCCAACCATCGCGCCCTTTTTATGTTCACTATATAGCTAATCGCTATTTTCCACAGTTTTGCATTGTGGGGGTTAAAAACCCCCGCTATCTTGTTTCTATTTTGCAGATAAACGAAGACGATGATGAGGTGTCCATGCATGGCTGGCTGATTCAAATAAACGCGCGGATTTTTTTTAATTTCCAGAATAACGTTTGTTTTCATATTTAATTTTCTTTGTTTGTTATGTTAACAAAAACACTCAAGTGGCCCAGTGGAAGGTGGCGTGGCTTGCAACCATTGGGACCTGGGTTCGATTCCTAGGTCCCCCCATAATTCAATGTTATTTTTTCTAATGCATTCTCGTGTAGATTCCCAAATGATGAGCACCATAAACCTCACATCTCAGCTTGCCAAGTGTCCCTCAGAAGCAGATCCAAAGGCCTGGATTGGACGAGCACCATACTCCTGGTCAACCTACACCATGGACAATCTCCAAAAGTCAAACATGGCTTTGTGTTAACGGGCCTCAGATTCCAATTTTCACCTCCATATTGGGCCCAGACCCCCTCCCTTGGTTTATTCTTTTTCTTTTTCTTTTTTATATTTTTTAATTTAGTTAACTTTTTAATTATTATTATCACCAAAATTAACCAATTAATATTTTTTCACAACAAAACCAAAAAACAAAAAAATGTAAATACTTTATTAATTTCATTTAGGTAATTATTTTGTAAATAAATACTAATAAATTGAATTAGTTTTAATTAGGTAACTTTAACTTTTTTTTCTTAACAACTAAAATAAATTTAGAATTAGGTTTTTATTAAATTTTAATTTTATTTCCTTTTATTTTATTTTCATAAAAAACATAAAAATACAAAAAACTTTTATTTTTTTAATTAATTAATTAATTAGATTAGTTATTAATTTTAATTTCATTTAATCACAAAAAGGACAAAAAATTCATTTCTTTTCTTAAAAGGGTCAAAACCCTTAGGACGTTCCAATTTAATTCTCGCGCGCATTTATTTATTTTTGATTATTTATGTAACTGTCTCCAAATATGTAATAGTTAAATAGGAATTTTTACCACTTTATTTAATTTCTCGTACTTATTTACCAAAACGGGTTTTTGTTTTTGGCGATGTATAGACCCGCGCCTTGTAATAGTTAGAATTTACATTTCTGCAATTTACTTTCCGTACCCCTAACTGTTAAATGCATGAAAAAATGTATGTAAATAAAATTAATCCGTAGCTCACAAATAACATGTACAAAGACAATTAACTGAAAAACAACACACAAAGCACATGCCACTTCTAGGGTACGCCTCACTGGTTGCCTCGAAACGTGGTCATCAAGTATAGGACGTCTTAGAGGTCGCCCTTCTGTCCAAAATATCCAGTCGCCTCGAAACAGATTCCTCGGATAAAAAAGGATCTAGGACATTAGGGTTACTTCTAAGGTGTCCTACCGTTGCTTCGGTGACCACATTGTCCCGATAATCGAATTGACCCGAACACCTCCAACGACGGTGCTACCTATCTCTCAATGGTGGGATAGCACTATCTAAAGGACTCTTACACAACTTAATTCCTTAGAGTAGGTAGATTCTCTTAAGTACTTGCTCTTTTCAAAAGAAACAAAAACAACTTGTTGCACTCACACTTTCTAAAAGTTTTCAAATAAATTTTTCCTACACTCTTGAGGACAAATACAAGAGTTACTCAGAAATTTTTCAAACGAAAATGTTTCAAAACCCACTCACACTTGAAAAGCAAACAAATTTTGAAAACATAAGAGCAAATACCTAAGAGCCCGTGGATAACCACGGATAGAAAGGGTGCTAACACCTTCCCTTTCTATAAATCTACCTCCCGAACCGAGAAACATTCTCAAAGAAGGAATTTTGTTGTGCTTTTGTCCTTTCCATGTTGGAGAACATAAAAGACGGTGGTGACTCTTGCTTACCGTGACATTTCGCGAAACCAGCTAAAAACAGTCAGTTCTATTTCCACCGGTCACAACTATGATCACCGCTCTATGCGAATAGTTCAAGATTTATCATCATAATTCATCTCCCTATCGGCCGAAGATGAACAGTGTTGTTGAAGCCGCGAACAAAAATATCAAGAAGATCATTCAAAAGATGACAGTCACTTACAAGGAATGGCATGAGATGTTACCATTTGCTCTACATGGATATCGTACCACAGCACGTACTTCAACAGGGGAAACCCCATTTTCTTTGGTATATGGCATGGAAGCTGTTCTACCCATGGAAGTTCAGATTCCTTCCTTAAGGATTATGAAAGACGCTGGTTTGAGTGAAGACGATTGGATTCAGACCCGGCTTGATCAACTTAATTTGATCGACTAAAAGCGACTTACTGTTGTTTGTCATGGTCAGACGTATCAAAAACGGATGATCAAGGCTTTCAACAAGAAAGTCAGGCGTCAGGTATATCAAGTCGGAGATCTTGTAATCAAGCGGTTCATCTTACCGCAAAGTGATCCCAGGGGCAAGTGGACTCCTACCTACGAAGGACCATTTGTGATCAAGAGCATCTTTTCTGGTGGGGCATTGATTCTGACCACCATGGACGGCGACGACTTGCCGCACCCTGCGAACGCAAACATAGTCAAAAGATACTACGCATAAAACGACCCGGAAAGTTGAAAACCCGAAAGGGCGACTTGGGAAAAAATGGGCATCCCGGTGAATCGAAAACCCGAAAGGGAGGTTCAGGCAAAAATTAGGGATAAAACAAAAAAATCTGTACACCCGGCAAGTTGAAAACCCGAAAGGGCGACTTGGGCAAAAAAGGGTTTCCCGATGGATCGAAAACTCGAAAGGGCGGTTCAGGCAAAAGTTAGGGAATTAAAGCGTATGACTATGTCTCATCTGATCACTTTAAGAACAATCTCTTCACCAACAAGCTCCAAGCTTCTGATCAATCCAGTCATCGGCGGATGAAGCAGCGAATGGATAAGATATTCAGAGTTGTGAAGGCTATAGCAGAATGGGAATCCCATGGAATTATTACACATAGCCATCTTTCTTTTGTATAAAATTTTTCAATTTTTAAGACAACATTCTCTTACTAGGATGTCTGTCTCCTTTGTACAAAGATATTCATGAAAGTTAAATACAAAGATACTTCAAAGTGCAGAAATTTGCTTGCCTTTCTTTTCTTTTTACACTTATGTTTTATTTGAAAACGTCCAATGTTTTGTTAAATAGGCATATGCATTTGAATATAATCATTGCTTACAAATAAAACGAATTTGAAAAAGGATGATTACTGATAGGTTGAAGGTGTAGGAAGAAATATTTGTGCCATTTAAGAAGAAATCCCCTACGATACATCATTCAGATCCTCAACAAAGCTAAAATTTGGAGTATATTTCCCCAACGGAGTTAAGCTTCAAGATCCTCAGTAGAGCCAGTGCATTCTAAAACTTGATTCCCCAGCTGAGTTAGGTTTCAAAATTCCCATCAGAGTTAAGCTTCAAGATCCCCAGTGGAGCCCGACAACCCTGAAAGTCCTATCCCCAGTGGAGCCAGAATAGTGAGCATTTCCCCCCACAGAGTTATCTCCCAGCAAGATCGAAGATTCTCGGTCTCATTTCTCCAAGCAGAAGCCTTCTAGGTTTTAACTCCCCAGTAGAGATTTTCAATAGTTTTCCCTATATCCCAGGAAAGTCATGAAGGATTCCCATTCCCTGCAGAAGTTGTCAGAACCCTTGTAAATCCCCACAAGTCACTAAGGATTTTCAATCTCCAACAGTGGTCCCAGGATTTCTCATTCTCAACAATCAGAGATCTTTAATCCCCAGCATCGGTCAAGGATTTACTTTCCCCGACAGCAGTCAAAGATCTCATTATCTCAAATTGTCAAGGATTTATTTTCCTCAGCAAGACAACTACTCAACTTACATGCATAACCATTACATTCATATATCGTAAACATTGATGAAACACAATTCATTGCATCATACATATCATGCAATATAACTTTGTGTTTTAACTAACATTTTACCCTTTTCAGGATAAGATTAAAAGGCTTTTGTTAACAATTACTGAAATACAGTACAGATACACCCCAGACACGGCGGTCATTCTACTACTCATTCAGACTTCAACAATCTGATATAGACTAGATACGCTCCAGACACGGCAGCCATTCTATCTCTCATTCAGATTCAACTATCAACCACAAGTTCAGATACGCTCTAAACACAGATGCCCTTCTGGCCCTTACACTAGCAGTTTGATTCTCCCCAGTGCAATCGCCACGGAAGTCATTCTGTCACTTATTCAGATCCCAGTTACAGTCTCAGATACACTCCAGACACGGAAGTCATTCTGCTACTCATACAGATCTCAACCTCATATACGGTCCAGATACAGTTGCCATTTTGTCACTCATTCAGAATTTATCCCCCAACACAGAGATGCTCCATACACAGATGTTTCTCTGTCGCCCACTCAGAATTCAGATACAATACAGATACAATCCAGACACGACAGTCATTCTGATATTCATTCAAAGTTCAAATACAGTTACAGCTCAGATACACTCCAAACACGGGCGCCATTCTTTCGCTCATACATACTCAGTCTCCAGATACAGTTCAAATGCATTCCAAACACGGATACCATTTTAGTACTCATTCTTTTGACCTACCACATTGCAATTCAACAAAAATTCTTGGATGGCATCTTTAAGCCCATCTCTAGCAAGATTCTACCATCTCTAAATGGCGTCTTTAAGCCCATTTCCTCAGCTATATTCTGACGAGTGCAAATTTACGGGCACTCTAGTGTCCAATCCTCTTTTACCTTCGAGTCGCGAAAGGCAAACTTTCCAATCTAACTCTTCAGGTTCAAGAAGATTGAACAGGGGCAACTGTTGTACCCCAAAATTTGCCCTCTTATTTCATCAACATTTCTCATCACAAGACTCTTGGAACTCAAGATCAAGCTAGGGTTTGCTCTGCTCAAGACACCTCCTTGCACTGTTGATCTAAATTAGGGTTTGAGTTTGCACAAGGATGTTTTGACCTACAATTCCCAAAGTGACTTTCATACTTCATGTTGGACTCATAAGTTTGTCCATACCAAGTTTCAAGCCTTGATTCAAATTTTTGCCCAGTCAATTGGACAGTTGACCTAGAAATCAGCTGTATTGGGAAAAAGTCAACTGTGGCCAATTGACAGTCAAACCTCACCAAATTTGATCCACATCAAAATTATGAACTCATATGAACCATTTGATCAAGTTTGGATCACAATTCCACAAGAAATTTGATCAGATCATCAAAACGGCAAAATGGTCATTTTTAGGGTTTTGACTGTACAAAGGCATTTTTTGACTGTTTGACCTAACAAATGGCAAATCAAGCTCAATCATGGAATCAATGACATTATCTTTATCCATTCAAAAAGTTCAAAAGATCTCAAATGCATAGGATTGACAGATGAATTTTTCAATCAACTGATCAAAATTTGACTGTATACTGAAAAGTCAAACTTTGACTTTTTGGTCAAAATCAAGTGCCAAGGGTCATTTTTAATCAAGACATGTCAAATTATGAAACTTGTTCATCAAGAAACCCAAAAATGCAAATTAGGGTTTAAAATGGAAAATTTTCATAACTTAGAAATTTTCTAAGTTATAAAATTTTCTTATTTTGTCCTAACTTTGTCCCATTTTTTCACCAAGATGCAAATGGATTCAAACAAAACTTGCAACATGAAAGTTGTATTCCATCACAAAGTCTACAACTTTGATTCACAAAGTTTTCTCAAAAGAAGCTTGGATCTCAAGTTATGATTTTTGGAACAAGGGTACCAAAAACTTTTAACTTAGAGAAATTTTGCCCTAGTTTAGGCAGGATTTTAACCCATCTTCTTGGCCATTTTTCACATAGTTCCACTTGGATTATTAAGTTGCATTTCAAATATGGATTATAGTAAATGTTTCAAGCTTTCCAAATTGTCCAAGAACTCCTCAAACACCTTTGTGGTTAGGGAGAATCGAATGCTTGAAGTTGGCAAAAACTCACTTTGAAACCATGGTCAATACATGTTCATACCAAGTTGCAAATCTGACCAAACTAGCTTAGTACATGATTACAGGCCTCTAAACCAATTAAAACTCAAAAATTGAATGCAAATACATTGGATATTGGCATTATTCTGATCAAGAGAGCTTTATACAATGAACATTGCCATTTTGAGCATAAAGGCCACACTTCCATTTTCATAAAGGGCACTTTATGTCAAATTGCTTTTTCTTGAGCCTTGAACTTTCTTCCTTTGCAGCAAACAAGCTCCACAATCTCAGGCTTAGTACAAGAATTTGGTGCATGCTTAGAGATAGCCTGTACAGGCCTATCTCACTTCACTTCCAACTTTGCTTTCAAAACAAGTCAAAGGGCCAAAAAGCTTGTATCTCTCATATCTGATAAAACCAACAAGAACAAAGTTGTCAAACAAGTTTTTCATATCCACACAAGTCAGAAGCACGAGCCCTTGACCCCTTAAACCTCCTTGTACACAAAATCACCATTTTTCTGCAAAACAGGGCAAGCCCTGCAGAACCACCTCCATATCCACTTTCCCTCGTGCGTTTTGCCTCAAAATTGTTCCAATATCTTCCATCCAACTCACCTAAACTATTCCAGACCTCCATTGCCAGTTGTAACACCATTAACACACATTGCAATTTTTGTTTGGAAGCTTTGCAGGTTGAGTTTTGTAGCACGATTCAGGCTACTTCAAAACAAGTCAAGCATTGGGAAAGCTTCATTGGACCTCAGGCAAGCTCAAAAGAACCTCAAGCACCCTTGGAAGTTGCTGCATTGTCCAGCTCGAAGTCAACTGAAACAGGTATTTCATGAACTTCTATCTCTCTATTTAGGAATAGTTAGACTTAGGTTTGTGAATGAAAGATGTTGTATTCATAGCTCTGAAACCATACATGTGCTTAGTTTTCATTTATATTAATCCTGCCATGAGAATTTTGTTCATGAACTTTCTGAAAAAACTAGGTTAAGAATTAGGGCCAGAGAAATTCTCTCTGGTCTTTGAATGTTAGCTTAAGTTTTTTATATGGTTAGATTCGTTGTTTGATGCTCTACAAGTTTCATGTTATGAGTTTTGTAAAAAAAGTAAGGAATCAGAAGATAGCACTTGATACACAGAACGCGCGTTTTGTTTGAACTGTGGAAGAAGACGAAGTGGCTTGGGTTGGGCCTGATTGCTTTTGCTTCTCACACATGCATTTTCAGTTCACACCCCCCTGGCCCATTTCTTTGTATATTTGTCATTTTTGCATTTTTATTTTTTATTCTGACTTTATTATTTTATGTCCAAATATAAAAAATGCCAAAAATTATTTTTATATTATTTTTACATTTATTTTGTATTTATTTTTATTTTTACTAGTATAAAAATGTTTAAATACTTCATATTCTTTTATTAAAACTTAAAAAATAATGTAAAAAAAATATGTTTATTTTCATTTATTATTTTATACACATTTGAAAATATTTTTTGAAATATATACCTTTTTTGTAAATAATTAATTTTATTTTTATACACACTTAATATACTTAATTTATTTAATACATATATATACATATTTTATTAAATAATTAGGACCAAAAAAATACAAAATAATACATTTTTATTTTTATTAATATTTTATACTAAAAATCCTTTTTTTTAATATACTTTTATTTTTTGTACAAATTAATACATTATTATATACAAATAATAAATAATACCATTTATTTAGGTAATTAGGGTTTTTGCCCTAAAGACAAAAATAATTAAAATTGACTTTTTATTTATTTACATTTCTCATTAAAAATACTTTCTACATACATATAATCTCTTTTTGCATAATACATTTTCTCTAACATTTATTTATTGTATTTTATTCAATTATTGTACATTTGAATATTATGCCTTACCCATTCAATATGGTTGTAATAATTTAGGATTTAATTTCTTGCAAAATAATCCCCAATTCAAATTTGTACCCCCCCCCCCCCCCCCCGCCCCCTCCCTATATCATGTTGTAATAGTGTAGAATTTAATTCTCGCACCTTTAAATGCTTTCAATTATGCCATGATTAGACCTAGGGTTTGTATGCAAAATAAAATCAACAAATAGCTTGACCTAATCCAAGATAACAATGCATGAAAAAACAAACACAATGCACACTTGCACCCCTAGGGTTACAATCCACTTGTTGCCTTCAAAAATGGGCCATGATATGCATGTCAAGTACTTTGGCAAAACAAAAGATCATAGTCCCTCGATGACGCTATCTGAGTTGCCTAAACAAAAATGATCAAGTCCCTCAAGAAAATTGCCCAAAATACTTGACACTATTGCTATCATGGTCTATACGATGACCCACGCCTATCCCGTTTAACATCCTAACACAAGGTTGTTCACCAAATATAATGGTGAAGCAACACTGTTAAAAGGGTTAAAAACATAAGAAAGATCTTTGAGTAAAATAGGGTAGACAACTCTTAGTTACTTGATCAAAGCTTACAAAAACATCCTTGCTATCTTCAAAACACACTTCACAACACAATTTCAAAACCCTACTTTCAAACATTGAAAACTTTTCAAAAGACAAAAACACCTTTGTATACCTTTACAAACAAGAATCATTACAAAGGTTTCCACAACGATGGCCTCTTTTCAAAACATCTTTCAAAATCACACACAAAGCACCATTTCAAACAATTGAAGAGCACCATTTCAAACAATTGAAAAGCAAAGCAAGTAATCTAAGCAAGTAACTAAGAGCCCATGGATAACCATGGATAGAAAGGGTGCTAATACCTTACCTTTCTATAATCTACTCCCTGAACCCAAGAAAACATCTCAAAGGTCTTTCTTGTGCCTTTTGACCTTTCCTTAGGATAAAATAAAAAGTCGGTGGCGACTCTTGCTAAACTGAAACATTTGTGAACACAAACGCAAAATCCCAAGTCAGTTCTCCCACTGTATCACATATGGAATCTTTAAGCCCATCTCCAGAAATATTTTACCATCTCCAAATGGCATCTTTAAGCCCATTCCCACATCTATGTTTTGACGAGTGCAAACTTACGGGCACTCTAGTGTCCAATCCTCTTTTACCTTCGAGTCACGAAAGGCAAACTTGCCAATCTAACTCTTCATGTTCAAGAAGATTTAACAGGGGAAACTGTTGTACCCCAAAATTTTCCCTCTCATTTCATCAACATTCCTCATCACAAGACTCTTGGAACTCAAGATCAAGCTAGGGTTTGCTCTACTCAAGACACCTCCCTGCACTGTTGACCTAAATTAGGGTTTGAGTTTGCACAGTGATGTTTTAACCTACAATGCCCAAAGTTACTTTAATACTTCATATTGGACTCACAAGTTTGTCCATACCAAGTTTCAAGCCTTGATTCAAATTTTTGCCCAGTCAATTGGACAGTTGACCTAGAAATCAGCTGTATTGGGGGAAAAGTCAACTGTGTCCAATTGAGAGTCAAACCTCATGAAATTTGATTCACATCAACATTATGAGCTCATATGAACCATTTGATCGAGTTTGGATCACAATTCCACAAGAAATTTGATCAGCTCACCAAAAGGGTAAAATGGTCATTTTTAAGGTTTTGACTGTACAAAGGAAATTTTGGACTGTATGACCTAGACAATGGAAAATCAAGCTCAACCATGGACTCAAGGACTCAATAACATTATCTTGATCCATTCAACAAGTTCAAAAGATCCCAAATGCATAGGATTGACAGATGAATTTTTCAGTTAATTGATTAAAATGTGACTGTATACTGAAAAGTCAAACTTTGACTTTTTGGTCAAAATCAAGTTCCAAGGGTCATTTTTCATCAATACATGTCAAATTATGAAACTTGTTCATCAAGAAACCCAAAAATTCAAATTAGGGTTTAAAATGGAAAAATTTCATAACTTAGAAAATTTCTAAGTTATAAAATTTTCTTATTTTGTCCTAACTTTGTCCCATTTTTTCACCAAGATGCAAATGGATTCAAACAAAACTTGCAACATGAAAGTTGTATTCCATCACAAAGTCTACAAATTTTACTCAAAAAGTTTTCTCAAAAGAAGCTTGTATCTCAAGTTATGATTTTTGGAACAAGGGTACCTAAAACTTTTAACTTAGAGAAATTTTGCCCTAGTTTAGGCAGAATTTTGACCCATCTTCTTGGCCATTTTTCACATAGTTCCACTTGGAGTCTTAAGTTGCATTTCAAAGATGGATTATATTACATGTTTCAAGCTTTCCAAATTGTCCAAGAACTCCTCAAACACCTTTATGGTTAGGGATAATCGAATGCTTGAAGTTGGCAAAAACTCACTTTGAAACCATGGCTAATACATGTTCATACCAAGTTGCAAATCTGACCAAACTAGCTTAGTACATGATTACAGGCCTCTAAACCAATTTACACTCCAAAATTGAATGCAAATATATTGGATATTGGCATTGTTCTGATCAAGAGAGCTTTGTACAATGAACATTGCCATTTTAAGCATAAAGGCCACACTTCCATTTTCATAAAGGGCACTTTATGTCAAATTGCTTTTTCTTGAGCCTTGGACTTTCTTCCTTTGCAGCAAACAAGCTCCACAATCTCAGGCATATTACAAGAAGTTGGTGCATGCTTAGAGATAGCCTGTACAAGCCTATCTACTTCACTTCCAACTTTGCTTTCAAAACAAGTCAAAGGGCCAAAAGCTTGTATCTCTCATATCTGGAAAAAACCAACAAGAACAAAGTTGTCAAACAAGTTTGGCATATCCTCACAAGTCAGAAACACGAGCCCTTGACCCCTTAAACCTCCTTGTACACAAAATCACCATTTTTCTGCAAAACAGGGCAAGCCCTGCAGAACCACCTCCATCTCCACTTTCCCTCGTGCATTTTGCCACAAACTTGTTCCAATATCTTCCATCCAACTCACCTAAACTATTCCATACCTCCATTACCAGCTGTAACACCATTAACACACATTTCCATTTTTGTTTGGAAGCTTTGCAGGTTGAGTTCTGTAGCACGATTCAGGCTACTTCAAAACAAGCCAAGCATTGGAAAAGCTTCAGTGGACCTCAGGCAAGCTCAAAAGAACCTCAAGCACCCTTGGAAGTTGCTGCATTGTCCAGCTCGAAGTCAACTGAAACAGGTATTTCATGAACTTCTATCTCTCTATTTAGGAATAGTTAGACTTAGGTTTGTGAATGAAAGATGTTGTATTCATAGCCCTGAAACCATACATGTGCTTAGTTTTCATTTATATTAATCATGCTAGGAGAATTTAGTTCATGAACTTTCTGAAAAAACTAGGTTAAGAATTAGGGCCAGAGAAATTTTCTCTGGTCTTTGAGAGTTAGCTTAAGTTTTTTATATGGTTAGATTCGTTGTTTGATGCTCTACAAGTTTCATGTTATGAGTTTTGTCAAAAAAGCAAGAAATCAGGAGATAGCATTTTGTGTACAGAAGCGCGCGTGTTTCTGTTCAAAGGAAGAAGATGAAGTGGTCTTTGGGCTGGGCCTGTACAGGCTTGCTTTTGGCACCCCCCCTCTTTTCTTTTTACACCCCCTGGCCCATTTCTTGTATATTTGTCATTTTTGCATTTTTATTTCATTTCTGATTTTGATATTTTATTTTCTAATATAAAAAATACTTAAAAAATATTTTCATAAATTTTTATATTTATTTGATATTTATTTTAATTGATTCTAGTATTAATACATTAAATATTGTATATTCATTTTGTTTAAATTTAAAAAGCAATGTAAAAAACACTTTTATTTTTATTTATTATTTTTATATACATTTGAAAACATTTTTTTGAAATATATACATTTTGTAAATAATTAATTTTTATTTTTATATACTTAATATATTTGATATATATATATATATATATATATATATATATATATATATATATATATATATATATATATATATATATATATATATATATATATATATATATATATATATATATATATATATATATATATATATATATATATATATATATATATATATATATATACTTATATACTTATATACTTTATTTCATTAAATAATTAGAGCAAAAACACAAAAATAATACATTTTTATTTTTATTAATAATTGATACTAAAAATACCTTTTTTACAATATACTTTTATTTTTTGTACAAATTGATACATTATTGTATATAAATAATAAATAATATTATTTATTTAAGAAATTAGGGTTTTTGCCCTAAAAAAAATAATTGAAATTGATTTTTTATTTATTTACATTTCACATTAAAAATACTTTTTACATACATAAAAACTTTTTTTTTGCATAATACATTTTAGTTAATATTTATTTATTACATTTATTTAAATATTGTACATTTAAATATTATGCCTTACCCATTCAATATGGTTGTAATAATTCAGGATTTAATTTCTTGCAAAATAATTCCCAATTCAAAATTGTACCCCCCTCCCTATATCATGTTGTAATAGTGTAGAATTTAAATTCTCGCACCTTTAAATGCTTTCAATTATGCCATGATTAGACCTAGGGTTTGTATGCAAAATAAAATCAACAATTAGTTTGACCTAATCCAAGATAACAAGGCATGAAAATAAACACAATGCACACTTGCACCCCTAGGGTTTCAATCCACTTGTTGCCTTCAAAAATGGGCCATGATATGCATGTCAAGTACTTTGGCAAAACAAAAACAAAACAAAAGATCATAGTCCCTCGATGACGCTATCTGAGTTGCCTAAACAAAATGATCAAGTCCCTCAAGAAAATTTCCAAAAATACTTGACACTATAGCAATCATGGTCTATACGATGACCCGCGCCTGTCCCGTTTAACATCCTAACAAAAGGTTGTTCACCAAATACAATGGTGAAACAACATTGTTAAAAGGGTTAAAAACATAAGAAAGATCTTTGAGTAAATAGGGTAGACAACTCTTAGTTACTTGATCAAAGCTTGCAAAAACATCCTTGCTATCTTCAAAAACACACTTCACAACACAATTTCAAAATCCTACTTTCAAACATTGAAGACTTTTCAAAAGACAAAAACACCTTTCTATACATTCAAAACAAGAATCATTACAAAGGTTGCCACAACGATGGCCTCTTTTCAAAACATCTTTCAAAACCACACACAAAGCACCATTTCAAACAATTGAAGAGCACCATTTCAAACAATTGAAAAGCAAAGCAAGTGATCTAAGCAAGTAACTAAGAGGCCATGGATAACCATGGATAGAAAGGGTGCTAATACCTTCCCTTTCTATAATCTACTCCCCAAACTCAAGAAAACATCTCAAAGGTCTTTCCTGTGCTTTTTGACCCTTCCTTAGGATAAAATAAAAAGGTGGCGACTCTTGCTAAACCGAAACATTTGCGAACACAAACGCAAAATCCCAAGTCAGTTCTCCCACCGTATCACACTACCTTACTAGGAGATATCTTGCATTGCCTTTATACCCGCACCATGAAGAAAAGAGGTACTCTTTTGTGTTGTATCCCCCTACTCACTAAGTGGTTCACTTCACACCTACCTCAGTCAGCATTTAAGAACGAGCAAAGACTAACTTTGTCTCAAAGGATGATGTCTCTCACCCACTCTGATACCCATTGGTGTTCGAGATCCTTGGAAGATGTCTCTATCATTGACCGCTGTAGGGAGTTCCCTAATGTACCTCTGCTTGGTATTAGGGGAGGTATCACCTACAACCCATGCTTAGCTCTCCGGTAGTTTGGGTATGCCTGAAGAGGCGACCCTCATGAGATTCTCATCCAAGGTCTGGTGTTCGACTACGACAAAGAAGACCAAGGTTACCGCCAGAGGTTTACACGTGCTTGGGGAATGGTGAATAAGGTGGACAATAGGACTTTGGGACATAAAAAATCTATCCCTCTCGAGCCTTACCTTAGGTGGGTACGAACTCGTGCCCAGAATCTCTTAATGCCTTACCCTTCCATCCTTCCTGTCATCATAGAGCCGATTGTCAAGGAGACGTCCCATACACTGTTCTTCATCTTAACATGCCTACCTCTCTCGAAGATTTGCAGAAAGCTTAGGTTCAGTTGAAGGAAGAGCGAGACACCTTTGAAGCCCAGTATTACGCCAGTGAGAAGAAGGTTTTGGAACTCACCAAGCTGCTTCATGAAGAGAAAAACTTGAATGCCTACATTGCTCTAAAGAGGATGTGTTCAGTCTTTTTGTCTTAGGAGTTTGGTTGTATTTTGTTTCTTTCATTTTAAGCCCAAGGAGGCATGATGTATTCAAACTTGGTTTTATTAATATAACGTGTGTTCTTTTTGGTTTGAACAAATTTAAATCTCTAAATTTCCTTGAAATCATTTGCATATTGCATCTTCATTCATCATAACATCATACAGGTTTCTCATAACAGGTCACCTTATCCTTCTACTGTTTATTTCAGTAAGATGGATGTTGAACAGACTGTGAAAGATCTTCAGGAGCAAAACGCCCAATTTCAACAAATGCTCTTGGCTCTGACAAAAGGACAAGAGGAGTTGAAGACGTTGTTGGCCAAAGAGAAGAAGAAGAAAACGAAGAAATCAACTGGTGTCGTGATCATGGGAAGAAGGTTTAAAGGACAAGCCAGACGGACTTTGGACTTTGAGACATCATCGGGTGAAGGAGATAATCAAGGGGACGGGACCTAGGAAGTGAACAACGACCCAACATCTGTAGAAGAGGAAGAACCCGATTACTCTAAGGAGCAATATCCTCCTGCTGATGATAAATACAAACAGCTAGAGGATCATTTGAATGCTATGGAGATTCAAAGGGTACCCGGTTTGGATTTTGAAGAATTAGGACTCATTTCAGGGGTTGTCATCCCACAAAAATTCAAGGTTCCCACTTTCGCCAAATACGACGGTGTCTCTTGCCCAAAGCTACATCTAAGGTCATACGTCAAAAAGATTCAACCCCATACGCCTGACAAGAATCTATGGGTGCATTTCTTCCAAGAGAGCTTATCTGGGACACAGTTGGATTGGTTCTATAAATTGGAAGGGACCAATGTTCGCAATTGGGAAGATTTGGATGCCGCTTTCTACAAACAATATCAGTACAATGATGATTTAGCTCCAACTAGGACACAATTGCAAGGCATGTCTATGGGAACAGGTGAAGGTTTTAAAACCTATGCTCAAAAATGGAGGGATCTCGCAGGCAGAGTCCAACCCCCTCTATCTGACAGAGAATTAATGGATATGTTCCTTGGCACCTTGTCAGGACCATTCTTCAACCACCTGATCGTGAGTTCCTCAGCTGGATTTACTGAATTAATCATGACTGGTGAGCGGGTCGAAGCTGGTATAAAAAGCGGAAAAATTCAAAGAGATGCATCCTCGAGTATGATGAAGAAGCCCTTTGTTGGAAATAAGAAGTTTAGTGCTTCATATGACTATAGGAATCAAAATAAAACTGACCGTCGCCCGACGGTAGGGGCTGTTATGATTTCTAATCCTGTACCAAATCAGTAGCGAAATTATCAGTGCAAACCAGAAGCACCCATGAGACGATTTACCCGGATTAACATGACCATGTCTCAAGTTTTACCACACCTTCTAAAGACTAATCTGGAAACTTTAAAGGAAGCTCCCAAGAACCCCAATACTGCTTCTCCTCGCTACAACCCGAACGCCCGATGTTCCTGTCATTCTGAAAGCCCGAGGCACGATACAAATGACTGTTGGGCCTTAAAGAATAAGGTGCAAGACCTTATCGATGCGAAAGAGATTGAATTTGATCCCCCAGAAACGCCTAATGTAATAACGGCGCCAATGCCCAGGCATGGCCAAGGTATCAACGCCAATGATGATGATCGTTTTGTCTCCTCCATGAATGACTTAGTTACTCCTCTGTTGACCATTAAACAGAATCTACTACAAGCCGGCCTGTTCCCAGGCTGCGATGAAGATTGTCACTTATGCAAGTCTCTACCAAACGGTTGTTTGTTACTAAAGATAGGCGTCCAGCGCCTGATGACTAGCAAAGAAATCCTATTTGAAAATCTACCTCTTATCAAAAGTTCTTATCAAGATGTTTCGATAATCACCATTTCTGACAATCCTCCCAGGGTCTCCAACAAAAGACCCGTCAGGATTACATCTGTTCCAAGATCTGCACCTTTAATCATCACTATGCCAAGACCAATATCATACTCCTCGGATAAAGCTGTCTCCTGGAGTTATGGGGCTGACGTTTATTATTATGGCTTAAAGCAAGATCAGTTGGCTATCAAAGACCAAGTTATGAGAGATATTGATCCCGATATCGGTAACATCACTAGGACCAGCAAAATAACAAAAAGTGGAAGAGTCTTCTCGCCAGAGATTTCTCCAAAGACCATTGTTATTCCTGTGATCATTCCTACTGCCACTCCTACTGTTGTACCCAAAAATTTTCCCTCTCATTTATTAAGATTTTTCTCACAAGACTCTTTGGACTCAAGACAAGATTAGGGTTTGATCAGCTCAAGACCTCCTCTTGCACTGATGACCTGAAATTAGGGTTTGAGTTTGCACAAGGATTTTTGGACCTTCAGTGCTTCATGTTACTTTAATACACCATCTTGGATCCCTAAGATTACTCCTGTTAAATTTCAAGCCTTGAATCACATTTTTGCACAGTCAATTGGACAGTTGACCTAAAAATCAACTGTATTGAGGAAAAAGTCAACCATGGCCAATTTATAGTCAAACTTCATAATTTTTGATCCACAACAACATTTTAGACTCCTATGTACCATTTGATCAAGTTTGGGTCACAAGTCCTCAAGAAATTTGATTAGATCATCAAAAGGGCAAAATGGTCAAACTTAGGGTTTTGACTGTGGAAGGGCAATTTCTGATTTTTTACCTAGCCAATGACCAATTGGATTCAAGCATGATTTCAAGGACTCAATGGCATAATCTTGACCTAATTGCATAGTTCAAAAGATCTCAAGTTCATTGGATTGACAAGAAACCTAAAATTGCAAATTAGGGTTTTAATTTGAAATTTTTCATAACTTAAAATTTTTCTAAGTATGGAAAATTTCTTATTTTTTTCCAACTTTCCACAACTTTTTCACCATGATGAAATTTGATTCAAAGAAAACTTCCAACATGAAAGTTGTAGTCCTCCATGAAATATACAACTTTGCTTCACAAAGTTTTCCCAAAAGATGCTTGGATATCAAGTTATGATTTTGTGAATAGGGGTTCATAAACTAAATAACTTAGTGAAATTTGGCCCTAGTTTAGGCAAGTTTTTTACCTAACTTCATGGCAACTTTTAACCTAGTTCCAAGAGGTATCTCAAGTTGCATTTCAAAGATATATTGTAGATCATGTTGCAAGCTTTCCAAATGTCCAAGAACTCTCCAAGATCATTTGTGGTTAGGGAGAATCGAAGAAGAGAAAATGGCATTTTGTCACTTTTGTTCAAGCCATTTTTACATGAGATCAAGTTGCAAATCAGATTCAAGCATGCTTGTACCTTGAATTACAGGTCCTAAACTACTTCTACACTCCATAATTGAATGCTAACTCATTGGATAAAGATTTAGTTTTCACTTTTGAAGCATTGTACAAAGAATAAATCCATAAATGGCATAAAGGGCACATTGCCATTTTCATAAAGCAAGCTTTTTGCAACTTTACAAACCTTAAGCCTTGGACCTGTTCTTTTTTTACAAGTAATGTCCACAGATATCAAGCATGGTTTACCAACTCTTATCAGCTAAGGAACTAGCCAGTACAGGCCTTGGCATAAGTCTTGTCACTTTTCTTCAAAAGAAAGAAAAGTTGAAAAAGTAAAGAGAACTTGTACATCTGATAAAGGGTGGACTTAGCATCATTAAAAACAACTTCACAAACTTATCTCAAGCTAGAACACGAATGCTTATGATCTGAAACTCTCCCAAATACAAAAACCTCAAATTTCTTCCAAAACAGGGCAGCTTCTGTAAAACTCTTGCCAACTTCATTTTGGCTCGTGCGTTTTGCCTTTTAACCATTGAAACACTTCATCCACATCATATCCAAACCATCCAAGCCCTTGTCATGTTGTTGTAACCTCTATTTCAGACATCACCATTTTCAAACTTGAAGGTTGCAGGTTGACTCGTGCAGGAAGTTTCAGCCATCCATAAGGCCAGCTAAGCATTGGAAAAGCCTGAGGGAACTTCAAGGAAGCTCACACAATCCTCAGGCCTCACTCAAAGTCCCCACATTGCCATATCCAAATCCAGCTGAAGGAGGTATTTTTCAAATCTCTATCTCTTTATTTAAGCATCCTCAAGCCACGAGTTGTGAAGCAAAAATGTAGTCTCTAGCATGGTGAAGCTGTACATATGCATAGTTTTCATTTATTTTAACTGAGCTAAGAGAATTTGAATGTTGAACATGCTGAAAAAACTAGGTCAGAAATTAGGGCTACTGAAATTCTCTATGATCTATGAGAGTTAGATTATGAATTTTATATCATTGGAATCGTGAGATTCCAAGCTACATTTTTTATGTTGCAAGTTTTTGTTTTTGTGCAAAGAATAGAGAGTTACAGGTTTAAGGCAAAATGCACGCAAATGGAAGGAGCTGGAGGACAGGGACGACTGTTTTGGGCCTGGCGCGCCTTGGGCCTTCTATTTTCACTTTTCACACCCCCTGATCCACTATTTGCACCTCCTTTGCTTATTTTGTTTATTTTTCATATTTTCTTTTCATTTTTATATTTATTGTTTTTATTTATTTTTCTGAACCATAAAAAATCATGAAAAATATTTTCTTTATTTTTTGCATTTTTTTTTGCATGAAAAATAGTTTAATAGGTTAATGGGCTTTCTTTTTTCATAATAATTGTAAATACATTTAATAAAAATACTATACATTTTTTATTTTATTATTTTACACATAAAATAATTATTTTCACACATATTTTATTTTTTAATATTTGTTAATAATATTATTTATTATTCCTTGTATAAAAAATGGACAAAATGATAATATAGAATATATATTTTCTTTAATAAAAAAAATTAGGGTTTTCCCCTTTCAAAAATAATAATGTTATTTTTTCTTATTCTTTAGGACTTAAATAATTTATTTTCTCATACATAAAACAATTACAAGACATTTTTGCAAAAATACATTTTATTTGCATATTTAAATATTTGTATATTTATTTATCTTGTACAATAATTCAATTGGGTTGTAATAGTATTTTAAGGTTTTATTTTGTGCAAATATCCCCATTCAAAAACTTGTATCCCCCTCCCATAATAATTGTTGTAATAGCTTAGTTTTATTTTATGCAATTTATCGCATTATACCATGTTTAGTAAAACTAGGGTTTTGCGTGATAAGACAAAAATCAAACAAATAGTATGACCTAATACAAGACAATCAAATGCATGAAAATAACACACATTGCACACAAGCACCCCTAGGGTTTCACCCACTTGGTTGCCTAAACAAAAATGGCTATGGTATGCATGCTAAGTATCTTGGCAAAACAAAACAAACAAAAAAGATCATAGTCCCTCGATGACGCTATCAAAAGGTTGCCTAAACAAAGATGATCTTGGTCCTTAAAACTTGCTAAAGATACTTGGCAACATTGCTATCATGGTCATACGATGACCCACGCCCGTCCCGTTTAACATCCAAAGATAGGGTTGATTACCAAATCAATGGTAAATCAACAATGTCAAAGGAATAAAAATGTACAAGAAAGACTTTTGAGTAGGTAGATAGCTTCTAGTTACTTGATCAACTTCAAAACAATCCTTGCTAATTTTCAAACAAACACACACACATTTCAAAACATTTCTAAACACCTTTCAAAATATTGAAACATTTTTCAAAAGACAAACATCTTTGTATACATTCTTACGAACGAGAATCATTACAAAGATTGCCTAAACGATGGCCTCTTTTAAAAATACTTTCAAAACCACACAAAGCACCATTTCAAACAATTTCAAAAGCAAAGCAAGTGATCTAAACAAGTAACTAAGATCCCATGGAAAACCATGGATGAAAAGGGTGCTAGCACCTTCCCTTTTCATAATCTACCCCACGAACTCAAGAAAACATCTCAAAGGTCTTTCCTGTGCTTTTTGACCTTTCCTTTTGGATAAAATAAAAGTCGGTGGCGACTCTTGCTAACCGCGACATTTGTGACGAAACGCAAAACCTCAAGTCAGTTCTCCCACCGTATCACAGAACTGGCGACTCTGCTGGGGAGATTTATAAAAATTGGGGTTACCTTAGGGTTTAGATCACCTTTATCTGCTTACAATTGTGTGACTTGTTTGCTTTAAACTTTGGTTCTACTATTTGGGTTTGAATCCTCTACCCGGATTTGGGAAACATTCATAGGTAATAGCAATACGTTGTGGAAACTGTGCGGGGTATACTGACACGGTCTAAGAAATAGCTATGTTAGTGTGACATATTTGTGGGAACCGGTAGCCTTTGAGTCAATCAAAGAGAATACGGGGCTGCTGAGTGATGTCATGAAGCACTAACGAACTTCTAGAACCTTTACTTGACCAACTTGGCCTTTTAGGATGTAGTGAGATGACCGGCTTTGGTGCAGTCCGAAGTTGGTAGATACTCGATACTACACTCATTGAGGGTTAGTTCCTTGGAATATTTCGGTCGCCGGTAAGCGGCTGAATTGAAACAATGAGCAAGGAAACAATCCAGTGATATTAAGCTCCTTAGAACCCGGTTACTATTCCTAGGACAGGTTGAGCTAACTAAACTTCAAGAGGGTACTTACCTATGAAACCCCATACAAGCCTAAACTAGGAACTTGTGTGATTTTCTTATACATATATACTTGTGCATAACATCATGAACATCATGAAGCATCATTTGCATCTACTAACCATTTCAAGGATTTTGGAAATTCATCTTTGTTCCTGTTTTGTAGGTTATGGATTCACTCCGCAGGAAAACTATCCAAGTCAACCTTGTAAGAATTCCTCCACAACTCAAGGAGCTAGCTTCAAGGATTCCTGAGAACTCTCCATTCACCGAGAGGCATGGTCGTCTTCTCAACTTAGTCACTTCCAACACAGAGGAAGACATGATGAATGTTCTTTTCCAGTTCTTTGACCCTTTGCATCACTGCTTCACATTTCCTGACTACCAGCTTGTGCCCACTTTGGAAGAATTCTCTCAACTCTTGGGGATTCCTATTCTCAATCAACTACCCTTCAAAGGTACGGAAAGAGATCCAAAGCCAGAAGAGATTGCTCAAGCCCTGCACTTGCACTCATCTGATATCACAACCCATTGGGAAACTAGAAGTGGTGTCAAAGGCTTCTTGGCAAAGTTCTTGTTTGAGAAGGCCCAAGGCTGCTGGAATTCCTTGGACTTACAATCTTTTGCGGAGATTGTAGCTCTTCTCATATATGGTATGGTCTTGTTCCCTAATCCTGACCAACTCATAGATGTGAGTGCTGTCAAAATCTTCATGGCTCGCAATCTGGTGCCTACGTTGCTTGGAGATATCTTACACTCTTTTCACACTCGTACAATGAGGAAAAAAGGTGTTCTCATGTGTTGCACTCCTCTATTTGCAAGATGGTTTATTTCTCATCTTCCCCAATCAGTTTTGAAGAATGAGCAAGGTTTGAGGTGGTCACAACGATTGATGACTCTTACACATTCAGATACCCATTGGTGTTCTCGATCCAAAGAGAATGTTATCATCGTCGACCGTTGTGGGGAATTCCCTAATGTCCCTCTACTTGGAATTAGGGGAGGCATCACCTACAACCCTTGCTTGGATCTAAGACAGCTTGGTTATGCCCGAAGGGATGGCCCACATGACATGCTGATTCAAGGCCTGGTTTTCGACTTCGACAATGACAATCAAGGACTTCGCCAAAGGTTTATCCGAGCTTGGAGGATACCTAACAAGGTAGACAGTAAGACCTTGGGACACAAGAATTCCATCCCCCTTGAGCCTTACCTCAAGTGGGTACGAACCCGCGCCCAAAGTCTTATGATGCCCTACCCCTCCATTCTCCCAGTGATTATAGAGCCTGTTAAGGAAGGAGAGGTTCCATACACCCTCCTACATCCTGACATGCCAACATCACTCGAAGATCTACAAAGGAGTTGGATACAGCTCAAGGGAGAACGCGATACTTTTGAAGCCCAATTCTACGCAAGCGAGAAGAAGGTTTTAGAACTTACTCGGTTACTTCATGAAGAGTAGACTCTCAACACCTACATTACACCAAAGAGGATGCGCAACGTCTTTTTATCTTAGAATTTTGTACTATTTTGCCCTAGGGGCATTGATGTAAACAAATTCTATTTTATTAATATAACGTTTGTTCCTTTTTGTTTAACATAAATTTGAATTTTCAAATCCTTGAAAGCATTACATGAATACATATCATTCATCATATGCATAAACAGGTCTTTGCAAGAAGTTTCCTCATCCTTCTGCTGTTTATTTCAGCAAAATGGATCTAGAACAAACGGTCAAAGACTTGCAAGCTCAGAATTCACAATTTCAACAGCTACTCCTGACTCTGGCCAAGGGGCAGGAGGAGCTCAAGACACTGCTAGAAAAAGAAAAAGAGAAAAATAAGAAGATGCCAGCTGGGGTGGTTCTTATGGGAAGAAGGTTCCAAGGACAAGCCAGACGGACTTTGGAATTTCCATCAACCTCTGAGGAAGGAGAGAGAAAAGGTAAAGAGACGGTGGTACCATCTGATTCTGAAGCAGAAGAGGAGGATTACTCTGAACAACAATACCCTCCGGCAGATGACAAATACAAAAACTTGGAAGAGCGTCTAGCTGCTATGGAAGTACAAAGAGTACCTGGGCTGGATTTCGAGGAACTAGGGTTGGTGTCTGGAATAGTAATCCCTCCTAAGTTTAAAGTACCTTTGTTTTCTAAGTATGACGGGGTGTCTTATCCCAAGATGCACCTCCGCTCATATGTCAGAAAGATGCAGCCACATTCAGCAGACAAGGACTTGTGGGTTCACTTTTTCCAGGACAGTTTGTCAGGAATGCAGCTTGATTGGTTCTACCAGTTGGAGAGGTCTGATGTGCATAATTGGGAAGATTTGGCAGCCGCCTTCTATAAACAGTATCAATACAACGCCGACTTGGCACGAACCCGTACTCAACTCCAGAGTATGGCTATGGTTTCCAATGAGGGCTTCAAAGACTATGCCCAAAAATGGAGGGATTTAGCCGGAAGGGTGCAACCACCTTTATCTGAAAGAGAGCTAGTGGACATGTTCTTAGGGACTCTGTCAGGTCCTTTCTTTAATCACTTGATTGGAAGCTCCTCTGCAGGTTTCACTGAGTTGATTCTAACTGGCGAGAGGGTGGAAGCCGGTATTAGAAGCGGGAAAATTCAGAAAGACGCGTCTACCTCTGTTTCTGCAAAAAAGCCCTTCGCTAGAAAGAAGGAAGTGTTTGCTGTCTATGCACAGAGAAATTAGGGAGGAATCGAGCGACGACCAACAGTGGGGGCTGTTATGATTCAAAAGTCTGCATCAGACCAACCAAGAAACAATCAGCCGAGAAATGATCAGCCGAGGAATAACCAGCAAAGGGTGGAAAGGCCTGTAAGGCAATTCACCAAGATAAACATGACTCCAGCTCAAGTCCTACCACATCTTCTGAAGTTGAATTTGGCCATGCTAAAAGAGTCCCCTAAAAATCCCAATACTTCATCTCCACACTACCATCCGAACGCCAGGTGCGCTTACCACTCTGAAAGTCCAGGGCACGACACCAATAACTGTTGGGCTCTGAAGAACAAGATTCAAGATCTGATAGACGCTAAGGAAGTTGAATTTGAAGCTCCTGAGAAGCCGAATGTTATCTCCACTCTAATGCCTAGGCATGGACACAATGCCAATGTTGTGAAAGAAGATCTATTTGTTTCTACTGTGGATGAACTGTTGACTCCTCTCCTAACCATCAAGTTGAATTTTTTGAAAGTTGATGTATTCCCAGGTTGTGACAAAGATTGCCATGTTTGTCTGTCCTCATCTTTTGACTGCCCTTTGTTGAAGAAAGGAATCCAATAATTGATTGATAACCAGGAAATTTTGTTTGAGAAAGCTCATATTTCACCCATTTTAGTTCCAGAAGTTTCAATAATAACCATATACGCCAATCCTTCCAGGGTTCCTAAAAAACTCGTTAGGATTACATTCGCTCCTATGACTACTCCGTTGAAGATAACAATGCTCGGGCCAGCCCCATACAAATCAGATAAAATGGTACCATGGAACTATGGTGGAGAAATCTACTACCATGGTGTCAAATAGATTGAACAGACTGCCGAAGACGAGAGTTCTGAAGAAGACAATTCCGACATCAGTAACATTTTCGGAACAAGCAAAATTACCTACAGTGGGAGAATTTTCTCTCCAGAGATTGCACCTCCAAAGGCAGTCTCTGGATCTGTGGCTGTTTCGAAGATTACAGCTGTACTAGTGATTACACCTGTAAGTGTACCCTCCAACAATGACAATGCAATTCCTATCCCTACTTCCGCTGCTGAGAATAAAGGAAAGAATGTTCAAGAGGAGCCTGTCCTGACGAAGGCTCAGTCACTAGCTATTCCTGAGACATCCAAGAAGGAGATGGAAGAAATCCTGAGGATCATTAAGAAAAGTGACTATGATGTGGTCGAACAACTGGGGAAGACCCCCTCCAAAATCTCTATGTTAGCCCTGCTGCTGTTCTCTGAGGCACATGATAAAGCTTTGGTCATGTTTTTGAAGACAACGCACGTGCCGCAAGAGACCTCGGCTGATCAATTCCTAGAGTGTGTGGCCAGCTTAATAGCTGACAATGGCCTGGGTTTCTCCGATGCTGACTTAACCTCCAAAGGTAGAAAACACAACGATGCACTACATGTCTCGGTGGAGTGTAGGGGAACCACCCTAGCCCATGTTTTGTTTGATACTGGATCATCTCTAAACTTCTTGCCAAAGAAAGCCCTGGATAGACTGGATTGTGAGGCACTGACCTTAAAACCCAATAACATCATTGTGAGAGCATTTGACGGCTCTAAAAGGATGGTCCATGGAGAGGTGGACATCCCGATCAAGGTGGGTACCCAGACATTCAATTCAACATTCTACGTGATTCACATTCGTCCTTCTTACTCTTGCCTGTTGGGACGTCCCTGGATTCACAATGCCGGTGCGGTCACCTCGACTTTGCATCAGATGCTGAAGTACCCTGTCCAAGGGAAAACCATAATTGTCCATGGTGAAGAGGAATACATGATTAGTCATTTGAATTCTTTTCGATATGTAGAGTTGGATGGAAAATTCATTGAGACCCCTTTCCAACATTTTGAAGAAGTCTCTCAGGAAATAGCAGCGACTAAAGCGGTACCCTCAACTCCTGTGATCACAAAACCTCCACCTCGGATGTCTTCTCTAAAAGATGCAAGGGCAGTAGTGGAATAAGGCGGATCCACTATCTGGGGGAAGCTATCAGACTTTCCTTTCAAATCAGACAAATTCAGCTTGGGATTTACCTCAACTACTCAGAAGGCCGTGCACCACGCCCGTGCCGGAGGGCCACCTATGAAGATCAGCCACCAAGGGGTTAATGCACTAGAGGACAGTGAAGAAGAGGGCAGCCTGGAAGACTGGATTTTTCCTACTGTTGGCGGAGGACTGTGCAACTAGGAAGCAAAAGACTTTGTTCTGATTACTTTCATACCGCAGTAATTTCTCTTTTCCATTTCTGTTGGATCTATAATAGTTCACAAACAATTCGTACTTTTGCAACCTTGTGTCTTACCCGAGGCACATAGGTCCATTTGTAAGGGTTCTTATTTCATTTTCATATGTCATTTTAATGAATCATGGACGCTTTTCATATATAAATTGTTTGTGCTCATTGTCTTTCTTTTACATTTTGTTGTTTTAAGATGGCTATGCCCTTACACACACCCACACTCACAAATGCAGGTACCCTTCCACTCCGAAACCCATGGGTAACGATACTGCTATAGCCTTCAGTGACTCTGAAGATCTGATCTACCAAGCCGAATACGAAGGTGAGGAAGATTGTGAGGTGCCAGGGGAATTGGCCATATTACTACAACAAGAAGAAAGAGTTATTCTTCCGCATGAGGAACTGTTGGATACAATCAACTTGGGTACTGAGGAAGACAGAAAGGAAATCAGAGTGGGTGCCAATCTGGAGCCGAGTATCAAGGAGCGCTTAATTCAGATGTTGCATGATTATGTTGAGATCTTCGCCTGGTCATACGAAGACATGTTGGGACTCGATACAGACATTGCGGTACACCGTCTACCCACAAGAGAAGACTGTCCACCAGTTAAGCAAAAAGTCCGCCGCATGAGACCTGACATGTCAGAGAAGATCAAAGCAGAAGTTATGAAGCAGTTTAATGCTGGATTTCTGGTTGTTACTTCCTATCCACAATGGGTTGATAACATTGTTCCCGTACCTAAAAAGGACGGCAAAGTGAGAATGTGCATGGATTATAGAGATTTAAACAGGGCCAGCCCTAAAGATGACTGTCCACTTCCGCACATTGACATCCTGGTCGATAACACAGCTCAGCACAAAGTATTTTCTTTCATGGACGGATTCTCAGGCTATAACCAGATCAAAATGGCACCTGAGGACATGGAGAAAACTACATTTGTTACACAGTGGGGTACGTTCTGCTACAAAGTGATGCCATTCGAACTGAAGACTTCCGGGGCAACCTATCAACGCGCCATGGTAGCTTTGTTTCATGATATGATATATCATGAGATAGAGGTCTACGTAGATGACATGATAGCCCGATCACAAACTGAAGAAGAACACCTTGATCACTTGCAAAAGCTGTTTGTCAGGTTGAAGGAGTACAAGCTAAGGCTAAACCCGAACAAGTGCACATTCGGAGTCCGGTCCGGTAAACTTTTGGGTTTCATTGTCAGCAATAAAGGCATCGAGGTTGATCCTGCCAAAGTCAAAGCTATACAAGAAATGCCTACTCCTTGCACTGAGAAGGAGGTCAGAGGTTTCTTGGGACGCCTAAACTACATTGCTAGGTTCATTTCTCACCTAACATCTACTTGTGAACCAATCTTCAAGTTGTTGAAGAAAGATCAGGTAGTTAAATGGAATGATGAATGTCAAATTGCTTTCGATAAAATCAAGGAGTATTTACAAGAGCCTCTTATCTTGATGCCTCCCTTCGAAGGAAGACCGTTAATCATGTATCTAACCGTCCTAGAGAATTCAATAGGGTGCGTATTGGGGCAGCATGACGAGTCTGGCCGAAAAGAGCATGCCATTTATTACCTTAGCAAAAAGTTTACCGACTGTGAAACCAGATATTCACTGCTCGAGAAAACTTGTTGCGTTTTGGTATGGGCTGCTCGCCGGCTAAGGCAGTATATGTTGACTCATACCACTTTGCTGATATCTAAGATGGATCCGATAAAATACATCTTCGAGAAGCCTGCTTTGTTTGGAAGGATAGCTAGATGGCAGATGATCCTAACAGAGTATGACATATAGTACACGACCCAAAAAGCTATAAAGGGAAGTGTGCTAGCTGATCATCTTGCACATCAAGCTGTAGAAGATTATTAATCCATGAAGTTTGACTTCCCTGATGAAGACATCATGACATTGGACAATGTTGAAGATTTCAGACCATATGACGGACCTGAACAAGGATCCCGATGGACCCTGTACTTTGATGGGGCATCCAATGCGCTTGGTAACGGTATCAGTGTTGTACTTATATCTCCAGATAGGATGCCATACTCCTTTCACCGCTAGACTTTGCTTCAACTGTATGAACAACATGGCAGAATATGAAGCATGCATCTTTGGACTCAAGGCTACCATAGACTTGGGAATTAAATCTTTAATTGTGTTTGGGGACTCAGCTTTGGTCATCAGTCAGATCAAAGGAGAGTGGGATACTAAGCATCCAAACCTCATCCTTTACAAAGAACATGTCTTGACATTGTTACCACACTTCGAGCAGGTTACCTTCGAGCACTTCCCGCGAGAAGAAAATAAGCTAGCAGATGCTCTAGCTACAATGTCATCCATGTTTAAAATTAATTGGGATAATGAGGCTCCCCAAATCACCATTGAACGAATGGACGAACCTGCACATTGTCACGAGATTAATACCGAAGAAGTAGTGGACCAGCCTTGGTTCCATGAAGTCAAAAGGTATCTCGAGGCTCAAGAATACCCTGAAGGAGCTTCAGTCAATGACAAAAAGTTCTTAAGGAGATTCTCTGCTAAGTTCTTCTTAAGTAATGGCATCCTGTACAAACGCAATCATGATTCTATTCTGCTCTGTTGTGTGGACAAGATTGAAGCTGAAAGAATTATGGCTGAATTGCAGAAGGTACCTTTGGCACTCACTCTAGTGGGCATACGATGGCTAAGAAGATTCTAAGGGCAGGCTATTACTGGTATACCATGGAAGTAAACTGCTATCAACACTCCCGGACTTGTCATAAATGTCAAATCTATGCAGACAAGGTACACGTGCCCCCGGTTCCTCTAAATGTCTTAACAGATCCTTAGCCATTCGCTATGTGGGGAATCGACATGATTGGAGAGATCAAGCCTACAGCCTCCAATGGACACCGCTTTATTTTAGTGGCCATTGATTATTTCACAAAGTGGGTCGAAGTAGCTTCCTTTGCATCTGTTACTAAGAATGTTGTTGCCCGCTTCATCAAGCAGAATCTTATTTGCCGGTACGGTATCCCCGAAAGGATCATTACTGACAACGGTACAAACCTTAACAATACTATGATCACCGCCTTGTGCAAGCAGTTCAAGATTCAACATCACAATTCATCCCCCTATCGGCCAAAGATGAATGGTGCAGTTGAAGCTGCGAACAAAAACATCAAAAAGATCATACAGAAGATGACAGTCACCTACAAGGACTGGTATGAGATGCTACTGTTTGCTCTCCACGGGTACCGTACCATGGCTCGCACATCAACTGGGGCAACACCCTATTCTTTAGTTTATGGCATGGAGGTTTTTTACCTATTGAGGTTCAGATCCCTTCTTTAAGAATCATGAAGGATGCAGGTTTGAGTGAAGACGATTGGATTCAAACCCGACTTGATCAGTAAAACTTAATTGACGAGAAAAGACTTACTATTGTGTGCAATGGTCAGACGTACCAAAAGCGGATGATCAAGGATTTCAACAAGAAAGTCAGACGACAAGTGTATCAAGTTGGAGATCTAGTGATCAAGCACATCATCTTGCCACAAAGTGATCCCAGGGGCAAATGGACTCCTACCTACGAAGGACCATTTGTAATCAAGAACATCTTTTCTGGTGGGGCAATGATTTTAATCACCATGGACGACAACGACCTGCCACACCCTGCGAACGCAGACATAGTCAAAAGATACTACGCATAAAAGACTCGCTAGGTTGACACACCTAGGAAAAACAAGGGCATCCCGGCGAACCAAAAGGTTCGGGTAAAAATTAGGGATAAAAAAAATGTGTACACCCGGCAAGTTGAAAACCCGAAAGGGCAACTTGGGCAAAAAAGGGTTTCCTGGTGGATCGAAAACCCGAAAGGGCGATCCAGGAAAAAGTTAGGGAATTAAAGCGTATGACTATGTCTCGTCGGATCACTTTAAGGACAATCTCTTCACAGACCAACCTGGGGCTTCTGATCAATCCAATCATCTTCGGACGAAGCAACAAATGGACAAGATATTCGGAGATACGAAGGCTATAGAGGAGTGGGAACCCCATGGGATTTTTACACATAGCTATCTTTCTTTGTATAAATTTTTCTCATGTTTTATGACACCATCCTCTTACTAGGATGTTTGTCTCCTTTGTACAAAATACTTATTCAAAGTTAATACAAAGATATCTCTTTAAAGTGCAGAAAACTATTTGCCTTTTTCTTTTTACGCTTGTGTTTTATTTGCAAAAATGTCCAATGATTCATTAATGAACATATGCATTTGAACATAATTACTGTTTACAAATAAACAGAATGAAAAAGAACAATTCTGACAGGTTGAAAGGATAGGAAAACGTCTTTAGGCTATTCCCTTGAGCAATCCCTATAGTACATCATCTAGGTCCCCAGCGGAGCTAACTTTCAAACCCTTAATCCTCATCAGAGTTAAAACTTTAAACTCCCAGATCCCCAGCAGAGCTGAGACCTTCAATCCCCAAAGGGACCATGCAGTTTTCTCCAAATTCCCCAGCAAGTTGTCTTGAAGTCTGAGAATCAACCAGATAACAGTTAACTTTTGTCTCTCCCCAACCTAGGATAATTCCCCAGTAGAGTGGCAGATAATCCAAAATCCTGGACCTACTCCCCGGCAGTAAGCCTTCTTACCCACAGAGTTTTTATTGCTCCCCAGTGAAGTCAACAGAATGAAGATTCTCATTCTTAGTTCCCCGCAGAAGTCATCAGAGTTTTCTCTATTCCCCAGTAGAACAAGGATTCCCATTATGTAATCCCCAGGAAAGTCATCAAGGATTTATTATCCCCAACAGTCGCCAAGGATTTCTAATCCTCAGCAATCAAAGATTTTGAATCTCTAGCAGCGACCAAGGATTTATTTTCCCCGACAGCAGTCAAGGATTTATTTTCCTCAGCAAAACAGCTAATCAGCTTACATGCGCATACATTACATTCATATATCATAAACATTTATAAGGCACATATATTGCATCATACACTTCATGCAACATAACTTTGTGTCTCAGCTAACATTTTACCCTTTTCAGGATAAGATTAGCAGCTAACATTAACAATGTTCAAAGATTTCAGATACAGTACAGATACACTCGAGACACAGAAGTCATTCTACTACTCATGCAAATCTCAACCCTCAGATATGGTACAGATACACTCCAGGCACGGAAATCATTTTGTTACTTATTCAGATTCCAGTCCAGATACGCTCCAGACATGGTTTCCATTATGTCACTTATTCTTATTTTCCCCAGCTTAGATACGCTCCAGACATGGATACCATTTTGTCGCTTATTCAGATTTCAGATTCAGATACAATATAGATACACTCCAGACATGGAATTCATTATGTTGTTCATTCAAATTCAAGTTTAGTTACAGCTCGGATATGCTCCAGACACGACTGTTATTCCCTTGCTCATACAGATTCAGTCTCTAGATACAGTTCAGATACGTTCCAGATACGGACACCATTCGGATACTCATCCTTTTGAATTACAACAAACATTTTTTGATGGAATATACAAGCCCATCTCCAACAAGATTCTATCACCTCTCCAAATGGCATCTTTAAGCCCATTGCCTCAACTATATTTTGACGAGTGCAAATTTAAGGGCACTCTAATGTCCAATCATCTTTTACCTTCGAGTCACGAACGACAAAGCTCGCCAATCTAACTCTTCAGGTTCAAGAAGATTGAACAGGGGAAGTTGTTGTACCCCAAAATTTGCCCTCTCATTTATCAAGATTTTTCTCACAAGACTCTTTAGACTCAAGACAAGATTAGGGTTTGGTCAGCTCAAGACCTCCTCTTGCACTGATGACCTGAAATTAGGGTTTGAGTTTGCACAAGGATTTTTGGACCTTCAGTGCTTCATGTGACTTTCATACACCATCTTGGACCCCTAAGATTGCTCCTGTTAAGTTTCAAGCCTTGAATCACATTTTTGCCCAGTCAATTGGACAGTTGACCTAAAAATCAGCTGTATTGGGGAAAAAGTCAACCATGGCCAATTTACAGTCAAACTTCATAATTTTTGATCCACAACAACATTTTAGACTCCTATGTACCATTTGATCAAGTTTGGGTCACAACTCCTCAAGAAATTTGATCAGATCATCAAAAGGGCAAAATGGTCAAAATTAGGGTTTTGACTGTGGAAGGGAAATTTCTGATTTTTTTACCTAGCAAATGACCAATTGGATTCAAGCATGATTTCAAGGACTCAATGGCATCATCTTGACCTAATTGCATAGTTCAAAAGATCTCAAGGTCATTGGATTGACAGATGAATTTTCCAATCAACTGATCAAAAGTCAAATGTACACTGAAAAGTCAAACTTTGACTTTTTGGTCAAAATCAAATGCCAAAGGTCATTATTCATCAAGACATGTCAAAATGTGAAACTTGTTGGCCAAGAAACCTAAAATTGCAAATTAGGGTTTTAATTTGAAATTTTTCATAACTTAGAATTTTTCTAAGTATGGAAAATTTCTTATTTTTTTTCAACTTTCCACAACTTTTTCACCATGATGAAATTTGATTCAAAGAAAACTTCCAACATGAAAGTTGTAGTCCTCCATGAAATCTATAACTTTTCTTCACAAAGTTTTCCCAAAAGATGCTTGGATCTCAAGTTATGATTTTGTGAATAGGGGTCCATAAACTAAATAACTTAGTGAAATTTGGCCCTAGTTTAGGCAGGTTTTTGACCTAACTACATGGTA
This sequence comes from Vicia faba, assembly GCA_948472305.1. NCBI lineage: Eukaryota > Viridiplantae > Streptophyta > Magnoliopsida > Fabales > Fabaceae > Vicia > Vicia faba. Next base: position 1,171,204,564 of record OX451739.1, read on the forward strand.
ACTTTTCACCTAGTTACAAGAGGTATCTCAAGTTTCATTTCAAATATGGATTGCAGATAATGTTGCAAGCTTTCCAAAATGTCCAAGAACTCTCCAAGATCATTTGTGGTTGGGGAGAATCGAAGAAGAGAAAATGGCATTTTGTCACTTTTGTTCAAGCCATTTTTACATGAGATCAAGTTGCAAATCAGATTCAAGCATGCTTGTACCTTGCATTACAGGTCCTAAACTCCTTATACACTCCATAATTGAATTCTAACTCAGTGGATAAAGGTTTAGTTTTCACTTTTGAAGCATTGTAAAAAGAATAAACCCATAAATGGCATAAAGGGCACATTGTCATTTTCATAAAGCAAGCTTTTTGCAACTTTACAAACCTTGAGCCTTGGACCTATTCTTTTGTTACAAGAAATGTCCACAGATATTAATCATAGTTTACCAACTCTCATCAGCTAAGGAACTAGCCAGTACAGGCCTTGGGCATAAGTCTTGTCACTTTTCTTCAAAAGCAAGAAAAGTTGCAAAAGTCAAGAGAACTTGTACATTTGATAAAGGGTGGACTTGGCAACATTAAAAACAACTTCACAAACTTATCTCAAGCTAGAACACGAATGCTTATGATCTGAAGCTCTCCCAAATACAAAAACCTCAAATTTCTGCCAAAACAGGGCAGCTTCTGCAAAACTCTTGCCAACTTCATTTTGGCTCGTGCGTTTTGCCTTTTAACCTTTGAAACACTTCATCCACATCATATCCAAACCATCCAAGCCCTTGTCCTGTTGCTGTAACCTCTATTTCAGACATCACCATTTTCAAACTTGAAGGTTGCAGGTTGACTCGTGCAGGAAGTTTCAGCCATCCACAACGCCAGCTAAGCATTGGAAAAGCTTGAGGGAACTTCAAGGAAGCTCACACGATCCCCAGGCCTCACTCAAAGTCCCCACATTGCCATATCCAAATCCAGCTAAAGGAGGTATTTTTCAAATCTCTATCTCTTTATTTAAGCATCCTCAAGCCACGAGTTGCGAAGCAAAAATGTAGTCTCTAGCATGGTGAAGTTGTACATATGCATAGTTATCATTTGTTTTAACTGAGCTAAGAGAATTTGAATGTTGAACATGCTGAAAAAACTAGGTCAGAAATTAGGGCTACTAAAATTCTCCATGATCTTTGAGAGTTAGATTATGAATTTTATATCATTGGAATCGTGATATTCAAAGTTACATTTTTTATGTTGCAAGTTTTTGTTTTTGTGCAAAGAATAGAGAGTTACAGGTTTAAGGCAAAACGCGCGCAATTGGAAGGAGCTGGAGGACAGGGACGACTGTCCTGGGCCTGGTGCGCCTTGGGCCTTCTATTTTCACTTTTCACACCCCCTGATCCACTATTTGCACCCCCTTTGCTTATTTTGTTTATTTTTCATATTTTCTTTTCATTTTTATATTTATTGTTTTTATTTATTTTTCTGAACCATAAAAAATCATGAAAAATATTTTCTTTATTTTTTGCATTTTATTTTATTTTTTTATTATTTTTTTTGGTATGAAAAATAGTTTATTAGGTTAATAGACTTTATTTTTTCATAATAATTATAAATACATTTAATAAAAATACTATACATTTTTTATTTTATTATTTTACACATAAAATAATTATTTTCACACATATTTTATTTTTTAATATTTGTTAATAATATTATTTATTATTCCTTGTATAAAAAATGGACAAAATGATAATATAGAATATATTTTTTCTTTAATCAAAAAAATTAGGGTTTTCCCCTTTCAAAAATAATAATGTTATTTTTTCTTATTCTTTAGGACTTAAATAATTTATTTTCTCATACATAAAATAATTACAAGACATTTTTGCATAAATACATTTTATTTACATATTTAAATATTTGTATATTTATTTATCTTGTACAATAATTCAATTGGGTTGTAATAGTATTTTAGGGTTTTATTTTGTGCAAATATCCCCATTCAAAAACTTGTATCCCCCCTCCCATAATAATTGTTGTAATAGCTTAGTTTTATTTTACGCAATTTATCGCATTATACCATGTTTAGTAAAACTAGGGTTTTGCGTGATAAGACAAAAATCAAACAAATAGAATGACCTAATACAAGACAATCAAATGCATGAAAATAACACACATAACACACAAACACCCGTAGGGTTTCACCCACTTGGTTGCCTAAACAAAAATGGCCATGGTATGCATGCTAAGTATCTTAGCAAAACAAAACAAACAAAAAAGATCATAGTCCCTCGATGACGCTATCAAAAGGTTGCCTAAACAAAGATGATCTTGGTCCTTAAAACTTACTAAAGATACTTGGCAACATTGCTATCATGGTCATATGATGATCCACGCCGGTCCCGTTTAACATCCAAAGATAGGGTTGATTACCAAACCAATGGTAAATCAACAATGTCAAAGGAATAAAAATGTACAAGAAAGACTTTTGAGTAGGTAGATAGCTTCTAGTTACTTGATCAACTTAAAAATAATCCTTGCTAATTTTCAAACAAAGACACACATTTCAAAAAATTTCTAAACACCTTTCAAAACATTGAAACATTTTTCAAAAGACAAACATCTTTGTATACATTCTTACGAACGAGAATCATTACAAAGATTGCCTAAACGATGGCCTCTTTTAAAAATAATTTCAAAACCACACAAAGCACCATTTCAAACAATTTCAAAAGCAAAGCAAGTGATCTAAACAAGTAACTAGGAGCCCATGGAAAACCATGGATGAAAAGGGTGCTAGCACCTTCCCTTTTCATAATCTACCCCCCGAACTCAAGAAAACATCTCAAAGGTCTTTCTTGTGCTTTTTGACCTTTCCTTTTGGATAAAATAAAAGTCGGTGGCGACTCTTGCTAACCGCGACATTTGCAACGAAACGCAAAACCTCAAGTCAGTTCACCCACCGTATCACACCTACCGACACTCCCAGCGATACTCCTACTGTTATCCCTGCTTCCGATACAAGGGGCAAAGAGGCTTTGATTGAGCATGTCCAAGCAAGAGAGCGTCCTGAGATCATCCTTGAGGCTTTTAGAAAAGAGATAGAAGAAATACTGAAGATAATCAAGAAAAGTGATTACAACATCGTCGAACAGTTGGGGCAGACCCCCTCGAAGATATCATTGTTGTCCTTACTTTTGTGTTCTGAAACCCAAGCCAAAGCCTTGGTAAAGTTTCTTAAGACCGCCCACGTGCCCCAAGAGACCTCCATCGACCAATTTGAAAACTGTGTGGCCAGTCTAACTGTTGATAACGGATTGGGCTTTTCCGACGCTGATTTAACCTCTAAGGGAAGGAAGCACAACGATGCCTTGCATATTTCCATTGAATGCATGGGCACCATACTTGCCCACGTTCTGGTAGATAACGGGTCGTCATTGAATGTTTTTCCCAAAAATGCTCTCGACCGACTGGATTGCGAGAGGCTTATCTTGAAACCAAGCAACATCATAGTAAGGGCCTTTGATGGTTCCAAGAGGACAGTGCACAGAGAAGTTAATATCCCCATAAAAATTGGGACTTGGACTTTTGACTCAACTTTCTATGTGATGGACATCCTCCCTTCGTACTCTTGTCTATTGGGTCGGCCTTGGATCCATGGTGCGGGTGCCGTCACTTCAACCTTGCACCAAATGCTAAAATACCCGATTAAAGGAAAGATTGTCACAGTTCACGGAGAGGAGGAGTACATGGTTAGCCATTTGAACTCTTTCAGGTATGTTGAAATGGATGGTGAATTTATTGAGACTCCCTGTCAGAACTTTGAAGAGGTTCCAACAATGGTCGCGGCAACCAAGTCTACTCCAAAGGTCCTGAAGATTACCAGACCTTCACTGAAGATGACCTCTTTGAAAGATGCTCGAGCAGTAGTTGAAGAAGGAGGATGTACTATCTGGGGTCAGCTTTCGGATATTCCCTACAAGTCCGACAAATTTGGGTTGGGGTTCACTTCAGAGGCCCAAAGAGTTGTTCGACATTCTCGCACTGGGGGACCACCTCTGCGTATCAGCTATTAAGGAGTTAATGAAATAGAAGACAGTGATGGCAGCTGTGACATGGACGAATGGATTTTTCCAACCATCGGCGGAGGGCTCAACAATTGGGAGGCCAAAGATTTCATTCCTACTACTTTTATTCAAGAGTAATTGTCTTTTAATATTTCCAGGCTTGTAATATTTAAACAATTCAGACTTTTAAAACCTTGTGTCTTACCCGAGGCACAACGGTCCATTTGTGAGGGTTGTCACTTCATTCTCATATGTCATTAATGAATCATGGACGTTTTTTGCATCAAATTTTATGTTCTTTGTTTTTCTTTCGTACATTTTATTTTCTTTCAAAAGTAGTTATGCTCTTACACACACTCACATATTAAAATGAAGATCTACATCCACTCAGGATCCCATGGGTAACAGTTCTACTATGGCCAATTGTGACTTTGAAAATCCGATCTACCAAGCCGACGACGAAAGTGAGGAAGATTGTGAGGTGCCAGGGGAGTTGGCCAGGTTGTTGCAGCAGGAATAAAGGACCATTCAGCCACACCAAGAGTCGGTCGAAACAGTTAACTTAGGTACTGAAGAGGATAAAAAGGAAGTCAAGGTGGGTGCCAATTTGGAACCTAATGACAAAGAGCGTCTGATTCAGTTGTTGCATGATTATGTTGAAGTCTTTGCCTGGTCGTACAAAGACATGCCAGGACTGGATACAGACATTGTGGTACATCGTCTTCCTACGAGGGAAGATTGTCCTCCAGTAAAGCAAAAGGTTCGCCGTATGAGGCCTGATATGTCAGAAAAGATCAAGGAAGAAGTCATGAAGCAATTCAATGCTGGATTTTTTCCTGTCACCTCTTATCCCTAATGGGTGGCCAATGTTGTTCTTGTGCCCAAGAAATACGATAAAGTGAGAATGTGTGTGTGTGATACGGCGGGAGAACTGACTAGATGTTTTGCGTTTCGTTCGTACTTTTGCGGTTAGCAAGAGTCGCCACCGACTTTTCTTTTATCCAAAAAAAATGTAAAAAAAGCACAGAAAAGACCGTTCGAGAATTTTTTCGGGTTCGGGGGGTAGATTATGAAAAGGGAAGGTGCTAGCACCCTTTTTATCCATGGTTTTCCATGGGCTCTTAGTTACTCATTTTAGATCACTTGCTTTTGTTTGATTGTGTGCTTGTGGTGTGGGCTTTGAAAGTATTTTGAAAAAATCTCTTTGTAATGGTTCTCGTCTCTATAAGAACGTATACAAAGTTTTGTTTCGAAAAATGGTTCAAAGAGGTGTTTGTGAATCGTGTTTTGAAAAATGTTTTGAAAATAGGTTTTGCAATGGTTCTCGTCTCTATAAGAACGTATACAAAATGTTTTAATTTTTCAAAGTGTTTTGAAATGGAGGTGTAGGTGTAAAAAAATTTGTCGTGAGCAAGCGAGTAACTAAGAGCGAATCTATCTACTCGAATGGTCTTAAATTATTCTTTTCTTCTTCCTTCTAATGGTGCTATCTTACCATTGATTTGGTAAGAAGCCCCACCATTGGATGTGAAGGGACAGGCGCGGGTCAATTTTACAATCATTGAAGGCAACTTGCGAGACGCTTTAGCAATTTTGTAAGGGACGAGATCGTTTTAATCGAAGGCAACATCGAGGGTCATCGTGGGTCTACGATCTTTGTTTATCGAAGGGTCATTGCTAAAGTGTCTCATATTCGAGGGACATGATTGTATTTCCGAGGCAACGAGCGAGGTTACCCTAGAGGTGCGCGTGTGAGAAAGTGCGTTGGTTTCAAGTTACTATACAATATATGGAAAAACAGTAAATTGCGGGAATTGAAATTCTACGCTATTACAAAAGTATTCGGGAATGGGGGTACAATTGTTACAAATGGGGATGAATCAAATGAAATAGCAATGTCCAAATATCAAACAATACAACCAAATCGAATTTTTGTGCAATTTAATATAAAGCTATGACAATTTACGAAAATAAAATCAACAAAGTATGAAATGTATGTATTTACTTGAAAAGAGAAAAATAAAATCTATTCTAAAAAGAAATTGATTTAAATTAAAATCTTTATTATTATTTTTTGTATTCTTATTAATTATGTAAATAAAGAAAGAAACTAAACTAATTTATTGTCTTTGGTGTTTTATCATGTCAATTAAAAATTAAAGCAAAAATTAAAAAGAAACCAAATGATAAAAATTAATTTACAAAAAAAACTTAAATCAGTTTAATAAAATATTTTAAATTATATTAGAAAATTTGTTAATAAATAAAGGAAATAAATTAAATTAAAAAAAAACAAGTAAAAATGGGCTTTAGTGAATGTAATTGGATTAGGCCCAAAGAAAACATAGTTATAAATGCTGAAAAAGAGACAGGCCAAGGGGGGGGGGGGTGTAAACGTGAAACAATGGGCTTAAAGGGTTTGCAAATAAACAGGCCTAATGCCCTTAAATGGCATAATTGTTTGATTAGGGAAACAAAAACCAATTAGGGTTCTTACCCCTTTGGTACATCGGCGCCGTTCTCACCTTCTCTCATTCATCTCTTCCAATTTTTGTTCATCTTTCCATCTCTGTTACTATCTCACCGATTATCTCTTCCTAATTTCATGAGCGAAACGACCCTTGGCCTCTTTGATTCAACCCGATTTGTGCCTTTTTCGGAAACCCTAAGTTTGAAATGAACTTATGTCTAAGAGGTTTGAAATTCATGCTTAATCTGATCCTCCCCTCAACCTTCCATTGTCGGAGCTCTCTCTCTCTCATCTCCTAACCAAGCGCTAATGGCTTTGTTTCTTGAAAAGGTGATGTTCTGTTTCATTTAAAGCTTAACAGTTTCATTGGTTTTGTGTGTTTTGTTCATGTTTTTCTGTTAATCGGGCTTATTGTCTATTGAGATGCAGGAAATGGTTTATGAGGAAGGTGAAGAATCCATACCTTTAGAACTTTCTGTGAAATAAATAGGGGATGGTGAGACTGAGGGAAATGCTCCTTGGTGGCGGGATTTGCAAAGGGGAAGAGATGATGATTGAAGGCGTGGGCTTTCACACCTGTTGGTAACCCTTCTTTTCTTATCCTTATGCTTTGAATGGTGATGATACTGTGCTTCCTGGATTTTGTGATTGGATATGTTTTGGTATTGACAGTTTGGTTTAAGGTTTTTCTGAGTTTGTTGTTACAGTTTGGTTTGAGGTTTTTATGAGTTTGTTGTTACAGTTTGGTTTGAGGTTTTTCTGAGTTTGTTGTTACAGTTTGCAGATTTGGTGTTGTTGGAATTTGGTTTCGTGGATTTGTTATTGTTTTGTTGATGAACAGGTTGCAGGTTAGGTTGATGGTGCTAAAATGGTTTTACAGTTTGGGTTTTGAATGTTTGACAGTATTTTTGAAGGTTGTGTTTTGTTGGCTTGAGATTAGGCTTGGGAATTTCTTTTGACAGTTGCAGGCTTTGTGAGTTTTATGATTTTGTTGATGGTTTTGGAATTTTACTGGTTTTTGTTACAATTTAAAGGTTGGTTTGACAGTTTGGATGCTTGATGATGTTTCTGGTTTTTTGGTTATGGTGATGTTTTTGTTGGTTAACAGGTTTGGTTTGATGGTTCTGGCTGTTTGAGGATAGAAACTGGGAGTTTTTGCTTTTAGTTATGTTTTGACAGTTTTGATGCTTGATGATAGTTCTTGGACTTTTTGAGTTTGAAAAAATGATTTTTAGTTTTTTGAGGCTTTGGACTTTGATAGTTTGATCCGTTTTTCTCTCTCTATCTTCTGCTTGAGAATTGTGTACTGTTATATTAGTTGCTTTGGTTTGACAACTTGTTCAAAATGGTGGGAAAATCACCAAATTTTGAATACTTTGGCATGTTGTTCTTATGCTCTTTTTGTTGCAGTTTTTGTTTTCTAGCAACTCTTATGCAATTGTGACAATCAAGGCAGCAGGGTTGTGCATCCCTAGGTGACTTCTTTCCTCTATTCTCTCTCAATGCCCCTAAGAGTCAATTGCTTTTTTGCCTTTTTCTGAAAAGTTTGAAAATACAATGGAAAATGATGAATTGCTTATTGAACAAGTTTCTACTTGTTTGACTTGGTTATTATATTGCCGTATTTTCTTTTTGTTGTTGCCTGCTTCCTACTACTATGCTGCTGCCTCGTTTGCATGGATGTTGTTTGTATTTTGTCCAAATTGCTGCTTGTTTGGCCCTGTTTTGCGCCTTATGTTTGTTATATTTGTTTGGCTGTTGTTTGGGCGTCTTGTTTATTTGGACAGCCTTGCTGCATTTCTCTTGTTTGGATAGCTTGCTTACATTTCTCTTGTTTCTTCTTTTTGTGAACCAAGAAAAATAATTCTCTTGTGATTTGCAAATAGAAAAAAATAAAAATGTGATAAATTAAAAATAGCCTTCTGATTCCAAATTGCAAACTTTAATGATGAACACTTTTTCTTTTGAAAATTCTTGCTCATGTCCAATTAATCGTACTAACTATTTTTCTGTCTTTTGTTTTCATGTGAGCACAACTGGATGGTGGCAAAGCAGGGGAAGCAAGAGACTCTGTGGCAAGCATGAAAGCAAAGGAAGCTCAGTCAACCTTAGGCATAGATTCATTTTCTTTGTAATTTAGAGAGCAACATTCAACAATTGTACTAATTTATTTATTTTTAAATACAATAAGTTGTAAAACCTAAAGTATTTAAATAATAAATTGTTTTGTAACAACTTTTGAAATAAATGGAGAAAGTCTTATGAGATATTCTGGTGTCCATTAAAACCCTTTACTGTCGATAACTTGTAATTTTCTCTTCGCATCCTAATTAATTCTTAAAGATTCCCAATCAAGATAATTGAAACTGCATTCCAATAATTCCAATCAAGATAACTTAAATTCCAATAATCATGTAATCTTGCAACTGCATTCGAAACAAACACGCACTGTGTATTTCATTTCTTAACCAAACAAATGTTTTAGAAGACGCAAATCATCTGGTTAACCTTGAGAACAAACATTGTCTTTTCAGTAAACTTGAGAAAGCATGAAAACCTGTGAAAGCCAATTGGAACTTTGAGAATTCATTTCTTTTGAGAATTGCAAGAAAAAACCTAACTGCTGGTTTACTGCCAAGCGAGAAAATCTGTCTGATCCATTCCTGAGCCAATCTTGAATATCTGAGAAACCCTAGGGTTATGCCTTCTATGAAAAATAGGAGGGCATATTTTGGGGTACAACAGTTGCCCATGTTCAATCTTCTTGAACCTAAAGAGTTAGATTGGTAATTTTTATTGTTCGTGACTCGAAGGTAAAAGATGATTGGACACTAGAGTGCCCATAAATTTGCACTCGGCAAAGGTGTAACTGAGGGAATGGGCTTAAAGATGCCATTTGGAGAGATGTTTGAATCTTGTTGGAGATGGGCTTGTAGATGCCATCCAAGAATGTTTGTTTGTAAATCAAAAGAATAAGCATCAGAATGGTGTCCGTATTTGGAACGTATATGAACTGTATTTGAACTGTATCTTGAAATTAAGTCTGAATGAGTAAAAGAATGACTTCCGTGTTTGGAGTGTATCTGTACTGTATCGGTACTTGGATTTTTAATAAATATCAGGATGGCATCCTTGTTTGGAGCGTATCTGAACTGTATCTGAAGTTGAGATCTGAATGAGTGACAGAATGACTTCCGTGTCTGGAGCGTATCTGAACTATATTTGAACTGTATCTTGAAATTAAGTATGAATGAGTAACAAAATGACTTCCGTGTCTGGAGCGTATCTGAACTGTATCTGTAAGCTGAATGAGTACCAGAATGGCGTCCGTGCCTGGAGCGTATTTGTACTGTATCTGAAGGCTGAATGAGTATCAAAATGGCGTTCGTGTCTGGAGCGTATCCATACTATATCTGAAACTTGAATCTGAATAAGTAATAGAATAACTTCCGTGTCTGGAGTGTATCTGTATTGTATCTGAAGTTGAGATTTGAACGAGTGACAGAACGACTTCCGTGTCTAGAGTGTATCTGTACTGTATCTAGAATCTTTGCACATTTGTTAAAGATAGTTGTTAATCTTATCCTGAAAAGGGTAAAATGTTAGCTGAAACTCAAAGTTATGTTGCATGAAATGTATGATGCAATAAATGTGTTTTATCCATGTTTATGATATGTGGATGTAATGTATGTGCATGTAAGCTGATTTGCTGTATTGCTGAGGAAAATGACCATTGCTGAGGAAAATAAATCCTTGACTGTTGCCGGGTAAAATAAATCCTTGACTGCTGAGGATTCCGTTGTGAGAGTAATGCCAAATACTTCTTGAGGAATCTGCTTGGGAAATCCAGAGAAATTTAATGACTTCTACTGGGGATTGTTGACGGGAGTCTTTGTTCTGTCGAGAAGCAATAAAAACTCTGTGGGGAAAAGTTTATCCTGTAGTGAAAGCTTTGTGGGGAAAAGCTTAATTCTGCTAGGGAGTTCAGGAGTTTAGGTTGTATGCCAATCTACTGGGGAGTTACCCTAGGTTTGGGAGAAACAGAAGTTAACCGTTATCTGGTTGATTTTCAGGCTTCAATACAACTTGTTGGGGAAACCTGGAGAAACTGGATGATTTCCACTGTGGGTTGAAAGTTTCAGCTCCGTTGGGGATTGGTAGTTGGTAGTCTCAGCTCCACTGGGGATCTGTAGTTCAAAGTTTTGGCTCCGTTGGGGATCTTAATGACGTGCTGTAGAGATTGTTCATGGAATAGCCTAAAGACGTTTTCCTAATCTTTCTACCTGTCAGTAATTACTCTTTTTCATCATGTTTATTTGTAAACAGTAATTATGTTCAAATTCATATGTTCATTAATGAATCATTGGACGTTTTTGCAAATAAAACACAAGTGTAAAGAAAAAGGCAAATAGTTTTCTGTACTTTGAAAGAGATATCTTTGTATTTATTTTGAATAAGTGTTTTGTACAAAGGAGACAAACATCCTAGTAAGAGGATGGTGTCATAAAAAACGAGAAAAATTTATACAAAGAAAGATAGCTATGTGTGTAAAAATCCCATGGGGTTCCCATTCTACTATAGCCTTCGTAACTCTGAATATCTTGTCCATTCGTTGCTTCGTCCGAAGATAATTGAATTGGTCAGAAGATCCGAGTTCTTCTGTGAAGAGATTGTCCTTAAAGTGATCCGACGAGACATAGTCATACGCTTTAATTCCCTAACATTTGCCTGGACTGCCCTTTTGGGTTTTCAGTCCACCGGAAAACCCTTTTTTGCCCAAGTCGCCCTTTCAGGTTTTCAACTTGCCGGGTGTAGATATTTTTTTGTTTTATCCCTAATTTTTGCCTGAACCGCCCTTTCGAGTTTTCGATTCACCGGTATGCCCTTGTTTTGCCTAGGTGTATCAACCTAGCTGGTCTCTTATGCGGAGTATCTTTTGACTATGTCTGCATTCGCAGGGTGCGGCAGATCGTCGCCGTCCATGGTGGTTAAAATCATTGCCCCACCAGAAAAGATGTTCTTGATCACAAATGGTCCTTCGTAGGTAGGAGTCCATTTTCCCCTGGGATCACTTTATGGCAAGATGATGCGCTTGATTACAAGATCTCCAACTTGATACACTTGGCGCCTGACTTTCTTGTTGAAAGCTTTGATCATCCATTTTTGATACGTCTGACCATGGCAAACAGCAGTAAGTCTCTTTTCTTCAATTAAGTTTAACTGATCAAGTCGGGTTTGAATCCAATCGTCTTCACTCAAACTAGCATCTTTCATGATTCTCAAGGAGGGAATATGAACCTCGATAGGTAAAACAACTTCCATGACATATACCAAGGAATAGGGTGTTGCCCCAGTTGATGTGCATGCCGTTGTACGGTACCCGTGAAGAGCAAACGATAACATCTCATGCCAGTCCTTGTAGGTGACTGTCATCTTTTGTATGATCTTCTTGATATTTTTGTTCGCAGCTTCGACAACACCGTTCATCTTTGGCTGATAGGGAGATGAATTGTGATGTTGAATTTTGAACTGCTCGCACAGGGCGGTGATCATAGTATTGTTAAGGTTTGTACAGTTATCAGTGATGATCCTTTCGGGGATACCGTACCGGCAAATAAGGTTCTGCTTGATGAAGCGGGCAACAACATTCTTAGTAACGGATGCAAAGGAAGCTGCTTCGACCCACTTTGTGAAATAATCAATGGCCACTAGAATAAAGCGGTGTCCATTGGATGCTGTAGGCTTGATCTCTCCAATCATGTCGATTCCCTATATAGCGAATGGCCAAGGAGTTGTTAAGACATTTAGAGGAACAGGAGGCACGTGCACCTTGTCTGCATAGATTTGACATTTATGACAAGTCCGAGAATGCTGATAACAATCAGCTTCCATGGTGGACCAGTAATAGCCTTCCCATAGAATCTTCTTAGTCATCATATGCCCGCTAGAGTGAGTGCCAAAGGTACCTTCATGCAATTCAGCCATAATCCTTTCAGCTTCAGCTTTGTCCACACAATGGAGCAGAATAGAATCATGATTGCGCTTGTACAAGATGCCATTGCTCAGGAAGAACTTAGCTGAGAATCTTCTTAAGAACTTTTTGTCATTGACTGAAGCTCCTTCAGGGTATTCTTGAGCCTAAAGGTACCTTTTGACTTCATGAAACCAAGGTTGGTCCACTACTTCTTCGGTATTAATCTCGTGACAGTGCGTTGGTTCGTCCATCTGTTCAATGGTGATCTGGGGAGCCTCGTTGTCCCAATCAAGTTTAAACATGGATGACATTGTAGCTAGAGTATCTGCTAGCTGATTTTCTTCTTGCGGAAAGTGCTCAAAGGTAATCTGCTCGAAATATGGTAACAATGTCAGAACATGTCCTTTGTAAGGGATGAGGTTTGGATGCTTAGTGTCCCACTCTCCTTTGATTTTACTGATAACCAAAGCTGAGTCCCCAAACACAACTAAATATTTGATTCCCAAGTTTATGGCAGCCTTGAGTCCAAAGATGCATGCTTTATACTCTGCCATGTTGTTCGTACAGTTGAAGTAAAGTCTGGCGGTGAAAGGAGTATGGAAACCTTCTGGGGATATGAGTACTGCACTGATACCGTTACCAAGCGCATTGGAGGTACCATCAAAGTACAGGGTCCATCGGGATCCTTGTTCAGGTCCGTCATATGGTCTGAAATCTTCAACTTTGTCCAATGTCATGATGTCTTCGCCAGGGAAGTCAAACTTCATGGATTGGTAATCTTCAACAGCTTGATGAGCCAGATGGTCAGCTAGCACACTCCCCTTTATAGCTTTTTGGGTCGTGTACTATATGTCATACTCTGTGAGGATCATTGCCATCTAGCTATTATTCCGAATAAAGCAGGCTTCTCAAAGATGTATTTGATCGGATCCATCTTAGATATCAGCAAAGTGGTATGAGTCAACATATATTGCCTTAGCCGGCGGGCAGCCCATACCAAAGCGCAGCAAGTTTTCTTGAGCAGTGAGTATCGGGTCTCACAATCGGTAAACTTTTTTCTTAGGTAATAAATGGCATGCTCTTTTCGGCCAGACTCGTCATGCTGCCCCAGTACGCACCCCATTGAATTCTCTAGGACGGTCAGATACATGATTAGCGGTCTTCCCTTGACGGGTGGCATCAAGATAGGAGGTTCTAGTATATACTCCTTGATTTTATCAAAAGCAATTTGACAGTCATCATTCCATTTAACTACCTGATCTTTCTTCAACAGCTTGAAGATTGGCTCACAGGTAGACGTTAGGTGAGAAATGAACCTAGCAATGTAGTTTAGGCGTCCCAAGAAACCTCTGACTTCTTTCTCAGTGCGAGGAGCAGGCATTTCTTGTATAGCTTTGACTTTGGCAGGATCAACCTTGATGCCTTTGTTGCTGACAATGAAATCTAAGAGCTTACCGGACCAGACTCCGAATGTGCACTTGTTAGTGTTCAATCTTAGCTTGTACTCTTTCAGTCATACAAACAGATTTTGCAAGTGATCAAGGTGTTCTTCTTCAGTTTGTGATCGGGCTATCATGCCATCTACGTAGACCTCTATCTCATGATGTATCATATCATGAAAAAAAGCTACCATGGCCCGTTGATAGGTTGCCCCGGCATTCTTCAGTCCGAATGGCATCACTTTGTAGCAGAACGTACCCCACTGTGTAACAAAAGTAGTTTTCTCCATGTCTTCATGTGCCATTTTGATCTGGATATAGCCTGAGAATCCGTCCATGAAAGAAAATACTTTGTGCTGAGCTGTGTTGTCAACCAGGATTTCGATGTGCGGAAGTGGAAAGTCGTCTTTAGGGCTGGCCCTGTTTAAGTCTCTATAATCCATGCACATTCTCACTTTGCCGTCCTTCTTCGGCACAGGCACAATGTTAGCAACCCATTGAGGATAGGAAGTAACAGCCAGAAATCTAGCATTGAACTGCTTCATAACTTCTGCTTTGATCTTCTCTGACATGTTAGGTCTCATGCGGCGGACCTTTTGTTTCACCAGTGGACAGTCTTCTCTTGTGGGTAGACGGTGTACCACAATGTCTGTATCAAGTCTCGGCATGTCTTCGTATGACCAGGAAAAGATTTCAACATAATCATGCAGTAGCTGAATTAAGCGCTCCTTGACACTCGGCTCTAGGTTGGCACCCACTCTAATTTCCTTTCTGTCATCCTCAGTTCCCAAGTTGATTGTATCCAACTGCTCTTCATGAGGCTGAATAGCCCTTTCCGCTTGTTGTAGAAGTCTAGCCAATTCCCCTGGTACCTCACAATCTTCCTCACCTTCGTATTCGGCTTGGTATACCAGATCTTCAGAGTCATTGAAGGTTATAGTAGTATCGTTACCCATGGGATCTGGAGTGGAAGAGTACCTACATTTGTGGGTGTGGGTGTGTGTAAGGGTATAGCCACCTTTAAACAAATAAAATGTAAAAGGAAAGACAATGAACACAAAAGTTTATATGAAAAACGTCCATGATTCATTAAATGGCATATGAAGATGAAAAATAAGAACCCTTACAAATGGACCTTTGTGCCTCAGGTAAGACACAAGGTTAAAAAAGTACGAAATGTTTGAGAATTATTACAGATCCAACAGAAATGAAAAATATAAATTACTGTGGTATGAAAGTAATCGGAACAAAATCTTTTGCTTCCCAGTTGCACAGTCCTTCGTCAACAGTTGGAAATATCCAGTCTTCCAAACTGCCTTCCTCTTCACTATCTTCCAGAGTATTGAATCCATGATGACTGATCTTCACAGGTGGCCCCCCAGCACGAGCGCGGCGCACGACCTTCTGAGCAATTGAGGTGAACCCCAAGCCGAATTTGTCTGATTTGAAAGGAAAGTCTGGAAGCTACCCCCAGATTGTGCTTCTTCCCTCTTCAACCACTACTTTTGCATACTTGAGAGATGACATCCGAGGCGGAGGTCTGGTTATCGTGGGTACAGAGGACATTGTCTAGGTCTCCGCAATCTCCTGAGCTACCTCTTCAAAATGTTGGAAAGGGGTTTCGATGAATTTGCCATCCAATTCTACATAACGGAAAGAATTCAGATGACTGGTCATGTATTCCTCTTCGCCATGAACAATTATGATTTTCCCCTGGACAGGGTACTTGAGCATTTGATGCAGGGTAGAAGATACAGCTCCAACATGGTGGATCCAAGGTCTTCCCAACAGGCAATAATAAGAAGGACGGATGTCCATCACATAGAATATGGAGTTGAAGGTTTCCGCTCCCACCTTAATCGGGATGTCCACCTCCCTGTGGACCATCCTTTTAGAACCATCGAAGGCTCTGACAATTATATTGCTGGGTTTCAAGGTTAAGCCTTCACAATCTAGTCTATCCAAGGCTTTCTTCGGCAAGACGTTCAAAGACGAACCAGTGTCTACCAGTACATGTGCTAGGGTTGTCCCTCTGAATTCCACCGAGACATGCAAAGCATCATTATGTTTTCTCCCTTTCGAAGTTAAATCTGCATCGGAGAATCCTAGACCATTGTCAGTTGTTAAACTAGCCACACATTCCTGGAACTAATCTGCGGAGGTTTCTTGTGGCACGTGGGCCGTCTTCAAAAATCTTATCAGAGCCTTAGCATGAGCTTCTGAACAAAGCAATAGGGCCAACATGGAGATCTTTGAGGGGGTTTTCCCCAGTTATTCCACCACATCATAATCGCTCTTCTTGATTATTTTCAAAATTTCCTCCATTTCTTTTTGAGAGGTTTCAGGGATGATCAACGGTTGAGCCCTCGTCCTGACGGGCTCTTCTTGGATCCCTTTCCCCCGAACATCAGTAGCAACAGAGGGGATAACCACGGGTGTTGTGACTTCTTCTATGATTGGTGTTCTTGCAGATATGTTTACCGGTGTAAAGATAACCTTAGGAGCAGTTGAGGGTCTAAGAATTGACTTTGGAGGGGCAATCTTTGGAGAAAAGATTCTTCCACTACGGGTAACTTTGCTTGTTCCGGAAATGTTACCGATTTTGGAATTGTCTTCTTCAGAACTTTCTTCCTCGGTAGTCTGTTCAATCTGTTTAACACCATGATAGTAGATTTCTCCACCATAGTTCCATGGTATTGATTTGTCGGACTTGTACGGGACTGGCCCGAGCATGGTTATCTTCAGAGGTGCAGCCTTCGGAGCGGGTGTAATCCTAACAGGTGTTTTAGGGACCTTGGAAGGATTGGCGGGTATGGTTATTATTGAAACATCATTAACAGGAGTTGATAAAACAGGAGACTTCTCAAATAGTATTTCTTGGTTATCAATTAGGCGTTGGATGCTGTGATCGGTGGAAATAGAACTGACTTTTTTTTAAGCTGGTTCGCGAAATGTCGCGGAAAGCAAGAGTCGCCACCGTCTTTTATGTTCTCCAACATGGAAAGGACAAAAGCACAGCAAAATTCCTTTTTCGAGATGTCTCTCGGTTCGGGAGGTAGATTTATAGAAAGGGAAGGTGTTAGCACCCTTTCTATTCGTGGTTATCCACGGGCTCTTAGGTACTTGCTCACTATGTTTTCAAAAATTGTTTGCTTTTCAAGTGTTTGTGGGTTTTGAAAAAGTTTGTTTGAAAAACTTCTAGGTAACTCTTGTATCAGTCCTCAAGAGTGTATGAAGTGTTTGTTTGAAAACTTTTTGAAAGTGTAGGTGCGAAAAGTTGTTTTTGTTGTTTTGAAAGAGCAAGTACCCAGGAGAAATCTACCTACTCTAAGGAATTAGGCTGTGTAAGATTCCTTTATACAGCGCTATCCCACTATTGAGAAGTAGGAAGCACCGTCGTTGGAGTTATTCGGGTCAATTCGATTATAAGGGACATGTGTGGTCACCAAAGCAATAGTAGGACGCCTTAGCGGTAACCCTAATGTCCTAGATCCTTTTTATCCGAGGCAACCGTTTCGAGGCAACTGGATCTTTAGACAGGAGGGCGACCTCTAAAACACCCTATACTTGACGACCACCTCGAGGCAACCAAGTGAGGCGTACCCTAAGGGTGGCATGTGCATGTGTGTTAAATTCAGTTTATGTTTATCTTTGAACATGCATTTGTGAGCTATGGGTTGATTTTATTTGTCATACAAGTCTTGTCATGCACATTAACAGTTAAGAGTGCGGAAAATAAATTGCGGAAAGTTGAATCTACGCTATTACAAGGCGCGGGTATATACATCGCCAAAAACAAAACCCGTTTGGAAAATAAATGCGAGAAAAGTAAAGGAAGCGGTAAAGTTATAATTAACTATTACATTTCTGAGCAGATGCATAAATATAAAATACTGAATTAAAATAAAATGCGCACGAAAGAATTGAATCGGGACGTTCTAAGGTTTTGACCCTTTATGAGAAAAGAATTGAAATTGGTCCTTTTTTGCAATTAAATTAAATATTAAACCTAATTTACTAATTAATTAATTAATTATTTACAAGAAAAAGTAATTTTGTGGTTTTATGTTTTTAATGAAATAAAATAAAAAAAGAAATTAAAAGTGTCAAAAGAAAAACCCTAAGTCTAATTCGTTTTTATTTATTATAAAAGAAAATTAAAACTATCCCAATTAAACTAAATTAATTTAAGTTAGTGTTTATTTACAAAATAATTAAACTAAAGTGAAATTAATAATAATAATAAAATATTTACATTGCAGAAGCAGGCGCCTTGAACTTGTGTGGAATTACCACCCCAGAAGATAAGCCTAGGTCTCCGAAGTCCAGACCGGGAACCTGTTGAATCTCCATGGCACTTAGACGGTCCTCAAGCTGTTTGTACATGACCTCAGCAGGAGGGTACTGTTCATTGTTGTAGTTCGTCTCGTTGTCGGAGACCACGGGACTAGGAACCCTTCCCCCTTGGGGACTACCTTTCCCTACAGAGGGAGTAGCCATATCAGCCTCATTCTGCAGTGTATTCCCATATCTGCGTCCGGTATTGAACAACACAGTCCTCTTCTTCTTCTTTTTCAAAAGCAGAGTCTTCAATTCCTGTTGTCCCTGGGCTAAGCTCATGACCAGCTCCTGGAACTGGGCATTTTGGGCCTGGAGGGCCTTGATAGCTTGTTCAGTAGTAGGCTCGGAAGACATGATGATTACTGAAATAAACAGCGAAGAAGATTAAGCAACCTGTAGATAAAGGGTACCTGTTATGCACATGATGCATGATATGCTATTTATGCAATGCATTCAAGGGTTCGCAAGTTCAAATTTGTTGTAGACAAAAAGGAACATACGTTATATTAATAAATAATCTGTTCAGTACATCAATGCCTCATGGGCGAAATATTACAAAATACTTAATCCCAAAAGACACTGCGCATCCTTTTTGGAGCTATGTAAGTGTTGAGGGTCTTTTCCTCGTGCAGTAGGCGGGTGAGCTCCAAGACCTTCTTCTCACTGGCATGTAGATTGGCTTCAAGAGAATTCCGCTCTTCCTTAAGTTGGATCCAACTCTTTTGCATTTCTTCCCAAGATGTTGGCATGTCAGGATGTTGAATGGTATACGGGACCTCTCCTTCCAAAACTGGCTCTTTGATCACGGGGAGAACATGAGGATATGGCATCACAAGCTTCTGGGAACGGGCTCATACCCACTTGAGGTAAGGCTCAAGGGGGATGGAATTCTTATGCCCCAGTGTCTTATTATCAACCTTGTTAGGCATCCTCCAAGCTCTGATAAACCTCTGGCGAAGTCCTTGCGTATCATTGTCGAGGTCAAAAACTATGTCAGGAATCAACATGTCATGAGGGCCATCCCTCCGAGCATATCCAAACTGCCTCAAAGCCAGACACGGATTGTAAGTAATACCTCCTCTGATTCCAAGTAAAGGAACATTAGGATACTCTCCGCAACGATCAATGATAGTGACATTTTCTCTGGACCGAGAACACCAATGTATATCAGCATGTGTAAGAGTCATTAACCGTTGTGACCATCTCAAACCCCGCTCGTTCTTCAAAACTGATTGTGGAAGGTACGAAATAAACCACCTTTCCAGGAGAGGAGTGCAGCACATGAGAACACCTCTTTTTCTCATGGTTCGAGTGTAACATGAGTGTAGGATGTCCCCAAGCAACGTAGGTACGGGATTTCTGGACATAAAAATCTTGACAGCATTTATATCTATAAGTTGATCCGGATTCGGGAACAACACCAACCCATAGACAAGGAGTTCCACAACTTCTTCAAAGGCTTGTAGGTCAAGGGAATTCCAACATTCTTGCGCCTTCTCAAACAAGAACTTTGCCAAAAATCCTTTGATACCACTTCTGACTTCCCAATGTCCCTTAATGTCAGATGGTTGTAGACGTAGTGCTTTAGCAACCTCTTCAAGTTTTGGTTCTCTTTCTGTACCGTTGTAGGGTAGTTGACTGAGAATGGGAACCCTCAGAAGCTGAGAAAACTCTTCCAAAGTAGGCACCAATTGATAATCCGGGAAAGTAAAACAGTGGTGCAAAGGGTCAAATAACTGGAACAACACTTTCACCATATCCTCTTCAATGTTGGTATTGACCAAGCTGATGAGTCTACCATGCCTTTCACTGAAGGAGGAGTTCTCGGGAATCCTGGATGTAAGCTCCTTAAGCTGAGGAGGGATCCTTACAAGGTTGATCTGAATTGTCTTTCTACGAAGAGATTCCATGTCCTACAAAACAATAACAAAGATGAAGATTCGAACCCTTGAAGTGGTTAGTAAATGTATATGATGCTTTATGATGTTATGATGTTATGATAAGGACACACCACAAGTATTCACAAAAAGCAAACATGATAAGGCACACAAGTCACACCAGACAGCCCTTAGAGTTTAGGCTAGCATGAAGTTTAGGGTACTACCCTCTTGAAATTGGTGGGCTCAAAACCTGTCCTATCAAAAGTAACCGGGTTCTAAGGAGCTCAATATCATTGGGTTGTTTTCTATGTTCATTGTTTTGATTTAGCCACTGAACTGGCGATCAAAATATTCCAAGAAAACAACCCTCAATGAGTGTAGTATCGAGTATCTACCAACTTCGGACTGCACCAAAGTCGGTCATCTCACTACCCCTAAAGAGGCCAGGATGGTCAAGTAAGGTTCCTAAGGTCAGTTGATGCTTCACGACACCACGCGGAGGCCCCTTACTCTTCTTGACTTGACTCAAGGGTTACCGGTACTCACCAAAGTGCCACATCAACATAGCAACTGCTTCAACCGTGTCGGTATACCCCACACAGTTCCCTCACAGTTTGTTGCTACTTCTAAAAGGTATCCCCCAGATCCGGGTTAGGATCTATGAAACTCCCAAAATAGGCCCACAATATTAGAGCAAACAAAGCAAGCAATTGAAAACATAAGAGTGGTCTAATCCTAAGGTACACCTCAGTTATAAAATGTCCCCAGCAGAGTCGCCAGTTCTATGATCGGTGGAAATAGAACTGATTGTTTTTTAAGCTGGTTCGTGAAATGTCGCGGTAAGCAAGAGTCGCCGCCGTCCTTTATGTTCTCCATCATGGAAAGGACAAAAGCACAGCAAAATTCCTTTTTCGAGATGTCTCTCAGTTCGGGAGGTAGATTTATAGAAAGGGAAGGTGTTAGCACCCTTTCTATCAGTGGTTATCCACGGGCTCTTAGGTACTTGCTCACTATGTTTTCAAAAATTGTTTGCTTTTCAAGTGTTTGTGGGTTTTGAAAAAGTTTGTTTGAAAAACTTCTAGGTAACTCTTGTATCAGTCCTCAAGAGTGTATGAAGTGTTTGTTTGAAAACTTTTTGAAAGTGTAGGTGTGAAAAGTTGTTTTTGTTGTTTTGAAAGAGCAAGTACCCAGGAGAAATCTACCTACTCTAAGGAATTAGGCTGTGTAAGAGTCCTTTTTAGACAGCGCTATCCCACTATTGAGAAGTAGGAAGCACCGTCGTTGGAGTTATTCGGGTCAATTCGATTATAAGGGACATGTGTGGTCACCAAAGCAATAGTAGGACGCCTTAGCAGTAACCCTAATGTCCTAGATCCTTTTTATCTGAGGCAACCGTTTCGAGGCAACTGGATCTTTAGACAGGAGGGCGACCTCTAAAACACCATATACTTGACGACCACCTCGAGGCAACCAAGTGAGGCGTACCCTAAGGGTGGCATGTGCATGTGTGTTGAATTCAGTTTATGTTTATCTTTGAACATGCATTTGTGAGCTACGGGTTGATTTTATTTGTCATACAAGTCTTGTCATGCACATTAACAGTTAAGAGTGCGGAAAATAAATTGCGGAAAGTTGAATCTACGTTATTACAAGGCGCAGGTATATACATCGCCAAAAACAAAACCCGTTTGGAAAATAAATGCGAGAAAAGTAAAGGAAGCGGTAAAGTTCTAATTAACTATTACATTTCTGAGCAGATGCATAAATATAAAATACTGAATTAAAATAAAATGCGCGCGAAAGAATTGAATCGGGACGTCCTAAGGTTTTGACCCTTTATGAGAAAAGAATTGAAATTGGTCCTTTTTTGCAATTAAATTAAATATTAAACCTAATTTACTAATTAATTAATTAATTATTTACAAGAAAAAGTAATTTTGTGGTTTTATGTTTTTAATGAAATAAAATAAAAAAATAAATTAAAAGTGTCAAAAGAAGAACCCTAAGTCTAATTCATTTTTATTTATTATAAAAGAAAATTAAAATTATCCCAATTAAACTAAATTAATTTAAGTTAGTGTTTATTTACAAAATAATTAAACTAAAGTGAAATTAATAATAATAATAAAATATTTACATTTTTTAGTTTTCTGAATTTTTATTGGGAAAAATTAATTATGTTAATTTTAGTGATAATAATAATAATTAGAAGAAATAGTTAATAAATAGAAAATATAAAATAAAAGAAAAAGGAATGAACCAAGGGGGTTCTGGGCCCATTAGGAGGTTTTGTTTAGAAATCTGAGGCCCAATAAGCTCGAGCCTGTGTTGACTTTGGAGATTGGCTGCACGTTGCTTTGACTGGGAGTATGGTGTTCTCCACTTTTGGCCACTGGATTTGTGATTGTGAACACCTGGCGCCTGGATGGTTGAAGTGTACGGTGGAATTAATTTGGACATCTGCATGAAATCACGTTAAATAAAATAGAAACAAAGGTTTGGGGGACCTGGGAATCGAACCCAGGTCCCAACGTCCAATGCATGTTCACCTTAGCCACTGAGCCAATTGCTTCAATTGAAATAATAACAATAAGTGGTTAATATATTGATGAATTAACTCATATGCTTAAAAATAAAAAATAAAGCGCGCAATCGTTTTAAAAGGGCGAATGGGAGAACGACGTGTGGTCGTCTTCTCCAAATCCCTGGTTCAGTTACCTGCGGATTTTTATCCGCAGGAAGTTTCGTAGGCTCTTTCCTAAAACCATTCCTAGGCTTCAAAAATGACATCCAAGCCCATGGTTATGATCGTCCATGTCCCCTAATCACATTTATGCCCTTGACTGGCTTTGATTTTCCCTGAAACAAAAATACCTAAAATGCAAAACATGAACCCTAGAATCGGGCATCACGATTCAGGGCCTAAAAATAAAATTGGCTATTGTAGTTACGTCAGGAATCAAGCAATGAGTATGAATATGCTAACGCCTTGAAGAAAAAATGCAAGAATTGAGAATTTAGATTTCGTGTTCAGAGGTGAGTTTGTGAGAACTTACAGTGCTGTGTAGGTGGTCTTAGGACGTGGTAATGGTCACGTTAGCTTCAGTGGACGGCAAGGAAAGGAACCACGTTCTTAGTTTTGTCTGAAAACGCCTCCAATAGTGTTCTTGATCTCCTGCTTTTTCAACACTTTTTCAGTTTTTGTTTTGGCCGTTTTAGCAATGTCTAGGTCGTGAATGTTGTTGGTACTGCTTGCTTATGTATATGAGAACAAAATTAGGTCAAAAGTTGGGCCTTAATCTTGGTGTATTGAAGTTTGGAGATTTGGTTGACCACCATTGAAGAACTTTCCATATTTGGTTCAAATCTAGGATTTTATGCACAAAAAAGGCTTAGCACGAATTGGTTAGCTGGCATATGACATATAAAATCTATTCAAATCACAAAGATGCTATTCCATTAATTTTTAGATTTTATTTGAATTATTATGGATTTAAAATGAATTAAATCAATAAAAATTAAATAAAATGGAAAAATAAATGTTTGATCTTGAAATTAATCATGGGACACGTGTGTGGCATGACAAGGCTGAATCAAGTGGAAGAAAGTGGGCCCTTTTGTCAAAAATTGAAGTTTTAAGGATAGTTGACTTTTGCAAATTCATGAAAATTTCCCAACTTCTCCAATACATATCTTTCTCAATTTTGATCATATGAACATGTTCTTGGACATTTTGGAAAGGTCTTGAAGTCCTCTAACCAATGCCTTTGGTCCCATGTCATTTGGATTTACCAATCTCAAGTTATGGTATTTGACTTAAAATGCCTTTTTGTTGACTTTTGAAATTGACCTATAATGTAGAAATTGATAACTTTTTGTGAGAGCATTTCTTGGACTTGGAATGTGAAGATGGATTGTAGGAAATGTCATCTCCTTAAAAATTAGCATTGTATGGGATTTTTCTGATGAACCATGAAAAAGTTATGCCCTGGTCAAGTTACAGTTGACTTTTCAGCTGTCCAAAAATAGGAACTTTTGCATCTTTGATGATTTCTGAGCCATACTTGTGGAATCATGATCAAGACTTGATCAAATGATGATTGTGGCTTCAAAATAAGATGTTGACCAAAAATTCTAACTTTTGACTGTAAAATGACCATTTTACCCCTGCAGTTGATTGTGAAGCAAATGAAGCTTTTGACTGTGCAATTTGACCCTGTGAGTCTTGAGACTTGGCATGTAGATGCTTGAAAATGTGTATAGGCCTAGGGGACTTGATTGAGCCATTGAAAACCTCAAATTCATTGAAGGAACCAAAACCCTAATTTTGACTAGCTTAGGAGGCATTTGAACTGTGCAATCCTTGAGCAAATCTTGAACCATTTAGAGATTGATCTTGACAAATCTTGAAGAATATGGGAGGGAAAATTTTGGGGTACAATAGTTGCCCCTGTTCAATCTTCTTAGACCTGAGGATGTAGATTGGCTTGCGTGCCTTTCGTGATCCGAAGGTGGAAGATGATTGAACACTAAAGTGCCCAAAAATTTGCACTCGCATAGTAGAATATCAGCGATGTGATGTCGGGAATGGGCTTACAGATGCCATTTGGAGATATGGTGAATATGAGGATGGGCTTATAGATGCCATCTGGAGGTGTGACTGAACCTTGTTGGGAATGGGCTTATAGATGCCATTTGGAAATGTAATGGACAGTTGTGGAGATGGGCTTAAAGACGCCATCCGGGGGTGTCGATTGCGTAAGAGATTCCTTAGCGAGAACTTGCGTACTTGAGAAAGAAAGATAATTTCCTGGCCTGTTACAGGTGTTGATCTTCAAACTCTTCATGCAGATATACCCTGGCTAGATACAGGTATCGAATCTACAATCAATCACTCACAGATATGCCCTGGCTGGATACAGGTATCGAATCTGGAATTAGTCGTCTACAGATATGCCCTAGCTGGTACAGGTATCGAATCTCTAAACTCTTCATGCAGATATACCCTGACTGGATACAGGTATCGAATCTACAATCAATCACTCGCAGATATGCCCTGGCTAGATATAGGTATCGAATCTTTAAACTCTTCATGCAGATATCCTGGCTGGATACAGGTATCGAATCTACAATCAATCACTCACAGATATGCCCTGGCTAGATATAGGTATCGAATCTGGAATTAGTCGTCTACAGATATGCCCTGGCTGGATACAGGTATCGAATCTCTAAACTCTTCATGCAGATATGCCCTGGCTAGATACAGGTATCGAATCTACAATCAATCACTCACAGATATGCCCTGGCTAGATACAGGTATCGAATCTGGAATTAGTCGTCTACAGATATGCCCTGGCTGGATACAGGTATCGAAATCTCTAAACTCTTCATGCAGATATGCCCTGGATGGATACAGGTATCGAATCTGGAATTAGTCGTCTACAGATATGCCCTGGCTGGATACAGGTATCAAATCTCTAAACTCTTCATGCAGATATGCCCTGGCTGGATACAGGTATCGAATCTACAATCAATCACTCACAGATATGCCCTGGCTAGATACAGGTATCGAATCTGGAATTAGTCGTCTACAGATATGCCCTGGCTAGATACAGGTATCGAATCTGGAATTAGTCGTCTACAGATATGCTCTGGCTGGATACAGGTATCGAATGTCTAAACTCTTCATGCAGATATGCCCTGGCTGGATACAGGTATCGAATCTACAATCAATCACTCACAGATATGCCCTGGCTAGATACAGGTATCGAATATGGAATTAGTCGTCTACAGATATGCCCTGGCTGGATACAGGTATTGAATCTCTAAACTCTTCATGCAGATATTCCCTAGCTGGATACAGGTATCGAATCTACAATCAATCACTCATAGATATGCCCTGGCTAGATACAGGTATCGAATCTGGAATTGCGATAGTTGATAGTAATCATCTTTGGATTGACTCTTTTCTGAAAAGGCAAATCGTTATTTGTATGCAATGTCATGATGTATGAAATGCATGATGTCATGATGTTCTCAACAATAAATGAGATCGTGTCGTATGCACTTTATCATGTATGTAAGCAGGATGTATGAAATGTGAAATGTCTATGAATGTATTTTCGTCTAGGAAAATAAATCCTTGACGAATGCCGGGAACTTGAATCCTGGGCTGATGTTGAAGAGTAGAGTTCTCCGTTTCCGCTGGGGATGATGATTGCAAGAATAAACCAGTAGGAGAAGATGACTCTGTTGAGGAATAAACTTGTTGGAGAGATTACTCTGTGGGGAATTACTCTGGGAAGAGATACTTCGCTGAGATTTTGATGATAACTCCGCTGGAGATTCCATTGATAAGTTTTGTTGAGGAATTTGATGAACTCCGCTGGGGATAGGAAGAACTTCGCCGAGGACGATCTTTCCGTTGTAATTAGCTGAGGATAACCCAGTTATAAGCTCTGGTGGGGAATAACTTCTGAACATGGTCGGGGAGAGATACGTTGGTACTCTGCAGGGGACAAGCTTCCAGAATCTACTAGGGATACGCTTCCAGAATCTACTGGGGATAAGCTTCCAGAATCTGCTGGGGAGATTGATTCAACTCTCCTGGGGAAACTTTTGGATTGTACCGGGGAAGTGGCTCCACTGGGGTGTCTTGTATTCCGCCGGGGAACAATCTTATATTAAGACTGCCGGGGATGCTTGTAGAGGAATATCTATACTCCGCTGGGGAATGTTGAGACTTTCTGAGGATATCCAACTTCCTTAAGGCTGTCAGTAGACTAACTCTGCTTGGGGAGAGTGTTGCTGACTTGCTGGGTACTGTGCCTTTTCAGGGCTGATGGGAGATCAACTCTTCTCGGAGAGAGTATTGCTGAAACCTATCTTACTCTGCAGGGAGTGGAGGTATCTTGGTCATATTCTTCAGCCGAACCTACCTTGGTACCTTGGTGGACAGAGCAACTAGATCGCTTAGACAACTCATTATTGCCCCTGTTTCTGATGTCACCTGTAATTAGTCCTTTGTTTCGCATGCAAATATTTATGAGTTAGCAATTAATGTCAAATGCATATATCAAAATGAACATTGGACGTTCTTTGCAAAAACACAACAGAAAAAGGAAAAGCAATTGGCAATTTGTCTGAAAAAGTGGATTTGTATTGATTTTTGGAATTTGCCTGTAAATAGGCGTTTGTGTACAAGAGGCTGACGTCCTAGTAAGAGAACGCCGCCGAACAACATAGAGTTTATACAATTTTTGAAAAGGAAAACAAAACAGCTATGTGCAAGATCCCACTGGGTTCCAACTCTGCCATCGCCTTTATGTCTTCAAGCGTCTCATCACTTCGCTGTTTAGTTGAAGATGAAGTTGATTGATCGATGCCGTGTAAGCCTGATAGTTGATACTGAAGTCTGGATGCAGGGTGATCTAATGAGACATAGTATTACGCTTATCCCTAACTTTTGCCTGGACCGCCCTTTCGAGTTTTCAGTCCACCAGGATACCCATTTTTGCCCAAGCCGCCTTTTCAGGTTTTCGACTTGTCGGGTGTACAGATTTTTTTCATTTCATCCCTTATTTTTGCCCGAACCCTTTTGGTTCGCCGGGAAGCCCTTATTTTTGCCTAGGTGTGTCAACCTAGCGGGTCTTTGTTCATGCGTAGTATCTTTTTACTATGTCTGCATTGGCGGGATGAGGAAGGTCGTCACCATCCATGGTGGTTAGAATCATCGCTCCTCCTGAGAAGATGTTCTTAACCACAAATGGCCCTTCGTACGTGGGGGTCCATTTTCCCCTGGGATCACTTTGAGGTAGGATGATGCGCTTGATTACCAGATCTCTGACTTGATACTCTTGTCGTCTGACTTTCTTGTTAAATGCCTTGATCATCCGTTTTTGGTACGTCTGACCATGGCAAATAGCAGTGAGTCTCTTTTCATCGATTAGGTTTAATTGATAAAGCCGAGTCTGGATCCAGTCATCTTCACTTAAACCTGCATCCTTCATTATCCGAAGAGAGGGTATCTGGACTTCAATAGGTAAGACTGCCTCCATACCGTAGACCAAGGAAAAGGGAGTTGCCCCTGTTGACGTCTGTGCTGAGGTACGGTACCCATGAAGAGCAAACGGTAACATCTCGTGCCAATCTTTATAGGTCACTGTCATCTTCTGCACAATCTTCTTGATATTCTTATTCGCTGCTTCTACAGCCCCATTCATCTTTGGTCGGTAAGGAGAAGAGTTGTGGTGCTGTATCTTGAATTGCTCGCAGAGCTCAGTGATCATCTTGTTGTTAAGATTGGTACCATTGTCCATAATGATCCTCTCAGGTACGCCGTAGCGACAGATCAGGTTATGTCGGATGAACCGTGCCACGACGTTCTTGGTTACGGTAGCATAGGAAGCTGCTTCAACCCACTTTGTGAAGTAATCAATCGCTACCAGGATGAAGCGATGCCCGTTGGATGCCGTAGGTCTGATCTCGCCGATCATATCAATGCCCCACATTGCAAAAGGCCAAGGTGCTGTCAAGACATTCAGAGGAACCGGAGGAACGTGTACCTTATCAGCATAGATCTGGCATTTGTGACACGTCCGAGAATGTTGGTAACAGTCAGCTTCCATTGTGGACCAGAAATATCCTGCCCGAAGGATTTTCTTTGCCATAGTATGTCCACTGGAATGCATTTTGAAGGTACCTTCATGCAGCTCTGTCATGATTCTTTCTGCTTCAGTCTTATCCACACAACGCAGTAAGGTTGAATCATGGTTTCGTTTGTAAAGAATGCCGTTATTGAGGAAGAATTTTGCCGCGAACCTTCTTAGAAACTTCTTGTCATTAACAGATGCGCCTTCAGGGTATTCTTGAGCTTCCAATCACCTCTTCACTTCATGATACCAAGGTTTTCAGTTGCCTCAAGATCACAGCAATGTGCAGGTTCATCCAATTTCCAAATGATGATCCGGGGAGCTTCGTTATCCCATTTGACTTTGAACATAGAAGACACCGTAGCTAACGCGTCCGCCAACTGATTCTCTTCTCTTGGGAAGTGTTCAAAAGTTATCTCCTCGAAATGGGGAATCAACGTCAACACATACTCTTTGTAAGGAATAAGATTTGGGTGTTTCATATCCCACTCGCCTTTGATTTGATTGATCATGAGAGCGTAATCTCCGAAGACACTCAGAAACTTGATCCTTAAGTCAATTGCAGCTTGAAGACCCATGATACACGCTTCATACTCTGCCATGTTGTTGGTGCAGTTGAAACATAGTCGGGCGATAAGCGGAGTATGAGTGCCTTTTGGGGATATGATCACAGCGCCAATACCATTACCCAAAGCGTTTGAGGCTCCGTCAAAGTGCATAGACCATTGGGATCCTTCCTCAGGTCCTTCATCCGGTCCAGGTACCTCACAATCAGTCACTACCATGATATCCTCGTCTGGAAATTCAAAGTTCATAGATTGGTAGTCATCCACACCCTGGTGTGCCAAATGGTCTGCTAATACACTTCCCTTGATTGCTTTTTGAGTTGTGTACTGGATGTCGTATTCTGTCAAGATCATTTGCCATCTTGCTATTCTTCCGGACAAGGCAGGCTTCTCGAAGATGTACTTGATTGGATCCATTTTTGAAATCAACAAAGTAGTGTGAGTCAACATATACTGTCTCAGCCGGCAAGCAGCCCATACCAAAGCGCAGCAAATTTTCTCGAGCAGTGAGTATCGGGTCTCACAGTCGGTAAACTTTTTGCTAAGGTAATAAATAGCGTGCTCTTTTCGGCCAGACTCGTCATGCTGCCCCAGCACACACCCCATTGAACTGTCAAGTACTGTCAAGTATAAGATTAGAGGTCTCCCTTCAACCGGTGGCATAAGAATGGGTGGTTCTTGGAGATACTCTTTGATTCTTTCGAAAGCGGCCTGACATTCATCGTTCCAGCGTACTACTTGATCTTTCTTCAGCAACTTGAAGATTGGTTCATAGGTAGCAGTTAGATGCAAGATGAATCGGGCAATGTAGTTCAGCCGTCCTAAGAAGCCTCTGACTTCTTTTTCTGTCTTGGGAACTGGCATCTCTTGTATGGCTTTTACCTTGGCAGGGTCCACTTGAATACCTTTGTCACTCACGACGAAGCCTAGCAATTTTCCAGATCTTACCCCAAAGGTGCACTTGTTTGGGTTCAACCTCAGCTTGTACAATTTCAGACGGTCAAATAGCTTCAATAGATGGTGAAGGTGTTCCTCCTCAGTTTGGGACCTTGCAATCATATCATCGACGTATACTTCGATCTCATGATGGATCATGTCATGAAATAAAGCAACCATGGCACATTGGTAGGTTGCCCCAGCATTTTTCAACCTAAAAGGCATGACCTTGTAGCAAAAGGTGCCCCACTGAGTAACAAAAGTGGTCTTCTCCATGCCTTCAGGAGCCATCTTGATCTGATTATAACCGGAGAACCCGTCCATGAAGGAGAATACCTTATGCTAAGCAGTGTTGTCAACCAGAACGTCGATATGAGGCAAAGGGAAGTCATCCTTGGGGCTTGCCCTGTTCAAATCCCTGTAATCAACACACATTCGGACCTTACCATCTTTCTTCGGCACTGGAACCACGTTGGCAACCCACTGAGGGTAAGAAGTCACTGCTAGAAACCCGGCATCAAATTGTTTCATAACCTCAGCTTTGATTTTCTCGGACATCTATGGACGCATACGGCGGACCTTCTGTTTTACCGAAGGACAGTCTTCCTTGGTGGGCAAGTGATGAACCACAATGTCGGTATCCAACCCAGGCATGTCTTTGTAAGACCAGGCGAAGATTTCCACGTGGTCATGCAGCATCTGAATCAACCGTTGTTTCACACTGAGCTCTAGATTGGCACCAATCTTGACTTCCTTTCTGTCTGTCTCAGTACCCAGATTTACCGTTTCCACTGGCTCTTCATGTGGCTGAATGGCCCTCTCTTCCTGGAGTAATAGTCTTGCAAGTTCAACAGGCACTTCACAATCATCTTCACCTTCGTCTTCGGCTAAGTTGATCGGATTTTCAAAGTCATAACTGGCAGTAGCAGAGTCGTTACCAGTGGGATCCAGAGTGGATTGGAACCTGTATAGGTGAGTGTGTGTAAATATAGCTGTTTTGCAATATATAATAAAGAAAGACAAGGAGCGCAAGGTTTGAAATGTAAAAACGTCCAATGCTTTTATTAATGATATATGAAAGTGACACACAAAAGCCCTCACAAATGAAGCCACGGTGCCCCGGGTAAGACACCGGGCCATAAAGTTTCAAAATTATTGTTTGTTACAAATTCAAAACAAAGGAGTTCATTACTGAGTGACAAAAGTAATAGGTGTGAAGTCTTTGGCAGTCCAATTGTTTGGTCCACCGTTGGTTGTTGGGTAGATCCAGCTGTCGAATTCAGATTCCTCCACGTCGTCTTCAATAGCATTCACTCCCGGGTTGGTGATGAACACAGGAGGTCTTCCAATCCTTTCCTTACACACAGCCTTCTGAGCTTCTGCAGTGAAACCCAAACCAAACTTGTCAGTCTTCAGAGTGAAATCAGGAAGTCGGCCACAGTTCGCACACTCACCCTTCTCAATCACAGCCCGGGCATCCTTCAAGGAAGCCATCTTCAAAGGAGAATCATCACTCACAGTCTCTGCTGCTGCCAATGTCTGAGGCACCTCTTCAAAGTGTTGAAAAGGGGTCTCAATGAACTCCCCATCCATTTCTATGTACCGGAACGAGTTAAGGTGACTGACCATATACTCTTCCTCCCCCTGAACTGTCACAATTTTCCCTCTGACCGGGTACTTCAGCTTCTGATGCAATGTGGAGGTCACAGCTCCAGCCTTGTGGATCCATGGGCGACCCAGCAAACAAGAATAGGATGGTCGGATGTCCATCACATAGAAAGTAGAATCAAAAACTTGAGAACCAACCCTGATTGGAATGTCAACTTCACCATGTACCATCCTTTTGGACTCGTCAAAGGCCCGGACAACAATGTTACTTGGCTTGAGCTCTAAACCCTCACAATCCAGCCTGTCTAGAGCCTTCTTGGGTAATACATTCAACGAAGAACCAGTGTCAACCAGCACATGGGCAAGAGTAGTGCCCCTGCATTCAATGGAGACATGCAGGGCATCGTTATGATTCTTCCCCTTAGTAGTCAGATCGGCGTCGGAGAAACCCAAACCATTGTAAGCAGTTAAGTTAGCCACACAATCGGTAAATTGATCAGCAGACGTCTCTTGTGGCACGTGGGCCGTCTTCAGGAAGGCAATCAGGGCCTTGGCATGGGCCTCTGAACATAGTAACAGTGATAGCATAGAAATCTTAGATGGGGATTGCCCCAGCGGCTCAACCACATTGAAATCACTCTTCTTGATAATCCTAAGGATCTCTTCCATCTCTTGCTTGGAAGCTTCAACATTGGTTGTCTTCGGTGCCTTCGTCTGGGCAGGCACATCAGTAGCAATCCCTTTTCCCCGAGCGTCAGATGACTCGGCAGCAGGGGTAGAAATAGGAACTTGGTCAGGCAGGGAAACAGGCACACTGGCAGGTGTGATGACAAGAGGTCTCTGGATAGCTGGTGGCGCAATATCCGGTGAGAACAGTCTACCACTACGAGTGACTTTGGCAGGCCCAGTGATGTTACTGACGCCGGTACTGGTATCGAACTCTTGTTTAACTCCAAGCACATAAACATTTGCCCCATAGTGCCAAGGGACAGCTTTGTCAGATGTATAGGGGAGGGGCCCCGGAACAGTGATAGTTATGGGTGCAATCTTGTGAACAGACATGATTTTGACAGGCTTCTTTGAGGGAGCCTTAGGAGGGTTGTTGAAAATAGTAACAATGGACACTTCTTCAGTAGGGATAGCAGGAACAGCAATCTTCTTGAACAATATCTCTTTGTTATCCATCAGGTTTTGGACGCCTGACTTTAACAAAGGACAACCAGTAGGTGAAACAGCACATAGAAGGCAACCTTTACCACATCCCAGAAATAAACCGGCTAGTAACAGGTTCCTTTTGACAGTTAACAACAGAGTAACAATATTATCCACATAGGCTACATACAGGTCTTCTTCCACGGCATTCACTCCATGCTGGGGCATGGGAGCAGTCACAACATTGGGCCTTTTGGGCGCCTCGAATTGTATTTCTTTAGCATCAATAAGGTCCGGAACCTTATTTCTCAGAGCCCAACAATCATCAGTAGTATGCCCCGGGCTATCAGAGTGATAACCGCAGCGGGCGTTGGGGTTGTACTTTGGAGAGGTTGTGCTCACAACCTTCGGAGCTTCCTTTATAATTACTAGATTGGTTGACAGTAGTTGCGGCAATATCTGTGACAAAGTCATACTGAGCCGAGTGTACTGTCTTTTGGGTCTCTCACCCCTTGGCTGGTTGTATTGCTGAGGAGCAGCAGCAGGCTTTGAGATTACTACCGCGTTAACAGCTTGGCGGCATTCCGGTTTGTTTTGTCTCCTTAGACCATAAACAGCACTAGCTTCTTTCTTGAAGGGCTTCTTTTCAGTACTCGAGGAGGCACCCTTTTGTATCTTCCCAGACTTGATACCAGCTTCTATCCTTTCACCAGTCATAATGAGGTCTGTAAACCCTGCAGAAGAATTACCAATCAGATGGTTGAAGAATGGACCAGACAGGGTCCCCAAGAACATGTCCACGAGTTCACGGTCAGTCAAAGGTGGCTGCATCCTTCCAGCCAAGTCTCTCCACTTTTGCGCATACTCCTTAAAACCTTCGCCCGTCCCTAGCGACATACCCTGGAGTTGGGTACACGTAGGAGCGAGGTCGGAATTATACTAATATTGCTTATAAAATGCAGTAGCCAAGTCCTTCCAGTTTCGAATACTGGCTCCATCCAACTGATAGAACCATTCGAGTTGAGCCCCTGAAAGGCTATCCTGGAAGAAATGGATCCATAAGTTCATGTCTGCAGTGTAAGGTTGGATCTTCCTTACATAAGATCTGAGATGTAGCTTAGGACAGGAAGCTCCATCGTACTTTGCAAAAGCAGGCACCTTGAACTTGTGTGGAATTACCACCCCAGAAGATAAGCCTAGGTCTCCGAAGTCCAGACCGGGAACCTGTTGAATCTCTATGGCACTTATACGGTCCTCTAGCTGTTTGTACCTGTCCTCAGCAGGAGGGTACTGTTCATCGTTGTAGTCCGTCTCGTTGTCGGAGACCACAGGACTAGGAACCCTTCCCCCTTAGGGACTACCTTTCCCTACAGAGGGAGTAGCCATATCAGCCTCATTCTGCAGTGTATTCCCATATCTGCATCCGATATTGAACAGCACAGTCCTCTTCTTCTTCTTTTTCAAAAGCAGAGTCTTCAATTCCTGTTGTCCCTGGGCTAAGCTCATGACAGCTCCTGGAACTGGGCATTTTGGGCCTGGAGGGCCTTGATAGCTTGTTCAGTAGTAGGCTCGGAAGACATGATGATTACTGAAATAAACAGCGAAGAAGATTAAGCAACCTGTAGAAAAAGGGTACTTGTTATGCACATGATGCATGATATGCTATTTATGCAATGCATTCAAGGGTTCGCAAGTTCAAATTCGTTATAGACAAAAAGGAACACACGTTATATTAATAAATAATCTGTTCAGTACATCAATGCCTCATGGGCGAAATATTACAAAATACTTAATCCCAAAAGACACCGTGCATCCTTTTTGGAGCTATGTAAGTGTTGAGGGTCTTTTCCTCGTGCTGTAGGCGGGTGAGCTCCAAGACCTTCTTCTCACTGGCATGTAGATTGGCTTTAAGAGAATTCCGCTCTTCCTTAAGTTGGATCCAACTCTTTTGCATTTCTTTCCAAGATGTTGGCATGTCAGGATGTTGAATGGTATACGGGACCTCTCCTTCCAAAACTGGCTCTTTGATCACGGGGAGAACATGAGGATTTGGCATCACAAGCTTCTGGGAACGGGCTCGTACCCACTTGAGGTAAGGCTCAAGGGGGGTGGAATTCTTGTGCCCCGGTGTCTTATTATCAACCTTGTTAGGCATCCTCCAAGCTCTGATAAACCTCTGGCGAAGTCCTTGCGTATCATTGTCAAGGTCAAAAACTATGTCAGGAATCAACATGTCATGAGGGCCATCCCTCCGAGCATATCCAAACTGCCTCAAAGCCAGACACGGATTGTAAGTAATACCTCCTCTGATTCCAATTAAAGGAATATTAGGATACTCTCCGCAACGATCAATGATAGTGACATTTTCTCTGGACCGAGAACACCAATGTATATCAGCATGTGTAAGAGTCATTAACCGTTGTGACCATCTCAAACCCCGCTCGTTCTTCAAAACTGATTGTGGAAGGTGAGAAATAAACCACCTTGCCAGGAGAGGAGTGCAGCACATGAGAACACCTCTTTTTCTCATGGTTCGAGTGTAACATGAGTGTAGGATGTCCCCAAGCAACGTAGGTACGGGATTTCTGGACATAAAAATCTTGACAGCATTTATATTTATAAGTTGATCCGGATTCAGGAACAACACCAACCCATAGACAAGGAGTGCCACAACTTCTTCAAAGGCTTATAGGTCAAGGGAATTCCAACATTCTTGCGCCTTCTCAAACAGGAACTTTGCCAAAAATCCTTTGATACTGTTGTACCCCAAAATTTTCCCTCCCATATTCTTCAAGATTTGCAAAGAGCATGCTTCAAAATCTCCCAAGGGTTGCACAGTTCAATTGCCTCCTAACAGTCAAAAACTAGGCTTTTGATTCTGGCAAAGAAATTGAAGTTTCCAAGGGTCCAAACAAGTCCCACATGCCCATAAACATTGTCAAGCATCCTTATGCCAAGTTTCAAGACTCACAGCACAAAATTGCACAGTCAAAAACCCTAATTGCTCAACAGTCAACTGCATGGGCAAAATTGTCATTTGACAGTCAAAAGTCAAAAAATTTGGTCAACATCTTATTTTGAAACCACAAACATAATTTGATCAATTCTTGATCATGATTCTCAAGGCATGGCTCAAAAAGTCTCAAGATGCAAAAGTTTCCATATTTGGACAGCTGAAAAAGTCAATTGCAAATTGACCAGGGCATAACTTCCACATGGTTTATCAGAAAAATTCCATCCAAAGCTCATTTTGAAGAGAATGACATTTCCTACAACTCCTCTTCACACTTCAAGTCCAATAAATGCTCTCACAAAAAGTTATCAATCTCAACATTATAGGTCATTTTCAAAAGTCAACAAAAAGACACTTTAAGTCAAAGACCATAACTTGAGATTGGTAAATCAAAATGACATGGGACCAAAGGCATTGGTTAGAGGACTTCAAGACCTTTCCAAAATGTCCAAGAACATGATCAAAGCTTAAAAATTGAGCAAGAGATGCCTTGTGGAAGTTGGGAAATTTTTGGGAATTTTGAAAAGTCAACTTTGCTTCAAATGCCTCAAAATTGCTAATGGGCCTCAAGTTCTTCCAAGAATCATCACCCAAAAGCTATGCACGACCCATTGACCCAAAGGGGAGTTATTTTCTTATTTTTAATTTATTAATTGAATTTTTAAATCTATTAATTCATTTAATTAAAATTAAATATGAAAAAAATACTCAACAAATGTTTTGGAATCTTTTTGTGCAGTATTTGCATTCTTAAAGCCTCAAGATTTCGTGCACACCCCAAAGAGGAAAGGATCTCCAATAATTGGCATGTTCTTCATGGTGAAAAGATTGAAAAAATCATGGAAAATCACAAACTTGAAAATCATTAAAGACAAGGCTTTGGGCTTGGATTGTTGACCTAAATCATTCCATGTACATATGCAAACCAAAACCTAATCACAAGAACTCAGAAGCTGCGCCTCAAACCAAAGGACCACTTTGCATTTTTTTTCAAAAATTTGGAAACTGAAAACACCCATAGAGCACGTTTCAAAGCCAAATAAGGATTCCATTACGCTCCTGACATATCAAGGAAGCGTTTTCAATTGAAACCAAGCTCCCACGCGCAGAGAAACGGTAGAACGCCATAGCCCTGTTCAAGAAAACTCTCATAATCGTATTTTGATTTATATGCATATTTCATACATTTTAAAAGTTGATTTATATTAATATGGACCTTCTGAAACTCATGATACCATTTAATTGTTCTAACCATGCCTGTAGCGAAATATGCCATTAAAATTTTCTAGGGTTGCAGAAGCTGTGAATTGGGGTTTCTTTCATCTGGTAAAATTAGGCAACGAGACCTATACCATTGAAACCAGGATGCCCAGACGATTCGTTCCCACACCTCGCGCCCTTTTTCTTTTTAACCATGAGCTAATCGCTATTTTTGTATGTTAGGGTTAGTGGGGGTTTAAAACCCCCGCTATCTGTTTGTATTTTTCAGGCAAAAACGAAGAGGCCATGAGGAAGATGCTGAGGTGTAAGCACGATACTGGGTAATTCAAATCCTGGCGCGCGTTTTGTTAAAGTTCCACTAACACTTGCTTTCTCTCTCTTATTATTCTTTATCCATTATATATCAAACAAACGCGTTTGGCTGGTTGGTGAGTGAGGTGTCCTTCAAGCATTGGGACCTGGGTTCGATTCCCAGGTCCCCCATATTTCTGCATATTTTTCATGTTAACATGTTCAGATGGTCATCACGCTCAAGGGAGTACCATATGCCTTCACATGCTGGCTTGCCACATAATCCAGGAGATCAATTTGAAGGCCATAATGAGGATTCTGGGATACACACTAGTCCACCATGCACACGTGACCATTGAAAAGTCAACAGGCCCTGACTTATTGGGCCAAAATTGCTTGCAAAAAGCCTCCAAATTGGGCAGACACCCCCCAAAGTTTGTATATCTTTTAATCTCTTTTCTTTTCTTTTCCTTTTTTTAATTCTTTTGATCATTTTTTTTATTTATTTAATTTACTTCAGATAATTAATTTTCATATAAAAACCAAAAAAATCAGAAAGTCAAAAATAAAATATTTTTATTATTTAATTCACTAAATGTTTTATTTTGTAAATAAACTTAATAATCAATTTAGTTTTAATTTTAAGTTTTTAACTTTAATGCTCTTTTCTCAGATAATTAAAAAATATAAAAACAAGTCTTTTAGCATTTTTTATTCTTTTTCTTAATAAATAATCTTTTTTTCTTATCACTATTAGTTATTAATTATTTTTGTAAATAACTTATAATTAAATAATTAGTAAATTAGGTCAAACTTGAAATTATTTCTTTAATAATTAAAAATGCTTAGAATTAGGGTTTTAATTCCAATTAATTTTCTTTATTTCTATTAAATACAAAAACATCAAAAAATAAATTCTTTTCTTTATTTAATCATTAACTAATTTTTGTAAATTCAATTCAATTTCTTTAAAGGGTCCAACGCCCTCACACCTTCGATCATAATTCCATTTCGCGCGTTTGTTTTTTTATTTCCTTTTTTTAAATTTCATGTAATTGCCCCAAAGCTTTGTAATAGATAATTAGGACATTTATTTTCCGTATTTTATTATTTCAAATCGGGTCTTGGTTTAATTTGGCGATGTAGACCCGCGCTTTGTAATAGCGTAGGACCTTTATTTTTCGCATTTTAATTCTCGCACCTTTTAACTGTTAATAATCACATGAAAGAATGAATGCCTAAATAAAATCAAAGCGTAGAACACCCAATGCATGACAAAGACAAATATAACTGAAAATGACACACAATTCACACACCACTCCTAGGGTACGCCTCACTGTTGCTTTGCCCCTCGAAACGTGGTCGTCGAGTACAGGACGTCTTAGTAAGTCCTTATGTCCATGAACATGGCATAAGGGTAGCTTCTAAGGTGTCCTACTGTTGCTCTGGTGACCACACTGTTGCCTTGCCCCTCGAAACGTGGTCGTCGAGTATAGGACGTCTTAGTGAGTCCTTATGTCCCATTGATCTAGTTGCCTCGAAACAAGTTGCCTCGGAATAGTTGCCTCGGAATAAAAGATCAATGGCATAAGGGTAGCTTCTAAGGTATCTTACTATTGCCCGGTGACCACCCTGTCCCTAAACACGAATTGACCCGAACACCTCCAACGGTGGTGCTACCTACCTCTCAATGGTGGGATGGCACTACCTTAAGGACATTTACACAGACTAATTCCTTAGGGTAGGTGTTTACCTTGGTTATTGGTAAACAACCGCTGATCCTCCAAATGGTTACTTATTTGGTTACTCGCAGGATTGATCAGATTGATCCTAGGACATAGGTTGATTTTGAGGTTTTGATTAAATTGGATATTGATTAAGTGGCAATAAAATAAAGAGGCTTTAAGTAAATTGCATGAAGAAGTAGGCTTGGTAAAATAAATGAAGGCTTAAAGTAAAGGATTTCGACAGGAAAGTAAAGAAGAAAGCAAGTAAATTTCTGGAAAAGTAAATGACTTTGATTAATAAAGTTGGTGTTTCACACATACATTTCTCAACAATTTTTTCTCACACGCTGGGTACTCGAATCTATATGAGTGACTTTGTATATAATTGTGAACACACGCGAGAAACTGCGTGAACTACTACTATTTATACTAAAACATCCCAAGTAACCGTCGGGCAGTTACACTGCTTCGAGATGATTCCACTTGGCACGTTCTCAACGTTCGACGCTCCAGATCTTTGCACGTTGCACTTGGTAACCGCTGGAAACCGTTTTCCCTCCAAACGCTTGAATTTCAAACCGTTCCACTCTGAACCATCGAACACCTTCGTCGAGAAGCATCTTCGACGAGAAACACCTTCGACGTCGAAGGCAACCAACTTCTCCTTTGGAAGAAATCTTCCAAGTACATTGCCATCTTTCGATGGGTGTTTCGACGGACCTAGCTGGTCGAAAACAACCTTCAGCTTTAATGGCTGACATTAATGAAACAAGGGTGTCGAATTTAAGAGCCAACAAATTGCCCCCCAAGAATGCCTTATTTCGACTCTGAAAGAAAAAGGCATTCTTTGAAATACCATTCGACACCTGTCTTTTCATTTTTAGTCACAAATTAAATTGTGCACTTTTTGTTGTCTTCTACCAACCACTGACAATCCCAAGAAAAACTATCATTTATCCGTACCTAAGACGTCACCTCAGTACGGCGTGCAGTGTGCCAAACGTCATTTCACAAATTGTCATCATGACAATTCCAAAAAACGAGGGCGCACGCTGCACCCCTCCATTTCTACAGAACGGCTAAAACAACAGGGAGACGCCACGTGTCCCACTACCTTCTGCAACATTAAATGGCATTTAATGTCCTCGATTTTGGGGATTTTCCCCCACTACTATAAATAGCAGTAAGTACCCATTGTGGGATTTTTTATGCTATCTAGCTTTCAGAATTCTTCATTTGCATACAAACTCTTGTCAACTTTGCAAAACCTCTTTTTCTTCACTTCGTCTTCAACCTCACTACCACCAATGGCATCTGGTTCTTCCAACGCTCCTAGCGCCAACGTACCATCTGGAAACGTCAAACCTAGGGTTTTCGCCACCGCTCCAGTAGTGACTCTCACGGGCCAACGAAGGGTCCCTGAACCTTTGGACATTGCTGTACGTGATGCTTACTCACGCCACCTTATGATTCCGGTTGGATATTCCAACCAGATCTTTGCTATGTCTGGCCCATTGTACCCAAGCATTGCTGAGGCCATGAAGATCAAAAGTTATTTTCCGGTAGTTGAGAGACTCAAACCGGTTGCATGCTCCAAGAAGGATGCAGAGGATAATGAAGACCCTGCTAAAGAGAAAATCGACCTCCGTTTCTTCAACAAAGGTGTTAGGGCTTTCAGGTCTGGCCCTAGCCTTACTCCTGATTACAGTGCTTGGCTGGAAAAGATGGAGAAACGCCAAGCTTCGATCTGGAAAGACATGGGGATATTCGACCTGGTTATGCTGTCGAAGACAGGTCTTAACTATTCCCAAGAGATGTTGATAGCTTCTTTACTCTTCTGGGACTACACCCATTTCACCTTCCATCTTCCCTGTGGAATGCTGACTCCCACACTCTTCGATGTGGCCGCCATCACTGGCCTTCGACCTACTGGGGACTACTTCGACCCGGAGGAAATGTCAGAGGATAAGATTGGATTCTCTGCCACAAAACCAACCTACACCACCTTCATCAATCACTACCACGACAGGTCGACAGATGCTGTGTCGGATGTCGAACATATTGCGTTTCTAGCCTTATGGCTGACACGCTTTGTGTTTTGCTCCAAGTCCTTACAGGTGACCAAGAAGATGGTCACTCTCGCCACTCAACTACATCATGGCCAAAATATCTGTTTGGCAGAATTGATTTTGGCTAGCATGTATGAGTCGATTAGTAATGGAGCGACTCTTCTGAAGATTATCGAGAACAGGGCCAGCCTGCTGCTTGCTGGACCTTTTTGGCTGCTCCAACTGTGGCTCAATGCCACTTTCGAATCTTTCTTGCCTAAGAAGATTCAAATAAATGAGCAGGCTCCAGAGATAGCGAACAGACGTGTCGAAGGAACCAGACTGGCTCTGTTGACTCCAATGGAAGATGGACTGGAGCTTCAGCAAACTTTCACAAACTTCGTTCTGATGTTTGCTAGAAGGAAAGAGTTTGCTTCGACTATGGCTCGGTTTGCTCGACAGAAGGTTGGCCCAGAGTGGTTCACAAGGCCACATCCTAGGACGTCGAGTGGTCCTCAGGTTGACGAACAGACAACAATGTGGGAGGCGTTCCTCACACCAAGAATCATGCCTCTTCGATTCAAGAGCTCTAAGACTCACTTGAGTCTGATTTCATATCAACCAAACCTGGTGTCTCGCCAGTTTGGTATTATTCAAACACTACCTTCTCCAATTTTTCCAAGAGAGAAGTCTATGTTATACTTCTGCAACGACTACACCGAAGAAGCTGCCACTAAGCATATCGGCAGATATGCTGGTCGAACAGTTCTTTTGTTGTTTGACTACCAGCTTAACTTTCTTTGCTCACCATCCTTCGAGGAGTGGTGGAAAAGTTATTACGCTGAGGAGTTTTTCGACGAGAAGGACTTCGTGGATGAGCTTCAGAAATCTTTTGTCCTTGTCTTGGACAAAATAAAGAAATGTAAGTTCATCCTTTCAAATTACTTTGTCTTTCTCTTTCGACTGCTAGCCTGTTAATTATTTTATCTGCTTTCAGTTGTTCGAAAGCCTGCAGCCAAGAAGGCTGCAGAAGGCCAACAGGGAGGAGGCCCCTTAACAAAACCTCCACCGCCGGCGAAGACTATAGCGCCGGAGAAGACCACAACAAACCAACAGGGGGAAGGCCCTTCGAAAAAGGCTTCTGCACCGGTAACCAGACTTTCATTATCTTCTTTTGGCTTTAATTTTTTACTTTCGATGCAACTGCTAAATCGAATTCCCATTGGTTTTTTAGGCACCTTCGCCCAAGAAACGGCCAGCACTGATGGTCGAATCCGGGAGCGACGAAGAAGATGATTCTCCCCCTGCTCCTCTAAAAAGGCGAAAGCTGAAGAAGGACGTTCCTGCTCCCGAGGGTCGAACAATTAGAATAAAGGTTGCTGGGAGAAAGCCCAGGCCACCTCCAGTGATCATTGAGGAGCCAACGGAGGAGGAATTAAACGTTCTTCTCAATAAGCCTGTCGAAAGCGACAATTCCAGCCCTGGGGCTGAAGCTAATTTACAGGTAATCTCTTAGATCTCTTTGTAACTCAGGTGTAGATACCTACATTCGACTATGTCTCTTTGGAATTTTCAAGATTCTTCTTCTTCTCTTTTCAGGACACCACTGAAAGCTCACCGCCAAGGACTTCTGAAACATTGGAGTCTGCTGAACTCAGCAGGCCACAAGAAAAAGACTTGGCGAACGATGAAGCCCATATTGAAATACATGAGGCCAATGCTGAGACGGCAGAAAAACCAGCAGAAGATCCTCAAACAGAAGAGCAACAGCCAAAAGAGATTCAGGTGGTGGATCTGTCGGAAGAGAATCGTGACGAAGGGGACCACGGCAACGCTCGCGA
This sequence comes from Vicia faba, assembly GCA_948472305.1. Taxonomy (NCBI): domain Eukaryota; kingdom Viridiplantae; phylum Streptophyta; class Magnoliopsida; order Fabales; family Fabaceae; genus Vicia; species Vicia faba. Next base: position 1,171,247,772 of record OX451739.1, read on the forward strand.
AGAGGATCAAGGTGTCGCTGGCGAAGAGAACCAAGGTGACACTGGCGAAGGGCACCATGATGACGCTGACGAAGGGCACCATGATGACGCTGGCGAAGGGCACCATGATGACGCTGGTACTATCGCAGTCCGAGTCGAAGGGAATCAAGTCGAGGCAACTGTCACTCAACAGCCTCAAACCCAAGACAATGCTGTTGCAAGGGATGTTACCTCAACAAAGCATAGGTCGAAAGAGGACTTAGAACTCTTGAAGCAAACTGATCTTGTTAGTTATCTGAACGCCATCATCGAGAGCAAAAGTTCGTCTGATGCTAGTCAGGAGGTTCCTACCCTGTCGGGGAAGTCCACTGAAACTTCTCCTCTCGATGAGGCTTTGACGAAGGTTAAGGCTCAGTTTTTCAAGAAGGACTTGATGAAAGCTTTGGAGGGGGACCCTACTGCACCATCATATTTGGGGGCTGTTTTGAATGTCGTAGACTTGTTAGCTGTGCCTCCAGAAGTCTCAGGCTTTATCATGGAGTTACACTCCATTATTGATCAAGTCTCAGCAGATTATCGGCGACAAAGGGGCTTTAATAGCCAGCTTGAAGTGTTATATGGCAAAAGCTCTTCTGCATGGACTGCTGTTTCGGAGACAACTTCTCGAATTGCGGAGTTGTTGAAGCAAAAAGCATCTAAACAAGAAGAAGTTGATGCCATCGATCGAGAGAATGCTTCCTTCAGGGCGCAAATCGAAGAAATAGAGGCTAAGATAAATGCCAATACTAAGCGCAAGGAAGAACTTCTATCGACCGTCCCAGACACCGAAAGTCAAACTGAAATCACACAAGGCCTAGAATTTGCTGAGAAAGCCCAAGGCTTCGACGATCAGATTGCCAAGCTTGTGCAGGCGAATGCCTGGTGCAACAAAATATTGGAGCTGCAGCAAATCAAATACCTTCGACTCAAGGACTCCATTCCCTTCTGATTGATTCAGCTTTTTTAACCATATTTTGTAATATGTATTCGACAACATTGCCATCTTGGCTAAATTATAAAAATTTTCCATTTTGGCTTTTTTATGGTTAATTTAGTCATTACTTTGTTATTTTATTTTTATCTCTTGGAGTGTAGGTTTGTATTTTTTCAAATATTTACCATTTACTCTCAAGAGCCTTTTATCTTCACCTAGCTCTTCGACTTCATAGGCTCCACCAGAAAAAGTCTGGATAACTCTGAATGGTCCTTCCCATTTGGGTGACCATTTCCCCATGCTTCGATCCCTTCAATCCATGGGAAGAATCACCTTCCAAACTAGTTCTTCAGGCAAAAATACCTTAGGTTTCACCTTTTTATTATAAGAGTCTTCTACTCTTTTCTTCTGAAGCCTGAGTAGGTCAAGAGCGCGCAATCTTTCTTCGTCTAAATCCACTAGTTCGTATAACATCATATTCCAATAAATTTCAGAGGGAATATCATAATGTCTCTGAACCCTTGCAGATTGAAGACAAATTTCTACTGGCAACACTGCGTCATGACCAAAAGTTAGCATGTATGGTGTTGTACCTATGGCTTCTTTTGGGGACGTTCGACAAGCCCACAAAATCTGGTCTAACGTCTTATGCCAATTTTTTGGTTTCTTCCCAACATGCTTTTTTATCAAGCCAATCACTACTTTGTTTGCTGCTTCGACTTGACCATTTGCCTGTGCATAGTAAGGCGTTGATGTTAGGAGTTTGAAACCTGTTTCCTGAGCGAATTCCTGCATCTTTCGACCAGTGAAAACTGATCCTTGATCAGTTGTTATAGTCTCAGGGATTCCATACCTAAAGATAATGTTCTTTTGAATAAATTCAATGACATTTTCTTGGTCTACATTGACTAAAGGGATAGCTTCGATCCACTTAGTAAAATAATCAATGCCTACCAGTATATACTTCTGACTCTTTGATGATGCTGGTCGAATCTCTCCAATGAGGTCCAACGCCCATCCTCTAAAGGGCCAAGGTTTCACTATCGAGTGAAGTTCGCTTGCTGGTACATGCTGGATGCCTGTATGGACTTGACATTCTTGGCAACCTTTGGCGAACTCAACACAATCTTTCAGCATAGTGGGCCAGTATAGTCCTTGTCGAAACAACAACCATTTCATCTTATGGCCTGCTTGGTGAGCCCCACATGCTCCAGCGTGCGTAGTCGAAAGGGCTATGTATGCCTCAGTTTCACTTAAGCATTTTAGCAATACCCCTTCAGGCGTCTTCTTGAATAACTCATTACCCATGAGTACATAACTCAACGCCCTGTACTTTGTTTTTCGTTCTGTCGAAGCTCCTGGATTTTGAAGATAATCCACAATGGGTTTCCTCCAATCTTGTTCTGACAAGTTATCTATGAACGAAATTTCGAAGTTACTTTGATCAGCATATCGCCGTCTCGTCGATTCCAAGTCTGTTGGTGATAGACAAGTTGCTTTTATCTTTTCTCGAACTTCGATTGCTCTTTGTAATCTCGTTTTTGAAATCTTGTACCCAGATGCAATTTGTGCCAAGTCGTTGGCTATTTGATTTTCCACTCTGGGTATGTGTCGAATATTGACCATTTCAAATTTTTTCAATAAACGATTTGCTATCACAAAGTACATAATGAGATTTTCTCTTATGCATTTATATTCCTTTGTGACTTGCTTAATGACTAACTCTGAGTCTCCCATTATTTCGACTCGAGTTGCCCCCAATTCCAACAATATCTCAAGGCCAGTAATTAGAGCTTCATACTCAGCCTCATTGTTCGAACAGGAACCTGATATCTTGTACTTGAATGTTGTTGGAATTTTTTCTGGAGAAATGATCAAGACTCCTACCCCTGTTCCATCTTTATGGCTGGAACCATCGAAGTAGAATTTCCAAGGCTCTATCTCCACATAATTAATATCCTCAACTTGAATTGAGTGGTCGACTATAAAGTCTGCAACCACTTGTCCTTTCACTGCCTTAAGAGGCATAAAGGTCAAGGAGTATTCAGTTAATGCTAATGCCCACTTGCCAATTCGACTATGCAAGAGAGGTTTCGACAACATATACTTGAAAACATCAAAATGAGACGAAACATACACATCAACTGGTTTTATATATTGCTTGAGTTTTGTACAAGAGAAATACAGACATAGACACAATTTTTCAACTTCACTATATCTAGTTTCTGCATCGTTCAAAACTCTACTAAGATAGTAAATGGGTCTTTCGACTCCATTCTCATCTTCTTGGGCTAACATGCTTCCCAAAGTTTTGTCGGATGCAGCTATGTACAATCTCATACTCCTATTGCTACAAGGAGTCACCAAAATAGGTGGCTTAGTGAGGTACCCTTTGATTTTGTCGAAGGCTTCTTGTTGCTCTTGCCCCCATTCGAACCCCTCTTTATTCAATCGAAGTAAGGGTGAAAAGGCTTGAGCTTTCCCACTTAGGTTAGATATGAATCTCCTTAAGAAATTTATCTTGCCTAACAGAGATTGCAGTTCCTTCTTATTCGATGGCGCTTTCGCTTCTAGAATTGCCTTCGTCTTGTTCTGGTTGATTTCGATTCCTTTCTTGTGGACAACGAAGCCCAAGAAATCTCCAGCTTTCACACAGAATGCACACTTCAAAGGGTTCATCTTCAGACCATGTTCTCTCATTCTTTCGAATGATTGTCGAAGGTGGTCAATATGATTCTTCTTGGAAACAGATTTTATAACAATGTCATCAATATATACTTGCATAAAAGTGTTAATAAAATCATGGAAGATAGTATTCATTGCTCGCTGGTATGTTGCCCCAGCGTTCTTTAGGCCAAAAGGCATCACTACCCATTCGTAAGTGCCTAGGGCCCCAGGGCATCGAAAAGCTGTTTTCGACACATCCTCTTCAGCAATGAATATTTGGTTATATCCTGAATAACCATCGAGCATACTCAGGTATTCATAGCCAGCGGCAGAATCGACTAGCATTTCCGCCACAGGCATAGGATATTCATCTTTGGGCGTAGCAGCATTCAAATCTCTGAAATCTATGCACACCCTTAATGTACCATTTTTCTTAATCACTGGTACAATGCTTGCAATCCATTCGACATACCTTGTAACGCGTATGAATTTGCATTTCAGCAGTCTTTCGACTTCCGTTTTGATCTTCGACAGTATTTCTGGAGCGAAGCGTCTTGGACTTTGCTTGATTGGCTTCTTCCCAGGTTTGATTGGCAACTGAAGTTCTACCAATCCTCTGTCGAGACCAGGCATTTCGTCGTAATCCCATGCAAAACAGTCCTTGAACTCTTTCAACAATTGGATTACTTCCAACCTAAGTTCTGGGTCAATTTTGGCGCTGATGTAAGTTGGCCTTTTCTCTGACCCTTCGCCTAAGTTGATTTCTTCTAAAGGGTCTTGCGCTAACATTTTAATGTTGTTCGCCAAGGGGTCCTTTTCGAAGCCCAAAGGCTCATCGTCATAGATGGCGTCGAGCCTCTGTTCCTGCATTTCTTCTTGCATGATATTAGGGGGTTCTGGATCGAAATCCTTTCCTGGACCTGCAGCAGATAACTGTTGATCATTGGCATGTGTGGCCATGTACTTCACTTCGGCTTCGAGAGCCGTTATCATCTTAGTTTCGGCTACATAAGCCGAAATTCGCTTCAAAGATTGTGACTCAGTCATTATCACTGAATTCACTTCCCCAACCAGTTGGTTGGATATCAGTTAACCCACTGAAGTTTATGTGGGACAAGTCTTCTCTGTCCCATTGGAAACCATGCTCAGGATGCAGGTATAGGGAACAAAAAGTATTTGGCGCTGGCGCCATGTCGAATTCAGGTGTTGGACATGGCCCTATGTGAGCCAAGTTCTTGTCGAAATCTGCCAACCCCAGGTGATTCACTTCGCCCAGGTAATAGCTTTGATATGCCTCTATGTTTTCGACCATCCCATCTGGACGCCATAGGAGCAGCCTCTGGTGCATTGATGATGGCACAGCTCCAACACCATGAATCCATTCACGGCCCAACAAAAGATTGTAGTTAGGTTTGGCCGATATGACCATAAACATTGTTGGTCGAAGGATAGACCCTACTTTGATATCTAGTTGGATCACTCCCATAGTGGTCCCTATGCCGCCCTCATAGTTCGACAGGACCATGTTGTGAGGCTTAATGTCCTCATCCCTTTTGCCAATTTTCCTTAGCATAGAGTGAGGAATAATGTTGATGGTTGCCCCACAATCCACCAATATTTTATTCACTGTAGTTTCTTCGAGTTTAGCCCTTATAAATAAAGGCTTGAGGTGATTTTTCATCGCCTCTGTGGGTGGTTCGAAGAATCCATTTTGTTCCTCGGTGGTGCCATTGTCCATGACGAAATAGCACACTGGCCTATGTTTGGCCATTTCTTGCTCCACTTCCCAGTCACTTGCTTCGACCTCCACCTGTCGGTTGAATTCTCTGGGCAGCACTGAGACTATATTCACCATTATGTCCAAAGTATCATCAGACTCAGAATCGTCTTCGTCCTCGACTTCACCTTGGTTAGGCCAAACTAGCCTGTTGGTTACTGGCTCTCTTTCTAGAGGTTTCCTTTGCTTCCTTTGAGGAACATTCGAACTGGTTTCTGCCTTTGGTTCATTGGCAGCCTCCCTCTCAGCTTTTCGTCTCCTTTGGTATCTCCTCCATTGAGATCGAGACATGGGATTTTTCCCTTTGTAGTTGCTTGACACTTGTGCAACTTTAGGTGCAGCAACTTGAGGCTCTTTCTTTTGAGTTAAAGATGAACCCCTTGGCACGTCGAAAGAGTTCCATCTCTCCTCACTTGGCCTTTTTCGACCAGAGGTTTTGTACCAGGTATCTACCGGCACATTTGTTGGAGGCCTGAAAGTCAATGGCCTCTTTTCTTGGTTTGAACCTCTTTGGGAGGCTCTTCTGGGGTCATGTCGAAGATCAACATTTTCCATTCTCTTATTCGCTTCTCTTACGCCTTGAATGTGCTCAACAGCTTTTTTGTCAAAGATCGAACTGCATCTTGGACACAGCATCACCTCTGATTTCTTTTTTTGGCATCTTTGCAGAAAATCTGCCAGATTTTCATTTTCCCGAGGGAAAGCAGTCTTATTAGCTTGTTCTTGCCTCATGGCCTCTTCTGATGCTTTTGGGTCAGAGAGTTCGACCATGTTGATATTCATTGTATCTTTTCTGGCAAGGGTCAGCTGCTTCATTTGGGTCTCCAAATTCTCCGTCTGGCCTTGAACTGTGGCCAAGTGAGAACTGGGTTTTGGTCCAGTTTTTTGTGCTTCAACGGTCTCCAACTTTGGGCCTTCGACCGCTTTCTGAACTGCTTCAATTGTCTTTCTGGATAAATTCCCAGAAAAACTGCCAAAGATTGGCATGTTGATATGGTCCTTTGAGACTTCGACCATTGTGATTCCTTGCCTCTTCGACTGGCTCCTGGTTGCCTCGATCACGTTCACCTCAGAAGGCTCAGCATAGTGGGCTTCAGCTTGCAACGAATTTGAGTCGACAGCCATGGGGGTCTTGTCAGCAAACTTCAACCTCCCTTCTTCGATAGCGTCTTGCACAAGATTCCTGAAAAGAAAACATTGAGAAGTTTTATGGCCCAAAAAATTATGATATTTGCAAAAACCTCTCTTCTTTCTTTGATCAAGAGGAGGCACTTTTACCCCTGGGGGTACTATCATTTGGCCATCTTTTACAAGCAAGTCAAAGATCTCATCACATTTTGTGATGTCAAAACTATAAGTCTTTTTGGGGAACCTATCGTTGGTCCTTTCTGGACCAATGGGATTTTTCCCACTTGAGGGGACTAACAGTTTGCAAGAGTATGGTGGCCCTTGTTTTAGTTCCGCTAAATCGACTTCTCCTTCTTCGACAGTTATAGTATCGTCGAAGGATTCTGGATCTTCGTCATCCATATCAACATACACTATCCTCTCTCTCTTGTGAGTTTTCGTTGCCTTTGCTTTTTTAGCTTTGAGGCGTTCTACCTGTCGAACTCTATCGGCCAGTTGGGCCATGTCTCTCAGGTATTGGGTGTCTAACTTCTTCCTAATGGAATAATCTAAACCGCCTGCGGCTATTTCGACCAACTCATGTTCTGGCACTTGTGTAAAACATCTCGCCTTGAGCAGCCTAAACCTATTTAGATATTCGTCTATAGGTTCATTGAAACGTCTCTTTACACTGGCCAATTCTTTCAGGCTTACCTTGGTTTGCCCCATGTAGAATTGTTCATGGAACAATCTTTCCAACTGGGTCCAATGATGGATCGAATTGGGGGGGAGAGTTGTAAACCAAGTAAAAGCGTTCTTTGTTAAAGAACTTGGGAAGTACTTGATCCTCAGGTTTTCGTTATTCGAAATATCTCCTGCTTCGATCAAGTATCTCGCCACATGTTCGACAGTAGATTCTGTCGTGTCCCCAGAGAACTTAGTAAATTTGGGGACTTTACATCTAGGAGGTAAGTCTGTTTGCAACACGTATTCTGACAATGGGGATGTAAAGTTGGGCCTTCGAAAGCCCATGTTCATCCCATTTTGAGTCATGATCCTTTCGATCATGGTTGCCAGATTATTTTCCAAACCCATGTTTTGGTATTGGATATGCTGAACTACTTCGTCAGCATTTTGGTTTCTGTTAACTAACCTTACCTCTGGGGTTATTACCCTAGGTTCCTCGACGGGTTGCTCCAATTGTGCCCTAAGGTTTTCTTCGACAGGCTGTTGGACTTGGTTGATGGTGGTTTCTTCCTCTAAGAATATACCCTGGTTTCCCCTTATTTGCGCCCTTTGGGGATGTCGAATAGGTTGGGGTACTCCAAAGAAATCAGCCAAACGCGTCATTTGCGCTGTCATCTGCTGATTCGATTGAGTAGTGTTTTGTATTAGAGGGTTCAGCACTGTACTCAAAGTTTGTGCCAACATTTGCACCATATCATGGTTGCTTTCGTCCATTTGTTGCCTCAAAACTGCTGTCGAGGCATTTGTAATGCCATGGGCTACTTGGGACGTTCCTCCTAAGAGTTGGGTCCTATTTCTATTGGCCATACCTACTCCAGAACCTTGGAGTGGCGAAGAGGCACTCACTAAAGGGTCTGAAAAAGTGGACGCAACATTCGTCAGGCTAGCCAAGTCGGAAGTTGGCATGCCATAGAGTGGCTCTCGATTATGACCGCCTGTCATAAATCCTGGGGGAACAAAAGGCCTTGTGCCTAAATTTCCCCTTGGTGGGGGAGTTCCCAAAGGCACTCTGGGCCTGTGAACGGAGGTAATGGCCCTGTTGCTGTGACCGTTACTGCTGGTGTCGAACCGGCAGTTGTCGCTTCACTTACGGTCGAGATAACCGTTGCTCCCACATTCGTTTGTGGGATTTCGTTATTGTTTGGCGGATTCGCCATCTCTTCCCTTCTTCTGGCAGTATTGTTATCGTTAGTGTATATTCTACCACTTCTCAATAACATACAACGCTCCTCGAAAAGGATGAGATTATTTTCAGAAATCAACACACAGTCCCACCGGGTGTGCCAATTTGTTTACCTTGGTTATTGGTAAACAACCGCTGATCCTCCAAATGGTTACTTATTTGGTTACTCGCAGGATCGATCAGATTGATCCTAGGACATAGGTTGATTTTGAGGTTTTGATTAAATTGGATATTGATTAAGTGGCAATAAAATAAAGAGGCTTTAAGTAAATTGCATGAAGAAGTAGGCTTGGTAAAATAAATGAAGGCTTAAAGTAAAGGATTTCGACAGGAAAGTAAAGAAGAAAGCAAGTAAATTTCTGGAAAAGTAAATGACTTTGATTAATAAAGTTGGTGTTTCACACATACATTTCTCAACAATTCTTTCTCACACGCTGGGTACTCGAATCTATATGAGTGACTTTGTATATAATTGTGAACACACGCGAGAAACTGCGTGAACTACTACTATTTATACTAAAACATCTCAAGTAACCGTCGGGCAGTTACACTGCTTCGAGATGATTCCACTTGGCACGTTCTCAACGTTCGACGCTCCAGATCTTTGCGCGTTGCACTTGGTAACCGCTGGAAACCGTTTTCCCTCCAAACGCTTGAATTCCAAACCGTTCCACTTTGAACCATCGAACACCTTCGTCGAGAAGCATCTTCGACGAGAAACACCTTCGACGTCGAAGGCAACCAACTTCTCCTTTGGAAGAAATCTTCCAAGTACATTGCCATCTTTCGATGGGCGTTTCGACGGACCTAGCTGGTCGAAAACAACCTTCAGCTTTAATGGCTGACATTAATGAAACAAGGGTGTCGAATTTAAGAGCCAACAGTAGGTAGATGACTCGTAGATACTTGCTCTAATTCAAAACAAATCAAAAACTTCTTTTCACACCGACACTTTGCAAAAAGCTTTCAAAACAACTTTTCAAACACTCTTGAGGACTGATACAAGAGTCGATCTGAAACTTTCAAAGAAACTTTTTTCAAACCCACTCACCTTGAAAAGCAAACAAACACTTTGAAGACACAAATGAGCAAGTATCTAAGAGCCCATGGATAACCATGGATAGAAAGGGTGATAACACCTTCCCTTTCTATAAATCTACCTCCCGAACCGAGAAACAATCTCAATAAGGAATTTTTCTGTGCTTTTGTCCTTTCCATGTTGGAGAAAATAAAAGACGGTGGCGACTCTTACTTCCGCGACATTTCGCGAACCAGCGTTAAACAGTCAAGTCCAGATCCACCGATCACAGAACTGGCGACTCTGCTGGGGATATCTTTTAAAGTGAGGTGTACCTTAGGACTAAGATCACTGTGTTTTCAATTGCTTTGACTTGTTTGCTTTAAATTGTGGGACTGTCTTGGGAGTTCTATAGATCCTAACCCGGATCTTGGGATACCTTCTTAGAAAGTAGCAACAAGGCTGTGAGGGAACTGTGTGGGGTATACCGACATGGTTGAAATAGTCGGCTACGTTGATGTGGCGCTTTGGTGTGTACCGGTAACCCTTGAGTTCAGTCAAGGAGAATACGGGGCCTCCATGTGGTGTCGTGAAGCATCAACTGACCTTAGGAACCTTAATTGAACTATCTTGGCCTCTTTAGGGTAGTGAGATAACTGACTTTGGTGCAGTCCGAGGTTGGTTGATACTCGATACTACACTCAATGGAGGGTTGCTTTCCTGGAATATTTCGGTCGCCAGTTCAGTGGCTAAATCGAAACGATGAACAATGAAAGCAATCCGGTGATATTGAGACCCTTAGAACCCGGTTACTTCTAATAGGACAGGTTGAACCCACCAACTTCAAGAGGGTAATACCCAGACCCCATGCTGGCCTAAACTCTAAGGGCTTGTCTTGTGTGACTTGTGTGCCTTCCAACTTGACTACTTGCATGCTTGTCATCTGATACTTGAGTTTCTTGCAGGTTTTGTTTATAATCCTTAATTGGGACTCATAACAGGGTTTACTGAGTTTCTTGCAGGTTTTATTTACAGTCCTTAATTGGGACTCATAACAGGATTTACCTACGTTACCCCATGCATAGCATAACATCATACCATTGCATACATCCCGCATAAGGACTAATCTATTTCAAGGATCTCAAGGGTTTGTGATGCAGGTCATGATGAACCAACTGTCCAGCAAGGGGCAAAGGGGATTTATTTTCCTCTAGACAAGGTTGTCAGGGGTTATGACCCACTCGATATGGTGAGCCTTGACACTTGAAGAAGGACTCTCAACAACATGAAGTTCCTTCAATCAAGCTACAAAATTCAAACTCTAACGGTTTCTTGTTTACCCCGCGAGATCCTTGAAAACATTGCATGCATACATACATATCATTGCATTACAGGTATCCCTTTTACAGGTTGCTTACCTTCTTCGCTGTTTATTTCAGCTCGCCATCATGAATCCTGAATCATCTACTGAGCAATCCATCAAGGCTCTCCAGGCTCAGAACGCCCAGTTCTAAGAGTTGATCATGAGTTTGGCCCAGGGGCAACAAGATCTGAAGACCCTGCTTTTGAAAAAGAAGAAGAAGAGGACGGTGTTGTTCAACCCTAGACGCAAATCTGGGAATGGATCACGAAATGAAGTTGAGCAGACTACCCCATCTGTTGGGAAAGACAGTCCCCAAGAAAGGGAGGTTCCTAGTCCAGTGGTCTCCGACAACGAGACCGATTACAATGATGAGCAGTACCCTCCGGCTGAGGACATGTATAAACAGTTGGAAGACCGGCTAAGTGCCATGGAGATACAAAAGGTGCCCGGCCTGGACTTCGAGGATCTAGGCCTGTCTTTTGGGGTAGTAATCCCGCGCAAATTCAAGGCACCTGCCTTTGCCAAGTACGACGGGGCATCCTGTCCTAAGCTGCATCTCAGGTCTTACATAAGGAGGATCCAGCCCTACACGGCTGACAAGAATTTATGGATTCACTTCTTTCAGGATAGTCTGTTTGGAATCCAACTCGACTGGTTCTATCAACTGAATGGAGCTAACATCCGCAGCTGGGAGGATTTGGCCACTGCATTTTACAAGCAGTACCAGTACAGTGCCGACCTTGCTCCCACGCGCACTCAGCTTCAGGGAATGTCTATGGGTGCAGGTGAAGGTTTCAAAGAATATGCTCAAAAATGGAGAGACCTTGCTGGAAGGGTACAACCACCTCTGACAGACCGCGAGCTTGTCGACATGTTCTTGGGGACCCTGTCTGGTCCATTCTTCAACCACCTGATTGGGAATTCTGCTGCTGGGTTTACAGATCTGATCTTGATCAGGGAAAGAATAGAAGCTGGCATCAAGTCGGGGAAAATACAAAATGGTGACTCCTCGAACACTGAGAAGAAACCATCCAAGAGAGAATCTAGTGTTGTCTATGGCTCAAGAGAGCAGAATAGGTCCGAACACCGCCAAGATTTCAACGCGGTGGTTATTGCAAAATCGGCCGGCGCTCCTCAGCGTCACAATCAGCAAAGGGAAGAGAGACCCAAAAGGCAATTCACTCCCCTCGGCATGACCTTGTCACAAATATTGCCACAGTTGCTGGAAACCAAGTTGGTAACTCTCATGAACCCTCCAAAGAATCCCAACAGGACGCCTTCAAGGTATAACCCCAACGTTCGTTGCGCTTATCATTCTGACAGCCCAGGGCATGCTACAGATGATTGTTGGACTTTGAGAAACAAGGTTCAGGATCTGATTGACGCAAAGGAAGTCCAGCTCGACTCTCCAGAGGCTCCCAATGTGACCACTGCTCCCCTGCCCAAACATGGCTAGGATTGGAAACTTTTGTTCATTCGAATGTTCAAATTGTAATTTTTCTTTAATTGTTCAAACATTTATTCATGTCAAACGTTGTTATTTCATTAATGCATTACACGTGTCTGTTTTGAAGTAATTGTGTTTATTATGCTTAAAATTGATTTTATTTTTGATGTTCAACTCTCGATTTAAAAATTCTAAGCCTCTTGAGGGAGGATGACGAAAACGATACCACGATCTTTACAGTATGCTTTTGAACAGACCCCGCTGATGAGGTACAGGCATTGTTTCAATTCCTAAACACTGGAGTTATAAGGAAGATAATCCCTCGTCAACCCCTCTGAGCCAAAGAAGTAGGAGTTTTTCTTTTCGAAATTTAAAACCCTTAATCATAACTTGGGGCAGGGTAGTTCTCTCAGTTGGTCCAAGTGCATAACGAATGACACCAAAGAGGTCCTTACAAAACAAAGAAAGACAGTGATGGTCCCGAACAATCATAAAGACAGGCAGTCATTACTTCTCAAAATAAAAACCCATTAAGTCAAAACCTATGAAGGAGACTTACAAAACTGGGGCATCCCGCTGACTGTAATTCCAAAAAGAAAATAGCTCAGGCAAAAAACAGGGACAACAAAATCAAGAAAGAAAAAGAGGTCATACAAACCCTCAACAAAAAAGGAAATGACTGCCCATTCAAAATAAACTGTCAATATCCGAACCATCACCAGAATATCAAAGCAAAGAGTCACCAAGAACTAACGCACGATTAGCTGAGTTTAGGTTTGAAGAACATCACGAAGAACGGGTGGGTACAAATAAAGTTTGAGCCTTTATCCTTTGTTTCTTAAACCGTGAACCAGGCCACGTTACAACCCTTAAAAGTCCTAGCTGAAGCATGGGTTAGTTCGAAAGCTTACTGTTACCAAAGGTATCCTGACTCCTATAAGGCTCGCTGTAAAATCTTGAGTGGACATCACATTTTACAAAAAATTCACTTGTTTTTATGAAAAAATGCATTTTCAAAAAAACTTCAAGACAGACATAAGCTTTGCATTCTTGATATAATACTGATTGCGTATGACTATTTGTTCGAACAACAGAGAAATTCGCACGAAGAATATCTAGTGGACAAAAGCACTTCCAATCAAGGGGCATGGCATGATCATTGTCCATCATCTGGGGCAGTCCAGTCAAGATTCCGAGAATCTCTCAAAAGGCCAACCAGCTTGGGGCAAATCTCCATCTGGATCACTTGGGGCATTGGACGATCAAACGAAGATCTTCTAGTGGTATGGCAACGCTACACTACTGACAGGGGCACCTCCCTACATCCTGAGAGCACGGACATAGTCGAAAAAATATGCAAAATCAAAGACCCGCTAGGTTGACACACCTAGGCAAAAATAAGGGCTTCCCGGCGAACCAAAAGGGTTCGGGCAAAAATAAGGGATGAAAATGAAAAAATCTGTACACCCGGCAAGTCGAAAACCTGAAAAGGCGGCTTGGGCAAAAATGGGTATCCCGGTGGACTAAAAACCCGAAAGGGCGGTCTAGGCAAAAGTTAGGGATCAAAGCGTACGACTATGCCCCGTCATCTTGTCACTTGCCTACCAGAAGAATATTTGACAATCGGCAATTATCAGCGCCTCCACAGGTATCTTCTCCCATATCAGAAACAGGGGCAATAATGAGTTGTCTGAGCGATCTAATTGCTCTGTCCGCCAAGGTATCAAGGTAAGTCCAGCTGAAGAACATAACCAGTATATCTTAACTCCCCAGAGAGTGAGCCAGCAAGTCAACGCACTCTCCCCAAGCAAAGTTACACAATCAGCCTTAAGGAAGTTGGGCATCCTCCAGCAGATCTCAACATTCCCCAGCACAATATACGAACATTCTTAACAAGTGTCCCCGGCAATCTTGATCTAAGATTATTCCCCGGTGGTATACCAGACATTCAGCGGAGCCACTTCCCCTAATATATCCCAAAATTTCCCAAGGAGAGTCCAGTCAAGATTTCCCCAGGAAAGTTCAATCCATCTCCCCAGCAGGAAGCTTATCCCCAGTAGATTCTGGAAGCTTATCCCCCGCAGAGCACGAACTCGTCCCCCAGCTTTATTCAAAGGTTATTTCCCTACTAGGATATAACTGGGTTATCCTCAGCCAAAAGCCACGGAAAGATCGTCCATGACGAAGTCTTCCTATCCCCAGCGAAGTCTATTAACACTTCCAACATCACCGGAATCCCCAGCGAAGTTACCATCAACATCCCAGCAACGTACCTCTCTTCCCACAGAGTATTGTTCCACAACAAGATCGCTAGAGTAGTTATTCCCCGCAGAGTAATCAAGTTTATTCCCCAACGGAGTTATCTTCTCCTACCGGTATTCTTGCAACTATCATCCCCAGCGGAAACAACAAAGCACTATTCTCCAACATCAGCCCAGAATGTGACTTCCCGGCACCCGTCAAGGATTTACTTTCCTAAGACGAAAACATACATTCAGAAACATCGCACCTCTATACATTATAGCATGCATATACGCATCATGATCACACAATCTCATTTATGTTAAGAACATCATTGCTTGATCCATATCATTGCATGTGACTGACCTTTACCTTTCAGGAAAGATCCAGTCAAGTTCTCAGCTATGTCCAAGGCCTTCTCTGGTCCAGTTAAATTGATTCCTAAAGATTTTTCTGATGAAGACTCAGTTGAAGATTCCAAGACCTTGTCTGGTTCAGTTAAATCGACTCCTAAAGATTTTTCTGATTCTTATCCCGTCAAAGGCCTTCTCTGGTCCAGTTAAATCGATTCCTAAAGATTTTTCTGATGAAGACTCAGTTGAAGATTCCAAGACCTTGTCTGGTTCAGTTAAATCGACTCCTAAAGATTTTTCCGATTCTTATCCAGTCAAAGGCCTTCTCTGGTCCAGTTAAATCGATTCCTAAAGATTTTTCTGATGAAGACTCAGTAGAAGACGTCCAAGATTCTCTCATCGTTACTGTTGAGGTTGAAGTCGCCTATGATTCTCTCATCGTTACTGTTGAGGTTGAAGTCGCCTATGATTCTCTCATCGTTACTGTTGAGGTTGTAATCGCCCCAGATTCTCTCATCGTTACTGTTGAGGTAGTAATCGCCCCAGATTCTCTCATCATTACTGTTGAGGTAGTAATCGCCCCAGATTCTCTCATCGTTACTGTTGAGGTAGTAATCGCCTCAGATTCTCTCATTGTTACTGTTGAGGTAGTAATCGCCCCAGATTCTCTCATCGTTACTGTTGAGGTAGTAATCGCCCCAGATTCTCTCATCGTTACTGTTGAGGTAGTAATCGCCCCAGATTCTCTCATCGTTACTGTTGAGGTAGTAATCTCCCCCGATTCTCTCATCGTTACTGTTGAGGTAGTAATCGCCCCAGGTTCTCTCATCGTTACTGTTGAGGTAGTAATCGCCCCAGGTTCTCTCATCGTTACTGTTGAGGTAGTAATCGCCCCAAGATTCTCTCATCGTTACTGTTGAGGTAGTAATCGCCCCAGGTTCTCTCATCGTTATTGTTGAGGTAGTAATCGCCCCAGGTTCTCTCATCGTTACTGTTGAGGTAGTAATCGCCCCAGGTTCTCTCATTGTTACTGTTGAGGTAGTAATCGCCCCAGGTTCTCTCACCGTTACTGTTGAGGTAGTAACCATCCCTGATCCATTCATCACCGTTTGAAGCTCCAGACCTGATTCCTATAACCAACCAGGGTGCGTCTATATAAAGAGTTTGAAGACCGACTCCTGTAACAGGTCAGGTAATCATCTTTCTTTTTCAGGTACGCGAGTTCTCGCTAAGGAATCTCTTACGCGATCAACACCCAGATGGCATCTATAAGCCCATCCACCCATCCATCACCCCTCAACATGGCATCTATAAGCCCATCTTCCTATCCATCAATATCCAAATGGCATCTGTAAGCCCATTCCCGCCATCGCACTACTATGTGAGCGCAAATTTCTGGGCACTCTAGTGTTCAATCATCTTCCACCTTCGGATTACGAAAGGCACGTCAGCCAATCTACATCCTCACGTCTAAGAAGATTGAACAGGGGCAACTGTTGTACCCCAAAATTTGCCCTCCCATATTCTTCAAGATTTGCAAAGAGCATGCTTCAAAATCTCCCAAGGGTTGCACAGTTCAATTGCCTCCTAACAGTCAAAAACTAGGGTTTTGATTCTGGCAAAGAAATTGAAGTTTCCAAGGGTCCAAACAAGTCCCACATTCCCATAAACATTGTCAAGCATCCTTATGCCAAGTTTCAAGACTCACGGCACAAAATTGCACAGTCAAAAACCCTAATTGCTCAACAGTCAACTGCAGGGGCAAAATGGTCATTTGACAGTCAAAAGTCAAAATTTTTGGTCAACATATTATTTTGAAACCACAAACATCATTTGATCAATTCTTGATCATGATTCTCAAGGCATGGCACAAAAAGTCTCAAGATGCAAAAGTTTCCATATTTGGACAGTTGAAAAAGTCAACTGCAAATTGACCAGGGCATAACTTCCACATGGTTTATCATAAAAATTCCATCCAAAGCTCATTTTGAAGATAATGACATTTCCTACAACTCCTCTTCACACTTCAAGTCCAATAAATGCTCTCACAAAAAGTTATCAATCTCAACATTATAGGTCATTTTCAAAAGTCAACAAAAAGGCACTTTAAGTCAAAGACCATAACTTGAGATTGGTAAATCAAAATGACATGGGACCAAAGGCATTGGTTAGAGGACTTCAAGACCTTTCCAAAATGTCCAATAACATGATTAAAGCTTAAAAATTGAGCAAGAGATGCCTTGTGGAAGTTGGGAAATTTTTGGGAATTTTGAAAAGTCAACTTTGCTTCAAATGCCTCAAAATTGCTAATGGGCCTCAAGTTCTTCCAAGAATCATCACCCAAAAGCTATGCACGACCCATTGACCCAAAGGGGAGTTATTTTCTTATTTTTAATTTATTAATTGAATTTTTAAATCTATTAATTCATTTAATTAAAATTAAATATGAAAAAAATACTCAACAAATGTTTTGGAATCATTTTGTGCAGTATTTGCATTCTTAAAGCCTCAAGATTTCGTGCACACCCCAAAGAGGAAAGGATCTCCAATAATTGGCATGTTCTTCATGGTGAAAAGATTGAAAAAATCATGGAAAATCACAAACTTGAAAATCATTAAAGACAAGGCTTTGGGCTTGGATTGTTGACCTAAATCATTCCATGTACATATGCAAACCAAAACCTAATCACAAGAACTCAGAAGCTGCGCCTCAAACCAAAGGACCACTTTGCATTTTTTGTCAAAAATTTGGAAACTGAAAACACCCATAGAGCACGTTTCAAAGCCAAATAAGGATTCCATTACGCTCCTGACATATCAAGGAAGCGTTTGTAATTGAAACCAAGGTCCCACACGCAGAGAAACGGTAGAACGCCATAGCCCTGTTCAAGAAAACTCTCATAATCGTATTTTGATTTATATGCATATTTCATACATTTTAAACGTTGATTTATATTAATATGGACCTTTTGAAACTCATGATACCATTTAATTGTTCTAACCATGCCTGTAGCGAAATATGCCATTAAAATTTTCTAGGGTTGCAGAAGCTGTGAATTGGGGTTTCTTTCATCTGGTAAAATTAGGCAACGAGACCTATACCATTGAAACCAGGATGCCCAGACGATTCGTTCCCACACCTCGCGCCCTTTTTCTTTTCAACCATGAGCCAATCGCTATTTTTGTATGTTAGGGTTAGTGGGGGTTTAAAACCCCCGCTATCTGTTTGTATTTTTCAGGCAAAAATGAAGAGGCCATGAGGAAGATGCTGAAGTGTAAGCACGCTACTGGGTAATTCAAATCCTGGCGCGCGTTTTGTTAAAGTTCCACTAACACTTGCTTTCTCTCTCTTATTATTCTTTATCCATTATATATCAAACAAACGCGTTTGGCTGGTTGGTGAGTGAGGTGTCCTTCAAGCATTGGGACCTGGGTTCGATTCCCAGGTCCCCCATATTTCTGCATATTTTTCATGTTAACATGTTCAGATGGTCATCACGCTCAAGGGAGTACCATATGCCTTCACATGCTGGCTTGCCACATAATCCAGGAGATCAATCTGAAGGCCATAATGAGGATTCCAGGGTACACACTAGTCCACCATGCACACGTGACCATTGAAAAGTCAACAGGCCCTGACTTATTGGGCCAAAATTGCTTGCAAAAAGCCTCCAAATTGGGCAGACACCCCCTAAAGTTTGTATATCTTTTAATCTCTTTTCTTTTCTTTTCCTTTTTTTAATTCTTTTGATCATTTTTTTTATTTTTTTTAATTTACTTCAGATAATTAATTTTCATATAAAAACCAAAAAAATCAGAAAGTCAAAAATAAAATATTTTTATTATTTAATTCACTAAATGTTTTATTTTGTAAATAAACTTAATAATCAATTTAGTTTTAATTTTAAGTTTTTAACTTTAATGCTCTTTTCTCAGATAATTAAAAAATATAAAAACAAGTCTTTTAGCATTTTTTATTCTTTTTATTAATAAATAATCTTTTTTTCTTATCACTATTAGTTATTAATTATTTTTGTAAATAACTTATAATTAAATAATTAGTAAATTAGGTCAAACTTGAAATTATTTCTTTAATAATTAAAAATGCTTAGAATTAGGGTTTTAATTCCAATTAATTTTCTTTATTTCTATTAAATACAAAAACATCAAAAATAAATTCTTTTCTTTATTTAATCATTAACTAATTTTTGTAAATTCAATTCAATTTCCTTAAAGGGTCCAACGCCCTCGCACCTTCGATCATAATTCCATTTCGCGCGTTTGTTTTTTTATTTCCTTTTTTTAAATTTCATGTAATTGCCCCAAAGCTTTGTAATAGATAATTAGGACATTTATTTTCCGTATTTTATTATTTCAAATCGGGTCTTGGTTTAATTTGGCGATGTAGACCCGCGCTTTGTAATAGCGTAGGACCTTTATTTTCCGCATTTTAATTCTCGCACCTTTTAACTGTTAATAATCACATGAAAGAATGAATGCCCAAAAAAAATCAAAGCGTAGAACACCCAATGCATGACAAAGACAAATATAACTGAAAATGACACACAATTCACACACCACTCCTAGGGTACACCTCATTGTTGCTTTGCCCCTCGAAACGTGGTCGTCGAGTACAGGACGTCTTAGTATGTCCTTATGTCCATGAACATGGCATAAGGGTAGCTTCTAAGGTGTCCTACTGTTGCTCTGGTGACCACACTGTTGCCTTGCCCCTCGAAACGTGGTCGTCGAGTATAGGACGTCTTAGTGAGTCCTTATGTCCCATTGATCTAGTTGCCTCGAAACAAGTTGCCTCGGAATAGTTGCCTCGGAATAAAAGATCAATGGCATAAGGGTAGCTTCTAAGGTATCTTACTATTGCCCGGTGACCACCCTGTCCCTAAACACGAATTGACCCGAACACCTCCAACGGTGGTGCTACCTACCTCTCAATGGTGGGATGACACTACCTTAAGGACATTTACACTGACTAATTCCTTAGGGTAGGTAGATGACTCGTAGATACTTGCTCTAATTCAAAACAAATCAAAAAATTCTTTTCACACCGACACTTTGCAAAAAGCTTTCAAAACAACTTTTCAAACACTCTTGAGGACTGATACAAGAGTCGATCTGAAACTTTCAAAGAAACTTTTTTCAAACCCACTCACCTTGAAAAGCAAACAAACACTTTGAAAACAAAAATGAGCAAGTATCTAAGAGCCCATGGATAACCATGGATAGAAAGGGTGCTAACACCTTCCCTTTCTATAAATCTACCTCCCGAACCGAGAAACAATCTCAATAAGGAATTTTTCTGTGCTTTTGTCCTTTCCATGTTGGAGAAAATAAAAGACGGTGGCGACTCTTGCTTCCGCGACATTTCGCGAACCAGCATTAAACAGTCAGTTCCAGATCCACCGATCACAGATACCACTTCTGACTTCCCAATGTCCCTAAATGTCAGATGGTTGTAGACGTAGTGCTTTAGCAACCTCTTCAAGTTTTGGTTCTCTTTCTGTACCGTTGTAGGGTAGTTGACTGAGAATGGGAACCCTCAGAAGCTGAGAAAACTCTTCCAAAGTAGGCACCAATTGATAATTCGGGAAAGTAAAACAGTGGTGCAAAGGGTCAAAGAACTGGAACAACACTTTCACCATATCCTCTTCAATGTTGGTATTGACCAAGCTGATGAGTCTACCATGCCTTTCACTGAAGGAGGAGTTCTCGGGAATCCTGGATGTAAGCTCCTTAAGCTGAGGAGGGATCCTTACAAGGTTGATCTGAATTATCTTTCTACGGAGAGATTCCATGTCCTACAAAACAAGAACAAAGATGAAGATTCGAACCCTTGAAGTGGTTAGTAAATGTATATGATGATTTATGATGTTATGATGTTATGATAAGGACACACCACAAGTATTCACAAAAAGCAAACATGATAAGGCACACAAGTCACACCAGACAGCCCTTAGAGTTTAGGCCAGCATGAAGTTTAGGTTACTACCCTCTTGAAGTTGGTGGGCTCAAAACCTGTCCTATCAAAAGTAACCGGGTTCTAAGGAGCTCAATATCATTGGGTTGTTTTCTATGTTCATTGTTTTAATTTAGCCACTGAACTGGCGATCAAAATATTCCAAGAAAACAACCCTCAATGAGTGTAGTATCGAGTATCTACCAACTTCGGAATGCACCAAAGTCGGTCATCTCACTACCCCTAAAGAGGCCAGGATGGTCAAGTAAGGTTCCTAAGGTCAGTTTATGCTTCACGACACCACGCGGCGGCCCTGTACTCTCCTTGATTTGACTCAAGGGTTATCGGTACTCACCAAAGTGCCACATCAACATAGCAACTGCTTCAACCGTGTCGGTATACCCCGCACAGTTCCCTCACAGTTTGTTGCTACTTCTAAAAGGTATCCCCCAGATCCGGGTTAGGATCTATGAAACTCCCAAAACAGGCCCACAATATTAGAGCAAACAAAGCAAGCAATTGAAAACATAAGAGTGGTCTAATCCTAAGGTACACCTCACTTATAAAATGTCCCCAGTAGAGTCGCCAGTTCTGTGATCGGTGGAAATAGAACTGACTGTTTTTTAAGCTGGTTCGCGAAATGTCGCGGTAAGCAAGAGTCGCCACCGTCTTTTATGTTCTCCAACATGGAAAGGACAAAAGTACAGCAAAATTCCTTTTTTGAGATGTCTCTCGGTTCGGGAGGTAGATTTATAGAAAGGGAAGGTGTTAGCACCCTTTCTATCAGTGGTTATCCACGGGCTCTTAGGTACTTGCTCACTATGTTTTCAAAAATTGTTTGCTTTTCAAGTGTTTGTGGGTTTTGAAAAAGTTTGTTTGAAAAACTTCTAGGTAACTCTTGTATCAGTCCTCAAGAGTGTATGAAGTGTTTGTTTGAAAACTTTTTGAAAGTGTAGGTGCGAAAAGTTGTTTTTGTTGTTTTGAAAGAGCAAGTACCCAGGAGAAATCTACCTACTCTAAGGAATTAGGCTGTGTAAGAGTCCTTTAGACAGCGCTATCCCACTATTGAGAAGTAGGAAGCACCGTCGTTGGAGTTATTCGGGTCAATTCGATTATAAGGGACATGTGTGGTCACCAAAGCAATAGTAGGACGCCTTAGCGGTAACCCTAATGTCCTAGATCCTTTTTATCTGAGGCAACCGTTTCGAGGCAACTGGATCTTTAGACAGGAGGGCGACCTCTAAAACACCATATACATGACGACCACCTCGAGGCAACCAAGTGAGGCGTACCCTAAGGGTGGAATGTGCATGTATGTTGAATTCAGTTTATGTTTATCTTTGAACATGCATTTGTGAGCTACGGGTTGATTTTATTTGTCATACAAGTCTTGTCATGCACATTAACAGTTAAGAGTGCGGAAAATAAATTGCGGAAAGTTGAATCTACGCTATTACAAGGCGCGTGTATATACATCGCCAAAAACAAAACCCGTTTGGAAAATAAATGCGAGAAAAGTAAAGGAAGCGGTAAAGTTCTAATTAACTATTACATTTCTGAGCAGATGCATAAATATAAAATACTGAATTAAAATAAAATGCGCGCGAAAGAATTGAATCGGGACGTCCTAAGGTTTTGACCCTTTATGAGAAAAGAATTGAAATTGGTCCTTTTTTGCAATTAAATTAAATATTAAACCTAATTTACTAATTAATTAATTATTTACAAGAAAAAGTATTTTGTGGTTTTATATTTTTAATGAAATAAAATAAAAAAATAAATTAAAAGTGTCAAAAGAAAAACCCTAAGTCTAATTCATTTTTATTTATTATAAAAGAAAATTAAAATTATCCCAATTAAACTAAATTAATTTAAGTTAGTGTTTATTTACAAAATAATTAAACTAAAGTGAAATTAATAATAATAATAAAATATTTACATTTTTTAGTTTTCTGAATTTTTATTGGGAAAAATTAATTATGTTAATTTTAGTGATAATAATAATAATTAGAAGAAATAGTTAATAAATAGAAAATATAAAATAAAAGAAAAAGGAATGAACCAAGGGGGTTCTGGGCCCATTAGGAGGTTTTGTTTAGAAATCTGAGGCCCAATAAGCTCAAGCCTGTGTTGACTTTGGAGATTGGCTGCACGTTGCTTTGACTGGGAGTATGGTGTTCTCCACTTTTGGCCACTGGATTTGTGATTGTGAACACCTGGCGCCTGGATGGTTGAGGTGTACGGTGGAATTAATTTGGACATCTGCATGAAATCACGTTAAATAAAATAGAAACAAAGGTTTGGGGGACCTGGGAATCGAACCCAGGTCCCAACGTCCAATGCCTGTTCGCCTTAGCCACTGAGCCAATTGCTTCAATTGAAATAATAATAATAAGTGGTTAATATATTGATGAATTAACTCATATGCTTAAAAATAAAAAATAAAGCGCGCGATCATTTTAAAAGGGCGAATGGGAGAACGACGTGTGGTCGTCTTCTCCAAATCCCTGGTTCAGTTACCTGCGGATTTTTATCCGCAGGAAGTTCCGTAGGCTCTTTCCTAAAACCATTCCTAGGCTTCAAAAATGACATCCAAGCCCATGGTTATGATCGTCCATGTCCCCTAATCACATTTATGCCCTTGACTGGCTTTGATTTTCCCTGAAACAAAAATACCTAAAATGCAAAACATGAACCCTAGAATCGGGCATCACGATTCAGGGCCTAAAAATAAAATTGGCTATTGTAGTTACGTCAGGAATCAAGCAATGAGTATGAATATGCTAACGCCTTGAAGAAAAAATGCAAGAATTGAGAATTTAGATTTCGTGTTCAGAGGTGAGTTTGTGAGAACTTACAGTGCTGTGTAGGTGGTCTTAGGACGTGGTAATGGTCACGTTAGCTTCAATGGACGGCAAGGAATGGAACCACGTTCTTAGTTTTGTCTGAAAACGCCTCCAATAGTGTTCTTGATCTCCTACTTTTTCAACACTTTTTCAGTTTTTGTTTTGGCCGTTTTAGCAATGTCTAGGTCATGAATGTTGTTGGTACTGCTTGCTTATGTATATGAGAACAAAATTAGGTCAAAAGCTGGGCCTTAATCTTGGTGTATTAAAGTTTGGAGATTTGGTTGACCACCATTGAAGAACTTTCCATATTTGGTTCAAATCTAGGATTTTATGCACAAAAAAGGCTTAGCACGAATTGGTTAGCTGGCATATGACATATAAAAGCTATTCAAATCACAAAGATGCTATTCTATTAATTTTTAGATTTTATTTGAATTATTATGGAAAAATTAAATAAAATGGAAAAATAAATGTTTGATCTTGAAATTAATCATGGGACACGTGTGTGGCATGACAAGGCTGAATCAAGTGGAAGAAAGTGGGCCCTTTTGTCAAAAATTGAAGTTTTAAGGATAGTTGACTTTTGCAAATTCATGAAAATTTCCCAACTTCTCCAATGCATATCTTGCTCAATTTTGATCATATGAACATGTTCTTAGACATTTTGGAAAGGTCTTGAAGTCCTCTAACCAATGCCTTTGGTCCCATGTCATTTGGATTTACCAATCTCAAGTTATGGTCTTTGACTTAAAATTCCTTTTTGTTGACTTTTGAAATTAATCTATAATGTAGAAATTGATAACTTTTTGTGAGAGCATTTATTGGACTTGGAATGTGAAGATAAATTGTAGGAAATGTCATCCCCTTAAAAATGAGCATTGGATGGGATTTTTATGATGAACCATGAAAAATTTATGCCCTGGTCAAGTTACAGTTGACTTTTTAGCTGTCCAAAAATAGGAACTTTTGCATCTTTGATGATTTCTGAGCCATACTTGTGGAATCATGATCAAGACTTGATCAAATGAATATTGTGGCTTCAAAATAAGATGTTGACCAAAAATTCTGACTTTTGACTGTAAAATGACCATTTTACCCCTGCAGTTGATTGTGAAGCAAATGAAGCTTTTGACTGTGCAATTTGACCCTGTGAGTCTTGAGACTTGGCATGTAGATGCTTGACAATGTGTATAGGCCTAGGGGACTTGATTGAGCCATTGAAAACCTCAAATTAATTGAAGGAACCAAAACCCTAATTTTGACTGGCTTAGGAGGCATTTGAACTATGCAATCCTTGAGCAAATCTTGAACCATTTAGAGATTGATCTTGACAAATCTTGAAGAATATGAGAGGGAAAATTTTGGGGTACAACAGATGCCTATCTTCAGCAATGGACAGTGGGTTTATGAGGATGAACAAAGGTGACAATCTTCTTCACAACCTGGGAAAACCCCAGCCTTCAACAAGTTTGACTTGATTATAGGGAGTGGAGTTATTAAATCATCTACAGTAGCAACAAACAGATCCTTCTCAACAGCATGGGCGTTGTGGCCGTGCCTTGGCATTGGAGCAGAGATAACATTGGGTTTTTCAGGTGCGTCAAATTCAACTTCTTTAGCATCTATCAGATCCTGAATTTTACTCTTCAGGGCCCAACAATTGTTAATGTCGTGCCCCGGACTCTCCGAATGGTAAGCGCACCTGGCGTTCGGATGGTAATATGAAGAAGCAGTGTTAGGATTTTTAGGGGCCTCTTTCAGCATGGCAAGGTTCAACTTCAGAAGATGGGGTAGGACTTGAGCAGGAGTCATGTTTATCTTAGTGAATTGCCGTACAGGCCTTTCCACCCTTTGCTGATTGTTTCTAGGCTGATCATTCCTCGGCTGATTGTTTCTGGGCTGGTCTGATGCAGACTTCTGAATCATAACGGCCCCCACCACTGGCCGACACTTAACTCTTCCTTGACCCCTCTGAGAGTAGACAGCTGATACCTCTTTTTTTTTCCGTGAAAGGTTTTCTGATGGCAGCAGAAGTAGATGCATCTTTTTGAATTTTCCCGCTTTTTATACCAGCCTCCACTCTTTCTCCGGTTAGAATCAATTCAGTGAACCCAGCAGAAAAACTTCCAATCAGGTGATTGAAGAAAGGACCTGACAGGGTACCCAGGAACATGTCTACTAGCTCTCTTTCTGACAACGGTGGTTTCACCCTTCCAGCTGAGTCCCTCCACTTTTAGGAGTAGTCTTTGAATCCCTCGTTGGACACCATGGCCATACTCTGGAGCTGAGTACGGGTTGGTGCCAAGTCAGCGTTGTATTGATACTGTTTATAGAAGGAGACTACCAAATCTTCCCAATTATGGACATCAGACCTCTCCAACTGGTAGAACCAATCCAGCTGCGTCCCCGATAAACTGTCCTGGAAAAAGTGGACCCACAGGTCTTTGTTAGAAGAATGTGGTTGAATTTTCCTGACATAAGATCGTAGGTGCATCTTTGGGTAAGACACCACATCATACTTAGCAAACAGAGGTACTTTAAACTTAGGCGGGATCATAATTTCAGAAACCAACCCTAGCTCCTCAAAATCCAGCCCCGGTACTCTTTGCACTTCCATAGCAGCTATACGTTCTTCCAAGTTTTTGTATTTGTCATCGGCTGGAGGGTACTATTGTTTGGAGTAGTCCTCTTCCTCTTCTTCTTCAGCTTCAGAGTCTGAAGGCACTACAGTCTCTTTACCTTTTCATTCCCCTTCCTCAGAGGTTGATGGAAATTTCAAGACCCTTCTAGTTTGTCCTTCAAACCTTCTGCCCGTGATAGCCACGCCGGCTCGCTTCTTCTTCTTTTTCTCTTTTCCCTTCTCTAGCAGAGTCTTGAGCTCCTCCTTCCCCTTAGCCAAGGTCAAGAGTAGCTGCTGAAATTGTGAATTCTGAGCTTGCAAGTCTTTAACCGTTTGTTCAAGATCCATGTTGCTGAAATAAATAGTAGAGGGATGAGGAAACTTCTTGCAAAGACCTGCTTATGCATATGATGAATGATATGTGTTGTACCCCAAAATTTTCCCTCCCATATTTCTCAAGACATGTCAAGAATAATCTCCAAGTGACTCAAGTTAGCTCAAGAGTTGGACAGTCAAATCACCTCTTAAGGCAGTCAATTCAAAATTAGGGTTTTGTGTTGCATCAAGGTCCTTACATCCAAATGGCCTCAAATTATCCCTAATTTCCTAATATGTTCTCAAGTTCATCCATGTCAAATTTCAAGCCTTGCAGAGAAAGTTTGGTCAGTCAATTGCTCAAGAGGTCCAAAAATCGACTATGCTAGGGCAAAAGTCAACTGTGACCTACAAATAGTCAAACATCAAGATTTTTTGTCAACATTCTCATTTTGAAGGATAATTCATCATTTGATCAAGGTTTGATCATGATTCATCAAGGATTGCTTAAGATTCATCAAGATTCATCAAGATTCAAAAGTTGCTAAATTAGGGTTTTACAGGAAAAGTCAACTCAACTTTGACCAAGCATAACTTTCTCATACTTTATGAGAAATGACCCATCCAAATCTCATTTTTAATAGGATGCAATTTCCTACAATCCATATTCATACCCCAAGATCAATAAATGCTCTCACAAAAAGGTACAAATTTGGGCATTATAGGTCATTTTTGAAAGTCAACAAAAACACCTTTTTTCCAAAGCTTATAACTTGAGCATGGAGCATCAAAATGAGATGATACCAAAAGGGTTGGTTAGAGGACATCTCAAGGTTTCTAAAAAGTCTAAGAACACCTCCAAAATTTCAAAATTGAAGAAGTTATGCATTGTTGAATTTGGTCTTGTCACACCACACACGTGTCCTATCCTCAATTTCATGACCAGTTATTAATTTTTCTATTTTATTTGATTTTTATTGATTTAATTCATTTTTAATCAATTTAAATCAAAATAAAATCCAAATCTCAATAGCTTGTTATCTTTGTGATCATTACAACTTTCAAATATCATGATACACTCAATCAAATTCGTATCAAGCCTTATTGTAAACAAAATCTTGGATTTGGCATAATTTTGGAAGCTTTGTTAATGGAGATCATATCAAATCTTGATTCATCAATTCCTATGGATTCAAGCCCAAGTTTTTAACCTAATTGCTTCCCTTATACACACACAAGCTAGACACATCAAGAACACGACCTAAGAGCTGCAGAAACGGCCACACAAAAACTGGAAAAAAAGCTTGAAAAAGTGTGAGATCAAAATCTTGGTTAGAGCTCGATTCAATCCAAAAACTCAACATTATCTCCTTGCTTAAGGTCCACTGAAGCGATTGCCATCAAAAGTTAGTCCTGAAACTATCTGAAAAGCGCTATAAGTGTCCACGAACATAACTCTGAACTTGAAATCGTGAATCCATTTTCTTGCATCCTTTTGCCAAATTTTTTGTATAATCATGCTTTCCATTCAATTTCTAAGCGTTCTACAATATTTGATTTCGTTTTCATGGCCTCTAACGTGATACCCAAACCTAGGGTTTCCATTCCTTGTTTTTAGGCATTTTTGATACAGGCAAAATTAGGACAAATAATTGGTACAGGGATGTTCAGGGAAGAGAGACGAACACGATGATGATCTCAACTTGCATTTACACGGCCTGGAAATTATTTTAGGATGATCCCACGAATCTTCATGCGGATAAAAATCCGCAGGTAAGAAAACCAGGGATTTGTGAAGAAGATGACTACGCGTCCTCTTCCTATTGGTCCGTTCAAACTGCGCGCCACATTTTTTTTATTTTCCAGGAATAATGCTTTGTTTTACATATAATAATTGTTACTTATACTAATAACAAACAAGCACAATGGATGAGTTGGTAAGCGCGCTGTTACAAAGTCCCTTGGGACCTGGGTTCGAATCCCAGGTCCCCAAATATTTGTTGCATTTTTTCTTCAGGTGATTACATGTGATTTCAGCAAGCATAGCATACCATGTGCCTCCAAATCCCAAGCGCCAGATGGCTTGCAAAACAAATCCAATGGCCAAGATTGGATGACCACCATGCGCTCCAGTCAAGTTGGCGTAGGGAATTGCAAAAGTCAACCCAGGCCAACGCCTGATGGGCCTTGGACTTGCTGATTCCACCTCCTTTCTGGGCCCAACACCCCCTTGGTTTTATTTCTTTTACTTTCTATTATATTTATTTATTTGTCTTATTATTTTAATTAATTATCTTATTATCACTAATTAATTATTTTCCTCATAAAAATCAGAAAACACAAAAAAATATCATTTTTACTAATTTCATTATTTTTATTTAAAATAATTTAATTGACTTAGCCTTTTTTAATTAATTAGGAATAATTTTAACATTTTTGCAATAAATTAAAATTAATTAGAATATTAGGTTTTTAACAATTTTAACCATTTTATTTTTATTTCCTTAAATATAAAAAATCCAAAAATATTTTCATTAATTAATTAATGTAATTATTAACTTAGATTTAATTTCCATAAATTCAAAAATAAACAAAAAATCCTTTCTTTAATAAAAAAGGGTCAAAACCCTAAAAAATGCGCCGATTTAATTTTCTCGCACGCGATCTATATTTCCAATATTGTAATTGCTTCCGGTATGTAATAACTTTTAATTAGGACTTTATTTATTTATCGCTTTATTTTTACTTTCCGCAATTTAAATTAAAGGGTTTGTTTTTGGCGATGTAAATACCCGACGCCTTGTAATAGCTTAGATTCAATTTCCGCAAATTTAAATTCCGCAACTATTAACTGTTAGATGTTTGAATAATAGAGAATGCATGACAAGATCAAATGTATGAACTTAAAATCAACATAGATAACCCATTGACATGAACAAAGATAAATAACTGAAAAATAATACACTCGCGCATGCCACTCTTAGGGTACACCTCACTTGGTTGCCTCGAACATGGTCATTGAGTATAGGAAGTTTTAGAGTTCGCCCTCTTGTCCAAAGATCATTAAGTTGCCTCGAAACGGTTGCCTCGGATGAAATGATCTAAGACATTAGGGTTACCGCTAAGGCGTCCTAACATTGCTTTAGTGACCACACGTCCCTTAATCGAATTGACCCTAAAACTCCAACGACGATGCTACCTACTCCTCAATAGTGGGATAGCATTGTCTAAAGGACATTTGCACAATTTAATTCCTTTTTTTCAAGTAGGTAGGTGGTTCTTAAGTACTTGCTCCTTTTAAAACAAAACAAAAATTTCCGCACTTACACTCTCTTCAAAACAAAAACTCTTTTCAAACCCACAAACACAAAGAAAAGCAAACTTTTGAAAACACAATAAGCAAGTACCTAAGAGCCCGTGGATAACCACGGATAGAAAGGGTGCTAACACCTTCCCTTTCTATAATCTACCTCCTGAACCCGAGAAATATCTCAAAAAAAGGAATTTTTCTGTGCTTTTGTCCTTTCCTTGTTGGATAAAATAAAAGATTGTGGCGACTCTTGTTTACCGCGACATTTTGCGAAAACAAACGCAAAACGCGAACCAGCATTCCAAAACAGTCAATTCTTTCCCACCGATCACAGAACTGGCGACTCTGCTGGGGATTTAATAAGTGAGGTGTACCTTAGGATTAGATCATTGTGTTTTCAATTGTATGCTTTGAATGATTTACATTTGTGGGTTTGTATCGGAGTTCTATAGATCCTAACCCGGATCTGGGGATACCCTTTAGGTAAGTAGCAATAAAATGTGAGGGAACTGTCCGGTGTAGACCGACACGGTTGAAGTAGTAGCTACGTTGGTGCGGCACTTTAGTCTGTACCGATATCCCTTGTGTTAGAACGAGGAGAATATGGGTCTTCTAAGGGGTCATTAAGCACCAACTGACCTTAAAACCTTAAATTGACCAACTTGGCCATAGAACAGTAGCAGTATGCTACACTCATTGAGACTAAACTCTCGCGATGATTCCGGTCGCAAGAAAAGGTTGCTAAACTAGAATTATGACCGATTGAGGGTAGTCAGTGATATTGAGATCCTCTAGAACCCGGTTACTATTTTTAGGACAGGTTTAAACCAACTGAACTGAAAGAGGGTAGTACCTAAGCTCCTTGCCAGCCTGAAATCTAAGGGCTCTCTGTGTGACTTGTGTGCCTTTACCATGTTTGCTTTTTGTGGATACTTGTGGTGTGCTTACTATCATGACATCATAACATCATAACATTGCATACATCTTGCATAAGGACTAACCTATTTCAAAGACAGGAGGGTTTCATCTTTGTTCTGTTTTGTAGGTCATCATGATGCCCATGCGTAAGAATACCATCCGGATCAACTTTGTCCAAGTCCCTACCTTGCTTAAAGAGTTGGTTGTCAAGATGCCTAACACTACTTCCTTCATCAGGAGGCATGGTTCTCTTCTCAGTTTGGTCACCTCCAAATTGGACGAGCAGATGATGAGTGTCCTGGTCCAGTTCTATGATCCGATGTACCATTGTTTTACTTTCCAAGACTATCAGCTGGTCCCTACCCTAGAAGAGTTCTCTGAGCTTCTCGGTATCTCTATTCTGGAGCAGACTCCGTTTACTGGTTGGGAAAATAATCTTAAGCCCGAAGAGATTGCCGCAGCCCTTCATTTGACTAAAGAGGAGGTAATGGCTAATTGGGAGACTAGAAGTGGAGCAAAGGGCTTTCTGACTAAGTTCTTGGTTGGCAAGGCTAACTACTTCTAGGATAGCCTAGACTTTAAGGCGTTCGAGGATATTCTGGCTCTCCTGATATATGGCTTGGTGCTGTTTCCGAATCCTGACACTTTTGTTGATATGAATGCTATAAAGATCTTCATCTCTCAGAACCATGTACCCACTCTCTTGGGTGACATTCTTCATCAGCTCTATGCTCGTACTGCCCGAAAGCGGGGAACCTTGATGTGTTGTGCTCCTTTATTGTCGAGGTGGTTTATTTCGCACCTCCCTAAGTCAGTACTGAAGAACAAAGAAGGAATGGGTTGGGCTTATAGGGTGATGTCTCTTTCTCATAATGACGTTATTTGGACTCTCAAAGGTATGGATGAGGTGACTATCATTGATCGCTGTGGAGAGTATCCTAATGTTCCATTGATAGGAACCCATGGAGGAATTTCTTACAACCCATGCTTAGCTCTCCGTCAGTTTGGAAGAGCCAGGAGAGAAGGACCTCATGAGATGCTAATGCCTCATATCATCTTTGATTTTCAAGGGGACAGCGACGAGCAGCGTCGCAGATTCATAAGGGCTTGGGATAGAGTTCATCAATCTGATCCACATGAGTTGGGCCCAAAGACTTCTCTGCCAATGGAGCCATATCTCAGATGGGTCCGTATCCGTGCACAAAAGCTGGGTATGCCATATGAAGCTGTTCGGCCTGTCACTCTTGAAGTTGCTAATGAAGAAGGGGTTCTTCCAACCATTCTCCACCCTTATATGCCCACTGACATTGGAGCACTGAAGAGATCTTGGATGCAATTGAGGGAGGAACAGGATTCTTACCGAGAGAAGTTCAATGAACAAGAGTAGAAGATCCAGAAGCTGACTAGGCAGTTAGAGAACGAGCGGATTCTCAACGACTATGTCCGCACTGATAAGAAGAGACCATGGGAGCATTGATGGACCTTTGATGATTTCCTTTCCAGTTTTTGTTTACTTTTCAGTATTTCCATTCTTGTAACGCCTTAAGGGCAATTTGTTGAACAATTTAAATTTTGAAGTTTAAATCTAATAAAGTGTGTTTCCTTTCTTGTTTACAAATTTGAATCTCAATTGTCTTTGAAATCATAAATCATACGCATTTCATCCCATGCACTTCATAAACAGGTACCCTTTACAGGTCTCTTATCTTCTTCGCTGTTTATTTCAGCACTCATCATGTCTGCTGAACCTTCAATCAAGCAAGCTATCAAGGCCCTCCAGGCCCAGAATGCCCAATTTCAAGAGTTGTTCATGAATCTAGCTAAGGGCCAGCAAGACCTGAAGACCCTGATTCTGAAGGAGAAGAAGAAGAAGAAGAAGAAGAGGACAGTCTTATTCAACACAGGGCACAGGTTTGCCAACAGGCTACAGAATGAAGTTGATCTGACCACCTCATCTGGAGGGAAAGATAGTCCACAAGAAAGGAGGGCTCCTAGCCTCGTGGTCTCCGACAACGAGACGGACTACGATGAAGAACAGTATCCTCCTGCTGAGGACAGATACAAGCAACTAGAAGACCGATTGAGTGCTATGGAGATTCAAAAGGTGCATGGTTTGGACTTCGGAGATCTAGGTCTATCATCTGGGGTGGTGATTCCCCATAAATTCGAGGCACCAGCCTTTGCTAAGTATGACAAAGTTTCTTGTCCGAAGTTGCACCTCCGGTCATATGTGAGGAAGATTCAGCCATACACAGCTGATAGGAACCGATGGATCCATTTCTTTCAAGACAGTCTCTCAGGGACTCAGCTTGAGTGGTTCTATCAGTTGGACGAAGCCAGTATCCGCAGTTGGGAAGATTTGGCTACTGCATTCTACAGGCAGTATCAGTACAACTCCGACCTCGCTCCTACGCGTACCCAACTCCAGGGTATGTCAATGGGAATGGGTGAAGGATTCAAAGATTATGCGCAGAAGTGGAGAGACCTCACCGGAAGGGTGCAACCACCCTTAGCTGATCGGGAACTTATTGACATGTTTTTGGGGACCCTGTCTGGTCCATTTTTCAACCACTTGATTGGAAGTTCTTCATCTGGGTTTACAGATCTTATTTTGACCGGTGAGAGGATTGAGGCTGGTATTAAGGCTGGGAAGATACAGAATGGTGCTTCATCAAGCACCGAAAGGAAGCCGTTTAAGAAAGAGTCCAGCGTTGTCTACAACGCAAGAAGATAGAATAGACCTGAACATCGCCAAGCTGTCAATGCGGTTGTTATTTCAAAACTGCTGGTGCTCCTCAGCACAACAATCAACAGAAGGATTAGAGACCTCGAAGGCAATTCACCCGTCTCAGCATGTCCTTATCTCAGATTCTGCCACAGTTGCTGAAGACTAATCT
Source organism: Vicia faba (assembly GCA_948472305.1). Lineage (NCBI taxonomy): Eukaryota > Viridiplantae > Streptophyta > Magnoliopsida > Fabales > Fabaceae > Vicia > Vicia faba. The sequence goes on from OX451739.1 coordinate 1,171,281,510, forward strand.
GGTGGTTCTAAAGGAAGCCCCGAAGAGTCCAAATACCACTTCACCGAGGTATAACCCTAATGCCCGTTGTGCTTTTCACTCTGATAGCCCGGGGCATATTACAGATGATTGTTGGGTTTTGAAGAACAGGGTACAAGACTTAATTGATGCGAAGGAGATTGAGTTTGAGGCGCCCGAGAGGCCTAATGTTGTGATTGCTCCCATGCCCAAGCATGGAGTGAATGCTCTAGAAGAAGACTTATTTATAGTTTCTATGGATGAAATTGTTACTCCTCTGTTGACTGTGAAGAAGAACCTTTTGCTAGCCGGTTTATTTCCAGGCTGTGACGAAGGTTGCCATATGTGTTCTGTTTCACCTACCGGTTTCCCATTCTTGAAGTAAGGTATCCAAAACCTGATGGATAGTAAGGAGATCATGTTTGAGAAGACTGTTGTTCCCGTAGTTCATTCTGAAGAAGTTGCCATCATTACCATTTTTGACAATTCTTCCAAGGCTCCCTCGAGGAAGCCTGTTAGGATTACATCTGTTCGAAGAATCGCACCTGTGGTCATCACTGTTCTGGGGCCCATCCCCTATACCTCTGATAAGGCTGTCCCTTGGCACTATGGGGCTGATGTTTATTTTCATGGAGTTAAGCAAGAATTGGATGCTGGTACTGACGTCAGCAACATTACTAGACCTGTTAAAGTCACCCGCAGCGGAAGACTTTTCTCACCTGATATTACTCCACCAACTGCCTGAAGGCCTGTTGTTATTACACCTGCCAGTGTACCTGCTACTATTCCTGATCAAGTTCCTATTCTTACCCCTGTCGCCGAGTCATCTGACGCTCGGGGCAAAGGGATCACCATTGATGTGCCTGCCCAGGCGGAGGCACCGAAGACAATTACTGTTGAAGCTTCCAAATAGGAGATGGAAGAGATTATGAAGATTATTAAGAAGAGTGATTATAATGTAGTTGAACAGTTGGGGCAAACCCCGTCTAAGATTTCTATGTTGTCACTGTTGTTATGCTCAGAGGCCCATGCCAAGGCTCTGATTACATTTCTGAAAACCGCCCACGTGCCACAAGAGACATTAGCTGATCAGTTTACATATTGTGTGGCTAATTTGACTGCTGATAATGGGTTAGGTTTCTCGGACGCCGACTTGACGGCTAAGGGGAAGAATCATAACGATGCCCTGCATGTCTCCATTGAATGTAGGGGCACTACTCTTGCACATGTATTGGTTGATAATGGTTCCTCATTGAACGTCTTGCCCAAGAAAGCTCTAGACCGGTTGGATTGTGAAGGGTTGGAGCTGAAACCAAGTAACATTATTGTCAGGGCCTTTGATGGGTCTAAAAGAATGGTGCATGGAGAGGTTGATATCCCGATCAAGGTTGGTTCTCAGATCTTCAATTCTACATTCTATGTGATGGACATTCAGCCATCTTATTCTTGTTTGCTGGGTCATCCATGGATCCATAAAGCCGGGGCCATAACCTCAACGCTCCACCAGAAGTTGAAGTACTCGGTCAAAGGGAAGATTGTGACAGTACAAGGGGAGGAGGAGTATATGGTCAGCCACCTCAACTCGTTCCGATATGTAGAAATGGATGGAGAGTTCATCGAGACCCCGTTCCAGCATTTTGAAGAGGTTCCCCAGACACTAGCATCAGCTGAGACTGTGGTTGAAGATTCTCCTATGAAGATGGCTTCCTTAAAAGATGCTCGGGATGTTATTGAGAAGGGTGAGTGTGCAAATTGGGGCTGACTCCCTAATTTTACACAGAAGACTAACAAGTTTGGTTTGGGTTTCACTGCAGAAGCTTAAAGGGTTTTTCGAAGTGCAAGGATCGGAGGACCTCCCGTGTTCATCAGCAACTCGGGAGTGAATGCCATTGAAGATGATGTGGAAGAGTCTGAATTCGACAGCTGGATCTATCCTACGACCGACGGTGGACCAAGCAATTGGACAGCAAAGGACTTCATCCCTATTACTTTTGTTACCCAGTAATGAAACTTTTGTTTTGAATTTGTAATAAACAATGTTTTAAACTTTATGGCCCGGTGTCTTACCCGGGGCACTGTGGCTTCATTTATGAGGGCTTTTATGTGCCATCTACATATATCATTAATAAAAGCATTGGACGTTTTTTTGCATTTCAAATTTTGCGCTCCTTGTTTTTCTTTATTAAATATTGCAAAACAGCTATTTTACACACACTCACATATACAGGTCCACATCCACTCTGGATCTCGCTGGTAACGACTTTGCTACTGCCAGTTATGACTTTGAAAATCCGATCAACTTAGTCGAAGACGAAGGTGAAGATGATTGCGAAGTGCCTGGTGAACTTGCAAGACTGTTACTCCAAGAAGAGAGGGCCATTCAGCCGCACGAAGAGCCGGTGGAATCGGTGAATCTGGGTACTGAGACAGATAAGAAGGAAGTCAAGATCGGTGCAAATCTGGAGCTTAGTGTGAAATAATGGTTGATTCAGATGCTGCGTGACTACGTTGAGATCGTTCCCTGCTCTTACGAAGATATGCCTGGTTTAGATACTGATATTGTGGTTCATCGCCTGCCTACCAAGGAAGATTGTCCTCCAGTGAAACAGAAGGTTCGCCGTATGCGCCCAGAGATGTCTGAGAAAATCAAGGCTGAAGTTATGAAACAGTTTGACGCTGGTTTTCTAGCAGTTACTTCTTACCCTCAGTGGGTGGCCAATGTGGTTCCTGTGCCGAAGAAAGATGGTAAGGTCCGAATGTGTGTTGACTATAGGGATATGAACAGGGCAAGCCCCAAGGATGACTTCCCTCTGGCTCATATCGATGTTCTGGTTGACAACACCGCTCAGCATAAGGTATTCTCCTTTATGGATGGTTTCTCCTGTTATAATCAGATAAAAATGGCTCCCGAAGACATGGAGAAGACAACCTTTGTTACTCAGTGGGGTACCTTTTGTTACAAGGTCATGCCTTTTGGACTGAAGAATGTTGGGGCAACATATCAGTGTGCCATGGTTGCTTTGTTTCATGACATGATCCATCATGAGATTGAAGTATACATCGACGATATGATTGTAAGGTCTCAGACTAAGGAGGAACACCTTGACCATCTGCAGAAGCTGTTTGACAGGCTGAAGTTGTACAAGCTGAGGTTAAACCCGAACAAGTGCACCTTCGGAGTGAGATCTGGTAAGCTACTGGGTTTCGTCGTAATCGACAAAGGTATTCAGGTGGATCCGGCAAAAGTGAAAGCCATACAAGAGATGTCGGCTCCCAGAACAGAGAAAGAAGTCAGAGGCTTTTTGGGACGACTGAACTACATTGCCCGATTCATCTCACACCTGACTGCTACTTGTGAACCAATCTTCAAGCTGCTGAAGAAAGATCAAGTGGTACGTTGGAACGATGAATTCCAGGCCGCTTTCGAAAGGATCAAAGAGTATCTCCAAGAACCACCCATTTTGATGCCACCAGTTGAAGGGAGACCTCTGATCTTATACTTGACAGTGCTCGATAACTCAATGGGGTGTGTGTTGGGTCAGCATGAGGAGTCTGGCCGAAAAGAGCATGCTATTTATTACCTTAGCAAAAAGTTTACCGACTGCGAGACCCGATACTCACTGCTCGAGAAAACTTGCTGCACTTTGGCATGGGCTGCTCACCGGCTGAGACAGTATATGTTGACTCACACTACTCTGTTGATTTCAAAGATGGATCCAATCAAATATATCTTCGAAAAGCCTGCCTTGTCCGGAAGAATAGCAAGATGGCAGATGATATTGACTAAGTGTGACATCCAATATACGACCCAAAAGGCAATCAAGGGAAGTGTGTTGGCAGACCATTTGGCACATCAGGCAGTGGATAATTACCAGTCTATGAACTTTGAATTTCCGGATGAGAATATCATGTTAGTAACTGATTGTGAGATACCTGGACCGGATGAAGGACCTGAGGAAGGATCCCGATGGTCTATGTACTTTGATGGAGCTTCGAACGCTTTGGGTAATGGCATATGCGTTGTGATCATATCTCCTAAAGGCTCTCATACTCCGTTTACCGCCCGACTATGTTTCAACTGCACCAACAACATGGCGGAGTATGAAGCATGCATTATGGGTCTTCGAGCAGCACTTGACCTAAGGATTAAGTTTCTAAGTGTCTTCGGAGATTCCACTCTCGTGATCAGTCAGATCAAAGGCGAGTAGGATACGAAACACCCAAATCTTATTCCTTACAAGGAGTACGTGTTGACATTGCTTCCCCATTTCAAGGAGATAACCTTTGAACACTTCCCTAGAGAGGAGAATCAGTTGGCGGACGCGCTGGCTACGATGTCTTCTATGTTCAAAGTCAATTGGGACAACGAGGCTCCCCGGATTATCATTGAAAGATTGGACGAACCTGCACATTGCTGTGATCTTGAGAATGAAGAAGCAACAGGAAATCCCTGGTATCATGAGGTGAAGAGGTACCTTGAAGCTCAAGAATACCCCGAGGGTGCATCTGTTAATGACAAGAAGTTTCTGAGGAGGTTTGCAGCGAAGTTCTTCATCAGCAATGGCATCCTTTACAAGCGTAATCATGATTCGACCTTACTGCGTTGTGTGGATAAGAATGAAGCAGAAAGGATCATGATAGATTTACATGAAGGTACCTTCGGAACCCATTCCAGTGGACATACCATGGCAAAGAAAATCCTACGGGCAGGATATTATTGGTCCACAATGGAAGCTGACTGTTATCAGTATTCTCGGACATGTCACAAGTGTCAGGTCTATGCTGATAAGGTGCACATACCTCTAGTTCCTCTGAACGTCTTGACGGCACCTTGGCCTTTTGCAATATGGGGCATTGATATGATCGGTGAGATCAGACCTACGGCATCCAACGGGCATCGTTTCATCCTGGTAGCCATTGATTATTTTACGAAGTGGGTTGAAGCAGCTTCCTTTTCTACGATAACCAAGAACGTCGTGGCACGGTTCATTCGGCATAATTTGATTTGTCGATACGGTGTACCAGAGAGGATCATTATGGACAATGGCACCAATCTCAATAACAAGATGATCACTGAGCTCTGCGAGTAATTCAAGATACAACATCATAACTCTTCTCCCTATCGGCCGAAGATGAATGGGGTTGTCGAAGCAGCAAATAAGAACATTAAGAAGATTGTGCAGAAGATGACAGTGACATACAAAGACTGGCACGAGATGTTACCATTTGCTCTTCATGGGTACCGTACCTCGGCACGGACGTCAACAGGGGCAACACCCTATTCCTTGGTTTATGGCATGAAGGAAGTCTTACCTATTGAAGTTCAGATACCTTCTCTTCGGATCATGAAGGATGCAGGTTTAAGCAAAGACGACTGGATTCAGACCCGGCTTGATCACCTGAACCTAATTGACGAAAAGAGACTTACTGCTATTTGTCATGGTCAGACGTATCAAAAACGGATGATCAAGGCATTTAACAAGAAAGTTAGACGACAAGAGTATCAAGTTAGGGATCTGGTAATCGAGCATATTATCCTACCTCAAGGGGATCCCAGGGGCAAATGGACCCCTACTTATGAAGGGCCATTTGTGGTTAAGAACATTTTCTCAGGAGGAGCTATGATTCTAACCACCATGGATGGTGATGACCTTCCTCACCCCGTCAATGCAGACATAGTGAAAAAATACTATGCATAATTAAAGACCCGCTATGTTGACTGGCCTAGGCAAAAATAAGGGCTTCCCGGCGAACCAAAAGGGTCGGGCAAAAATAAGGGATGAAAATGAAAAAATTTGTATACCCGGCAAGTCGAAAACCTGAAAAGGCGGCTTGGGCAAAAAAGGGTATCCCGGTGGACTGAAAACCCGAAAGGGAGGTCCGGGCAAAAATTAGGGATTAAAGCGTAACACTATGACTCATTGGATCACCTTGCATCCAAACTACGGTATCGATTGTCAAGCTCAGACAGCACTAATCAATCAGATTTACCTTCAACCAGTAGCAAAGTAATGAGATACTCGAAGACATAAGGGCAATAGCAGAGTTGGAACCCAGTGGGATTATTCACATAGCTGTTTTGTTTTCTTTTCACAAATTGTATAAATTCTATTTGTTCGGCGGCGTTCTCTTACTAGGACGTCAGCCTCTTGTACAAAAACACCTATTTACAGGCCAAACTTCAAAATCAATACAAATTCATTTTCAGACAAATTTCAAACTGTTTTTCCTTTATCTGTTTTGTTTTGCAAAGAACGCCAAAGTTCATTTTTGATATATGCATTTGACATTAATTGCTGCTCATAAATAATCTACATGCGAAACGAAAGATGAAATACTGGTAATATCAGAAGCAGAGGGAATAAGAGTTGTCCGAACTGTGTAGTTGTTTTGTCCACCAGGTACCGAGGTAGGTTCAGCCAAAGAATATGGCTAAAATACTTTCACTCCCCACAGAGTAAGACAGTAATGGTATCTCTCCCTCAGTTGAGACTTGCAACTATGAACAAATTAGCAATACTCTCCCCAAGCAGAGTTCATCCACCATCTGCGCTAAAAAGGTTTGGTATCCCCAGAAGGTCTTAATATTCCCCGGCGGAGTATAAAGATATTCCCCATAAAGTATAAGACTACCCTCGGTAGTATTAATATTCCTAAATGGAGTATAAGAATGTTCCCTGGCAGAATACAGGATACCCCAGTGGAGCCATCTCCCCAATGCAGTCTAAAAAGCTTCCCCAACGGAGTACAAAATAAACCTCCCCAGCCAAATCCAGAGGGTTATCCCCACAAGAGTCTAACAGGGTTATCTCTAGCAAGTTGCAACGGAAAGATCATCCCCCGCGAAGTTCTTCCTTTCCCCAAACAGGAGTTCAATCCTCAACAGATTCAATATCACCAGCAACGGTAATCCATCCCCAGCGGAGTTCATCATTAAAATCCCCAACAGAGTTTATCAGCGGGATCCTCAACGGAGTTTATCGTTAAAATCCTCAGCATAACATCTTCCCCCCACAAAGTAATTCCCCCTCGGAGTAATCTCTTCATTAGTTTATTCCCCAATGGAGTTCTTCTCTCCTGCAAGTTTATCATCTTCGTTCATTATCCCCAGCAGAAACGAAGAACTCAACTTTATTCTCCAGCAGCTCCGGGATTTATTTTTCCCCAGCTAAAACATCACATTTTCATACATCATGATACATGCATATACGCATCATACCATACAATCTCATTTATCTTGAGAACATCATTGCTTGATCCATCTCATGCATTACATATGACTGACCTTTACCTTTCAGGAAAGATGCAGTTAAGTTCCCAGCTTAGTCGAAGACCTGACCGGTTCTTAAATCTCAATTGAATTATCCTCGGTTGAATTTCAGATAAGGTTCTCAATCTCGAAAGTTTCCTTATGTCATAGTGTGGACGAGTACTATAACCTCAACGGTATACTACGTTGAGCACTAGTCAGTTCCTAGATCTTGATGTTCTCCTCCGTCATAGTATAGACAAGTTCTCTAACCTCAACGGTATACTACGTTGAGCACCAGACAGTTCCTAGATCTTGATGAAGATGTTTCCCTACGTCATAGTGTGGACAGGTACTATAACCTCAACGGTATACTACGTTGAGCACTAGTCAGTTCCTAGATCTTGATGTTCTCCTCCGTCATAGTGTGGACAAGTTCTCTAACCTCAATGGTATACTACATTGAGCACCAGACAGTTCCTAGATCTTGATGAAGATGTTTCCCTATGTCATAGTGTGGACGAGTGCTATAACCTCAACGGTATACTACGTTGAGCACTAGTCAGTTCCTAGATCTTGATGTTTTCCTCCTTCATAGTGTGGACGAGTTCTCTAACCTCAACGGTATACTACGTTGAGCACCAGGCAGTTCCTAGATCTTGATGAAGATGTTTCCCTACGTCATAGTGTGGATGAGTGCTATAACCTCAACGGTATACTACGTTGAGCACTAGTCAGTTCCTAGATATTGATGTTTTCCTCCGTCATAGTGTGGACGAGTTCTCTAACCTCAACGGTATACTACGTTGAGCACCAGACAGTTCCTAGATCTTGATGAAGATGTTTCCCTACGTCATAGTGTGGGCATGTGCTATAACCTCAATAGTATACTACGTTGAGCACTAATCATGATCCTTTCAGATTCAACTTTGTCCATATAACGGAGCAGAATAGAATCATGATTGCGCTTGTACAGGATGCCATTGCTCAGGAAGAACTTAGCTGAGAATCTTCTTAAGAACTTTTTGTCATTGACTGAAGCTCCTTCAGGGTATTCTTGAGCCTAGAGATACCTTTTGATTTCATGAAACCAAGGCTGGTCCACTACTTCTTCGGTATTAATCTCGTGACAGTGTGATGGTTCGTCCATCTGTTCAATGGTGATCTGGGGAGCCTCGTTGTCCCAATCAAGTTTAAACATGGATGACATTGTAGCTAGAGCATCTGCTAGCTGGTTTTCTTCTTGCAGAAAGTGCTCAAAGGTAATCTGCTCGAAATGTGGTAACAATGTCAGGACATGTTCTTTGTAAGGGATGAGGTTTGGATGCTTAGTGTCCCATTCTCCTTTGATTTTACTAATAACCAAAGCTGAGTCCCCAAACACAACTAAATATTTGATTCCCAAGTTTATGGCAGCCTTGAGTCCAAAGATGCATGCTTCATACTCTGCCATGTTGTTCGTACAGTTAAAGCAAAGTCTGGCGGTGAAAGGAGTATGGAAACCTTCTGGGGATATGAGTACTGTGTCGATACCGTTACCAAGCACATTAGAGGTACCATCAAAGTACAGGGTCCATCGGGATCCTTGTTCAGGTCCGTCATATGGTCTGAAATCTTCAACATTGTCCAATGTCATGATGTCTTCGCCAGGGAAGTCAAACTTCATGGATTGGTAATCTTCAACAGCTTGATGAGCCAGATGGTCAGCTAGCACACTCCCCTTTATAGCTTTTTGGGTCGTGTACTGTATGTCATACTCTGTGAGGATCATTGCCATCTAGCTATTCTTACGGATAAAGCAGGCTTCTCAAAGATGTATTTGATCGGATCCATCTTAGATATCAGCAAAGTGGTATGAGTCAACATATACTACCTTAGCCGGCGGGCAGCCCATACCAACGCGCAGCAAGTTTTCTTGAGCAGTGAGTATCGAGTCTCACAATCGGTAAACTTTTTTCTTAGGTAGTAAATGGAATGCTCTTTTCGGCCAGACTCGTCATGCTGCCCCAGTACGCACCCCATTGAATTCTCTAGGACGGTCAGATACATGATTAGCGGTCTTCTCTCGATGGGTGGCATCAAGATAGGAGGTTCTAGCAGATACTCCTTGATTTTATCGAAAGAAATTTGACAGTCATCATTCCATTTAACTACCTGATCTTTCTTCAACAGCTTGAAGATTGGCTCACAGGTAGATGTTAGGTGAGAAATGAACCTAGCAATGTAGTTTAGGCGTCCCAAGAAACCTCTGACTTCTTTCTCAGTGCGAGGAGCAGGCATTTCTTGTATAGCTTTGACTTTGGCAGGATCAACCTCGATGCCTTTGTTGCTGACAATGAAACCTAAGAGCTTACCGGACCAGACTCCGAATGTGCACTTGTTAGTGTTCAATCTTAGCTTATACTCCTTCAGTCGGACAAACAACTTTTGCAAGTGATCAAGGTGTTCTTCTTCAGTTTGTGATCGGGCCATCATGTCATCTACGTAGACCTTTATCTCATGATGTATCATATCATGAAACAAAGCTACCATGGCGCATTGATAGGTTGCCCCGACATTCTTCAGTCCGAATGGCATCACTTTGTAGCAGAACGTACCCCACTGTGTAACAAAAGTAGTTTTCTCCATGTCTTCATGTGCCATTTTGATCTGGTTATAGCCTGAGAATCCGTCCATGAAAGAAAATACTTTGTGCTGAGCTGTGTTGTCAACCAGGATGTCGATGTACGGAAGTGGAAAGTCGTCTTTAGGACTGGCCCTGTTTAAGTCTCTATAATCCATGCACATTCTCACTTTGTCGTCCTTCTTCGGCACAGGCACAATGTTAGCAACCCATTGAGGATAGGAAGTAACAGCCAGAAATCTAGCATTGAACTGCTTCATAACTTCTGCTTTGATCTTCTCTGACATGTCAGGTCTCATGCGGCGGACCTTTTGTTTCACCAGTGGACAGTCTTCTCTTGTGGGTAGACAGTGTACCACAATGTATGTATCAAGTCCCGACATGTCTTCGTATGACCAGGCAAAGATTTCAACATAATCATACAGTAGTTGAATTGAGCGCTCCTTGACACTCGGCTCTAGGTTGGAACCCACTCTGATTTCCTTTCTGTCATCCTCAGTTCCCAAGTTAATTGTATCCAACTGCTCTTCATGAGGCAGAATATCCCTTTCCTCTTGTTGTAGAAGTCTAGCCAATTCCCCTGGTACCTCACAATCTTCCTCATCTTTGTATTCGGCTTGGTATACCAGATCTTCAGAGTCACTGAAGGTTATAGTAGTATCTTTACCCATGGGATCTGGAGTGGAAGAGTACCTGCATTTGTGGGTGTGGGTGTGTGTAAGGGTATAGCCACCTTTAAACAAATAAAATGTAAAAAGAAAGACAATGAACACAAAAGTTTATATGAAAAACGTCCATGATTCATTAAATGGCATATGAAGATGAAAAATAAGAACCCTTACAAATGGACCTTTGTGCCTCGGGTAAGACACAAGGTTAAAAAAGTACGAATTGTTTGAGAATTATTACAGATCCAACAGAAATGAAGAAGATAAATTACTGCAGTATGAAAGTAGTTGGAACAAAATATTTTGCTTCCCAGTTGCACAGTCCTCCGTCAACAGTTGGAAATATCCAGTCTTCCAAACTGCCTTCCTCTTCACTATCTTCCAGAGTATTGACTCCATGATGACTGATCTTCACAGGTGTCCCCCCGGCACGAGCGCAGCGCACAACCTTCTGAGCAATTGAGGTGAACCCCAAGCCGAATTTGTATGATTTGAAAGGAAAGTCTGGAAGCTGCCCCCAGATTGTGCTTCATCCCTCTTCAACCACTGCTTTTGCATCCTTGAGAGATGACATCCGAGGTGGAGGTCTGGTTATCGTGGGTATAGAGGACACTGTCTTGGTCGCCGCAATCTCTAGAGCTACCTCTTCAAAATGCTGGAAAGGGGTTTCGATGAATTCGCCATCCAATTCTACATAACGGAAAGAATTCAGATGACTGATCATGTATTCCTCTTCGCCATGAACAATTATGATTTTCCCCTGGACATGGTACTTGAGCATTTGATGCAGGGTAGAAGTGATAGCTCCAGCATGGTGGATCCAAGGTCTTCCCAACAGGCAATAATAAGAAGGACAGATGTCCATCACATAGAATATGGAGTTGAAGGTTTCCGCTCCCACCTTAATCGGGATGTCCACCTCCCCGTGGACCATCCTTTTAGAACCATCGAAGGCTCTGACAATTATATTGCTGGGTTTCAGGGTTAAGCCTTCACAATCTAGTTTATCCAAGGCTTTCTTCGGCAAGACGTTCAAAGACGAACCAGTGTCTACCAGTACGTGTGCTAGGGTTGTCCCTCTGCATTCCACCGAGACATGCAAAGCATCATTATGTTTTCTCCCTTTCGAAGTTAAATTTGCATTGGAGAATCCTAGACCATTGTCAGCTGTTAAACTAGCCACACATTCCTGGAGCTGATCTATGGAGGTTTCTTGCGGCACGTGGGCCGTCTTCAAAAATCTTATCAGAGCCTTAGCATGAGCTTCTGAACAAAGCAACAGGGCCAACATGGAGATCTTTGAGGGGGTTTGCCCCAACTGTTCCACCACATCATAATCGCTTTTCTTGATTATTTTCAAAATTTCCTCCATTTCTTTTTGAGAGGTTTCAGGGATGATCAACGGCTGAGCCCCCGTCCTGACGGGCTCTTCTTGGATCCCTTTCCCCCGAACATCAGTAGCAGCAGAGGGGATAACCACGGGTGTTGTGACTTCTTCTATGATTGGTGTTCTTGCAGATATGTTTACCGGTGTAGAGATAACCTTAGGAGCAGTTGAGGGTCTAAGAATTGACTTTGGAGGGGCAATCTTTGGAGAAAAGATTCTTCCACTACGGGTAACTTTGCTTGTTCCGGCAATGTTACCGATTTCGGAATTGTCTTCTTCAGAAATTTCTTCCTCGGTAGTCTGTTCAATCTGTTTAACACCATGATAGTATATTTCTCCATCATAGTTCCATGGTATTGATTTGTCGGACTTGTACGGGACTGGCCCGAGCATGGTTATCTTCAGAGGTGCAGCCTTCAGAGCGGGTGTAATCCTAACAGGTCTTTTAGGGACCTTGGAAGGATTGGCGGGTATGGTTATTATTGAAACATCATTAACAGGAGTTGATAAAACAGGAGACTTCTCAAATAGGATTTCTTGGTTATCAATTAGCCGTTGGATGCCTATCTTCAGCAATGGACAGTGGGTTAATGAGGATGAACAAAGGTGACAATCTTCTTCACAACCTAGGAAAACTCCAGCCTTCAACAAGTTTGACTTGATTATAGGGAGCGGAGTTATTAAATCATCTGCAGTAGCAACAAAACGATCCTCCTCAACAGCATGGGCGTTGTGGCTGTGCCTTGGCATTGGAGCAGAGATAACATTGGGTTTTCAGGTGCGTCGAATTCAACTTCTTTAGCATCTATCAGATCCTGAATTTTATTCTTCAGGGCCCAACAATTGTCAGTGTCGTGCCCCGGACTCTCCGAATGGTAAGCGCACCTGGCGTTCGGATGGTAATATGAAGAAGCAGTGTTAGGATTTTTAGGGGCCTCTTTCAGCATGGAAAGGTTCAACTTCATAAGATGGGGTAGGACTTGAGCAGGAGTCATGTTTATCTTGGTGAATTGTCGTACAGGCCTTTCCACCCTTTGCTGATTGTTTCTAGGCTGATCATTCCTCGGCTGATTGTTTCTGGGCTGGTCTGATGCAGACTTCTAAATCATAACGGCCCCCACCGCTAGCCGGCACTCAACTCTTCCTTGACCCTCTGAGAGTAGACATCTGATACCTCCTTTTTTTCCGTGAAAGGTTTTCTGATGGCAGCAGAAGTAGATGCATCTTTTTGAATTTTCCCGCTTTTTATACCGGCCTCCACTCTTTCTCTAGTTAGAATCAATTCAGTGAACCCAGCAGACGAACTTCCAATCAGGTGATTGAATAAAGGACCTGACAGGGTACCCAGGAACATGTCTACTAGCTCTCTTTCTGACAACGGTGGTTGCACCCTTCCAGCTAAGTCCCTCTACTTTTGGGCGTAGTCTTTGAATCCCTCGTTGGACACCATGGCCATACTCTGGAGCTGAGTACGGGTTGGTGCCAAGTCAGTGTTGTATTGATATTGTTTATAGAAGGCAACTACCAAATCTTCCCAATTATGGACATCAGACCTCTTCAACTGGTAGAACCAATCCAGCTGCGTCCCCGATAAACTATCCTAGAAAAAGTGGACCCACAGGTCTTTGTTAGAAGAATGTGGTTGAATTTTCCTGACATAAGATCGTAGGTGCATCTTTGGGTAAGACACCGCATCATACTTAGCAAACAGAGGTACTTTGAACTTAAGCGGGATCACAATTCCAGAAACCAACCATAGCTCCTCAAAATCCAGCCCCGATACTCTTTGCACTTCCATAGCCGCTAGACGTTCTTCCAAGTTTTTGTATTTGTCATCGGCCGAAGGGTACTGTTGTTAGGAGTAGTCCTCTTCCTCTTCTTCTTCAGCTTCAGAGTCTGAAGGCACTGCAGTCTCTTTACCTTTTCCTTCCCCTTCCTCAGAGGTTGATGGAAATTCCAAGACCCTTCTGGTTTGTCCTTAAAACCTTCTGCCCATGATAGCCATGCCAGATCGCTTCTTCTTCTTTTTCTCTTTTCCCTTCTCTAGAATAGTCTTGAGCTCCTCCTTCCCCTTAGCCAAGGTCAAGAGTAGCTGCTGAAATTGTGAATTCTGAGCTTGCAAGTCTTTAACCGTTTGTTCAAGATCCATGTTGCTGAAATAAACAGTAGAGGGATAAGGAAACTTCTTGCAAAGACCTGCTTATGCATATGATGAATGATATGTGTTTTACCCCAAAATTTGCCCTCCCATATTTCTCAAGACATGTCAAGAATAATCTCCAAGTGACTCAAGTTAGCTCAAGAGTTGGACAGTCAAATCACCTCTTAAGGCAGTCAATTCAAAATTAGGGTTTTGTGTTGCATCAATGTCCTTACATCCAAATGGCCTCAAATTATCCCCAATGTCCTAATATTTTCTCAAGTTCATCCATGTCAAATTTCAAGCCTTGCAGAGAAAGTTTGGTTAGTCAATTGCTCAAGAGGTCCAAAAATCGACTGTGCTAGGGCAAAAGTCAACTGTGACCTACAAATAGTCAAACCTCAAGATTTTTTGTCAACATTCTAATTTTTAAGGATAATTCATCATTTTATCAAGGGTTGATCATGATTCATCAAGGATTGCTCAAGATTCATCAAGATTCAAAAGTTGCTAAATTAGGGTTTTGTAGGAAAAGTCAACTCAACTTTGACCAAGCATAACTTTCTCATACTTTATGAGAAATGACCCATCCAAATCTCATTTTTAATAGTATGCAATTTCCTACAATCCATCTTCATACCCTAAGATCAAGAAATGCTCTCACAAAAAGTTACAAATTTGGGCATTATAGGTCATTTTTGAAAGTCAACAAAAACACCTTTTTTCCAAAGCTTATAACTTGAGCATGGAGCATCAAAATGAGATGAGACCAAAAGGGTTGGTTATAGGACATCTCAAGGTTTCTAAAAAGTACAAGAACACCTCCAAAATTTCAAAATTGAAGAAGTTATGAATTGTTGAAGTTGGGAATTTTTCCAAAATTGCCAAAAGTCAAGTATCCTCAAAACTCCAATTTTTGACAAAAGGGCCCACTTTTTTCCACTTGATTTGGTCTTGTCACACCACACACGTGTCCTATCCTCAATTTCATGACCAGTTATTAATTTTTCTATTTTATTTGATTTTTATTGATTTAATTCATTTTTAATCAATTTAAATCAAAATAAAATCCAAATCTTAATAGCTTGATATCTTTGTGATCATTACAGCTTTCAAATATCATGATACACTCAATCAAATTCGTATCAAGCCTTATTGTGAACAAAATCTTGGATTTGGCATAATTTTGGAAGCTTTGTTAATGGAGATCATATCAAATCTTGATTCATCAATTCCTATGGATTCAAGCCCAAGTTTTTAACCTAATTGCTTCCCTTATACACACACAAGCTAGACACATCAAGAACACGACCTAAGAGCTGCATAAACGGCCACACAAAAACTGAAAAAAAGCTTGAAATAGTGTGAGATCAAAATCTTGGTTAGAGCTCGATTCAATCCAAAAACTCAACACTATCTCCTTGCTTGAGGTCCACCGAAGCGATTGCCATCAAAAGCAAGTCCTGAAACTATCTGAAAAGCGATGTAAGTGTCCACGAACATAGCTCTAAACTTGAAATCCTGAATCCATTTTCTTGCATCCTTTTGCCAAATTTTTTGTATAATCATGCTTGCCATTCAATTTCTAAGTGTTCTACAATATTTGATTTCGTTTTCATGGCCTCTAACGTGATACCCGAACCTAGGGTTTCCATTCCTTGTTTTTAGGCATTTTTTATACAGGCAAAATTAGGACAAATAATTGGTACAGGGATGTTCAGGGAAGAGAGACGAACACGATGATGATCTCAGCTTGCGTTTACATGGCCTGGAAATTATTTTAGGATGATCCCACGAATCTTCCTGCGGATAAAAATCCGCAGGTAAGAAAACCAGGGATTTGTGAAGAAGACGACTACGCGTCCTCTTCCTATTGGTCCGTTCAAACTGCGCGCCACATTTTTTTTATTTTCCAAGAATAATGCTTTGTTTTACATATAATAATTGTTACTTATACTAATAACAAACAAGCACAATGGATGAGTTGGTAAGCGCGTTGTTACAAAGTCCCTTGGGACCTGGGTTCGAATCCCAGGTCCCCCAATATTTGTTGCATTTTTTCTTCAGGTCATTACATGTGATTTCAGCAAGCATAGCATACCATGTGCCTCCAAATCCCAAGCGCCAGATGGCGTGCAAACCAAATCCAATGGCCAAGATTGGATGACCACCATGCGCTCCAATCAACTTGGCGTAGGGAATTGCAAAAGTCAGCCCAGGCCAACGCCTATTGGGCCTTGGACTTGCTGATTCCACCTCCTTTCTGGGCCCAACACCCCCTTGGTTTTATTTCTTTTACTTTCTATTATATTTATTTATTTGTCTTATTATTTTAATTAATTATCTTATTATCACTAATTAATAATTTTCCTCATAAAAATCAGAAAACACAAAAAAATATCATTTTTACTAATTTCATTATTTTTATTTAAAATAATTTAATTGACTTAGCCTTTTTTAATTAATTAGGAATAATTTTAACATTTTTGCAATAAATTAAAATTAATTAGAATATTAGGTTTTTAACAATTTTAACCATTTTATTTTTATTTCCTTAAATATAAAAAATCCAAAAATATTTTCATTAATTAATTAATGTAATTATTAACTTAGATTTAATTTCCATAAATTCAAAAATAAACAAAAAATCCTTTCTTTAATAAAAAAGGGTCAAAACCCTAAAAAATGCGCCGATTTAATTTTCTCGCACGCGATCTATATTTCCAATATTGTAATTGCTTCTGGTATGTAATAACTTTTAATTAGGACTTTATTTACTTATCGCTTTATTTTTACTTTCCGCAATTTAAATTAAAGGGTTTGTCTTTGGCGATGTAAATACCCGACGCCTTGTAATAGCTTAGATTCAATTTCCGCAAATTTAAATTCCACAACTATTAACTGTTAGATGTTTGAATAATAGAGAATGCATGACAAGATCAAATGTATGAACTTAAAATCAACATAGATAACCCATTGACATGAACAAAGATAAATAATTGAAAAACAATACACTCGCACATGCCACTCTTAGGGTACACCTCACTTGGTTGCCTCGAACGTGGTCATTGAGTATAGGAAGTTTTAGAGGTCTCCCTCTTGTCCAAAGATCATTAAGTTGCCTCGAAACGGTTGCCTCGGATAAAATGATCTAAGACATTAGGGTTACCGCTAAGGCGTCCTAACATTGCTTTAGTGACCACACGTCCCTTAATCGAATTGACCCTAAAACTCCAACGATGATGCTACCTACTCCTCAATAGTGGGATAGCATTGTCTAAATGACATTTGCACAGTTTAATTCCTTTTTCTCAAGTAGGTAGATGGTTCTTAAGTACTTGCTCCTTTTAAAACAAAACAAAACTTTTCGCACTTACACTCTCTTCAAAACAAAAACTCTTTTCAAACCCACAAACACAAAGAAAAGCAAACTTTTGAAAACACAATAAGCAAGTACCTAACAGCCCGTGGATAACCACGGATAGAAAGGGTGCTAACACCTTCCCTTTCTATAATCTACCTCCCGAACCCGAGAAATATCTCAAAAAAAGGAATTTTTCTGTGCTTTTGTTCTTTCCTTGTTGGATAAAATAAAAGACGGTGGCGACTCTTGCTTACCGCGGCATTTTGCAAAAACAAACGCAAAACGCGAACCAGCATTCCAAAACAGTTAGTTATTTCCCACCGATCACAATATGTATTCATGTAATGCTTTCAAGGATTCAGAAATTCAAATTTGTTTTAAACAAAAAAGAAACACACGTCATATTAATAAGATAGAATTTGTTAGTACATCAATGCCCCTTGGGCAAAATTATACAAAATTCTAAGGTAAAAAGACGTTGCACATCCTTTTTGGCGCAATGTAGGTGTTGAGAGTCTGCTTTTCATGAAGTAATCGAGTGAGTTCTAAAACCTTCTTCTTGCTTGCGTAGAATTGGGCTTCAAAAGTATCGCATTCTCCCTTGAGCTGTATCCAACTCCTTTGCAGATCTTCGAGTGATGTTGGCATGTCAGGATGTAGGAGGGTGTATGGAACCTCTCCTTCCTTAAGAGGCTCTATAATCACTGGGAGAATGGAGGGGTAAGGCATCATAAGACTTTGGGTGCGGGTTCGTACCCACTTGAGGTAAGGCTCAAGGGGGATGGAATTCTTGTGTCCCAAGGTCTTACTGTCTACCTTGTTAGGCATCCTACATGATCGGATGAACCTTTGTCGGAGTCCTTGATTATCATGTCGAAGTCGAAAACTAAGCCTTGAATCAGCATGTCATGTGGGCCATCCCTTCGGGCATAACCAAATTGTCTTAGAGCCAAGCAGGGGTTGTAGGTGATACCTCTCCTAATGCCAAGTAGGGGGACATTAGGGAATTCCCCATAATGGTCGACGATGATAACATTCTCTTTGGTTCGAGAACACCAATGAATATCTGAATGTATAAGAGTCATCAATCGTTGTGACCACCTAGAACTTTGCTCATTCTTCAAGACTGATTGGGGAAGATGAAAAATAAACCATCTTGCCAGAAGAGGAGTGCAACACGTGAGAACACCTCTTTTCCTCATTGTTCGAGTGTGAAAAGAGTGTAAGATATCCCCAAGTAATGTAGGCACCGGGTTGCGAGTCATGAAGATTTTGACAGCGCTCACATCTATGAGTTGGTCAGGGTTAGGGAATAAGACCATCCCATAGATGATAAGAGCTACAATCTCTTCAAAAGCTTGCAGGTCCATAGAATTCCAACAGTCTTGGGCCTTCTCAAAAAGGAACTTTGCCAAGAAGCCTTTAACACCACTTCTAGTTTCCCAATGACCTGTGACATCTGATGGTTGCAAGTACAGGGCTTGAGAAACATCTTTAGGCTTTGGATCTCTTTCCGTACCATTGAATGGTAGTTGAGTGAGAATAGGAATCCTCAAGAGTTGAGAAAATTCCTCCAAAGTAGGCACCAGCTGATAGTCAGGAAATGTGAAGCAGTGACGCAAGGGGTCACAGAACTGGAAGAGAACTTTCATCATGTCTTTCTTTGTGTTGGAAGTGACTAAGTTGAGAAGACGACCATGCCTCTCGGTGAATGGAGAGTTCTCAGGAATCCTTGAAGCTAGCTCCTTGATTTGTGGAGGAATTCTCACAAGTTTGACTTGGATAGTTTTCCTGCGAAGTGAATCTATAGCCTACAAAACAGGAACAAAGATGAACTTCCAAAAATACTTGAAATTTTTAGTGGATGCATATGATGCTTCATGATGTCCATGATGTTATGCACAAGTATGTATGTACAAGCAAATCACACAAGTTCCTAGTTTAGGCTTGCATGGGGTTTCATAGGTAAGTATCCTCTTGAAGTTTAGTTGGCTCAACCTGTCCTAGAAATAGTAACCGGGTTCTAAGGAGCTCAATATCACTGGATTGTTTCCTCATTCATTCTTTCAATTCAGCCTCTTACCAGCGACCGAAATATTCCAAGGAAACAACCCTCAATGAGTGTATTATCGAGTATCTACCAACTTCGGACTGCACCAAAGCCGGTCATCTCACTACATCCTAAAAGGCCAAGTTGGTCAAGTAAAGGTTCTAAAAGTTCGTTAGTGTTTCATGACATCACTCAGCGGCCTAGTATTCTCTTTGATTGACTCAAAGGCTACCGGTACCCACAAATATGTCACACTAACATAGCTATTTCTTAGACTGTGTCGGTATACCCCGCACAGTTTCCACAACGTATTGCTATTTACCTATGAATGTTTCCCAAATCCGGGTAGAGGATTCAAACCCAAACAATAGAACCAAAGTGTAAAGCAAACAAATCAAGCAAGATAAGCATGTAAAGGTGATCTAAACCCTAAGGTAACCCCACTTTTATACATTTCCCCAACAGAGTCGCCAGTTCTGTGATACGGCGGGAGAACTGACTAGATGTTTTGCGTTTCGTTCGCACTTGTACGGTTAGCAAGAGTCTCCACCGAATTTTCTTTTATCCAAAAAGAAAGGTAAAAAAAGCACATGATAGACCTTTCGAGAATTTTCTCGGGTTCGGGGGGTAGATTATGAAAAGGGAAGGTGCTAGCACCCTTTTCATCCATGGTTTTCCATGGGCTCGTAGTTACTCGGTTTAGATCACTTGCTTTTGTTTGATTGTGTGCTTGTGGTGTGGACTTTGAAAGTATTTTGAAAAAATCTCTTTGTAATGGTTCTCGTCTCTATAAGAACGTATACAAAGTTTTGTTTCGAAAAATGGTTCAAAGAGGTGTTTGTGAATTGTGTTTTAAAAAATGTTTTGAAAAGAGGTTTTGCAATGGTTCTCGTCTCTATAAGAATGTATACAAAATGTTTTAACTTTTTGAAATTGTTTTGAAATGGAGGTGTAGGTGTAAAAGTTTTTGTCGTGAGCAAGCGAGTAACTAAGAGCGAATCTATCTACTCAAAAGGTCTTAAATTGTTCTTTTCTTCTTCCTTCTAATGGTGTTATCTTACCATTAATTTGGTAAGAAGCCCATCCATTGGATGTGAAGGGACAAGCGCGGGTCAATTTTACAATCATTGAAGGCAACTTGCGAGACGCTTTAGCAATTTTGTAAGGGACGAGATCGTTTTAATCGAAGGCAACATTGAGGGTCATCGAGGGTCTACGGACTTTGTTTATCGAAGGGTCATTGCTAAAGTGTCTCATATTCGAGGGACATGATTGTATTTCCGAGGCAACCAACGAGGTTACCCTAGAGGTGCGCATGTGAGAAAGTGTGTTGGTTTCAAGTTATTTCATTCTTTGATTAGGTCATCTAGCGATTGATTTTTGAATCTTGCCATACATGCCTAGTTACTATACAGTATATGGAAAAACAGTAAATTGCGGGAATTGAAATTCTACGCTATTACAAAAGTATTCGGGAATGGGGGTACAATTGTTACAAATGGGGATGAATCAAATGAAATAGTAATGTCCAAATATCAAACAATACAACCAAATCGAATTTTTGTGCAATTTAATATAAATCTATGACAATTTACGAAAATAAAATCTACAAAGTATATGTATTTACTTGAAAAGAGAAAAATAAAATCTATTCTAAAAAGAAATTGATTTAAATTAAAATCTTTATTATTATTTTTTGTATTCTTATTAATTATGTAAATAAAGAAAGAAACCAAACTAATTTATTGTTTTTGGTGTTTTATCATGTCAATTAAAAATTAAAGCAAAAATTAAAAAGAAACCAAATGATAAAAATTAATTTACAAAAAAAACTTAAATTAGTTTAATAAAATATTTTAAATTATATTAGTAAATTTGTTAATAAATAAAGTAAATAAATTAAATTTAAAAAAAAAAACAAGTAAAAATGGGCTTTAGTGAATGTAATGGGATTAGGCCCAAAGAAAACATAGTTATAAATGTTGAAAAAGAGACAGGCCAAGGGGGGGGGGGGGGGGGGGGGGGTGTAAACCTGAAACAGATGGGCTTAAAGGGTTTGCAAATAAACAGGCCCAATACCCTTAAATGGCATAATTGTTTGATTAGGGAAACAAAAACCAATTAGGGTTCTTACCCCTTTGGTACAGCGGCGCCGTTCTCACCTTCTCTCATTCATCTCTTCCAATTTTTGTTCATCTTTCCATCTCTGTTAATATCTCACCGATTATCTCTTCCTAATTTCATGAGCGAAACGACCCTTGGCCTCTTTGATTCAACCCGATTTGCGCCTTTTTCGGAAACCCTAAGTTTGAAATGAACTTATGTCTAAGAGGTTTGAAATTCGTGCTTAATCTGATCCTCCCCTTAACCTTCTATTGCCGGAGCTCTCTCTCTCTCTCTCATCTCCTAACCAAGCGCTAATGGCTTTGTTTCTTGAAAAGGTGATGTTCTGTTTCATTTAAAGCTTAACAGTTTCATTGGTTTTGTGTGTTTTGTTCATGTTTTTCTGTTAATCAGGCTTATTGTCTATTGAGATGCAGGAAATGGTTTATGAGGAAGGTGAAGAATCCATACCTTTAGAACTTTCTGTGAAATAAACAGGGGATGATGAGACTGAGGGAAATGCTCCTTGGTGGCGAGATTTGCAAAGGGGAAGAGATGATGAATGAAGGCATGGGCTTTCACACCTGTTGGTAACCCTTCTTTTCTTATCCTTATGCTTTGAATGGTGATGATACTGTGCTTCCTGGATTTTGTGATTGGATATGTTTTGGTATTGATAGTTTGGTTTGAGGTTTTTCTGAGTTTGTTGTTACAGTTTGGTTTGAGGTTTTTCTGAGTTTGTTGTTACAGTTTGGTTTGAGGTTTTTATGAGTTTGTTGTTACAGTTTGCAGATTTGGTGTTGTTGGAATTTGGTTTCGTGGATTTGTTATTTTTTTGTTGATGAACATGTTGCAGGTTAGGTTGATGGTGTTGAAATGGTTTTACAGTTTGGGTTTTGAATGTTTGACAATATTTTTGAAGGTTGTGTTTTGTTGGCTTGAGATTAGGCTTGGGACTTTCTTTTGACAGTTGCAGGCTTTGTGAGTTTTGTGATTTTGTTGATGGTTTTGGAATTTTACTGGTTTTTGTTACAGTTTGAAGGTTGGTTTGGCAGTTTGGATGCTTGATGATGTTTCTGGTTTTATGGTTATGGTGATGTTTTTGTTGGTTAACAGGTTTGGTTTGATGGTTCTGGCTGTTTGAGGATAGATGCTGGGAGTTTTGGCTTTTGGTTATGTTTTGACAGTTTTGATGCTTGATGACAGTTCTTGGACTTTTTGAGTTTGAAAAAATGATTTTTGGTTTTTTGAGGCTTTGGACTTTGATAGTTTGATCCATTTCTCTCTCTCTATCTTCTGCTTGAGAATTGTGTACTGTTATATTAGTTGCTTTGGTTTGACAGCTTATTCAAAATGGTGGAAAAATCACCAAATTTTGAATACTTTGGCATGTTGTTCTTATGCTCTTTTTGTTGCAGTTTTTGTTTTCTAGCAACTCTTATGCAATTGTGACAATCAAGGCAGCATGGTTGTGCATCCCTAGGTGACTTCTTTCCTCTCTTCTCTCTCAATGCCCCTAAGAGTCAATTGCTCTTAAGCCTTTTTCTGAAAATTTTGCAAATACAATGGAAAATGATGAATTGCTTATTGAATAAGTTTCTACTTGTTTGACTTGGTTATTATATTGCCATATTTTCTTTTTGTTGCTGCCTACTTCCTACTGCTATGCTGCTGCCTCGTTTGCATGGATGCTGTTTGTATTTTGTCCAATTTGCTTCTTGTTTGGCCCTGTTTTGTGCCTTCTGTTTGTTATATTTGTTTGGTTGTTGTTTGGGCGTCTTGTTTATTTGGACGGCCTTGCTGCATTTCTCTTGTTTAGATAGCTTGCTTACATTTCTCTTGTTTCTTCTTTTTGTGAACCAAGAAAAATAATTCTCTTGTGATTTGAAAATAGAGAAAAATAAAAATGTGATGAATTAAACATAGCCTTCTGATTCCAAATTGCAAACTTTAATGATGAACAATTTTTCTTTTGAAAATTCTTGCTCATGTCCAATTAATTGTACTAACTATTTTTCTGTCTTTTGTTTTCATGTGAGCACAACTAGATGGTGGCAAAGCAGGGGAAGCAAGAGACTCTGTGGCAAGCATGGAAGCAAAGGAAGCTTAGTCAACCTTAGGCATAGATTCATTTTCTTTGTAATTTAGAGAGTAACATTCAACAATTGTACTAATTTATTTTTTTTTAAATACAATAAGTTGTAAAACCTAAAGTATTTAAATAATAAATTGTTTTGTAACAACTTTTGAAATAAATGGAGAAAGTCTTATGAGATATTCTGGTGTCCATTAAAACCCTTTATTGTCGATAACTTGTAATTTTCTCTTCGCATCCTAATTAATTTTTAAAGATTCCCAATCAAGATAATTGAAACTGCATTCCAATAATTCCAATCAAGATAACTTAAATTCCAATAATCATGTAATCTTGCAACACATTCCAAATAAACACGCAATGTGTATTTCATTTCTTAACCAAACAAATGTTTTAGAAGACGCAAATCACCTGGTTAACCTTGAGAACAAACACTATCTTTTCAGTAAACTTGAGAAAGCATGAAAACCTGTGAAAGCCAATTGGATCTTTGAGAATTCATTTCTTTTGAGAATTGCAAGAAAAAACCTAACTGCTGGTTTACTGCCAAGGGAGAAAATCTGTCTGATCGATTCCTGAGCCAATCTTGAATATCTGAGAAACCCTAAGGTTGTGCCTTTTATGAAAAATGGGAGGGCAAATTTTGGTGTACAACAGTGTGGACTACAGAGATTTGAATAAGGCAAGCCCTAAAGATGTTTTCACACTCCCCCACATCGACATTCTAGTTGACAATACGGCACAATACAGAGTGTTTTCCTTCATGGACGGTTTCTCAGGCTACAACCAGATCAAAATGGCGCCTGAGGATATGGAGAAAACAACCTTTGTCACACAGTGGGGCATATTCTGCTATAAGGTCATGCCATTCAGACTGAAGAATGCTGGGGCAACTTATCAACGTGCCATGGTAGCTTTATTTCATGACATGATACATCATGAGATAGAGGTCTACGTAGATGATATGATAGCCAGATCGCAAACGGAAGAAGAGCATCTTGACCACTTACAAAAGTTGTTTGAGAGGCTGAAAAAGTACAAGTTGAGATTGAATCTAAACAAGTGCACGTTCGGAGTCTGGTCTGGTAAGCTCCTAGGCTTTGTCCTCATCAACAAAGGTATCGAGGTTGATCCTGCCAAGGTTAAAGCGATATAAAAGATGCCTTCTCCTCGTACTGAGAAAGAAGTCAGAGGATTCTTGGGATGTTTGAACTATATTGCCAGATTCATTTCTCACCTAACAACTACTTGTGAGCCAATCTTCAAGCTCTTGAAGAAAGATCAAGTAGTCAAATGGAATGACGAATGCCAAGTTGCTTTTAACAAAATCAAAGAATACCTGCAAGAGCCTCCTGTGTTGTTGCCACCCGTCGATGGAAGGCCATTGATCTTGTATCTAACTGTTTTAGAAAACTGAATGGGGTGTATGTTGGGGCAGCATGATGAGTCTGGCCGAAAAGAGCATGCTATTTATTACCTGAGCAAAAAGTTTACCGACTGTGAAACAAGATATTCACTGCTCGAAAAAACTTGTTGCGCTCTGGCATGAGCTGCTCGCTGGCTGAGACAGTATATGTTGACCCATACTACTCTGTTGATATCTAAAATAGATCCGATAAAATACATCTTTGAGAAGCCCGCTCTTTCTGGGAGAATAACGAGATGGAAGATGATCCTGACAGAATATGACATACAGTATACTACCCAAAAAGCTATAAAGGGTAGTGTATTAGCTGATCACCTCGCTCACCAAGTTGTGGAAGGCTATCAGTCCATGAAGTTTGAATTCCCGGATGAAGACATCATGACATTAGACAACTGTAAAAAAATCAGGCCATATGACAGACCTGAACAAGGATCCCGATGGACCCTATTCTTTGATGGAGCATCCAATGCACTTGGCAATGGTATCGGTGCCGTACTCATATCTCCAGAAGGATGTCATACTCCCTTCACTGCCAGACTTTGCTTCAACTGTACAAACAACATGGCAGAATACGAAGCATGCATATTCGGTCTCAAAGCTGCTATAGACTTGGGGATCAAATCCTTGGATGTATTTGGAGATTCAACTTTGGTCATCAGTCAGATCAAAGGGGAATGGGACACCAAACACCCCAACCTTATCCCTTACAAAGAACATGTCTTGACATTGCTACCGCATTTTGAGAAGATTACCTTCGAGCATTTCCCGCGAGAAGAAAATCAGCTAGCAGACGCACTAGCCACAATGTCATCTATGTTTAAAATTAATTGGGATAACGAGGCTCCTCAAATCACCATTAAGTGGATGAATGAACCAGCCTACTGTCATGAGATCGGTACTGAAGAAGTAGTGGATCGACCTTGGTTCCATGAAGTTAAAAGGTATCCCGAGTCTCAGGAATACCCAGAAGGAGCTTCAGTGAATGACAAGAAGTTCCTAAGAAGATTCTCGACTAAATTCTTCCTTAGTAGCGGCATTTTGTACAAACGCAGTCATGACTCTGTATTACTTTGGTGCATAGATAAGGTTGAAGCTGAAAGGATCATGGTTGAATTAGACGAAGGCACTTTTGGTACCCATTCCAGTGGGCATACAATGGCAAAGAAAATCCTACGGGCAGGCTATTATTGGTCTACCATGAAGGCAGATTGCTATCAACACTCTCGGACTTGCCATAAGCGTCAGATTTATGCGGATAAAATGCGCGTCCCTCCGATTCCTCTGAATGTCCTGACGGCTCCTTGGCCCTTTACTATGTGGGGAATCAATATGATTGGGGAAATCAAGCCAACAGCCTCCAATGGACATCGCTTCATCTTAGTGGCCATCGACTACTTTACAAAGTGGGTTGAGGCAGCTTCTTTTGCTTCTGTTTCCAAGAATGTTGTCGCCCGGTTCATCAAACAGAATCTCATATGTCCTTACGGCATCCCAGAGAGAATCCTCACTGATAATGGTACGAATCTAAACAACACTATGATCACCGCCTTATGTGAGCAATTCAAGATCCAGCATCACAATTCTTCCCCTTACCAGCCAAAGATGAATGGTGTTGTCGAAGCTGTAAATAAAAACATTAAGAAGATCATACAAAAATGAAAATCACATACAAAGACTCGCATGAGATGCTACCGTTCGCTCTCCACGGGTATCGTACCACAGCTCGCACATCAACTGGGGCAACACCCTATTCTCTGGTATACGGCATGGAGGTTGCCTTACCTATTGAGGTCCAGATCCCCTCTATGAGGATCATGAAAGATGCTAGTTTGAATGAAGAAGATTGGATCCATAATCGATTTGACCAACTAAACTTGATTGATGAGAAGAGGCTTACATCTATCTGTCATGGTCAGATGTACCAAAAACGCATGATCAAAGCTTTTAATAAAAAGGTCAAACATCGGGTATATCGGGTCGGTGACTTGGTAATCAAGCATATCATTTTCCCACAAGGTGATCCCAGGGGAAAATTGACTCCTACATATGAAGGGTCGTTTGTAATCAAAAGTATATTCTCCGGTAGAGCAATGATCTTGACCATTATGGATGGCGACGACCTCCTGCACCCTGTAAATACGGACATAGTTAAAAGATACTATGCATGATCAAAGACCCACTAGGTTGACTAGCCTAGGCAAAAATAAGGGCTTCCCGGCGAACCAAAAGGGTTCGGGTAAAAATAAGGGATGAAAATTAAAAAAAAATCTGTACACCTGACAAGTCGAAAACCCAAAAGGGCGGCTTGGGAAAAAAAGGGTATCCCGGTGGATTGAAAACCTGAGAGGGCGGTCCAGGAAAAAGTTAGGGATTAAAGCGTATGACTATGTCCCGTTTGGATCATCTTGCATACAATTTTCAGCATTGACCAATCAACTTAGACGATTCTAATCAATCCAACCGACTTCGCCGAGGCGACAAGTGGACAAGACACTCAGAGACACAAAGACTATAGCAGAAGAGGAATACCATGGGATTATTGCATATAGCTATATTTCCTTTGTATCAATGGTCATTTTGTTACGACGACATTCTCTTACTAGAATGCTTGTCTCATTGTACAAAAATACTTATTCAAGTTAATACAAAGATATCCCCTTTGAAAGTGCAAAACCATTTGTTTTTTTTTGTTTCTGTGTTTTATTTACAAAAAACGTCCAATGATTTATTTTTGAACATATGCTTTTGAACGTGATTACTGTTACAAATAAATAGAAAACGGAAAGACAATTACTAATGACTTTAAGAAATAGGATAATATCTGTAGGCCATTCCATAATATCCCCGCAGGTACCTTCTCCAGCAAGAGCAAAAGCAACTACATCTTACTACAGGACCATTAACATATCCCCAGAGCAAAGCTTCCAGTTACCGCTCCATAGGTTCCCCAGTAAGTTGCCCAACTTCTCAGGTTTCCCCAGCAGGATTCCACGAAGTCTACAAGCAATGTCTGATGTTTCCCTTCTACAACAGAGTTTATTGCTCTAATGATTGGAAATTTACCCGTCATTACTTCAGAAGGGATTTATTTGTCCCGCTTCCAGCAACACTACGACACAAACAATCTTTAAGTCCATACATTTGCATTCATACGTCATAGCATTGACAACACAAGTACATACAATGCAATCTCATTTATTTTGAGAAACAACATCATACCATGCATTGCATACATCATGACATGGCATACAACTAACTCTTCACCTTTTCTGGAAAAAATTAATCGACATGAAATTATCATCAGCAAAATTCCAACAGACGAATATATTCAAACAAGAAAAAGACTGATTTTTCACTGGTTCAGATAAATCTCTCAACGGTTTATTCTGATTCATTTCCATACTCTTACTGGTTCAGATAAATCTCTCAACGGTTTATTCTGATTTGTTTCCAGATTTTCACTGGTTCAGATAAATCTCTCAACAATTTATTCTAATTTGTTTCCAGACCCACTGGTTCAGTTAAATCTCTCAACGGTTATTCTGATCCATTTCCAGATTCTCACTGGTTCAGATAAATCTCTCAACGGTTTATTTTGATTCATTTCCAGACTCTTACTGGTTCAGTTAAATCTCTCAACGGTTTATTCTGATTCATTTCCAGATTCTCAATGGTTCAGATAAATCTCTCAACGGTTTATTCTGATTTGTTTCTAGATTCTTACTGGTTCAGTTAAATCTCTCAACAGTTTATTCTGATTCATTTCCAGATTCTTACTGGTTCAGATAAATCTCTCAACGGTTTATTCTGATTCACTTCCAGATTCTTACTAGTTCAATTAAATCTCTCAACGGTTTATTCTGATTCGTCTTCTGTTAAAATTAAGTTCAGACTTTCTGTCAACAATCATCTTTGATGGCATCTATAAGCCCATCTCCGACAACTCCCCATCATTTCTCCAAATGGCATATTTAAGCCCATTCCTTACATAATCAACCAGCGCATCATCGAGTGCAAATTTATGGGTACTCTAGTGTTCAATCATCTTCCACTCTCAAGCCACGAACGACAAACATGTCAATCTCGCTTTTCAAGTTCAAGAAGATTGAACAGGGGTAGCTGTTGTACCCAAAAATTTTCCCTTCCATTTTTTACTCAATATGTTATCCCAGGGTTTCTTTTTTACTCAAATTGGCTCAAAAGTTGATCAAACAGATTTTCTTCCTAGGCAATCAGTCAGCAATTAGGGTTTTGCATTTCTCAAAGGTTTACCTAATCCATGGCCCAGATAACTGCAAAGGCATTTGTGTGATCTTATTTGCTTTCTTAAATATAATCTAATGAAGATTGATGTTACTTTTGAGGGCATATTCTGTTTGAATAAGGTGCAAAGTTTAAGGCTATCATCTTTAAGCAAATCATGATTGAGGTTTCAATTAATCACTTAGGTTTGAGCTTCTAAACATTTATTTTGTTTAAAAGTGCAAGGTACATGATTTATCATACCATTTTGTGTTTACTTAAAGTACAAGTTATCAAGCTAGGATGCTTATTCAAGACATTCAAACCAAGAATTGCAAAATTAAAATAAAACTCAGAAGTTTTGGACAATAAATTTGCATTGTTACTCAAGCTTTATCCATTACAGTTTGGCAGGTATTTTTTTACAAATAATTACAAGTGATTACAAAAATTACAAATGCAAAGTGTAAATCTACAAAGGAAATTTGCTTCTTCTTCAAGACTCCTTGCTTCATCCTCAAGAAATTCCCCATTTGCTAGCCTTTGTCTTGCTTGCCATTTGTTTGTACATGTGACAAAAGAAAAGAAAAATTAGCAAGCATCATGGAAAATTCCAAGCAAAAATTAATGGTTAAAAGATATTTTCATTTCATCATGAGGGTTTATCTTTGAAATCAGATTAAGAGGGGTTTATTTTTAATCATGGGCCATTTCTCCCAATTGCAAATCACAAAAGGTTGCATTTTTGGTTCACAAAAAAAGAGAAATGGGTAATTGCTAACACTGCCTTGAAACAAGCAAGCAAACTGCCAAGCATAGCAAATGAATGAGCAAACATAAGCCAAGTCAATGCAACTCCAATTAAAGCAAAGGCAGACTGCTAAGGCAGCAAAATAGAAAACAACAACATGAATAAAAATAGGCTGCAAGCAGCACAACAAAGCAACATATACTGTAAACAGCAGCTACACTTAAAGCAGATCAACAAGCAACTCAAAATAAACAAAGATAACAACAAACTAGCCAATATCACTAAAACCATATGCCTCATTATTTCCCTAAAGAACATAAACCCTTCAGAAATGCATCAAAAGCTAATTGCTTTATCTCACAAAGAGAGGAAAGAGGAAAGATATAACTTAGCCAGCAAATGCCAAGACAAGCAGGTTGCTATAAGCAACAGTCCAAGAAGACCTGCTCCAAAAGCCTCCCTATGCTGCCCATAGCAGTGCAAAAACCTGTCCAAAATTCTGCACAAAAGCATGTCAATATAAACCATAGAAACTAGTCTGCAATACAGTCCAAAAATGCCCAGACTTGCACCAAAATGGAAACAGTCCAAGCTGCACTCAAAAGCCAAAGACTAAAAAAGGGCCAAAACTGTCAAAAATTCAAAGTGGTTTTTCCCTCCCATTTTTTTTACCCTAATCAAAAAACAAGTTTACTGTTTTATAGAGGAGAGAGCCATCAGATTAAGACATATACATCATCAAGTAAAACAAGCACAGAACGAGCAAAAAAGATATCAAAAACTCAGAACAAGAGGTTTAACAAAAGCTTTTGTTCCAAACCAATTGAAAGATCATCATACCATCTCCAAACCAGAAAAAATATCATCAAACCATTTCCAAACCAATTGAAAGATCATCATACCATCTCCAAACCAAAAAAATATCATCAAACCATTTCCAAACCAATTGAAAGATCATCATACCATCTCCAAATCAGAAAAAATATCATTATACCATTTCCAAACCACCAGAACATGAACAAGCCATCTTAAAACCCTAACTAAAACATCATTGAAACCTCACAAAAAGAACAGATACAAAACTAGCAAAAATATCAAAAGCCACAAAAACTCAGAACAAGAGGTTCAACAAAAATCTGTTGTTTCAAACCAACTGAAGCATCATCAACATTACCATCCAACCATCATCAAAAATAGCAAATAACAAAAAACACAGAACCAAAAATCCATTGTTCCAAACTTGTCATCAAACCCAGCAAATCAGTGGCAACCCAATCAATAACAAGAACCCTAATCCGATAAATAGGGTAATACAAATTCAGAAGAAGAAAAAGTAATACAAGCTCAGAAAGAGGAAGAAATCGCCCACAACACAAAGTCAGAATCGTCTTACCAAAAGAACGTCAGGAGGTAAGTAGGGTTATAGATCTGGACCTCACCAAGCAATCTCTTACTCCTCTTTCCTTCCTTCTTTGAATCTTCCGTTGCATGCATCATTAGCCTCGCCGTTTTCATCAAACAGAAACTAGGGTTTTCTTTTTCCCCTTTCTAGATTTAGAGCCATCAAGTGGAAATTTGTAGAAACAAGTCACAAATTAGTAACTAGCATTAAGAGAAGATCATAAAAGTATAAAAAAAATAGAGTTTTGAGACACGCCGCCGCCATCACCGCTGTGAGGCGATTTCCGGCGCGGCCAAAGGGTCTTCTCCGGTGAAGGCCCATGGCAAGGGAGAAGAGAGAGGACCGAGCATTGAAGAGAGAGAAAGAAAGTGGAGTTATGAAGCCCGACTTCATGAATTAGTGTTTTGTTTAGATTAACAACAACGCCTCTGTCCAATCTGGTGGTGACATTTGTTACCACCTCTTTAGCTGTCCAGAATGATTCCCTGCTTGCCACCCGATGATAGTATGAGACGCCCTCGTCATCTATCCCCTTGATCAGTTATCACACCCTCTCAACGTGTCTTAGATGCATGCCTTTGGTACACCTCCAGGGAGCTGCTGTACTGGATTAGCCAGAAGCATTTGGGCTTACTATTTTTTTTGCACCCCCTTTTTACTTATGTCACAGGCCCATTTCTACTTTCTTCTTTATATTTTTTGTTTGTTAATATTTTCTTTCTTTTTTTCATTATTTGATTTTTATTTCTTCAGCATATATATTTTTTAAAATGTAAATATATTAATATTTGTTTTAAATAATTATTAACTTTAATATAATTTTTGTTTGACATTATTAATTAAGTCCTTAATTAATTTTATCAAATGAAAAGAGTTTTAACCTAAATAATTATTTAACGGTTTGGACTTGTATTGTGTGATTGAAATATTTATTTCTTACTGTTACCCCCATTCATTAATTTGTACCCCCATTCCCGAAGATCTGTAATAGTGTAGAATTTAAATTTCCGCATTTTTATTGTTTTACTTATTACTGTATAGTAATTAGGCGTGTATGGCAAGATCAAAAAAATAAATCGCTAGTTAACCTAATTTCAAAGATCAAATTAACTTGAATCAAACACACTTCTTCACACGCGCACCTCTAGGGTAACCTCACTTGTTGCCTCAGAAATACAGTCATGTCCCTCGAGTATGGGACGTTTTAGCAATGACCCTTCGATAAAAAAGGTCGTAGTCCCTTGATGACCCTCGACGTTGCCTTCGATAAAACGATCTCGTCCCTTACAAAAATTGCTAAAGCGTCACATAAGTTGCTTTCGATGACTGTAAAACTGACCCGCGCCTGTCCCTTGACATCCAACGATGAGGCTTCTTACCAAATCAATGGTAAGATAGCAACATTAAAAGGAGGAAGAAAAGAACCTTGAGACCTTTCGAATAGGTAGATTTGCTCCTAGTTGCTTGCTTGCTCACGACAAAAACTTTTTACACCAACACTTTCATCTCAAAACATTTTCAAAAGACAAAACCTTTTGTACACGTTCTTATAAAGACGAAAACCATTACAAAAAGATTTTTCAAAACACTTTCAAAACCCACACCACAAGCACACTGTCAAAACAAAAGCAAGTGATCTAAACAAGTAACTAAGAGCCCATGAAAAACCATGGATGAAAAGGGTGCTAATACCTTCCTTTTTCATAATCTACCCCCCGAACCCGAGAAATAATCTCGAAAGGTATTTCCTGTGCTTTTTTACCTTTCCTTTTGGATAAAAGAAAATTCGATGGCGACTCTTGCTATCCGCACAAATGTGATCGAAACGCAAAACATCAAGTCAGTTCTCCCGCCGTATCACACTTATGCTCAAGTATTTTTCATGCCGCGAAAATAAATATTATCACAAAAAGACTTTGTCATATCACATGACATTTCTGTGACTTGGGTAGCAGTAATATGTTGCTATATACTGCTCATTATTTATTATATTAAATATGTTATTTGATATAATTGTCATCATCACGAGAACCTACAAAGTCACGCACATGATAGAAAAAATTAAATAAGTGAAGCTTATTTGATTGTGTAGTCTTGTAATCCATTGACGTTAATTAGAGAAATATGGTACACTGTAAGGTAGGATATACTTAAGTGTAATATGGTACACCGTAAGGTAGGATATACTTAAGTGTAATATGGAACATTGTAAGGTATGATGTGCTTAAGTAAAATACAGAACACCGCAAGATATGATGCACTTAAGTGAAATACAATACATCGTAAGGTACAATGTTCTTAGCGGGCTTGTTCAACTTGCAACCCCACAAGCAGTTCTATAAATAGAACCTTTGTGATAAAGTATTTAATGCTTGACCAAATTTGATTTGTGAAACCCTAATTGAAATTCTGGTATATGCCAGTCTTCAGATGTTATACTCAATGTCTAAGCATCTGATATGACATAATAAATACACTGCAAGGTAGATACACAATTTCAATGATTCAATGCTGAAGAGTAACATAGGCTCAGTTTAACCAAGCTGTGCCAGATCTTATTTTGAAGGTGCAGAGGATAGAACATCGATGAGTCTAGTTCTGTTCGTCTGTGGCACACGATCTGCAGAGAGCAAACAGTCTTTGCTGTTCTGTTTCTTCTGCACAGATATCAGCATGATGTCTTAACATGTTATGAGACATCATCTGTTACAACATTACAGTTTTTACCTTGTTGTATAACAGACAGAATTATAAAGTATTGAAGGTAAAAACACAAATCAGTTGTTGACCCAGTTCGGTGTAATACACCTACTCTGGGGGCATACCAAGCCAGGAAGAAGATCCACTATTAGCAATATTAATTCAGGACTAAACTTCACAAGTTCCCATCCTTCACTTAATCATCTACCCAGTGCAACCTATACCTAGGAACTCCTAGATAGAAACCTACCAGTTTCCATTCCTATTGTCGCAACAACAGAAGTCTTACTCCTACTCAAGAAGAAGTGCCCTCCCACTTGGTTTCCTACATTACAATGAATATGAAGTAATGCAGAAATACTTAGACTTGCTTCACAGCTTCATCCAAGAACACTCAAACTCTTACCTACAGGTTTCGAGTTACATACATGGTAACCTTGCCACAGACCGACAGGTTTACCTAACAAAAACACCTTCTAATGTTACATTGTGTGTGTGTTTTCTAAACCCTAGGTTACAATCTGCTATTTATAACCTATTACCTAACTCAGCAAGTTTTTCTCCTTGCTGTTACAACTCAGCATCAAACTTCTCCTACAATCAAGGTCTTCAATCTTCTAGTTCCTAAAATATCTCCATATTTAGAAACAGTATTTTCTTCAAATATTCTGATTGATTCTTGATTGATCTTCAGATTCTCCACAAGAAACGCCACATATATTAAGTACCAGAACTGTAACTGAATTATCAATTCTGTTGTCGTGATGTCAAGTCAGATGTCATGACATTACATCTAACATGTTTTCCTAGATGTTGAACTTTTTCAACACAACAAATAACCTAGATCACTTAGAATAGTTAGGTTATAAGTCACAGCTGTTACAAACATTCAACATATAACATAGTTACTTAATCAGTACTTAGTTTCAGGCGCGATGTCACATGCTGATGTTGTGACATCTTACATAACATGTTGGTCCAGATGTTGAACTTCTTCAACACCACATATTAAAACAACAGAGGGGATCTGGGTAAACTTGCTTTCTTATTTGTTTTACAAATGAGGCCAACTCTCCAGCCAGGGCACTTACAATCTCCCCCTTTGGCAAATTTTGGCTAAAACAAATAAGTGCAAGTTGTATTCTGGGACCAGGCCACAACACAGTTGAGATGTTACAACATCTTGTCTAACATCTTCTTTTGTAGAGGCTGATGTCCTTTGAGCAAACAGCAAACCTCTGTCGTCAACTGTGAGCAACTCCACTCCATCGATGCCCCAAGAGGATTTCTTTTCTCCAGATTATTACTTGTGATCATGTAACTCAGATCACAAGTCACAACTATCCTCTTAACTCAGAACACAAGACACAACCAAAGTCACTTACTTAGGGATCATGTTGCTTTCTCCTGAGTCTTGCCGGACATTGCCGTCTGTTGCTTTCACCTGAGTCTCGCCTGAGTCTCTATCTTTCTCCCCCTTTTTGGCCAGAATTTGACAAAGACTGCCCATACAGATCCATACCCATGCACAATTTTCCCAGATGCTAACAAACTTCATATTGCTGAAACCCTCTGATGAAGAGAAGGAATAGAGAGAGTCTTCATAAATAATGCAACTTTGGCATAGATAGTAACGACCTTGGTACTTTACTCTGACAGTTTCAGTACCCTAGGACTGGTTTTAATGCAGGTACCTATCCTTGGGTTTGACCCTTTGACCATGTCAGGATGCCCTTTTAAAACAGACATTTGTCTTTTAGAAGAGACTACTCCCTTGTCTTAGGATCCTCTTTCCAAGACACATCGTTGGTATATTACACTCTGCATTAGTTATATAATACCTTTATTAGATGACAAGTTATCACCTAAACATTCCAGCTCACTAAACTGTTTCACAACATGCTCAAATCCTATGTCGTCATACATTCTGCTATTTTCAGATTAGCAGCTTGAAGCCATTCCATTTTCTCAAAGAGGATGGTTACTCCCTCTGAGTCATACAACTGTACACACATGGATTTATTAGTACTAATCCATACTTCATCCAATTTTCCTCCTGTCTGTAGTTTTAGAGGAAATTAGGAACAATGTCATTACCAATGTGATGACATTCGGTCAGACATAGTCTTCTTCAGTTTTGAACACATCATTCCAATAGTTAATAAGGTGCCACACTTTATATCCTACGAGTTTGATGAAGACCTTTTGTACAAACCAATACTCCCCCTGTTAGGGACAATCACTTCTCCTCATGGAAACAAGTAGGACACATTCAATACTCAGTTGAACCTTCAATGCAGCTTCTGATTCAAAGTAACTAAGACCCCTTGATGAATGGAAAACATAAGATGCATCTTCATGTCTTCAAGAGCGCACCCTCTGTTCAACAATATTGATTGAACGCATTCATACTGTGAATCAAACTTTCTTGATAATAATCAGCTGTCATATGTTGATTATCTTGATTCTCAGAATTCACTGCTGAGATAGACCAAATGCCACTGTTTGATTATCTCCTTCATGAATCAAATGCCACCTTCATGTTTATCAGACTTCTTCCAAAGATATTCTGATCTTCCAATTGAAATTTGAACTTCAGGCTACACGTTATCACAAAAGGCTTAGATACACTGAGACAGGAACATGTAACAACTCCAAAGAGCTGTAAAGAGACGATCCTTTTGGAGGATCTAATCTTCAACTTCGTAGATCATCCTATCTTAAGTTGATGAGCCACTTCACCAAGCAAGAATCTGATGTTGAACCAAATGTCGCAGCATTATGTTATAACATCTAGTTGTTGAATTCAGCTCCAGACTGATCCAAGTGACCATCATCTAGATTATGATGTCTTCTTCTTCTTGTGGTTTTAAGTCTGAATATGTTTCCAGGAAACCTTTTCAAGGATCAACTGATTTTGCTGTCACCAAGGAGATAGCTCTAAGGTATCACTCTTCCTGTGATTCTTCACAAGGTCTAGAAGAATGAATGTTCCCACATCAGTTATCTTGAACTCCAAGGATAATCAATTAAATACTTGTACTTGTCACAAATGGCAATTGATCATAGCTCCTTCCCATTATCCAGTAAGATACTTTCACCATTTGAATACTTGACATACTCTTCGTGTGTTAATATCTTCTTCTTGCAAGCTCTTTCTTTGAGAGACCAAAGAGTTGAGATATCTAGGTTGCCACCCTTGACTTAAGTAAATAGAATTTTCTCTGAACAAACTCTACTTACTTCAACCGACTTGAGACTCCTACCAGATCAGATTCATCATTAGAAATGAGAGAGATGAATCCTTCCTTGCAAATATGTCACCAGAACCCATGTGACATAGGTAAACAGCCAGCTAAACACCAGGCTGAACTAATGTGAGGAGGTTAACCAAATCTCCCCCTCAAGCTATCAGTCATGGAAGCTCCACACAAAATATCCATGCATTGTGCACAAATGTCTCGACATGACATATGACATCCCTACCAGATTTACGTAACTCCAAGAGCTATACCTTAACCAGACTCTGAGTCTTCATATTCAAGACTCATGATCCCAATCTACTTCTATGAAGGAGCAATAGTGTTGCACCATCATTGGCTTTTATTAACCAGTGAGCTTGTCTTTCTTCACACCATAGTACTTCAGGGAACAATTGCTCACCCCTGATCAATGTCATATCTCAACCAGCTTTACTTCTAGCGTTCTGACTCCTAAAGTAACCTTCGGGAGTACACAGACACAATTGACTTTACCATTGTCAACTTTGCACACACAGATGTCTCCTCTTCCAGGTCAGGAGTAGGTTCCAAACAAAGGTATCCCTTTGTTTGACACCCAAAACATATGCTCTTCAACTAGTAGCTGCATCCTTGTTCCACCATCACATAGAACATCAGTTCCATCACCTTGGAACAAGGCCCTCCTTGAAATTCTTCAAGGTCTTCATATAACACTAATCCGTGATTATGTGATTCTTACCATCCTGAACAAAGAACGTCTTCATGAGTGGACTTGAGAGGACTCAAGTATCTGTGACATCTTCAATAGTTTATGTTGAATTTTTGAATACAATGTCCTTCAATCCACAAGAGGGGAAACACATCAGAGCTTGAGTTTTGCCAGGTATTACACAGCGGAAGAACATAATACAACCCAATCTTTGCACACACACTCCACCAGACTAGCCTTCAAAAATAGACCAAGTTTGACTATGGTTCAAACCTAGCATGACTACTACACACAACTTCAGGCGTACACACATCCTAGGTTTGAAAATAGATCAAACCTAGAGCAGCTACCACACAACCAGGCCAAATGCCAATTACCAAAGACAGGTACACACAATTCCTGTCAAGAATAGTCCATCCTCCCACTTCAAGGGACCATTCAGGGAAATAGCAAACCATTCCAGGTTGCAATCTTCAGTACTAAAGTTGACCTTGCAGATACCAGAAAGTATCACCCATGGATCTCATCCAGAAACAGAACAGGATGCCTGCTCTGATACCAATTGAAATTCTGGTATATGCCAGTCTTCAGATGTTATACTCAATGTCTAAGCATCTGATATGACATAATAAATACACTGCAAGGTAGATACACAATTTCAATGATTCAATGCTGAAGAGTAACATAGGCTCAGTTTAACCAAGCTGTGCCAGATCTTATTTTGAAGGTGCAGAGGATAGAACATCGATGAGTCTAGTTCTGTTCGTCTGTGGCACACGATCTGCAGAGAGCAAACAGTCTTTGCTGTTCTGTTTCTTCTGCACAGATATCAGCATGATGTCTTAACATGTTATGAGACATCATCTGTTACAACATTACAGTTTTTACCTTGTTGTATAACAGACAGAATTATAAAGTATTGAAGGTAAAAACACAAATCAGTTGTTGACCCAGTTCGGTGTAATACACCTACTCTGGGGGCATACCAAGCCAGGAAGAAGATCCACTATTAGCAATATTAATTCAGGACTAAACTTCACAAGTTCCCATCCTTCACTTAATCATCTACCCAGTGCAACCTATACCTAGGAACTCCTAGATAGAAACCTACCAGTTTCCATTCCTATTGTCGCAACAACAGAAGTCTTACTCCTACTCAAGAAGCAGTGCCCTCCCACTTGGTTTCCTACATTACAATGAATATGAAGTAATGCAGAAATACTTAGACTTGCTTCACAGCTTCATCCAAGAACACTCAAACTCTTACCTACAGGTTTCGATTTACATACATGGTAACCTTGCCACAGACCGACAGGTTTACCTAACAAAAACACCTTCTAATGTTACATTGTGTGTGTGTTTTCTAAACCCTAG
Organism: Vicia faba; assembly: GCA_948472305.1. NCBI lineage: Eukaryota > Viridiplantae > Streptophyta > Magnoliopsida > Fabales > Fabaceae > Vicia > Vicia faba. Next base: position 1,171,321,032 of record OX451739.1, read on the forward strand.
GTTACAATCTGCTATTTATAACCTATTACCTAACTCAGCAAGTTTTTCTCCTTGCTGTTACAACTCAGCAACAAACTTCTCCTACAATCAAGGTCTTCAATCTTCTAGTTCCTAAAATATCTCCATATTTAGAAACAGTATTTTCTTCAAATATTCTGATTGATTCTTGATTGATCTTCAGATTCTCCACAAGAAACGCCACATATATTAAGTACCAGAACTGTAACTGAATTATCAATTCTGTTGTCGTGATGTCAAGTCAGATGTCATGACATTACATCTAACATGTTTTCCTAGATGTTGAACTTTTTCAACACAACAAATAACCTAGATCACTTAGAATAGTTAGGTTATAAGTCACAGCTGTTACAAACATTCAACATATAACATAGTTACTTAATCAGTACTTAGTTTCAGGCGCGATGTCACATGCTGATGTTGTGACATCTTACATAACATGTTGGTCCAGATGTTGAACTTCTTCAACACCACATATTAAAACAACAGAGGGGATCTGGGTAAACTTGCTTTCTTATTTGTTTTACAAATGAGGCCAACTCTCCAGCCAGGGCACTTACACTAACCACACTTCTCTCTCTCTCTCTCTCTCTCTCTCTCTCTCTCTCTCTCTCTCTCTCTCTCTCTCTCTCTCTCTCTCTCTCTCTCTCTCTCTCTCTCTCTCTCTCTCTCTCTCTCTCCTCTCTCTCTCTCTCTCTCTCTCTCTCTCTCTCTCTCTCTCAAAGTCTTCATTCATAACAACTAGCACTGAGATTGAAGGAACTTTGTTCGTGTGGACTAAGTAAAGGTGTTGATGTTCTTTTAGTTCTTGTGATCATCCTGATTTTGCATCAATGGTTAATTACCATAAGAGGTAACTACTCTATCACTAATCATGCTCATTTGTAAGGGTCAACTTAAAGGAGAATTTTATTTTCTGCTGCATATTTTAATCGCGATTTCCTTTCATAAACCACCCATAGATTTATAAACAATGGAGAAAGTTAAAGTCATAGAAGAAGAGGCAGATGAACACATCAAACAAATATCGATGTAACCCAAGGAAGAATAAAGAGGAATTTGCGAGAAGTGAGATATTTGTGCAAGAAGGTGAAAAAGACTCATTCAACATAAGGGGTATAAGGGCAAAACTATGACCCAAACTGACGAGGGCTTAAAAGATGAAATCAACTATGAAAAGTCAACCTTGAGATCGCAACAACACTCAAGCCCTCTTAATAACATCTTCACTCCTTATCTTAGGGACCTGAAGTCAGTCGTACAAATGACATCACAATATATTTTAGTAATGAGACTGACATTTAATGCCCATGTTCCCGAGGCTACCTACTCCCGTTTACTAGACTTTTCAACTTCCATCCTTGCAGAGCAAGGGCTCGCCTGGGGAGCACAAGGTGAAGATACAGGGAGACCCAACAACCTCACTCCTCGTGTTGCCAAACAATGACAAAGACTTAAGGGGGAGTGAGACAATTATTCTGAACCCGTTAGAGGCTCAAAGTGGCAAGTCCAATCACGAAGGCTCAATATAGAACTCTCCAAGTAAGACAGACAGACACAAGGAGCTTCATCGAGAGACGTGATACCTGATCACAACCCTCCAAAGTATCTTCTATTGTTGGATGTGATCATACACTTCCCACAACACACGTCAAATCAAACAAAGATGGTTTCGACCAAAGAACATATATAAAATTCTCCACGCGTTAGATACATGTATCATCTTACTTTCAATCCAAAACTACATTTCTAAAATTCTCACCACCACACTGAAGAGTTCACACGTTTCTTTTTCTACTTCAAAACAATTCTAAATAGATTTAATATGAATTAAAATAAAAAATCAAAATAAGAAGTAATATATTTATGATTTTTTTTAAAATATTGCAGAAAATATAAAATCTTGTATATTTACATAAATTTAAAACATACTCGTATAAATCTTATCTTAAAATAATAACTGTTTTTTATTTTTATTATTTAACAAACCCAACCCCAAATATTTTTAAAGGATATGTTATTATCATTAAAATTAAAAATAATTTGAATTATGGATGACTATATGGCAGAGCAACTATACCAAGTGGATTTCAGTTTCACCAACCCAATAAAAAATGATGTAACAAAGTGATCCACTTTGCCTATTTTATTAATTAGTAATATTATATGGATAAAATCAATATTATATGGTTGGCAACTTGGCATTGCGTGTGCGTGCGTTTTCATGGCACTGCCTTTCATTTTCACGAATACAAACTTGGGGTCCTTTCGATTCTATCATATATTATATCCTCAAATTTTACGGAAAAATATATAGTAATGGCGAAATTGCATGTCAAATTTTTTATTTTTTAATAGTAATAATAGAAAAGTTCTTCTCAAAAGATTTAATAATAATTAAAGGATTTAAAATAAAGTAAGAGTCAACTATTTAGTAAATAGTTTAATTGTTATCTATTAATATAATAAAAGGTTTTGTATGTTTAAATCACACTTATTTATTTATTTAACAACATTACACACATTTCAAAATATAGATACAACTAGGGATATTCAAAATCGAACTGGTTCAATTGAAAATCACTAAACCGAATCAAATCAAACAGAAATCGCAAAAAATCATATTTGATCCGGATGTGTTTGAGTCATTTTTTAACAAAACTGCGCGGTTCGGTTCGATTTATAATTTGTATTTTACAAACCGAACTAAATCAAACCAAACCGTATTATATTATAACTCAAATTTCACTTAACCCACATCCAACCCAAACTTAAATCTATTCTACTTTTGTCTTACAACTACAAATGATTTTTTCTTTCTCACGCTTAAGATTTAAGTTTAATCTTTTCAAATCTCTCCAAGCAGTATTGTGCCTTCTTCTCATGTTTTTTTCATGTACATCTCGCATTTTCTTCTCTTGTCTCCCATCTCTTATGTTCTTTCTTTTTCATCTTCTTATTTTTATTCTAATGTTATCATTTTTCAATTATATTTTTAATGCACCTATCTCTCATCTCTTTTGCTCTTTGTTTTTCCTATTCTCTAATCTTTCATCTCCTTTATTTTTTTATTTCATTATAATATTTTTGATATTGTTTTATGATACTGTTTTATATTTTTTATTTTATTTTTCTTTAATCTACTTTTGTATATCAAATGAAAAGTTGTTGTCTAAATATGATGAATTTTGTTGTTTATTTGATAACACATAAATGACTAAATACAAAGTTATATTGTCATCTATGTGTATGTATGAATCAATAAATATTTTTTTAAAAATCGAACCAACCCAAACCACATTTCTTTGGTTTGATTTGGTTCGGTTTTATTTCAAACCAAACCAAACTGTACATTTTTTTCTTACAATTTGAATAATTTTTTTAAAACCTTCAAAACCGCACCGCGAGCACCCCTAAATACAACCCTCCAACGTCTTTATCTCCAAAACCCTCCAAAAACTAACTCCTAAACAACCCACAACAGAACAAATTAACAATATAAGTTGTGCATCATTAGAAAAATGAACCTATCATCTATTTTAAGTACAAAAATACCAAAATAAATAAAAATAATTTGAATCTAAAATATTTAAATTATTTTTGTGAATAAGCTCAAATCGAGAAATCAAAATTATAGTTAAGATTATTTACCATTGATGCAATCTACAATATGTAAATATGAATTAATTTTTTTTACTAATTTTTTCAAAATAAATTATACTGAAAATTTAAGGTAGGAATATAGACCAAATAATCTTAATTTCTTTTAAAAAAATTACATTATTATTATTATTCTGTATTGAAATCTAAGATTGATGTAGATTCCCGATATTGAACTCTAATATGGTGGAATGAACTTTTGATATAGCGAAATGAGGATGAACCTATAAAGTAGTTTGAGTATGTGAATGAGATAATACCAGAAATGACGCACATTATACTTTATGTAAGACAGACGATTAAAACAGTCTTCATGAGATCTGACACCTTACGTGAGTGACCATTTGATCTAATTCAATAATGAGAAGTGTGCTAGAGACCGGAGACCCGTACCCTTAACTTGGATGAAGTCTCACTTGTTACGTGAGTGTTTCTACGCAATTCATGGTATTAGGCCTTTCATTGTAGGCCTTGCGAGCGACTCGGAATAGTTACCCCACAAAGCATTCATACTTGTAAAATGAGGGTTTGTTGTGTCTGTCTTTTGTCCGACTTCCAGCATAAGGAAGTGAAAGGGTCTCGATGAGACACACCATTGCGACTATGAGGTATTGTACACTTTAGACATGAGAACCATCACGACTTTATACTTTAGAAAAGGAGTCTCGTTGGGTTGAGTTGTATGGGTGTTGTATATAAACTACACTCCATCAATTCTCTTTTGTAAGCAATTTTTTTTAAGTTCATTGAATAAATGATGTTTTTGGGCTATATATAGACTAGATACCTCAATTATTCAATAAATCTAAAAAGTTAAAATTTACTTATAAAAGAGAATGGAGGGACTACTTGCCAAAAGTACAACACTTGATAACTTCTGGAGATTAAAGGCTGTTAGAGGCTTTTAGAGTCGGTTGTGTGGTTTAAAGTAAGTTCACATATGAAGGTGAGAAGCTTTATATGTGATATCTACGTAATGAGATCCCCTCATTTTCATCCTCAACGTTGAGGTATTTATAAAATCCTTGAGGTTAGACCTCAAATTCATAGGAAGTAGCAACCACTTATAAGAGTGTGGGAAAATAATAGTTAATCCTATATTATATAGGAGAACATGATTAATTTCCCATGACTCATTTTTCGCACTGTTGTGGATCGAGACATGTTACTTCCCATGTTCGCGCGCATCAGACGAGTCAACCAAGGAGTAGGCGACATATTTAAGAAATGCACGCTACATCCAAATGATGGGCACTCGATCCATTACACAGACGATCAAGAAGATGTTGTAGATTATGTGTTACGTCGTTCACCTCGCACGTCGCCTTTTGTGGGCGATTTGCAAATAAACTAGGAAGATGTTGTGGACGATGTGTTACATTATTCACCTCCCACGTTGCCCTTTATGAACCATTTGCAAATATACCAGAAAGATGTTGTGGACGATGCGTTGCGTCGTTCACCTCTGACGTTGCCCTTTATGGGTCATTTGCAAATATACCATAAAAATATTGTGGACTGTGTGTTACGTCGTTCACCTCCCATGTTATCCTTTGTAGGCCATTTACAAATATATCAATACATAAACTACCCTTAGACTCGATTCTCAAGCAATGTGAGACTACTTTGGTCAGGCCAAAATAATTTCTCTCTAATCATGACTAAGGGGAAAGGTGCGAGCACGTGGGTTTGAGTCCTCATTCTAACATTAATATTTTAGTTAATCTCAAATCTCTTTTTATACTTAAGTACATCACAACCACTCAATTATAATACTTAAATAAAAATAAAAGTCAAATATTTGTTTATTTTATAGAGATTAACGAAAAAGGAAAACAATGAGTTGTCTTCTTTCTAGATATTATGTGTTCATTTTTCCACTTTTATTGAGTCTATAAAATAATGATATTAAATTATAAACGATTAAATAATATTTAAAAAATAATAAGAAATATTTTTTAATTAAATCAACGTTTTGAATGATAAATGAACAAAACATTAAAGTAATAAGTTAAAATAATTTAAATAAATGATTGGAACATAATTCTATATAATAATAATAAACATAACACAAAATAAAGAAACGAGGGTTTGGTTTGGTTTGAGGTGAATTTGAATTGACTAACTCTAGATTCCAAGGTTGTAGTTGAAAGAAACCAGGTTCGAAAACAATAGCAGAACACAAGAACAAGAACAAGAACAATAAATAAAGGTATGAAATGGTTTTGTTGTGTTAATTTAGAGTATTAAATTAAATTCAACAACAATTGACACTGACTCTGACACGTTTACTTTCCTGTTTCAGAACCATCTTTTCCTGTTTATACTGTAATGTAACCGAAAAACCCAACTGGATAATCAACGTGTGTGTGTGAGAAATAAATCCGCATAGATAGATCTTGTTTTCGATTTGGCTTCTCGCGGTGTGTTCAGTTTTTTTTTATTTTTTTTTTATCACAAGACGACAACAACATGAGCTGGAGTAGGGTGTTGAAATCAGCGCAGGCTCTCGCCGCTCACACTTTTCTTCTCTCTTTCACTCTCTTGCTGCTTCTCAAGCTTGATCATCACATCTCTTCCTCTTGGTGGTTAGTTTTCTTTTTTGCTTCAATTTTATTCGACTCTTCGTTGGGAAATATATAGGGTTTGTTTGGCATAATCACATGCAATGTTTCATATCTCTTTTTTTCAAATGTTGTTCAAATAAAATGTAAAAGGATTCCTGAAGACAAGGGGGGAAAATAGTGCACTTGTGTTGTCAAAACTTTGCTATTGTAGAAATTTTATGATAGTAAATATGTGTGGCAAATTGCAGTATGTATTTTGGATTCTGAGAAGATGTTGATTATAAATCACTGATTTCAGCTTTTACGTACAGGATGATATTTTTACCTCTTTGGATGTTTCATGCCGTTGTGGCTCGAGGAAGGTTTTCATTACCTGCACCCTCAGCTCCGCGTAATCGACATGTATGCCAATGCCATTTTTAACTGAACTTTGAGAAAAAAAAATTTATTGTGAGTTTTTGTTGTTATTGTGGATATCGGGCCATTACACTTTAGAACCATGAATATTTGTATTGTTTTTTGGTTATCATGGATAAAAAAACTTCAAGTTTAGTTTTTTGAATCTTTATTTCATAGTTTTTACTGTTATCATGTTTCCCCTATTAATGATTATGGTGATGACAAGTAAATACAATACTGATTTTCTATGTTGTAACAGTGGGCGCCGTGTCATGCCGTTGTTGCAACGCCATTGCTTATTGCGTTTGAATTGCTCCTTTGTATATATCTTGAGAGCTTATATGGTACTTTTCTACTCCATGCCTTTGTGCTTTCATATTCATTAATAATTTTCAATTATTTTACTCAATTCAACATGTATCTCAGTTGTCTTTCCATGGTTTTAATACTAAACAAATACTAAGTTGGTATTATGTTATTATATGTTCATCTAGTTAGATTGATGCTCACAAGGTTCTACTATAGACTCGTGAACATTTTGCAATATCCTTGTGTCCGTTAAATGAAAGGCTTTTGTCACAATAGAAGACATGCCTTTCTATAATGACATTTCTGCAACAATTCCAATTATACCAATGCATTCTTTTCCTGTGCACAGTTCGTGGCTTTGCAGCAGTAGATCTGAAGATTGTGTTCCTTCCTTTATTAACATTTGAAGTCATTATTCTCGTTGACAATTTCAGGTAATTTCTTTTGGACTGTTCGTTGTCTGTTTTCTTTATCTACTTGAAAATGTTCAGATCTCAATCATAAATGTGGTGCCTTTCAATCTCAATGTTTGTTATCCGTGCAGAATGTGTAGAGCTCTAATGCCTGGGGATGAAGAAAGCATGAGTGATGAAGCAATATGGGAAACTCTTCCTGTAAGGCTTTTCATGTTCTCATTTTATTCTATATTGATGTTTAATGGAAGACATTCTACCGGATTGCAATCGCTTCTTGAGCAAATTGAAATTGTTGAAGCTTGATTACACTAAAAATGCTTTTCATTCTGTTTCTCGTAGCACTTTTGGGTTGCCATCTCTATGGTTTTCTTCATTACTGCTACAGTCTTCACACTCCTAAAACTGAATGGTAACTCCTTTTCTTCTACTGTTCAATATAAAAAAACTATTATCATGTTGTGATCTTGTGAACCCTTGTTTTTCTTGTGTGATACAGGTAGTGTAGCTTCTCTTGGTTGGTGGGACTTATTTATTAACTTCAGGTAGGTTTCTACCGTAAGCACTGAAGCGTACTTTGATAATTAGCTTTGTGTTTATTAGATTGCTGACTTGAATTTTTCGTATACGGTTTTTATATTTTATTCTTGCAGTATTGCCGAGTGCTTTGCGTTTCTTGTATGTACAAAGTGGCTGAATCCTGTCATTCATAGAAGTCCCAGAGAACCGAGTTCTTCTTCTACTACTACTACTACTACAATTAGACATCTTGACAGGAACAGTGGTTTACCGGTTTCATCGGAAGGAGATCAACGGCAGGCGAGAATATGTAGCCTGCAAGACATAGGTGGTCATTTCATGAAAGTGCCTATTATTGTATTTCAGGTTCTTCTTTGCATGCATTTAGAGGTATGCGATGTTGCTGAATTGTGTGCTTAGCTGCCGACCTCGGAAGTTCATATTGTTTTTTGAAACCTGAGCTGTTTTGTTTTGCATTTCAGGGAACGACTGCATTTGCTGCACAATTATCTCTTGCAGTTCTTTTTTGTCCTCTTTTCGTACTGCAAGGTGTTGGCGTGCTGTTATCTGCGTCTAAATTTGTGGAGAAACTTGTGCTTCTTCTACGAAGCGGAGCTGGTGGAGGACTTTATTTTAGATTCTCTTCAAGAGCTCACGATTGTTTGGGGTTCTTACACCATGGTTCTAGGTAATTAAACTTCTTTATTGTTATCATTACTAGAGAAAACTACAGGTTCATAATACGTTGCTTTGTCTGATTTAAATTTTTCATTCTATTCCCGTAATCTTTACTCTGTTATGACTCAATTCTGAACTCCCCGGCTGATTCATGACTCAATTTAACATGAATCGAACATGTTGCGATATAAAAATCCAGTCCCTTAGCTGTTTCTCAAAATATGAATATGAATAACGTGAAACCAAGGTTGTGTGACCCATGAGAGATGAAAAGTCAAATGTTTAATGTTCAAAATTTTCAAAAAAGTGACGCAGAAATCTTGTTGATTGACCATATGCATGTCATTTTCTACCTAAATCTGATCTGACAATTCATGGAATCAGATTATTAGGCTGGTGGTCGATTGATGAAGGAAGTCGGGAAGAACAGGCCCGATTGTACCATGAGGGAGCATCTGGGTAAGCATTGTTTCATTTACAATCAAAGTGTGGACCTTCAGAATAATGTGATCTATATGTTGTTTCATATATGGTTACCTCTTTATTTTTCTGTTTAACACTAGAACTTGTATTCTAACTATCTTTGCATATTTGATTTCTCAATGCACAGGTATAATACATTCAATGGTTACCCTCCCGATATTGTTAAGAAAATGCCTAAGAGGGATCTTGCCGAGGAGGTAATGACTGTTCCTACAACATAAATAGATCTTTTTACGGTGGATTCTGTTCGCGTCTACGCACATCTAGAATAGTATGGTTGAAATAATCTGCATAAGTTTAGTTTATTATGCTCATATGTTCAATACTCGTCGCAAAAATTCTCATTGAGCCACAAGAACCATCTGATTTTCATCATTGATACACTTAAAATTTTGTAATGTCAGGTGTGGAGACTCCAGGCTGCTCTTGGCGAGCAGACGGAAATTACAAAATACAGCCAACAGGAATATGAAAGACTTAAAAATGTAAAAACTCTAACTTCTAGAAAAACTCCTCTCTGTAGTTTCATTCGGTGAACTTATATGTTTCATATCTTGTTTGTATCAGGAGAAAGTGCTGTGCCGAATTTGTTTCGAAGGAGAAATTACTGTTGTATTGCTCCCATGTAGGCACCGCGTCCTTTGCAAGTAAGAACAACATAAAACTATATGATGATCAATGGTACAACTTGCTACATTTCATTCATAGCTCATTCTTATGCTAATTTATTCGCATGCACGAACAACTGTAGCTCATGTTCAGCGAAGTGTAAGATGTGCCCAATGTGCCGCAACTATATCGAAGAGCGCTTGCCCGTATATGATGTCTAGGTGTTAACTTGACCAACTTTTGTATACAAGACCATAGAAGAGATTGACTGAAGGAAAGTGGAAAAAATGTTAATACTTGGTATATTTTTTGTTGTCACATTAAATCAGTGCTAACTTTTTTACTAATTTGTATATATATAGTAGATATTTTGAGGCTTTATAAATGGTTGCAATGAATGTAATGAATTGTAGTCTACCCAACTTTTTTTCGGGTCAATCAAGTGTAAAAACTTGGCTTCAATTTCAAATGATACACTATTTTTTAGGAGAATTGGATTGCCAATTGAAAATGTTTTCAACTTTTACTCAGATGCAAGGCTTGATAAATTTTTTGATATCTATGTTGTTAGTGCGAAGCATCTATCGTTTTTGTCGATGACTAGTTTTTACCGGAAAACCTTGATTGATCACCATATTAGTATCTATCGTTTTGGTCGATGACTAATTTTTACCAGAAAACTCGGATTGACCACCTTACTATTATCAATCATTTTTGTCGATGATCGGAAAACCCTGATTGACCACCTTTAATATGGTTCCTTTAAGTAAACCATCATCATGTATAAGCTTTCTTTCACTAATCTTTCACAATTTTAAAATAAGACAAAGAACTCAATGTTAGTGTTCATATTATTGATTATGAGTATGAGTCTTCTCTCTGAAAACAATGTATGGTACAAGTTGTAAGTTGTAATAGTGTAGTGGATTAATAATCCAAAACTTGTCTCATACAAGTTTTGTGTCCAAGTAGTAGTTATGTGGTAGGCATCAGCAGGTCTTATTCAGTGGCAAATGTTAATTTGTTGTTACTTGATCAATGATGATATTAAAATTGTGCTGATTTTGGACGTATATATAAGATGTCACTTCTAACTTGTAACTTGTATATACATAGTAATGAGAATGTAGGTGTATAATCTAGTGATATAATTATGTATGTGTATAACTTCCTTAATATATAAATTGTGCATATACATAAACTATTCAAAGTATATCAGGAAATAAATTCAATAAGAGAAAGTTTCATTCATGTCTCTTAAATGTATTCACCAAATTTAAAAAGAATATCTTTGCTAGGGTTTTCAACTCTCTTTGGTGTAAGGTTTTGAGAGCTAATTGAAATAATGCAAAAGAAGATGTGAGTATAGTAAATCCTGTCGAACTTTAGAGAAATCAACTTGAATGTTGTTTTTATCTTTCAATTTTTTTTGGAAAGCTACATCAATTATGGGTAGCTAAATTCTTTATATTTGAAATTAGATTAGTCATTATAGTTTTCTTGTAATTACTTTTTAGTGTCCTAGAATTAACAAGGTTTGTATTCTAATAGTTAAAAATAGGATTAGATTTACAACCACTAACTATTAATTGAGCAAGAAATCGGGTACTAATAGTTTCATTAGATCTCACAACTTTTGTTGGGATGGGAGTGAAAACGCATGTCAATCAATAGCTTACTTAAAGGTGATTAATGGGCAAAGTCTAATTCAAATACATTTTCTTAAATTTTGATCACATTTTCTTTACTTTTATATTATTTTAGTTACAAACAAATACATTGAATTCTCATCTTTACTTAAAAACATAAATACATCGAATAGTTGGAGTAAACATCAAGTCCAAATAGAGACAATAATAGAAAATCTTGATATTGTAATAAGACTCAAGGTCTAAAAGAACTCTATCAAAATGGCATCCTTGCGGGAGATTTTGTTGGAGTTCAAGGTAAAAGATGAAGATGGAAGAAGAGAGAGAAAACAATTATAATAAATTTTGATTGAAAAATTTAAATTGTTGCATTATGAAAAAACTAGTTACAAAATTGTTTAAATGCACAAACTTCAAATGTCACGTAAGTAAAATTAGTTATGCTAATAAAACTCAAAAGCTGAGTTAAGGTTCTGAACATGCAACTTCTCAACTATGCCGAGCAAGATTCTGAAGCATATAGCTTCTGAACAACACCGCTTCTGAAAAACAAACTTTTGAACATGAATTACTTTTAACACCACCCTTTAATTCATATTCAACTAACTAAAATTTACAACACCAATTCTATCACTCAAATGGATAAAGTGTCTAGTCTTGACAGTTTTAGTCAGCACATCTGCAAGTTGCTTCTGAGTGCTACAGTGCATAACTTCTAGCACTCCATTCTAAATCTGATTCCTCGGAAAATGATACTTCGTGTCAATATGCTTGCTCATTCCATACAACACTTGATTCTTGGCAAGGTTTATAGTCGATTTTTTGTCAATCATTAACCTGACAGGCTTGCTCATGTTAATCTTCAAATCCTGCAATAAGTTCATAAGCCAAACAGCTTGACACACAGACAAAACACCTGCAATATACTCAGCTTCATAGGTTGACAATACAACCACTGGTTGCTTCTTGGAGCACCAAAAAATAGGACCTCCCAGATACTTGAAAAAAAAAATCCAAAAGTACTTCTCCTGTCAACTATGTCTCCACACCAATAAGAATTTAAATATCATATCAGCTCTGAGTCAAATTTAACACCATAAAAGAACACCACTCCATACCCCAGAGTTCTTTTAATATACCTTAATATCCTGACAGTAGCTTGGAAACATGACCACTTTGGCTTGTTCATAAACCTACTCACCATTTCAACTGCATACCAAATGTCAGGTCTGGTGTTACAAAGATATCTTAATGAGCCAACCAACTGTTTAAAAATTGTAGCATCTACATAATCACCCTCAATATCATAATCCAACTTGTGATTTGTTTCAATTGTGTGATTGTAGACTTGTAATTTGTTAACTCAAATCTCTTCAGAATCTCAAGTTCATACTCCAGTTAATGTAAAATTATACCCTTCTCAGAGTACAACATCTTCATCCCTAAAAAATATACCATATTTCCTAGATCAGTCATCTCAAACTCATACATCAACATCTTCTTGAACTTGACTATCTCATATGAACAACTCTCTGTTAGTAAGATGACATCAACATAGAGATGCAAGAATCATATTACTTTCGGAGGTATGTTGAACATAAACCCCATATTTGATCTCACATTTTCTGAATCCTTGAAATTTAAAAAATGAATCAATTTTCAGATTCCAAGTTCTAGACCAATTTTTATTAGCATCTATAACAATCACCAATCTAATTATTTTATGCATATCTATAAGCGCAAACACCTCAAAGTAATCTAATCCATATTTCTGTAGGAATCCTATAGTTACTAACTTTGCTTTGTGTTTGTCAATTGATCCATCTGGCTTTAACTTTATCTTGAAAACCCATATGACATTAACGACTTTATTCTTTTTTGGAAGCTCAGTTAACTCAAAGTCTTGTTTCTTTCTATAGCCACAAGTTATTATTTCATGGGCTTCAGCAACACTTTCTTCTTGAGAGCTTCTTCAATATTAACTGGTTCTGAGTCTACTAACTTGGCACACTGAATGAATTCTCTTTCAGAGTCTATCTTAGTATCTTGTTACATGTCAAACTCTACAAATATTCTTGGTATTTTCGATTCTTTATGGCCTCTGAACTTGTTTAAAATCTTCTTTCGATGTTGGAACAATATCAAATGCTGAACCACCTTTAGAGGCTTCACCTTCAGAGGTTTGACCCTATTCAGAGGCTTGACCACCAGAGTCTAGATCATCATCAAAATCTGGATTAAAATCAGATTCATCTTCAGAATTACCTTCAAATTCTGACTCGTCTTTAGAGTCTCCTTCATAATCAAACTCGACTTCAACTTCAGAGTCATCTTATGACTCTGACTCATCTTATGACTCCGACTCATCTTTAGAGGAAAAATTCACTTCAGATTTAGAAGTATCTTCAGAAGTTAACTCATGTGTTGACACTACATCCGAGTTTGATTTAGGCTTGGTCTAATCCCATGCTTATGCTTCCTTCACAATAACGTCTCTGCTGAATTCAACCTTGTTAGTAACTGGACAATAAGGCTTATAAGCACATGTACTATGGTACCCAATCAACAACATTACTTTGCGTATTTCTTCCAGGATCTTTCTCTTAGCATCTGGAACATATTTGTAACAAACAAAACCAAATACTCTGAAATGAATCACATTTTTATTATCTCTAGTATACTTCTCAAAAGGAATAATTTCCTTCATCTTCTTGGTTGGACACCTGTTGAGCACATATGTTGAAGTGGCAACAACTTCACCCTATAAGGTGGGAGGTATATTCTTCTCTTTCAGCATGCTCCTTGTTTTATCAAGCAAAGTTCTATTTCTTATTTCAATATGACCATTGTATTGAGGAGTGTATGGAGAATTAACCTCATGCTCAATTCTAATTATCTCACATTTTTTTTGGAACTCTATAGAGTTGAACTCACCTCCACCGTCATTTTTGATAACTTTCAGCTTCTAACCACTATGTTTTTCAGCCTTCATCTTGAACTTTTAAAACTCAGTAAACACTTCATGCTTAAACTTGATGAGTGCTACCCATGTCATCCTTATGAAATCATCCACAAACAACACAAAATACTTATTTCCTCTAAGTGAAGTTACTTCAAATGGTCCACATATATCATAATGCACTACTCATAAAGCATGCTTTTCTATTGGAGCCACTTCTGATGCAAATGGTAATCCAGGTTGTTTAGCTTTCATGCATATCTAACACGACTTCTTAGGTTTCACAATCTTAAGAATTCCATGTACCAACCTCTTAGAACTTAGACGCCTCAAGATTCTGAAGAATTCCATCTCTTGTGCCACAACCCACTTTCATCTTCAGCACCTTGTGCACTAAGGAATTTAGTTTAAGTTGTCTCCACATTCACCTTAAATATTTTGTTGCTTCCCTTATCAGATTGGATAATCAACTTCTGGTTGGAAACATACAACTTCAAGAGATTATTTTTCATAGTTACTGAGAAACCTTTCTCAATGAGCTGACCTACACTAATTAGATTGCTCTTTATACCAGGAACATATCAAACATCCTTGATCAAAACAGTTTTTCCATTCTTTACTCTAACTTTGACATTTCCCATTTCTTCAGCATTAAGGTACTTATCATCAACACATTTGATATTTGTCCTCTTCCTAGATTCAAATTCAATTAGCCATTGTTTGTTTCCATTTAGGTGATTTGAGAAGCCAATGTGCATAGACCACAAGTCTACCAAATATCCACCATTAAATTATAAGCCATAAATAGAACATGTTCATCATCAGAATATCTTCTGACTATGTTTGTTTCTTCTGATTTCCTTTCCTTGTTTGACCAACAATCCTATTACAATTATAACATTGAAAAAACCTATTACAATGTGAACCTTTATCTTGTCAAACTTCTCCTTTCCCTTATGATATTTCTTCTTGTCACAGTTTGAGGCTTCTTATTTTTGAGAGCAACCATGTCTTTTCTTGGCCTCTGACTAAGCCTGCTTCTGATTCTTCTTATCAAAAGACGCTTTTAGAGCCCGCTCTACCTCTCTTTCAAAGTTTCTCTCATTCATACGCAACTCTTGTGCCTCTAGACTACTCTGCAGCTCTTCAATTCTCATGGTGCTCAGGTTCTTAGAATGTTAAATTGCTACAACAATGTAATCAAACTGAGGTGTAATAGATCTCAATACCTTCTCAATGATTACTTATTCAGAAAGAGTTTCTCCATAAAATTTCATCTCATTTGTGATCAGAATCACTCTGGAGATATAATCTGGTACCTTATCATTATCCTTCATGTTGAGATTCTCATATTGCTTACATAGATAATGAAGCTTCACCTTCTTCACTGATGCATCGCCATCATAACACCGTACTAGTATGTCCCACGCAACCTTCGTCTTCATTGGATCAACGATTTTCTCAAACACATTCACATCTATACACTGATGGATGTAGTACAAGGACTTTTGATTTTTCTTCCTCGTATCTCTTGGGCATTTCTTTGTTCCTCCATCACATCTACTACAACTGAAACATAACTATCGGTGACGATATCAAGAACGTCTTGAGAATCAACCAAAACACACATCTGAATCATCCACGGATTCTAATTCTTCCAGAAAACACTGGAAGCTTTGCATTCAAGCTCTTTCTGACATTCATCTTCGTTCTTGTGCACTGAAACTCACTCATATCTCACAAAACACTTGTGTTTCTCAATCCCTCAAAATCAAGAAATGCATTTCTGTTACGATTCTGATCGTGGATTCAATGCGAATTCAAGAAACAAAATCAATCACACACGCCTTACGTACACACGTGTTTCCATGTGAATCAAACTTGAGCTCTAAATACTAAATGTTGGAGCACGAGGTTGAAGATGAATATGAAGATGGAATAAGAGAGAGAAAACGGTTATAAATACTTTGATTGAAACACTCAAATTGATGCATCATAAAAAAATTAGTTACGAAGTTGTTTAAATACACGAACTTCAAATGCCACATAAGTAAAACTAACTATGCTAATAAAACTAAGAAGCTGAGCTAAGGTTCTAAACGTGAAACTTCTCAGCTATGCTAAGCAAGGTTATGAAGCATATAGCTTATGAGCAACACGACTTCTGAAATAACAAACTTCTAAACATGAATTACTTCTAACAGACTTGAGTTGTTTTAATTTAACATAGCAATAATTTATGTTTTCTAAGCATTTTGTTCATATCTTATGTATAAATTTCTTGTGTTATTGTTCATTTGCTTATAACATTCTCTATAGTTTCTAATTTTACTCCTTTTATACGAGAGTTATAATCCATGTCAATCACTTAATTTTTAACAAAGTATTAAAAAAGGATGGCAAGGAAAATTTTGAGTAGAGCAAGAAAAAATCTACTTGCAAAGCGTGAAAGCGAACAAGGAGAAACATATGCTTCTACAACAAATAAAATGCATTCAAGAAGACAAACATAAATAGGTAATGATGTGTGTACTTTGTTAATAGAATTTTAAGTATTTCAAATGCTGTGATTGGTTAACATGGATGTGTAACCAATTACATGCATAAAAAAGGGTCAAATAAGTTGTAGAAAATCACTTTTGAAGTTGTTGTAACCAATTACGCATTTGCAATAACCAGTTACACCTGTTAGTATTTTTCAGTGCAGTGTTTGGTGTAACCAATTACAGGTTTGTGTTAATTGATTACAACCTCGAGTTTTTGACTTTTCTGGATTTTTACTTGATGATTTTGTATCCCAATTGTTGTATAAATAACATGATGGTATGTTTGTGAATTAGTATGATTAAAATCATAATTCTCACACTCAATCATCTCTCTCTCTTTTTCTAAATCTCTTCTATCTCACTATCTCTTTCTCCACATACTCAAACCTTCCATTGTTCAGCAATTGTGTGATTGTATATTCCAACATTTGGTATCTAAAATTCTGGTACACAAATACCAGATGTCAAACTAGATGTCACAACACTGATATCGGATCAGTCACAACAATAAGAACAATTATGCAAGAAAGTTAAAATGATGAAAGTAAATAATACTGATAATTGTTAACCCAGTTTGGTGGAATATCACCTACATCTAGTGGAATCCAAGCCATGGAGGAAATCCACTAAAATAATATTAGTTTGAAGCCTAAGTATGCAATCCCTCGTTTACAATCTTCTCACCTAATCACTACCCGTGCTATTTCTATCTAAGACACTCCTAGATATGAGACTCCTCTCACTTCCCTTCAATCATACAACTAGTGACAAACAACAATGATAGTAGAAAGAAGAAGTCACTCTTCAAAGATACATAATCAGCTCTGCTTAAAATCTTATGACGGATTAACAAAGACAAGTTGTCACACAATCCTCTCTTGCTTAAAAGATTATGAGTGATTGACAATTATAACTCAAACTTGGTCCAACTCTAATATCAAGGTGATAAGAGAGTGGCTCATAATAAACAATAAACAATGAACAAACTAAAAACCCTAATACTCCTTTGATCACACAACTTCTCCAACCGCATTAGGCTTAAAAAGTCCTTTTAAATAGTCTTCATATCAGCATGGGCTTGGGCTCTTTGTCTAAATAAAATGCATCTCCCAAAAGAGCACATACAAATCATCTGCACGATCTTCTACATGAAAATATGAATAAAATAGAAAGTTTCCTAAAAAGTCCCAAAGATCTTTTTATAAAACAAATGCACTTCAGGTACAAGACAAATGTTCCTAAAATAAACCTCCTTAGAATGCGTCAGAGTGTGAATCAAAACCAAATAAAATCTAACACATTTAAAAACAAATCTTCCAATATACATAAAATCCTAACACCTTGTATAACATGTCACGACAGATGTTATAACATCGTGCTGACCATCAATAATGTCTGACCAGCATATCAAGACATCTTTCTTGAAATCGTGCTGTGATACTTGTTTTAAACAAAATTGCTGCCAATCCCAAAAGCACAGAACTTACAATCTCCGCTTTTGCAAAATTTGGCTAAAACAACCTTTGCATAATATAGCTGTAGATAAGGAATAAAACAACATCAAACAACCAAAAACACAATATATATAAAACACATGCATACTTGGTATAACAACACAAACAAATTAAAGGCACACACAACAAAGAAAACATACAAGTACACATAGAGAAATAAACTCTCACACTTCAGAAATCCTTCAGAGACCAGATGTCATGACATTTTGTCTGAAGTTACAGCAACAACATCATAACATGCAAGAACACAACGTCAACAACAACACCATGGTCTCCCTGTTACAGAACTCCCCATGTCATATATGATCAAATACACCGTACTACATAGAGATCAAATACTCCCCTTAAGAGAATATCCATAAGCATAAAAAAACAAACCAAGCACACATATGCTACATACATAAATTCTGCAAAAAAAAAAAGGTTCTCCTAGACAGACATGGTGTGAGGACATATGGTATGACATCAACACAAACACATACACCACTATTCCCCCTTTTTAGGCACAATTTAGACAATAGCTATAGATATATCATTAGTAGTAGCAATACTTGTTCCTTCTCTACTTTTGCAATGTCACCAACTTATTATTCCTCAAAGATGCAGATCCCTAGTCCACCTCTTAGTTTTTAAAATTGATTTACATCCAATGCCTTGGTGAAAATGTCTACCAATTGATTCTCAGTGGCCACATGCTCCAGAGTAACAACTTTGCCTTCAACAAGATCCCTGATAAAATGATGACAGATGTCAATGTGATTAGTTATGTTATGTTGAATTGGATTTTTGGAAATGTTGATGGCACTTAGGTTGTCACTGAATAATGTAATGACATCTCGCTTGACATTATATTCTTTTAACATCTGCTTCATCCAAATCATTTTAGAACAACTGCTTCCTACTGCAATATACTCAACCTCAATAGGAGACAACGACACACAATTTTGCTTCTTGCTGAACCAAGATATATGATTATTTCCCAAGAAGAAGCAAACTACTAAAGTGCTTTTCCTATCATCAGCACTACCTGCCCAATATGCATCATAATATCTTACAATCATGGAATCAGAGCCATGAGAATAGAACATGCCATAGTCACTAGCACCATTGATGTACTTTAGAATTTTCTTCATTTGATTTATGTGACTTATTTTAGGCTCAAATTAATATCTTGCACAAACACTCACAACAAAAGTGATGTCAGGTATGCTAGCTGTAAGGTATAAAAAGCTATCAATCATGCTTCTGTACAAACTTTGGTCCACAACAACACCTTTTTCATCTTTAGATATCTTCAAATGGGTAGGTGCAGGTGTCATCTCGTGACTAGCATTCTCCATACCAAACTTCTTCACTATGTTTTTGGTATACTTAGTTTGAAAGATGAAGATATAATCATCCAACTGTTTCACTTGAAGTCCAAGAAAATAGGTTAATTCACCAACAAGACTCATCTCAAATTCAGATTGCGTTTGCTTGATAAAATGTTGAACCATCTGGTCCTACATCCTTGCAAACCAAATGTCATCCACATATATCTGAGCAATAATGAGTTTACCATCATTTTCCTTAACAAATAAAGTCTTGTTTATTCCTCTTTTCATGTAGCCATTGTTGACAAGAAATTCTATCAGCCTTTCATATCAAGCCCTAGGAGCTTACTTTAATCCATAAAGAGCCTTCTTCAATTTGAACACATGATATGAAAAAGTAGGATCAATGAACCTCTTTGGTTGTTCAACATACACCTTGTAATACGGTGGGAGAACTGACTTGGGTGTTTTGCGTTTTATTGTAATTGTTACGGATAGGAAGAGTCGTCACCGACCTTTATTTTATCCAACAAGGAAAGGGTGAAAAGAACAGGAAAGACCTTCGAGATATTTTCTTGAGTTCGGGGGGTAGGTTATGAAAAGGGAAGGTGTTAGCACCCTTTTCATCCATAGTTATTTACGGGCTCTTAGTTGCTTGGTAGATCACTTTTGAAATTGCTTTATTTGAAATGTTTTTATGGTGGGTTTTGAAAGTATTTTTGAAAAGCGCCTTTGTTTAGGCAAACTTTGTAATGATTCTCGTCTCAATAAGAATGCATACAAAGTGTTGGACTTTTTGAAAATATTTCATGTTTTTGAAAGCGCTTGATGTGTTTGAAAAGATGTTTGTTTTTGAAGATGGATTGTGAGCAAGAAACTAAGAACGTTCTACCTACTCAAAAAGTCTTTTCTTCATTTATCTCTTCCTTTGGAATTGCTATCTTACCATTGATTGATAAGAAGCCCTATCATTGGATGTGAAGGGACGGGTGTGGGCATCGTATAGTCATAGAAGGCAACATTGTAGGATACCTTAGCAATTTGTCGTAAAGGTCTAATATCGTTTACCGAAGGCAACATTGAAGGGTCATCGGGGGACTACGATCTTGTATTCGAGGGTCATTGCCAAAGTATTCCACATTCGAGGGTCATGTATATTTTTATTCGGGGCAACAAGTGTGTGTTACCCTAGAGGTGGAAGTGTGTAATTTCATGCATTTTTTTGTCTTGAATTAAGGTTTACTAAGCATTGATTTTATCTTTCCATACAAATCCTAATTTACTAGCATTTATATGAAAGCGATAAATTACGGAAAATAAATGTCCTACGCTATTACATCATTTAGGGGATGGGGATACAAATTATAAATGGGGATGAAAGAAATTAAAACCTAATTACTATTACAACCAAATTGACCAAAAATAATAGCAAAGAAGTCTAAAAAAATCAGAATTTTTGGTGTTGAAGCTGACACGGGCCGTGTCCTGTGACACGGGCACCCGTGTCAGGACCTTGTAATAAACATGCATGTCTTTGTTTAGTCCCAGCTGAGCTGACACGGGCAGTGTCCTTTGACACGAGCACCCGTGTCAGGACCCTGTCCTGTGACACGAGCACCCGTGTCAGGACCCTGTCCTGCCATTTTGTCAAGTTTTAATTCCAGTAAGTGGGACATAGGAAGTGTCTTGTGACACGAGCACCCGTGTCAGAGCCCTGTCTTGCCATTTTTCCAGTTTTCTTCCTGACACGGCCCGTGTCAGACTTCCAGAAGCACTTTTTTTTGTGATTTTTAGTGTTTGCAACTCTTCTATGCTAATTTGTCCTATTTTAATCTTTTGAAAACGAAAGTAAAAAGATGTATGAACAAGGATATCACCATTTGAGAAAACTTACCTCTTGAAGTGAAAGCTCAAAACGTGTATGGCTGTTTCCAACTGTAATATGATGATTGATTGATCTCCTTCAGACCCTTTTGAAGTTGTTCCAATCCTTACTTTATATTGAAAGTGTTCGAATTTATCCAACCAAGTCAACTTGCAAAACAATGTTTTTGAGTTTGGAAGGTGATGATAATGATGTTACAGAAGTTTTTCTTGTGTTTGAACAACTTCTATATGGTGTGTGATACTGTGGGAAAGAACTGACTGTTTTTGGAATGCTGATTTGCGTTTTGCGTTTGTTTTTGCAAAATGTCGCGGTAAGCAAGAGTCGCCACCGCCTTTTATTTTATCCAACAAGGAAAGGAAAAAAGCACAGAAAAATTCCTTTTTCGAGATATTTCTCGGGTTCGGGGGGTAGATTATAGAAAGGGAAGGTGTTAGCACCCTTTCTATCCGTGGTTATCCACGGGCTCTTAGGTACTTGCTCATATTGTTTTCAAAATTGCTTTTTTTTGTGTTTGTGGGTTTGAAGAAGTTTTTTTTTGTTTGGAAACTTCGTTTGAAAAGTGTAAGTGTGAAAAGTTTTTGTTTTTTGAAAGAGCAAGTACTTAAGAACCATCTACCTACTCGAAAAAGGAATCGTTCTATGCTATCTTCCTTTAGACAATGCTATCCCACTATTGATGAGTAGGTAGCATCATCGTTGGAGTTTTAAGGGTCAATTCGAATGAGGGACATACGGTCACTAAAGAAATGTTAGGACGCCTTAGCGGTAACCCTAATGTCTTAGATCATTTGTTTAAGGCAACAATATCCGAGGCAACCATTTCGAGGCGACTATGATCTTTTAGACAAGAGGGAGAACTCTAAAATGACCTATACTCAATGACCGCTTACAAAGGCAACTAAGTGGGGTGTACCCTAGGAGTGCGCATGTGCGAGTGTGTTGTTTTCAGTTAATTTTGTCTTTGTACATGTTAATGGTTATCTAGATTGATTTTAGGTTTAAACATTCAATCTTGTCATGCATTCCCTATTATCAAACATCTAACAATTTATAAGTTGCGGAAATTAAATTGCGGAAATTAAACTAACTATTACAAGACGTCGGGTATTTACATCGCCAAAAGCAACCCTTGAAATTAAAATGCGGAAAATAAATAAAGCGGTAAAAATAGTAAAGCCCTATTAAACTATTACATTCCAGGAAACAGATACAATATTGAATAAAATGGATCGCGTGCGGGAAATTAAATCGGGCGCAAGTTTTTAGGGTTTTGACCCCTTTTGAAAGAAAGCATCTTTTTTGTTATTTTGAATTTATGGAAGAAATTAAATTGGATTAATTATTAAATTAATAAACTAATTAATTAATTAATGAAAATAATATTTTTGGATTTTTGATATTTAAAGAAATAAAAATAAATTTATTCAATGTTAATAAAAACCTAATTGTCTAAGTTAATTTTAATTATTGCAAAAAAGATATTAAAGTTATTCCTAATTAGAACTAAATTA
The DNA here is from genome assembly GCA_948472305.1 of Vicia faba. Taxonomy (NCBI): domain Eukaryota; kingdom Viridiplantae; phylum Streptophyta; class Magnoliopsida; order Fabales; family Fabaceae; genus Vicia; species Vicia faba. Next base: position 1,171,344,067 of record OX451739.1, read on the forward strand.
ATTAAATTAATATTTATTAACAAAAATAAAATACTGAAATTTAATTTAAATAAGAAAATATTTTTTGGTTTTTAATTTTATGAAGAAAAAGATTTAATTGGTTAGTTAAATTATGAAAAATAATTAAACAAAACAAATAAATAAAATAAGTGAAAAATGAAATAGAAAGACTTAGGAGGGGTTTGGGCCCAATTTGGAGGTCTTGATAGCAATTCTGAGGCCCATCACCAGCTGGCCTTGTTTGACTTTTTGGATCCCATGTGCATTGGTTGACTGGATCCCATGGTAGGCTGTCATTCTGGATCACCAGATCTGGCCTTGGGCCATTTGGCGCTTGATTGAGTGAGGCTGTATGATAGGCCACGCGCTTGGATTTACACTGGATAACCTATATAAAAATAATAATAATGCATATGGGGACCTGGGATTCAAACCCAGGTCATGTTGATCATTGAACACACGCCTTTACCACTCAGCCATCACGCTTCATCTGTTATTATATTAGTCAATAATAATAATAATATGGGGAAACACGTTCATATGCCAGAATTAAAAAAAATGCGCGAATATTTGAATTGGCCAACCAAGGGGAGACACGTTTGTCGTCCCTAACCTCCAGCCCCCTGTAAATTTACCTGCGGATTTATATCCGCAGCTAAATTCGTATGTCCACCCTAAAATCAGTTCTAGGCCATGAAAATTAAATCCAAGACCATGGTTGTGCTCGTCTTCCTCCTCCGGTCCTGCCTATGTCCATCAATGGAGCTAATTTTTCCCGTGAAAGAAATGCCCAAAAAGCAAACTACAAAACTCTAGGTTCGGTTATGGGGTTACAGTCCATATAAATGCAATCAAACAATGCCAAAAGTTTAGAAATTTCATAAGCATCATAAATATGTCAAAGATTTTCCAGGAAAATGCAAGAATATGGAGTTACGATTTTGAATACAGGGCCATGAAACGTGATGCTTACAGTGCGTTTTGATGGCTTTGAGAGCTTTCTTTAGATTGATTCTGACTCAGTGATTGTCCAGCAAGCGATTGGTGTTGAGTTTTGCTTCTGAAAATGCCTCTAAGTGTGATTTTGGTTTCACACTTTTTTCACCTTTTTTCAAATTTTGTTCTTGGTGTTCTTGCAGCCTCTCGCCCTTAAATTCGTGTGCTTTGGCTTGTATATGTAATATGCAATGTATTAGATCAACAAATTTGTCTTGAATCTTTCCACATCAATGCCTTGAGATTGGATTTGATTCACCATTGAAGACTTGCCAATTTTGTCAAAAACTCAATCTTTTTGCACATGGAATACTTGATACGAGTTTGATCATGATATTGATGATGATTAGGTCCTGAAAATAGAAAAAGATCTCATGTAATCAAGTTTTGAGATTTTATTTGATTTAAATTGATTTAAAGTGAAATAATTCAATAAAAAATCAAATAAAATCAAAAAAATTGATAAATGGACACAAGGCTGAAGCTAAAACACGTGTGTAATGTGGAAAGTCCAAATCAAGTGGAATAGAATGGGCCCATTTGACAAAATTTGAAGTTTTGGGGATAGTTGACTTTTGGCAATTTTGCAAAAATGCCCAACTTCAACAATGCATAACTTCTTCAATTTTGAACTTTTGAAAGTGTTCTTGGACTTTTTAGAAAGCTTGAGATGTCCTATAACCAACCCTTTTGGTGTCATCTAATTTTGATATTCCATGCTCAATATAAAAGCTTTGGAAAAAGTGTGTTTTTGTTGACTTTCAAAAATGACCTATAATGTCCAAATTTGTAACTTCTTGTGAGTGCATTTTGTGATATTTGGGTATGAATATGGATTGTAGGAAATTGCATCCTCTTCAAAATGAGCTTTGTATGGGTCCTTTCTAATAAAGTATGGGAAAGTTATGCTTGGTCAAAGTTGAGTTGACTTTTCTTGCAAAACCCTAATTTAGCAACTTTTGAGTCTTGATGAATTTTGAGCAATCATTGATGAATCATGATCAACCCTTGATCAAATGATGAAATATCATTCAAAATGATAATGTTGACAAAAAATCTTGAGGTTTGACTGTTTGTAGGTCACAATTGACTTTTGCCCTAACACAGTCGATTTTTGGACCCTTTGAGCAATTGACTGAGCAAACTTCCTCTGCAAGGATTGAAATTTGGCATGGATGATCTTGAGAGCATATCAGGACATTGTGGAGAACTTGAGGTCATTTGGATTCAAGGATATTGATGCAACACAAAACCCTAATTTGAGGTTGACTGCCTTAGGAGATGACTTGTTTGACCCACTCTTGAGCAATCTTGATCCACTTGGAGATTCTTCTTGGAATGTTTGGAGAAATATGAGAGGGCAAATTTTGGGGTACAACATGGTGTATGTGAAGTATTTATATGGTTTGTTTAGGGAAAACTTGTAAGGTATGAGATTCAAAGATTTGGACTTCAAAGCTCAAGAGTGGAAGTTTTGTGGACAGTTATGGTTTTTGAGAGTATGAGGGAATTTTGAGAACTTGTCTACACAACAAAAACTTCTGGCCTTAAATTGAAAATGACTTCTCTATTTATAGAGAAGTTTTGAGAGGATGACGGAGTTTGTTACACAAGCTGTCAAAAATCTGGTTTGGTTGAGATGAAACAACCAAGTTATGTGAAAATTGGTGTTCCAATGTGTGATACGGTGGCCAGAACCGGAACTTTTTCAAATGCTGGTTTGCATTTTGCATTTGTGTTTGCAAAATGTCGTGGTAAGCAAGATTCGCCAGCGACTTTTATTTTATCCAACAAGGAAAGGAAAAAAGCACAGAAAAATTCCTTTTTCGAGATTTTCTGAGTACGGGGGGTAGGTTATAGAAATGGAAGGTATTAGCACCCCTTCTATCCGTAGTTTTCTACGGGCTCTTAGGTACTTTCTCATCATTTTAAAATTGCTTCTGTGTGTGTTTGATTTGAAAAAGTTTTTGTTTGACTTCGATTTAACCCTTGCTTCTGTCTTCAAGAGTGTTACAAAGTGTTTTTGAAAACTTTGTTTAAAAAAGAGTGTAAGTGTGGAAAAGTTTGTTGTTGAGCAAGTACCTACTAGCATCTACCTACTCGAAAAAAGAATTGTTCTATGTTTATTTCCTTTAGACTGCGCTATCCCACTATTAGTGAGTAGGTAGCACCATCGTTGGAGTTTTAAGGGTCAATTCGAAAGGGACCTACGATCACTAGAGCAATGTTAGGACGTCTTACTAATAACCCTAATGTCTTAAGATCAATATTCGAGACAACAATTCCGAGGCAACCTTTCCGAGGAAACTTTAACTTTGATACAAAAGAGCGACCACTAAAATACCCTATACTCAATGATCGTTTACCGAAGGCAACCGAAGTGGGAGTATACCCTAGAGTGCGCATGTGCGAGTGATTCGATTTCAAGTGTATTATCTTTGCACATTTAGGGTTTGCTAAACGTTTTAAAGTTTACATATATTCTTGTCATGCATCCCTATTACCATACATCTAACAATTTAATATTTGCGGAAGTTAAAGTGCGGAAAGTAAAGCTACGCTATTACAAGGCTTCGGGTATTAATTTACATAGCCAAAAACAACCCGTAACAAAAAAACGATAAATGAAAAGAAAAAGTCCTAATTAATCTATTACAACTTATGAGCAATTACATCAATATTGTAAAAATAACTAAACACGATGAATCGAGAACGAGAGAAAACTAGGGTTTTGACCCCGTCTAACCTAATCGAAAGAAAAATTATTTTTGTTGTTTTCAATTATTTTTAAGAAAAAGAACAAGGTTTTTAAATTAAATACAAAATTAATTAATAATTAAATTAATTTAAAGAAAATAATTTACATGGCCTATTTTTATATTTTTGGTTATTTTTTTAAGAAAAAGAAAATAGAACTTAACTTAAACCAAAACCCTAATTTTCTAATTGTTTTTAATTTATTTACAAAATAACTAAAGTTACCCTAAAATTAACTAAACTAATTAAATTAATTTTTGTATATAAAAAATAAATTCTAAACCTAATTGGATGAAATATTATTTTTGTTATTTTATTAAAAAAGAATTAATTTTTTAGGTTAGTAAAAATAGATAAATAAATTAAATAAAGAAATATAATAAGAAAAGGAAAAGGAAAAGGAAATTGGGCCTGAAATTAGCAATTTGGAGGTGTGTTAAAAGCAATTCGGGGCCCAAAAGGAATTGGTCCACGTTGACTTCTTGGATCCCCTGCTGCATGTTGACCAAGGCCTTTAGTGGACCTTCATATGATAGCCATCAGCTCTGGCTTCCTGGACATCTGGCTGGTTGGATGGTGATGGACCATGGTGGTCCTCCCACCTATGCACGCGCCTGATTATTGAAAGAAAAACAATATGAAATAGTGGGGGGGCCTGGGATTCGAACCCAGGTCCTGAAGCCTATTCCACTACCTCTTCACCAACTGAGCTGCACGTTCTATTTGTACATAGAAAAATAATAAATGATAATATATAATATTGCAAGTTAGTGGGAAAAAGCGCCAAAATTCAAATGGACAAGTAATATGGTGCCACACAGGTCGTCCCTGTCCTTTCTCTGTTGGTAAAAATTAAAAACTTTTACCTACGGACACCATCCGTCGCTACATCCATGGCTTGTTTGAAAATCTTCCATGGGCATGATAAATGAAGTCTAAGGCCATGAATCGAACCGTCTTGACCTGCTGAGCATTATGGTGCCCTTCTTGGGAGCCAATTTTACCTGTACCAAAAGATCCTAAAACGAAGCATAAAACCCTAATAATGGCAAATTCTGATACAGTCCACAAAAATGCAATTGAATGTTATAGATAGCTTGAAAATGTTTCAAGGAGCAAGAATATATAAGTATTTCATGCTATAGATGCCAAAATCATGCAATTCGATTTCAAGAAGAAGCCATTGTCGTGGCTAACTTACAGTGGGGTTTTAGCGTAGGAAAATCCTTGTTCTTGATTGGTATAGCTTGCTTGTGATCCCAGGAAGTGAATGAGATGGCCAGGGAGCCTTGTAATCGCCTGGAAGTGTGAAATCAAGTCAACACTTTTTTGTGTTTTTTCCAAGTTTGTTCTGCCTTTTCACGCCTCTAAAAACCTGTGTTTTAGGTCTGCAAATGTTCACTATATACCAAGGATTGAATTAGGGTTGAAATTATGCTCTCAATCTTTATCCATTATAGCTTTTGATCTTGATTTGATTCACTTGAAAATATTTCCAAAAATAGGTCAAAACCAATCTTTTCATGCACACAAAGGCCTTTCACGAATTAATTCACTTGCCAACTGGATATAGGACCTGAAATATGCACAAGATCTTGAGGTTTCAATGATTTGGATTTTTTCATGATTTGTTTTGATTTAAATTGATTTAATTGCAATAAAAATCAAAATAAATAATAAAAATAAGATAAAGACAAGTGGAAAGAGATAGGGCTCGTGGACCATGCTACCAACTCAAAACAAGTTCAAAAAGTTAGGCCCATTTAGCAAAAATAGCAATTTAAGGCATAGTTGACTTTTGACAATTTTGCAAAAAATGTCAACTTCACCAATGCATAACTTCCTCAATTTTGACTCTTTGAAGGTGTTCTTGGACTTTTTAGAAATCTTGAGATGTCCTCTAAGCAACCCATTTGGTATCATATCAATTGAGTCTTCCATGTTCATGTATGAAGCTTTGACAAAAAAGGTGTTTTTGTTGACTTTTCAAAATGACCTATAATGTCAAAATTCATAACTTCTTGTGAGTGCATATTTTGAACTTGGGAGATGAAGATGGATTGTAGGGAATTGCATCCGCTTCAAAATGAGCTTTGGATGGGTGATTTCTCATAAAGTATGAGAAAGTTATGCTTGGTCAAAGTTGAGTTGACTTTTCCTACAAAACCCTAATTTAGCAACTTTTGGGTTTTGATGAATTGTGAGCAATCTTTGATGAATCATGATCAAACCTTGATAAAATGATGAATAATACTTCAAAATGAGGATGTTGACCAAAAATCTTGAAGTTTGACTGTATGAGGGCCACAATTGACTTTTGCCCTAACACAGTCGATTTTCAGGCCTTTGAGCAATTGACTGAGCAAATTTCCTCCGCAAGGCTTGAAACTTGACATGAATGGTCTTGAGAACATATTAGGAAAATGGTGAGAATTTGGGATCCCTTGGACTCAAGTATCTTGATGCAACATGAAACCCTAATTTGAGGTAGACTGCCTTAGGAGAGAGCTTGTCTGGTCAACCCTTGGACTTCCTTGAGAAACTTGAGAGTCTTTCTTGAAATGTTTTTAGAAATATGAGAGGGAAAATTTTGGGGTACAACAACTGCCCCTGTTCAATCTTCTTAAACCTGAAGATTTAGATTGGCTTGTCTGCCTTTCATGATCTGAAGGTGGAAGATGATTGAACACTAGAGTGCCCAGAAATTTGCACTCGCATGAAGTGGTATTTGTCTTGTGATGTCGGGAATGGGCTTATAGATGCCATTTGGAGATTGATGACGGACGATGGGCTTAAAGATGCCATCAGAAGGAGTGTCGATCGCGTAAGAGATTCCTTAGCGAGAGCGTGTATACCTGTTGTTGAGGAAGATTTCGCTGGGGAATGTTGTTCTCTGTCTTGAGAAAAGTTGAATTTTAGGAACTTCAGTCGTCCGTTATTCTACTGGGGAATCGTCTCTTGGTCGAAGAGGTGAAAATGAACTACTATCTGGTCGTGATCCAGGATTCATAGTGATAAGATCGACTGCTATCTGGTCGTGTTCCAGGCTTTACAATGACTTACTGGGGAGATGAGATTAACCTTGCTATCCGGTTGTAATCCAGGTTTCGCAACTTCTCGATTCTTATCTGGTCATAATCCAGGCTTCAGAAGGAATTCAATTGTTATCCGGTCGCATCCGGGCTTCAACTTGAATTTAGGGCACACTAATATCCGGTCGACTCTGGGCTTCTTAGTAATTGTCCAGGCAAAATTATTATTTGGTCTAAATCCAAGCTTCGCAAAGTCTTGTACCGCTATCTGGTCTAAATCCAGGCTTCACGATGTTTCATACCATTATCTGGTCGAATCCAGGCTTCATGGTGTCTTGTACTATTATCTGGTCGAATCCAGTCTTCACAATACCTCACTTCTTATCTGGTCGAAATCCAGGCTTCAGAAGAAATCAAGTGGTTATCCGGTCGCATCCGGGCTTTCCATTTGACTTTTGTGCCTACTAATATCCGGTCTACTCTGGGCTTCATAGTAATTGGCCGGGTGAACTGCTATTTGGTCGAAATCCAAGCTTCACAGTGTCCCCTACTGTTATCTGGTCGTAATCTCAGGCTTCAGTGTTCTTTACCGCTATCTGGTCGTAATCCAGGCTTCACGATGTCTCATACCATTATCTGGTCAAATCCAGGCTTCATGGTGTTCGGAGAAATCAAGATACTATCCGGTTGAACCCGGGCTTCATAACTTGTATTAAAGATATACCACTATCTAGTCGAATCCAGGCTTCATAGTATTCTTGGCTGCTATCTGGTCGTAATCCAGGCTTCACAGAAACTTGTATTGCTATCTGGTCGTAATCCAGGCTTCACAATAACTTGCTGAGCTGTTATCCGGTCGAACCCGGGCTTCACGGCTTATGCTTATGATATGCCAATATCTAGTCGAATCCAGGCTTCATGACATCTTGTACTGCTATCTGGTCGTAATCCAGGCTTCACAGTAACTTGCTGAGCTGTTATCCGGTCGTAATCCGGGCTTCACGGCTTGCTGGGGATTAAACTATTATCTTGTCGAATCTGGGCTTCATAGCTTGCTTTTAAGAGATACCACTATCTGCTCGTAATCCAAGCTTCACGATATTCTGATACTGTTATCCGGTTGTTCTCCGGGCTTCACAATATGATGGAGTAATCAAGATATTATCCGGTCGTACCCGAGCTTCATAGTTTGAACTTTGTGAGAATTTGATTGTATCTTTTCCTGAAATGTAAAGAATTAGTCGTATGTAATGCCATGATGCATGACATGTATTGGATAATGATGTTTTCAAAATAAGTGAGATTGTGCTGTATGATGCGTATATGCATGTCATGATGTATGGATGTGCAATGTTCTCGTGATGCTCTTTAGCTGGGGAAAATAAATCCCGGACTACTGCTGAAGAATATAAAGAGTTTCACTCGTTGGGGATAACGACTGAAGATGATTTGAAGAATAATCCTGCTGGAGAATACATTGGTGAGAGAATGACTCTGTGGGGGAAGAGACACCCTGTTAGAAGATCTGCTTACTAGGAGAAATAACCTTGGCTAGGGTTGAATTACCGCTGCTGGTGATGATAAACTCTGTCGGGGATAAAGTTTCTATTTGCATAAGGAATAAACTCCACTGGGGATGAACTTCCATCGTTGGTGAAAGATGAACACTGCTTGGGGAGAAACTTACCGACTCATTCGCGATTGCAAACCTCAACTGGGGAGAGTTATGTCCTGTTCGGGAAAACTAACATCACTGTCTTTTTCTTACTCTGCGGGGAGTGTATATACTTTTAGTCATTTTCTCCGGCTGGGTCTATCCCTGTACCTGGTGAATAGAACAACTGTAAGGCTCAGACATTTCTTGTTTGCCCCTGTTTCTGAAATTACGAGTAATCATCTTTTGTTTCGCATGTAAATATTTATGAGCAATAATTATTGTCAAATGCATACATCAAAAATGAACCATTGGACGTTCTTGCAAAACAAAACAGAAAAAGAAAAACAATTTTGAAATTCCTTTGTGAAAATGAATTATATTGATTTTGAAGTTGGCCTGTAAATAGGCGTTTTTGTACAAGAGGCTGACGTCCTAGTAAGAGGACGCCTCCGAAAGATGAATTATACAATTTATGGAAAATAAAGAAAAACAACTATATGAACAATCCCACTGGGTTCAACTCTGCTATTGCCTTTATATCTTCGAGCATCTCATCACTTTGCTACTTGGTTGAAGGTAGATCAGATTGATTGGCACCATCCGAACTTGATAGTTGATACCGAAGTCTGATTGCAAGATGATCCAATGAGACATAATGTTACGCTTTGATCCCTAATTTTTGCCTGGACCGCCCCTTTGGGTTTTCAGTCCCCCGAGATGCCCTTTTTTTCCCAAGCCGCCTTTTCAGGTTTTCGACTTGCCGGGTGTACAATTTTTTCATTTTCATCCCTTATTTTTGCCCGAACCCTTTTGGTTCGCCGGGAAGCCCTTATTTTTGCGTAGGCTAGTCGACCTAGCAGGTCTTTGGTTATGCGTAGTATTTTTTCACTATGTCTGCATTGACGGGGTGAGGAAGGTCATCACCATCCATGGTGGTTAGAATCATAGCTCCTCCTGAGAAAATGTTCTTAACCATAAATGGCCCTTCGTACGTAGGGGTCTATTTGCCCCTGGATCATCTTGCGGCAGTATGATGCGTTTGATCACCAGATCCCCGACTTGATACTCTTGTCGTCTGACTTTCTTGTTAAAAGCCTTGATCATTCACTTTTGATACGCCTGACCATGACAAATAGCAGTAAGTCTCTTTTCATCGATTAAGTTCAGCTGATCAAGCCGGGTCTGGATCCAATCGTCCTCGCTCAAACCTGCATCCTTCATAATCCGGAGAGAGGGTATCTGGACTTCAATGGGCAAGACTTCCTCCATGCCATACACCAAAGAGTAGGGTGTTGCCCCTGTTGACGTCCACGCTGAGGTGCGGTACCCATGAAGAGCGAATGGTAACATCTCGTGCCAGTCTTTGTATGTCACCGTCATCTTCCACACCATCTTCTTGATGTTCTTATTACCTGCTTCAACAGCCCCATTCATCTTCAGCCGGTAGGGAGAAGAGTTGTGATGCTGTATCTTAAACTGTTTGCAGAGTTCGGTGATCATCATATTGTTGAGATTTGTACCATTGTCCGTAATGATCCTCTCTGGTACATCGTATCGATAAATCAGGTTGTGTCGGATGAACCGTGCCATGACATTCCCTGTTACTGTAGCAAAGGAAGCTGCTTCAACCCACTTCGTGAAATAATCAATAGCTACCAGAATGAAACGATGCCCGTTGGACGCAGTAGGCCTGATCTCGCCAATCATATCGATGCCCCACATTGCAAAAGGCCAAGGAGCGGTCAAAATGTTCAGCAGAACTGGAGGTACATGCACCTTATCAGCGTAGACTTGGCACTTATGACAGGTCCGAGAATGCTGATAACAATCGGCTTCCATAGTAGACCAATAATATCCTGCCCGTAGGATTTTCTTTTCCATGGTATATCCACTGGAATGAGTTCCGAAAGTACCTTCATGTAATTCTGCCATAATCCTTTCTGCCTCGCTTTTGTCCACACATCGCAGTAAGGTCGAATCATGATTACGCTTGTAAAGGATACCATTACTGATGAAGAACTTCGCCGCGAACCTCCTCAGAAACTTCTTATCATTAACAGATGCACCCTCAGGGTACTCTTGAGCCTCAAGATACCTCTTTACCTCGTGAAACCAGGGTTTATCTGCGACCTCTTCAGTCTCAATGTCACAGCAATGTGCGGGTTCGTCCAACCTCTCAATTCTAATTCGGGGAGCCTCATTGTCCCACCTGACCTTGAAAATAGAAGACATGGTAGCTAGCGCGTCCGCTAACTGATTCTCCTCTCTTGGGAAGTGTTCAAAGGTTATCTCCTCGAAGTGCGGAAGCAAAGTCAATACATACTATTTGTAAGGAATAAGATTTGGGTGTTTTGTATCCCACTCGCCTTTGATCTGATTGATCACGAGAGCGGAATCTACGAATACACTCAAGAACTTAATCCTCAGGTCAATAACTGCTCGAAGGCCCATGATGCACGCTTCATACTCCACCATATTATTGGTGCAGTTAAAACATAATCGGGCGGTGAACGAAGTATGACAGCCCTCCAGAGATATAATCACAACGCTAATTCCATTGCCCAACGCATTTGAGGCTCCATCAAAATACATAGACCATCGGGATCCCTCCTCGGGTCCTTCATCTGGTCCAGGTTCATCACAGTCGGTTACCAACAAGATGTTCTCATACGGAAACTCGAAATTCATAGACTGGTAATCATCCACGGCCTGATGCGTCAAATGATCTGCCAACACTCTCTCCTTAATTGCCTTTTGGGTTGTGTATTAGATGTCATACTCAATCAAGTTCATCTGCCATCTGGCTATTCTTCCGGACAAGGTGGGCTTTTCGAAGATATACTTGATTGGGTCCATCTTTGATATCAATAGGGTAGTGTGAGTTAGCATATACTGTCTCAGCCGGCGAGCAACCCATGCCAAAGTGTAACAAGTTTTCTCAAGCAGTGAGTATCAGGTCTCACAGTCGGTAAACTTTTTGCTAAGGTAGTAAATAGCGTGCTCTTTTCGGCCAGACTCGTCATGCTGCCCCAGCACGCACCCCATCAAATTATCCAGTACAGTCAAGTATAAGATCAAAGGTCTTCCTTCAACTGGAGGCATCAGAATAGGTGGCTCTTGGAGATATTCTTGGATCCTTTCGAAAGTGGCCTGACATTCATCATTCCACTTTACTACTTGATCTTTCTTCACCAGCTTGAAGATTGGCTCACAAGTAGCAGTCAGATGCGAAATGAATCAGGCAATGTAGTTCAGCCGTCCCAAAAAGCCTCTAACTTCTTTTTCCGTTCGGGGAACTGGCATCTCCTGTATAGCCTTCACTTTTGCAGGATCCACTTGAATACCTTTATCGCTAAGAACGAAACCCAGCAGCTTACCAGACCTTACCCCGAAGGTGCACTTGTTCGAGTTTAACCTCAGCTTATATATCTTCAACCTGTCGAATAGTTTTTGGAGATGGTCAAGGTGTTCTTCCTCAATCTGGGATCATGCGATCATGTCATCAACGTAAACCTCAATCTCACGGTGAATCATGTCGTGGAACAAAGCGACCATGGCGTGCTGATAAGTTGCCCCAGCATTCATCAACCCGAAAGGCATTACCTTGTAACAAAAAGTGCCCCACTGCATAACGAAGTTTGTCTTCTCCATGTCTTCGGGAGCCATCTTAATCTGATTGTAACCAGAAAAACCATCCATAAAGGAGAAGACCTTATGCTGTGCGGTGTTGTCAACCAGAATATCAATATGAGGCAGAGGGAAATCATCCTTGGGGCTCGCCCTGTTCAGATCTCTATAGTCTACACACATACGTACCTTACCATCTTTCTTCGGCACCGGAACCACGTTGGCAACCCACAGTGGGTAAGAAGTAACAGCTAGAAATCCGGTGTCAAACTATTTCATGACCTCAGCTTTGATTTTCTCAGACATCTCTGGGCGCATACAACGAACCTTCTATTTTATCGGAGGGCAGTCTTCTTTAGTTGGAAGACGGTGAACCACAATGTTAGTGTCCAAACCAGGCATATCTTTATAAGACCAAGCGAAGATCTCAACACAGTCACGTAGCATCTGTATCAACCGTTGCTTGACACTAGGTTCCAGATTCACACCTATCTTGACCTCTTTCTTGTCTTCCTTTGTACCCAGATTCACTGATTCCACTGGCTCTTCATGAGGCTCTATGGCCCTCTCTTCCTGTAGTAACAGTCTAGCAAGTTCCCCAGGCACTTCACAATCATCCTCACCTTCGTCCTCAGCTTGGTTGATCGGACTTTCGAAGTCATTACTGGCAGTAGCAGAGTCGTTATCAATGGGATCCAGAGTGGATGTGGATCTGCATTATGATATGTGAGTGTGTGTAAGGAAAATAGCTGTTTTGATAAAGTGCAAGATAGAAAAGAAAAACAGGGAGCATAAAATTTGTAATGCAAGAAAACGTCCAATACTTTATTGATGATATATGAAAATGACAAATAATAAGCCCTCACAAACAAATCCACAGTGTCTCGGGCAAGGCACCGGGCCGTAAAGTTTCAAATTATTTGTTACAAATCTCAAAACCAAAGTCTATTACTGTGTAATAAAAGAAACGGGAATGAAGTCCTTCGCCATCTAATTGTTCAAGCCACCGTTGGTAGTCGAGTAAATCCAGCTGTCGATATCTGACTCTTCTTCATCATCTTCTATTGCATTCACCCCTGGTCATGTTTGGGCATCGGAGCAGTTATGACATTAGGTTTCTCTGGTGCGTCTAACTCAATTTATTTAGCTTCAATCAAATCTTGCACCTTATTCCTCAAGGCCCAGCAGTTGTTCGTATCATGACTCGGGCTATCAGAGTGATAGGCACATCGGGCGTTTGGGTTATACATGGGAGATGTGGTGCTGGGATTCTTCGGGGCTTCCCTCAAAGTTACCAGGTTGGTCTTCAATAACTGCGGTAAGATTTGAGACAAAGTCATACTGAGCCGAGTATACTGTCTCTGCGGCCTCTCCATTCTTTGCGGATTATTGAATTGTGGGGCAACTATAGGTCTTGATATTACTACCGCATTTACTACTTGGCGGCGCTCAGGTCTGCTTTGGCTCCTCGAGCCGTAAACTGCACTAGCTTCTTTCCTCAAAGGCTTCTTTTCTGTACTTGATGAAGCACCTTTCTGTATCTTTCCACTTCTGATACCAGCTTCTACTCTCTCCCCAGTCATAATCAGTTCAGTAAACCCAGATGATGAACTACCGATCAAATGATTGAAAAATGGACCAGATAAGGTCCCCAGAAACATATCAACCAACTCCCTATCAGACAGAGGGGGTTGGACTCTTCCAGCCAGATCTCTCCACTTCTGAGCATAGTCCTTAAAACCTTCGCTTGCACCCATGGATATACTCTGAAGCTAAGTACGAGTGGGAGCAAGGTCGACATTATACTGGTATTGCTTGTAGAAAGAAGCAACAAGGTCTTCCCAGTTGCGGACATTAGCTCCTTCCAATTGATAAAATCATTCAAGCTGAGTCCCTGACAGACTATCTTGAAAGAAATGGACCCACAGATTCCTATCAGTAGTGTAAGGTTGAATTTTTATGACGTATGAGCGGAGATGGAGTTTTGGACAGGATACTCCATCGTACTTAGCAAAAACAGGAGCTTTAAACTTGTGAGGGATCACCACCCCATATGCTAGTCCCAAATCTCTGAAGTCCAAACCGAGAACCTTCTGAATCTCCATAGCATTTAGACAGTCTTCAAGTTGTTTGTACCTATCCTCAGCAGGAGGGTACTGTTCATCATCCAAATCAGTGTCATTATCAGAGACCACAAGACTAGGACCCTTTCCTTCCTCTTGATTCTCTCCTCCTCCAGATGAATGAGACAGACCAGCTTCCTGTCGCAACCTATTCTTAAATCTGTGACCCATATTCAGTAGAACCACCTTCTTCTTCTTCTTCTTCTTCTTCTTCTTCTTCTTCTCCTTCAGGATGAGAGTCTTCAAATCCTGTTGTCCTTTGGCCAAGTTTAAGAACATCTCCTGGAATTGAGCATTCTGTGCTTGAAGAGCTTTGATGGCTTGATCGGTAGGTGTTTCAGAAGACATTATGTGCTGAAATAAACAGCAAAGAAGATAAGAAATTTGTAATGGTACCTGTAATGAGGTGCATGGTAATGGAATGCGTATGAAATGATTTCAAGACTTTGGGAGATTTAAATTTGTAAAACAAAATAAAACACACTTTATTAGATTAAACTTTTAACAATGTTTAACAATGCCTTCAAGGCGTTACAAAAGAAATAAACTGAAAAGCAAATCCAAACTAGAAACAATAAAAGACATCAGAAATCCCATGGTCGCTTTCCCTTTGTGCTGACATAATCATTGATTGTCCTTTCATTCTCGAGCTGCCTCGTGAGCTTCAAGATCTTCCTTTCCTGCTCATGATACTTCTCCCGGTAGGTATCCCTTTCTTCCTTCAACTGGATCCAGGATCTCTTCAATGCCCCAAGATCAGTAGGCATATAGGGATAGAGGACTGTATAAGGAACACCTTCTTGATTAGTATGCTCCACAACCACTGGCAAAACAGCTTCATAGGGCATCCCAAGCTTCTGGGCTCGATCTCGGACCCACTGGAGATAAGGTTGCATAGGGAGAGAAGTCTTAGGTCCTAGCTCGTGAGGTCAGACCTGTTCACCATGCCCCATGCCCGTATAAACCTTCGGCGATGCTTATCCACGTCCCCCTTGTAGTCAAAGACAATGTGTGTAAGAAGTAGCTCATGAGGACCGTCCCTCCGAGCGCGACCAAACTATCGTAGAGCCAAGCAAGGATTGTAGGTTATTCCTCCTCTAATTCCAAGAAATGGGACATTAGGGTATTCCCCACATCGATCAATGACAAATACTCTTTCCATATCCTTAGAACTCCAAAGAATGTCTGTATGGGCAAGTGACGTGATTCTATAAGCCCAACCTAAACCTTACTCATTCTTCAACACAGATTTGGGGAGGTGCGAAATAAACCACCTCGCCAACAACGACATACAACACATGAGGGTCCCCATTCTTCGCACAGTCAGAGTATAGAGAGCATGTAAAATGTCACCTAAAAGGGTAGGCACTGGATTACGAGACAAGAAGATCTTGACCGTATTCACATCTATGAAGGAATTTGGATTCGGGAAAAGAACCAAGCTGTAGATGAGGAGAGCCAAGATGTCTTCAAATGCTTGAAAATCCAAGTTATCTCAGAACTGTTGACCCCGCTCCATGTCTCCCAGTTGGATACTACATCAACCCTTTTTAGATTTAGGGCTGAAGCAATATCCTCTGGCCTAGGAGCCTCTTCTAAACCTGTGAAGGGTGTTTGCTCGAGGATGGATATACCCAGTAAGTCAGAAAACTCCTCCAAAGTAGGAACTAACTGATAATCCGGGAAGGTGAAACAATGATGTACCAGATCAAAGAACTGAAAAAGGACGCTCATCATCTGCTCATCCAACTTTAAAGTGACCAGGCTAAGGAGATGACCATGTCTTCTAACAAATGAAGAAGTATCAGTAACTTTTGAGACTAACTTTCTGAGCTGAGCAGGTATCTGCACGAAGTTGACTCGAATGGTATTTCTGCACATAGAAGCCATAATCTACAAAACAGAACAAAGATAAACCCCCCGGTCTTTGAAATGGTTAGTACAATAAAGTATGCATGCTATGTCATGATGCATGATGTCATGATAAAACACACAACAGGTATAGCAGGTAGCAGACATGGTAAAGGCAAACAAGTCACACAAGAGCCCTTAAGTTTCAGGCTTGCATGGAGTCTAGGTACTACCCTCTTAAAGTTCAGTTGGTTTCAACCTGTCCTAATAATAGTAACCGGGTTCTAGAGGTTCTCAATATCACTGACCATCCTCCATCGGTCATGGTTTCAGCTCACGCAATCTTTTCTTGCGGCCGGAACTATCTCGAGAGTATGGTCTCAATGAGTGTAGTATCGAGTATCAACCAGTTCCCAGCTCTACACTGAGACCGGCTATCTCACTACTTCCTATGGTCAAGTTGGTCAATTATAGGTTCTAAGGTCAGTTGATGCTTAACGAACCATATAGCAGCCTCGTACTCTCCTTGTTCCTCCACAAGGGATACCGGTACCAACCAATATGCCACATCAACGTAGCTACTGCTTCAACCGTATCGGTCTACACCGTACAATTCCCTCACATTTTATTGCTACTTACCTAAAAGGTGATCCCCAGATCCGGGTTAGGATCTATAGTAACTACGATACAAAGCCCACAAAAATAAAGCAATCAAATCAAACAATAGAAGCAATATGATGAACTAATCCTAAGGTATACCCCACTTATTAACTCCCCAGCAGAGTCTCCAGTTCTGTGATACGGTGGCCAGAATCGGAACTGTTTGAAATGCTGGTTTGCGTTTTGCGTTTGTGTTCACAAAATGTCGCGGTAAGCAAGAGTCGCCATCGACTTTTATTTTATCCAACAAGGAAAGGAAAAAAGCACAGAAAAATTCCTTTTTCGAGATTTTCTGAGTACGGGGGGTAGGTTATAGAAAGGGAAGGTATTAGCACCCCTTCTATCCGTAGTTTTCTACGGGCTCTTAGGTACTTTCTAATCATTTTAAAATTACTTCTGTGTGAGTTTTATTTGAAAAAGTTTTTGTTTGACTTCGATTTAACCCTTGCTTCTGTCTTCAAGAGTGTTACTAAGTGTTTTTGAAAACTTTGTTTGAAAAAGAGTGTAAGTATGGAAAAGTTTGTTGTTGAGCAAGTACCTACTAGCATCTACCTACTCGAAAAAAGAATTGTTCTATGTTCATTTCCTTTAGACCGTGATATCCCACTATTAGTGAGTAGGTAGCACCATCGTTGGAGTTTTAAGGGTCAATTCGAAAGGGACGTACGATCACTAAAGCAATGTTAGGATGTCTTAGTAATAACCCTAATATCTTAAGATCAATATTCGAGGCAACAATTCCGAGGCAACTTTGATCTTTGAGACAAAAGAGCGACCACTAAAATACCCTATACTCAATGATCGTTTACCGAAGGCAACCGAAGTGGGAGTATACCCTAGGAGTGCGCATGTGCGAGTGATTCGATTTCAAGTGTATTATCTTTGCACATTTAGGGTTTGCTAACCATTTTAAAGTTTATATACATTCTTGTCATGCATCCCCATTACCATACATCTAACAGTTTAATATTTGCAGAAATTAAAGTGCGGAAAGTAAAGCTACGCTATTACAAGGCTTCAAGTATTAATTTACATAGCCAAAAACAACCCGTAACAAAAAAAAAACGATAAATGAAAAGAAAAAGTCCTAATTAATCTATTACAACTTGTGAGCAATCACATCAATATTGTAAAAATAACTAAACGCGATGAATCGAGAACGAGAGAGAACTAGGGTTTTGACCCCGTCTAACCTAATCGAAAGAAAAATTATTTTTGTTGTTTTCAATTATTTTTAAGAAAAAGAACAAGGTTTTTAAATTAAATACAAAATTAATTAGTAATTAAATTAATTTAAAGAAAATAATTTACATGGCCTATTTTTATATTTTTGGTTATTTTTTTAAGAAAAAGAAAATAGAATTTAACTTAAACCAAAACCCTAATTTTCTAATTGTTTTTAATTTATTTACAAAATAACTAAAGTTACCCTAAAATTAACTAAACTAATTAAATTAATTTTTGTATATAAAAAATAAATTCTAAACCTAATTGGATGAAATATTATTTTTGTGATTTTATTAAAAAAGAATTAATTTTTTAGGTTAGTAAAAATAAATAAATAAATTAGATAAAGAAATATAAAAAGAAAAGGAAAAGGAAATTGGGCCTGAAATTAGCAATTTAGAGGTGTGTTAAAAGCAATTCTGGGCCCAAAAGGAATTGGTCCACGTTGACTTCTTGGATCCCTTGCTGCATGTTGACCAAGGCCTTTAGTGGACCTTCATATGATAGCCATCAGATCTGGCTTCCTGGACATCTGGCTGGTTGGATGATGATGGACCGTGGTGGTCCTCCTACCTATACACGCGCCTGATTATTGAAAGAAAAACAATGTGAAATAATGGGGGGACCTGGGATTCGAACCCAGGTCCTGAAGCCTATTCCACTACCTCTTCACCAACTGAGCTGCACGTTCTATTTGTACATAGAAAAATAATAAATGATAATATATAATATTGCAAGTTAGTGGGAAAAAAGCGCCAAAATTCAAATGGACAAGTAATATGGTGCCATGCAGGTCATCCCTGTCCTCTCTCCGTTGGTAAAAATTAAAAACTTTTACCTACGGACACCATTTGTCGCTACATCCATGGCTTGTTTCAAAATCTTCCATGGGCATGATAAATGAAGTCTAAGGCCATGAATCGAACCGTCTTGACCTGCTGAGCATTATGGTGCCCTTCTTGGGGGCTAATTTTACCTGTATCAAAAGATCCTAAAACAAAGCATAAAACCCTAATAATTGCAAATTCTGATACAGTCCACAAAAATGCAATTGAATGTTATAGATAGCTTGAAAATGTTTCAAGGAGCAATAATATATAAGTATTTCATGCTATAGATGCCAAAATCATGCAATTCGATTTCAAGAAGAAGCCATTATCGTGGCTGACTTACAATGGAGTTTTAGCGCAGGAAAATGCTTGTTCTTGATTGGTATAGCTTGCTTGTGATCCCAGGAAGTGAATGAGATGGTTAGGGAGCCTTGTAATCGCCTGGAAGTGTGAAATCAAGTCAGCACTTTTTTGTGTTTTTTCCAAGTTTGTTCTGCCTTTTCACGCCTCCAAAAACCTGTGTTTTAGGTCTGCAAATGTTCACTATATACCAAGGATTGAATTAGGGTTGGAATTATGCTCTCAATCTTTATCCATTATAGCTTTTGATCTTGATTTGATTCACTTGAAAATCTTTCCAAAAATAGGTCAAAACCAATATTTTCATGCACACAAAGGCCTTGCATGAATTGATTCACTTGCCAACTGGATATAGGACCTGAAATATGCACAAGATCTTGAGGTTTCAATGATTTGGATTTTTTCATGATTTGTTTTGATTTAAATTGATTTAATTGCAATAAAAATCAAAATAAATAATAAAAATAAGATAAAGACAAGTGGAAACAGATAGGGCTCGTGGACCATGCTACCAACTCAAAACAAGTGCAAAAAGTTAGGCCCATTTAGCAAAAATAGCAATTTAAGGCATAGTTGACTTTTGACAATTTTGCAAAAAATGTCAACTTCACCAATGCATAACTTCCTCAATTTTGACTCTTTGAAGGTGTTCTGGGACATTTTAGAAATCTTGTGATGTCCTCTAAGCAACCCTTTTGGTATCATCTCAATTGAGTCTTCCATGTTCATGTATGAATCTTTTACAAAAAAGGTGTTTTTGTTGACTTTTCAAAATGACCTATAATGTCAAAATTCATAACTTCTTGTGAGTGCATATTTTAAACTTGGGAGATGAAGATGGATTGTAGGTAATTGAATCCTCTTCAAAATGAGCTTTGGATGGGTCATTTATCATAAAGTATGATAAAGTTATGCTTGGTCAAAGTTGAGTTGACTTTTCCTACAAAACCCTAATTTAACAACTTTTGGGTTTTGATGAATTGTGAGCAATCCTTGATGAATCACGATCAACCCTTTATCAAATGATGAATAATACTTCAAAATGAGGATGTTGACCAAAAATATTTAAGTTTGACTGTATGGGGGCCACAATTGACTTTTGCCCTAACACAGTCGATTTTCAGGCCTTTGAGCAATTAACTGAGTAAATTTCCTCTGTAAGGCTTGAAACTTGACATGAATGGTCTTGAGAACATATTAGGACAATGGTGAGCATTTGGGATCCCTTGGACTCAAGTATCTTGATGAAACATTAAACCCTAATTTGAGGTAGACTGTCTTAAGAGAGAGCTTGTCTGGTCAACCCTTGGACTTCCTTGAGCAACTTGAGGGTCTTTCTTGAAATGTTTTGAAAAATATGAGAGGGAAAATTTTGGGGTACAACACAATTCATGGTACAAGCATGGTATGAAGTTGATAGAGGCTTTTAGGCATGTTGCTTTTTGCTTTGACATTGTGTATATGCAGAAAAAACAATTGAGAGGCTCAAGGAGTTGACAATTGCATAAAGCATGCTTTATGTGAATGACAATGGTGCCTTTGTGCTATAAATGGAATGATGCAATGGACAAAGGCTCAAACTCTTGGATCATAGTTTAATCAGCTGTGTAAGAATTCAATTAATGAGTGATATACAAGCTTTAGGCCTTCAAAGTGAATATGATGCAGCATGGCTATGGATTTGGTTCTTGTTCATCACAAAATCAGCCTTGTAATTCAAGAATGAAACCCTAACTTCAGGCCTTTGAATCTCCTAGCTCAAGTATGATAAATTCATGCTCTTAGATGTTTTGGAAAGATTAAAACATCCTATACAACTTTCATGTTGGACATTTTGACAAAATCATCTTGGAACTATGTGAAAAAATGCAAAGAAGTTGGGATAAAATCCTGACTAAAATCTATTGAAAATTTCTCTAAGTGTTAGATGAAAATGTCATGACTTCACGGGCTTATATCTTCAAATATAAGCGCTTTTTGTACATCAACCCTCTAATACAAAGTTGTGGAATTCATCAAGATCTTCAACTTTCATGTTGAAAGTTTCCTTTGAATCATCTTGCATCTTGGTGAAAAATTGATATGAATTAGTGAAATTATCATGTACAAAACACTTAAAAAAATTTCTAAGTCTTGAAAAGTTTGACTTTTCAAGTTGAATTTTGACTTTTTTGACTTCTTGATGATCAAGATGGATATTCTTGAACGTCTTGATGAATTTTGATCTTTCAAACTCAAATTGGTAAAAAAGTCAAAGTTGACTTTTCAGTGTACAATTGACTTTTTCATCAGTTGACCAAATTTCATCTATCAATCTAATGATCTTAAGAGATGTTTCGAGCCATGAAATTAGGTCAACATGATGCATTTGAATCTTTGGGACCATGTTTCAAACCATTAGGTCACGTATTAGGTCAGAAGTCAATGATCAGTCGTTCTTGTTAGAACATAGTTTGATTCTACAACCCTTATAAGAGTTTTGATGATAATAAACACAAAGAACAAATACGCACTCTAAATTTTTGTTGTATGTTGTACATAAGTTCTGACTGAAACGAAATCAGAAGTTAAGCCACATAAGCTTTCAAGCTGAGTAATCAGAATGTTCTGAAGAATGATGTTCAAAATAAGCGCTAACGTAAAAGATATTCTGATTCTGAACAGAAGTCTAACGCGCCAACAGATCCTCATGTCTCTGAGTTATCAAAGTTCTGAAGTAAAGTAGCATGCAAGATTCCCAAATTCTGAAGCATTAATTTTCCAATAACACATTATCATATGCAAAGACTTCATTCAGACAAGAATCTTCTCAGTATGGAAAGTGCATTAAGTGTCCATTATCACGTTTCAATTTGGACAGATTTCTACGCCTATATAAACAAGCTCAAAGGGTAAATCATTGACGATTTTCTTACGACTGCTCCATACAATCTCAAAAAGTTGCAAATATTCATATTCATCCAATATTCAAAGTGTGTAATATATCATAGTAGTGATACAATTTTTGTAACGAAAAACACATAATACACAGCAAATTTTTCTTTGATTAAGATATTTTTCCTTGAGATAAACCGAGTTGTGGTTATACTCAAGAAGACTTTGACAGTTGTCAAAGTAGATTTGTAATCGGTTTGATTAGTGAATTAAGTCCTCGTTGGAGAGATCCGAAATCACCTTGGCGGGTGGACTGGAGTAGTTTGAGATCAAGCAACCAGGATAAAAATCTTGAGTCTATTGCTTTTGATTTTTAAGTTTCAATTCAACCCCCCTTCTTGTGTTTTTCACTTATTCAATTGGCATCAGAGCGTCTGGTTCTGAGTTCATACACTTAACCGTGTCAGTACAAGATCCAAGCTTTAGAAAAACACTATGGTAGGACCAAGCCAAAACATCAGCAATGACTATCACGGTGACAAGGACAGAATCAGCGGCAAACCTCCAGAAAATTTTGATTACTGGAAAGACAAAATTGAGAGCTTCTTTCTGGCTCATGGTGCTGACCTATGCGACATGGTAATTGATGGATACATACATCCAGTGGATGAAAGTGGTCAGAAGATAGATAGAAAAAGAATGTCTGACCAACAAAAGCGTGATTTCAGAAACCATCATAAGGCCAAAAAAATTCTTCTCAGTGCCATCTCATACTCAGAGTATGAGAAGATCTCAAACAGAGAGACAGACAAAAACATGTTTGACTCTCTGAGAATGACGCATGAAGGCAACATACAAGTTAAAGAAACTAAGGCCCTTGTGCTCATTCAGAAATACGAAGCTTTCAAGATGAAAGATAGTGAATCCATAGAAGCGATGTTCTCAAGATTCCAAATTCTTGTTATTGGGCTAAGAGTTCTTGACAAAGGGTATTCTACTGCTGATCACGTAAAGAAGACCATCAGAAGTTTACCAAAGAAATGGAGGCCAATGGCCACTTCTCTTAAGCTGGCTAAAGATCTCAACAAGATATCTCTGGAGGAACTTGTTAGCTCCCTCAGAAGCCATGAGATAGAGCTAGAAGATGACGAGCCTCAGAAGCAAGGTAAGCCTTTAGCATTAAAATCTAACAAAAACTTGATTCTAAGGTTTTACAGGCTATGGAAGAAACCTCTAATGGATCCTCATCAGAAAAAGACGAACTGTCTCTTCTCTCTAGAAGGGTCAATCATCTGTGGAAGCAGAGGCAAAGAAAATTCAGAAATTCCAAAAGGTCAGGGAATCAAAATGAATCCTCCTCCGGATACAGAAAGTCTAAGCCCTCCTCTGGACACAGAAGATTTGAAGCTTCGTCTGGTCACAGAAAGTCAAACAACAGAGACATATCTGCTATAAGTGCAATGAACAGGGGCACTGCAAAAGTGATTGTCCAAGGCTTCAGAAGGAGAAGCCCAAAAATAAGTTCTTCAAGGAGAAGAATAAAAGTCTCATGGAAACATGGGATGATTCAGATACTTCTGACACAAACTCATAATCAGATTATGAAAGAGCCAACATTGCTCTTATGGCTAATGTGACAGAAGACAGCGAAGCATCTCAATCAGACTCAGAATCAGACACAAAAGAGGTATTTCCTGATTTTACTGTTAATTTCACTAAAGCTGAACTAGCAGAAAGCCTGAATGAGATTCTGGAAAGGTATCAACACATCAGAGTCAAATTCAAGAACCTGAAAAGGGATCTTGTCTCTGACTCTGAAGAAACTGTGAGTCTTAGATTAGAAAATTCTGAGCTAAAAGAAAAGATTTCAAAACTAGAAATTGATTTACAAAACTCTCAGAAAGAAATAATCTCAGAGGCTCCCGGTAGTGCTGATAAAATCATAAAAGAATATGATCACAACTTTCAGAAGTTTCTGGCTAAAAACATAGATAGAAGCAAGATGGCTTCAATGATCCATGGAGTTAGCAGAAATGGAAGAAAAGGAATAAGATACCAAGGTAAGGTATCTCCACCTAAGAAAGTCATGGACCTAGTAATAAAACGCATACCACTAAAATCACACTTCATATGGGCACACACATGATCTAAAATACACTAGCAATGATTATTCATCCAAACCAAAATTCAAACAGAATTTTGGTAAAACTAACAAACCAGGACCCAAAAAGATATGGGTACCTAAGGACAAAATTATATATGTAGCAGACATCTTTAGCAGCAAGGCTGAAACACCAGTCATGGTACCTGGACTCTGGATGCTCTCGACACATGACGGAAAGAAAGCATATGTTCCAAAGCCTGGAACTTAAACCTGGAGGCTACATGGGATTTTGAGGCAACCAAAGAGGGAAGATCATTGGCTCTGGAATAGTAGGTAATGGTAATCTTCCTTCTATTAATAATGTGCTGTTAGTTGATGGATTGATGCATAACCTGTTATCCATAAGTCAATTAAGTGATAACGGTTATGATATAATCTTTAATCAAAATTCATGCAAAGCTGTTAGTCAGAAAGATGGAACTATCCTGTTTAATGGAAAGAGGAAAAACAACATTTATAAGATAAAACTTTCTGAACTAAAAAGTCAGAATGTAAAATGTCTTCTTTTTGTTAACAACGAGCAATGGGTCTGGCACAGAAGATTGGGGCATGTTAGTATGAGAAGAATATCTCAGATTAACAAACTCAATCTGGTCAGAGGACTTCCTAATATGAAGTTCATCTCAGATGCTCTGTGTGAAGCATGTCAGAAAGGCAAATTTGCAAAACCTGCTCTTAAAGCTAAAAATGTTGTTTCCACCTCTAGGCCATTAGAACTTCTGCACATAGACTTATTTGGACCAGTGAAAACCGCGTCTGTTAGTGGTAAGAAGTATGGGTTAGTGATCATAGATGACTATAGCAGATGAACATGGGTAAAGTTCTTAAGACACAAGGACGAGTCACATCCTGTATTCGCTGCTTTCTGTAACCAAGTTTAGAATGAAAAGGATCTTAGAATTGTCAAAGTTATAAGTGATCATGGTGGAGAGTTTGAAAACAAAAAATTTGAAACATTTTTTAATGAAAAAGGAATTTCACATGATTTCTCTTGTCCTAAAACTCCCTAACAAAATGGAGTTGTAGAACAAAAGAACAGAACATTGCAAGAAATGGCCAGAACCATGATCAATGAGACTAACATCGCTAAGATCTTCTGGGCAGAAGAAATTAACACATCGTGTTATATTCAGAATAGAATCTCTATAAGACCTATTCTGGAAAAGACTCCATATGAACCGTGGAAGAATAAAAAGCACAACATTTCTTATTTCCATCCTTTTGGATGTACATGTTTTATTCTGAATACTAAAGATCATCTGAACAAGTTTGACTCTAAAGCAAAGAAGTGTATTATGTTAGGATACTCTGAACGCTCAAGAGGGTACAAAGTATACAATACAGAAACAAAAATTGTTGAAGAGTCAATCAGTGTTAGATTTGATGATAAGCTTGACCCTCAAAAGTCAAAGCAGAATGAATCTCTTGCTGATATAGAAGTTGAATTCACAAGTGCTGAAGGCAACACATCAGAAGTTCCCAACAGAGACGCTCCAACAATGTCAGAAGGAAATGTCACAAGAATTCCGGCACCTTCTGTTTATCAACTCCAAAAAAAGTTATCCAGAAGCAGCATAGCTCACCCAGAAGATAAGATTTTGGGAAAGAAGGATGATCCAATCAGAACAAGATCAACATTCATAAACTCTGAAGAATTCCTCATGGGATTGGTATCTCTGATTGAACCAACAACAATTGATGAAGCTCTTCTGGACAATGACTGGATTCTGGCAATGCAGGAGGAGTTAAACCAGTTCACCAGAAATGACGTATGGGATCTAGTTCTCAAACCAAAAGGATTCAACGTCATTGGAACAAAGTGGGTGTTCAGAAACAAACTGAATGAGCTAGGAGAAGTCATCATAAACAAGGCTCGACTGGTGGCACAAGGTTATAGTGAATAAGAGGGGATAGACTATACAGAAACCTTTGCTCCACTCGCCATGTTAGAATCTATCAGACTCTTAATCCCTTTTACTGTAAATAATGGCATCACTCAATATAATATGGATGTCAAAAGTGCATTCTTAAATGGTTACATTGATGAAGAGGTATATGTGCACCAACCTCCTGGGTTCGAAAATTCCAAACACGTAAAATATATTTTCAAACTAAAAAATTTACTTTATGGTCTGAAACAAGCTCCCAGAGCTTGGTACGAAAGGCTAAGTAACTTTCTATTAGAAAAGGAATTCACCAGAGGGAAAGTGGACACAACCCTGTTCTGTAAGACATTTAAGAATGACATTTTAGTTTGTCAGATTTACATAGATGACATTATTTTTGGATCTACTAAACCTTCTTTGGGAAGAGAACTCGCTAAGTGCATGCAGACAGAGTTTGAGATGAGCTTAATGGGGGAACTTAAATTCTTTCTGGGCATTCAGATCAATCAGACTCCAGAAGGAATTTACATTCACCAGAGAAAATATGTCAGAGAACTTCTGAAGAAATTTAACCATTCATAATGTAAGCCCTCAAAGACTCCAATGCATCCCACGTGCATTCTGGAAAAGGAAGAGGTAAGTAAAAAGGTAGAGCAGAAGATCTACAGAGGTATGATTGGTTCTCTCCTTTATATGACAGCTTCAAGGCCTGATATTTTATTCAGCGTTTGTTTATGTGCTAGATTCCAATCAGATCCTAGAGAATCTCACTTAACAGCAGTTAAGAAAATGTTCAAGTATCTGAAAGGTACTACTAACTTGGGTTTGTTTTATAGAAAATCCAATGAATACAGCTTAGTAGAATACTGTGATGCTGATTTTGCTGGAGATAGAGTAGAGCGTAAAAGTACTTATGGGAGCTACCAGTTTCTGGGAGACAATCTGATCTCATGGACCAGCAAGAGACAATCCATAATTGCGTTGTCAACAACATAAGCTGAATACATAGCAGCTGCTGGATGTAGAACACATATGCTCTGGATGAAAAGTCAGCTTGAAGACTTCAACATATTTGAGAGTAACATCCCTATTTTCTGTGATAATACTTCTGCTATTTGTTTATCCAGAAATTCCATTATGCATTCTAGGGCTAATCATATAGAAATAAAACATCATTTTATTAGGGATTATATTCAGAAAGGAATTCTCACTTTAAAATTTATTGACACAGACCATCAATGGGCTGATGTCTTTACATAACCCCTTTCTGAAGATAGATTCAATTTCATTCTGAAACATCTTAGCATGAAATTATGTCCAGAATAAAATGTTTTATTTGCATATTCTAACCCTTAGAATTTTATTATTTTCTATGAACATCTGATCAACTTGTCTTCAGAAGTTAGGAGTACAGTTGCCTCAGAATCTATCCATGAAGATCTGAACTTTTCATTTCAAAGATAGAGGCGTGCAATTCACACCATCAAACATCTGTCATCCTCTCACAAGCTACCTTCTGAGGCTGAACAGGTGTTCAAATTCTGAAGGGCCCAAGGCTCTGATTGGATGCATTGAGACACTTGTCAATGGTAACTGTTCAGTATCTACACGAAATCCCCTAATTTCAGGTCTTATTAATTCAGTATAATCATTACTCATTTTCTCTTTCTTACTGATTAAGTTTTCAAAAGTGTTTATAAAATCAAAATTTACTATTTCATTCACTTCTTACTGCTTTCACTATTCTCTCTCACTCTAGTTTTTCAAAAACCCTTTTCTCAGTTTTCTTCAACGAATCTGTGTGAACAATGGCATCCTCATCAAGCATCCAAAATATCAACAGTGCACCTGGTTCTTCTTCAACAAAATAATATGAGGAACCCATTAGAACACAACTCACTCCGGTCGACATCCTTGAAGTTCTATGTGAATTGATCATCGATTTTGAGAGTTTAAAGGAAAACGGGTTTGATCTGTATGAAGATGTAACGACACAGGGATGTAATAGATACTTTGATCATTTGTTGGGTCTAAGATTTCCTATTCTTGTTAAGGAATTCTGGATTCATGCTACCTCATCCAACCATCAGGTTACATCATATGTTATGAGGAAGAAGATAGTGATTACAGAAGACTTGATTGGGAAACTTATTAGGTACAATGGAGGCGGAGTCAGATGCATTGACATGGCTGACAAGTGTTCTGACCTAAAATCTATTGCTAGGGTCATTTTCACTTCTAGACAGCCATCCAACAAGATAAGAGACTTAAAAGATTATTACAAAATATGGGCTAGGATCATTCTGGGATGTATCAATCACAGGAAGCCTACAAGCTCTTCTGATTACATCAACATTGATCAGCAGTCTCTATTATATTTCATTGCAAAGAAGACCAAAATAAATCTTCCACATTTGCTCTTCTGAGAACAAGTGTGAAAGAGACAAGAGAAGAAGAAAGAACTAAGATGGATTGGATTTCTCTAGGAAGATTGATTTCAGATATTCTGATGGAAAACAGGCTGATATAACATCTGACAGAGGCTCAAGAGATCAGCACTCTGGAAGCAACTGCTGGGAAACCACTAAATGCCAAGAATCTGAAGAAAATATAGATTATTAAAAGCATTAAGAAGGAACCAACAATTGCTTGTCATAAGGTT
Organism: Vicia faba; assembly: GCA_948472305.1. Taxonomy (NCBI): domain Eukaryota; kingdom Viridiplantae; phylum Streptophyta; class Magnoliopsida; order Fabales; family Fabaceae; genus Vicia; species Vicia faba. Next base: position 1,171,372,773 of record OX451739.1, read on the forward strand.
ATCACATCTAGGAGAATCCCTCAGAAGGATTTTCCACTATTCTCCGAGATAGATGCTTCTCCAGAGATTGTGGTCAGATACCTTGAAGCTTGCAAGGAGGATGGAACTATTCCAGAAATCAACATTCGTGACTTGCACAAGGTAGCTCCAGAGGTTGCGCTGAAGAAATCCAGAAAGAGGAAGGCAGCAGGAGAAGGATCCTCTCAGAGGACACCCAAAGCTGCGAAAAAGAAAGGTAACACATCTTTTGCTTCTGTTGTAGAATCTATAGTTTTTCCAACATCTAAAACCATTCCCCCTCAACCAACAGAAAATCCCTCACCACAAACATTTGAGGATTTTGACATAGAGTTTGATCCATCTGTAACTCTTGGCAGTTTCTTAAATGAACCTCACTCCCCCAATCTAAATCCAGAACAAAATCAACCAGAACTTGGAAGAGTTCTCTCTGATATTGAATTATTTGATCAAGACTTTCACTCACCAATCCCAGAAAATCCAAATATCCAGTCTCAACAACCAGAAAATCCATAGCCACACTCTCTACAATCAGAACATCAAAACCTCAACCAGAAAATGAAAACCCTCTCACTCCTCAATCTGAAAATCCAAATTCTGAAACACCTGAACCAGAAAATCAACACGCTATCGCAAACCAATCAGAAGACTCCCTTACAGACTCTGATACCACTACCCCAATTCCTGGAATAACAGAACCTCTTATGGTTCGTTTACCTCTTTCCATCCACGATATTCCAGAAATACCTTCACCATATGATTCCACACCACCAAACACTCCTCACTCACCAATCCTGATTTCTGATTCTCCTACTCCCTCACTAATTAACCGTCCAATTGATCATATCAGAACTGTCATTGATCTAGAAGCGCTGAACCATCTAGCTTCTACCTCAAATAAAATTGCCATTCCCAAACCCAAACCAACCTTAACCAAATCAGATGTTGGTAAGAACTTGTTGATTTTTGAAACAGAAATACAAGAATGGGTTACTTCTTTGAAGCAAGAAAGTCAAGAGATTTCTAATCTTGCTGCTTCTGACTCTCTTTGGGATAGATTCAGAAAATGGTTCAGCTCTGAATCCCAGAGGCTGAAAGAATTAAGCTATGAGATGGCTCAGTAGAACTCCAGTGATCAGCTGAAAGCCTTCAAAGACCAAGTTCTAAGTCACTAGGACAAGAAAGAAATTCTTCTGCTGGAAAATGCTCCCTGGAAAGAGCACCAACCTTCAGAAACCACTGAACCAAGTTCTGATAGTCATCCTCTGACTATTGCTCCAGAAAAGGAAATTGCAACAAAAGAAGTAGTTAAATCAGAAGAGGTTGAAGAATGCTCTAAATAACATGCAACCTCTGAGGATACACCAGCTACGTCTCTAGTCATGCAAACTCTGGAAGAGTTGAAGAAGGAGAATGCTTTAATCCACACAAGGTTGGATAAGCAAGAAGACACAAACAAAGAGATAAGGGATACATTGGAAAAGCAAGAAGATACAACAAAAGAAATCAAGGATATTCTGGGAAAGCAGGAAGAATCAAGCACTCAGATTAAGAGCTTGCTGGAAGCGTTGTTCACACGACTTCCCCCTCCATCTTAGATTTTCTTTAACTTATATTCTGTATTCTTCATCTTATCCTTTGTTTCTGGAAAATGTCATTGCAATCTGTTTTCAATACAAATCATCATCTTTTTTACTCTGATTATATTGCTTTTTATACCTGACAAAAAGGGGAGAACGTAAGATATTTTCAATAACAGTATACCGCGACAAAGTCTCAAACATTCTGAATATCTTAACTTCTATTTTTCTTTGAAAGCATGAACAGGAACATATTCTGATAAAAACAGAAGGAGATGCATCAAAAGCTCTGATGAGAAGGAACTTTAGGGAAGTAATTCATCTCTATCTGAGTACTCAACTCATGGGGAGACTCTCTTAAGCTTTTTGTTCTGTATATTTTTTATTGAAAATCCTAGTTTTTGTCATCATCAAAAAGGGGGAGATTGTTAGAACATAGTTTGATTCTACAACCCTTATAAGAGTTTTGATGATAACAAACACAAAGAACAAATATGCACTCTAAACTTGTGTTGTATGTTGTACAGAAGTTCTGACTAAAACAACATCAGAAGTTAAGCCACAAAAGCTTTCAAGCTGAGTAATCAGAATGTTCTGAAGAATGATGATCAGAATCTGCACTAAAGTAATAGATATTCTGATTCTGAACATATTTCAAACGCGCCAACAGATCCGCATGTCTCTGAGTTATCAAAGTTCTGAAGTAAAGTAGCATGCAAGATTCCCAAGTTCTGAAGCGTTACTTTTCCATTAAGACAGTATCATATGCAACGACTTAATTCAGACAAGAATCTTCTCAGTATGGAAAGTGCATTAAGTATCCATTATCACGTTTCAATTTGGACAAATTTCCACGCCTATATAAACAAGCTCAAAGGGTAAATCGTTGACAATTTTCTTACGGCTCCTCCATACAATCTCAAAAAGCTGCAAATATTCATATTCATCCAATATTCAAAGTGTGTAATACATCACAGTAGTGATACAGTTTTTGTAACGAAAAACACATAGTACACAATAAAATTTTCTTTGATTAAGATATTTTTCCTTGAGATAAACTGGGCTGTGGTTATACTCAAGAAGACTTTGGCATTTGTCAAAGTAGATTTGTAATCTATTTGATTAGTGAATTAAGTCCTTGTTGGAGAGAGGCGAAATCACCTTGGCGGGTGGTCTGGAGTAGTTTGAGATCAAGTGAACCAGGATAAAAATCTTGAGTCTATTGCTTTTGATTTTTAAGTTTCAATTTAACCCCCCCATTCTTGTGTTTTTCACTTCTCCAGTTCTTAGTCAAAACCCTAGTTTGTAGCTTTAGTGTTTCAGAGGTGATTTTGTTTGATCAATTCCTTGAGAATACTTGAGCATTGGAGATATTTTGTGAAATGTCTTGAGAAAAGAGATGGAAAATTTTGGGGTACAACAATTGCCCCTGTTCAATCTTCTTAAACCTGAATAGGTAGATTGGCGAGTGTGATACGGTGGGAAGAACTGACTGTTTTTTTTGGAATGCTGGTTTGCATTTTGCGTTTGTGTTTGCAAAATGTCGCGGTAAGCAAGAGTCACCATAGACTTTTATTTTATCCAACAAGGAAAGGAAAAAAGCACAGAAAAATTCCTTTTTCGAGATATTTCTCGGGTTCGGGGGGGTAGATTATAGAAAGGGAAGGTGTTAGCACCCTTTCTATCCGTGGTTATCCACAGGCTCTTAGGTACTTGCTCAATTGTTTTCAAAATTGCTTTCTTTGTGCTCGTGGGTTTGAAAAAAGTTTTTGTTTTGAAACTTCGATTTAACTCTTGCTTTTGTCCTCAAGAGCGTATGAAGTGTTTTGAAAACTTTGTTTGGAAAGGAGTGTAAGTATGAAAAAGATTTTTTTTTGAAAGAGAAAGTATCTAAGAACCCTCTACCTACTCGAAAAAGGAATTGTTCTATGCTAATTTCCTTTAGACAATGCTATCCTACTATTGATGAGTAGGTAGCACCATCGTTGGAGTTTAAGGGTCAATTCGGATGAAGGACATACAATCACTAAAGTAATGTTAGGATGCCTTAGCGGTAACCCTAATGTCCTAGATCATTTTTTTGAGGCAATAATATCCGAGGCAACCGTTTCGAGGCGACTATGATCTTTTAGACAAGAGGGCGACCTCTAAAACGACCTATAATTAATGACCGTGTACGAAGGCAACCAAGTGTGGTGTACCCTAAGAGTGTGTATGTGCGAGTGTGTCGTTTTCAGTTTATTTTTATCTTTGTACATGTTAAAGGTGATCTAATTTGATTTTAAGATTAACATTCAGTCTTGTCATGCATCCCTATTATCAAACATCTAACATTTATAATTTGCGGAAATAAAATGCGGAATTTTAAATTACAAGGCGTCAGGTATTTACATCGCCAAAGACAAACCATTTGAAAAATAAAATAAAGCGATAAAAATAGTTAAATGTCCTATTTAACTATTACAATCCGGAAGCAGGTACATTAATATGATGAAAATAAATAAAGCACGCGGGAAATTAAATCGAGTGCGAATTTTAGGGTTTTGACCCTTTTGGAAAGAAAATGTGTCTTTTGATTTTTTGTTGTTTTTAAATTAAGAAAGAAATTAAACCTAAATTAATTACTACATTAAATTAAATAAATTAATAAAATGAAAAATAAAATATTTTTGGAGTTTTTGATTATTTAGGAAAGAAATTAAAAATGATTAAATTAATGGTTAAAAACTAGTTAAGTCTAATTAATTTTATTTATTTTACAAAAGGAATTAAAGTTTTCTAATTAAAACCTAATTAATTAATAAAGTTATTAAGAAAAATAAAAGTTTAAAATTTGATTTGAAATAAAAAATATTTTTTGTGATTTTATTTAATAAAAAAGGAATTTTGTGATTGGTTAGAAATTAAATAAAATAAAATAAAGTACATAAAATAATTAAATAAAATATAAAGGGAATGAGGAATTGGGCCTGTTTTTGTGGTGTGAGTAGCAATTCCTTGGCCCATTAGTATTGACCTTTTTGACTTTCTGGAATCCAATATGCATGCATTGACCTGGACTATGGTGGACCTCCAACTTTTGACCACCAGATTTGGCCCTTGGCCATCTGGCATTTGGATGGATGAAGGCGCATGGTAGGCTGCAAGCTTGAGCACGCATGGGAATACCTGAAAACCAAAATTATTGAGAAAGTGGGGGACCTGGGATTTGAACCCAGGTCCTGAAGGGGATTGCACTACTCGCTTTGCCACTACACCACATTGTTTCAATTGTTATTATAATATAAACTAATAATATTATATGAAAAACAAAATAATTGCCAGAAAAAACAAAAAGCGCGCGTGATATTTGAATTGGCCAGTGGATGGATGCCACGCATCATCCCTGACCTCCCAACCGTGGCTAAAAGTCTCATCACCTATACCAACGGACAAGAGTCCGTAGCTACAAGCTTGCTCGTCTCAAAAATCCTTCTCAGGCCAAAAAAATGAATTCCAAGGGCATGGTTGTATTCGTCTCACCCTCTCGGTCACAACCATACCCTTCATGGAGGTCAATTGTTCCTGAAATAAAAACACCCAAAAACAAGAACCGGACCCTAACAATGGTGGTTCTTCATATAAGCCAGATAAATGCAATTGAATATTATGAAAAGCTTGGAAATGCTCTTGTGATCACAAATATGCCATTAGTTTTCTTAAATGATGCAAGAATAATTTAAATCAAAACCAAGAACAGGGGTGACTATCGTGTGACTTACAGTGTGTTAGGGCGTATGGAAATGCTTGGTTTTGATCCAGGTAGCTTGTGTGAATGCCCAGGAAGCGATTGGAACAAGTCTCGTGTCCTGAAACTGCCTCTAACTTGGACTTTGATCTCTCACTTTTTTGTGAATTTTTTCAATTCTTGTTCTGCCTTTCTCAACACTTTCCAACCTTGATTTCGTATGCTTTTGCTTGCTTATGTAATGTGTACTGCATTAGGGTAAAAAACATGGACCAAATCCCTCCAAATTAATGCACATGAATGTGATTTGATCTCCATTGAAAACCTTCCAAATTTGATTTGATTTGGATATTTTTGCACATGATTTGATTTGATACGAATTTGATGATGATAATTGCTGAATGTGGAGTGTGGGCAATGATGAAAACTCAAATCAAGTGGAAAAGAATGGGCCCATTTGACAACATTTGAAGTTTTGGGGATAGTTGACTTTTGGCAATTTTGCAAAAAAGTCTAACTTCAACAATGCATAACTTCTTCAATTTTGACCTTTTGGAAGTGTTCACGGACTTTCTAGAAAGATTGAGATGTCCTATAACCAACCCTTTTTGTCTCATCTCATTTTGATATTCCATGCTCAAGTTATAAGCTTTGGCAAAAAAAGGTGTTTTTGTTGACTTTCAAAAATGACCTATAATGTCCAAATTCATAACTTCTTGTGAGTGCATTTTTTGATCTTGGGGTATGAAGATGGATTGTAGGAAATTTCATACTATTCAAAATGAGCTTTGGATGGGTCATTTCTCATAAAGTATGAGAAAGTTATGCTTGGTCAAAGTTGTGTTGACTTTTCCTACAAAACCCTAATTTAGCAACTTTTGAGTCTTGATGAATTTTGAGCAATCCTTGATGAATTATGATAAAACATTGATCTAATGATTAAATATACTTAAAAATTAGAATGTTGACAAAAAATCTTGAAGTTTGACTGTATATAGGTCACAGTTGACTTTTGCCCTAGCACACTCGATTTTTGGACCCTTTGAGCAATTGACTGAGCAAAATTCCTCTGCAAGGCTTGAAATTTGACATGGATGATCTTGGGAGCATATTAGGACATTGGGGAGCACTTGAGGTAATTTGGACTCAAGGATCTTGATGCAACACAAAACCCTAATTTGGGGTAGACTGCCTTAGGAGAGAGCTTGGCTGACCAACTCTTGAGCTATCTTGAGCAACTTGGAGATTTTTCTTACAATGTATTGAGAAATATGGGAGGGAAAATTTTGGGGTACAACAACTGCCCCTGTTCAATATTCTTAAACCTGATGATGTAGATTGGTTTTGGAGCCTTTCGTGATCCGAAGGTGGAAGATGATTGAACACTAGAGTGCCCAGAAATTTGCACTCGCATGAAGTGGTATCAGCCTTATGATGTCGGGAATGGGCTTACAGATGCCATTTGGAGATTGATGAAGGGAGGATAGGCTTAAAGATTCCATCTGCAGGAGTGTCAATCGCATAAGAGATTCCTTAGCGAGAGCTCGTATACCTGTTATTGTAGAAGATTCCGCTGGGGAAGTCTAATTTTGTTGAGATTTAGGAACTTGCCTGTACTTCAACTACGAGAACATCTCTGCTGAGTTTTAAGAACTTGTCTGTAATCAACTAGGGGAAAACATCTTCATCGAGATTTAAGAACTTGCCCGTAATTCAACTGAGAGAACTCTGCTGAGATTTAGGAACTCGTCTGTAATTCAACTGGGGGGGAAACATCTTCATCGAGATTTAAGAACTTGCCCGTAATTCAACTGAGAGAACTCTGTTGAGATTTAGGAACTCGTCTGTAATTCGATGGAGGAATTTTATCGATATTTAGAACCTTATCTGTAATTCAACCGAGGATAATTCAGTTGAGATTTAAGAACCGGTCAGCACTTCGACTGAGGGAAACATCTTCATCGATTTAGGACTTGTCTGTAATTCAACCGAGGATAATTCTGTTGAGATTTAAGAACTCTCAATAATTCGACGGAGGAACTTTACCGAGACTTAGGACCTTATCTGTAATTCAACCAAGGATAATTTAATTGAGATTTAAGAACCGGTCAACACTCCGACTGAGGGAAACATCTTCATCGAGATTTAGGACATGTCTGTAATTTAACGGAGGATAATTCTGTTGAGATTTAAGAACTGTCAGTAATTCAACGGAGGAGATTGTCGAGATTTAGAACCTTATCTGTAATTCAACTGAGGATAATTCGGTTGAGATTTAAGAACCGGTCAGTACTTCGACTGAGGGAAACATCTTCATTGAGATTTAGGACTTGTCTGTAATTCAACCGAGGATAGTTCCGTTGAGATTTAAGAACTGTCAGTAATTCGACGGAGGAACTTTGCCGAGATTTAGAATCTTATTTGTAATTCAACTGAGGATAATTCTGTTGAGATTTAAGAACCGGTCAGTACTTCGATTGTGGTAAAAGCTTCATAGCTTTTGATTTTTTATGAGAATCTAACCGCATCCTTCCTGAAAAGTAAAGGTTAGTCGTATGTAATGCATGATATGTATCAAACAATGATGTTCTCAAAATAAATGAGATTGTGTTGTATGATGCGTATATGCATGTGTCATGATGTATGAAAATGTAATATTTTCAGTTGGGAAAAATAAATCCCGGATAGCTGCTGGAGAAAAGAGTTGAATTCTTCATTTCCGCTGGAGATGGCGAACGAAGATGATTGCAAGAATAAACCTGCAGGAGAGGATAACTCCGTTTGGGAATAAACTGATGAGGAGATTACTCTGTGGGAAAAGATGCTCTATAGAGGATTCCACCGATAAATTCCGCTGAGGATGAATTATCGTTGTTGGTGATACTGAATCCTGTTGGGGATAGACTTCTTGTTTGTAAAGGGAAAGGACTCCGCTGGGGGATGATCTTTCAATTGCGACTTCACTGGGGATAACCTTTTTAGACTCTAATAGGGATAATCCTTTGAGTTCTGCTGGGGACAATCTTCCAAAGTCTAATGGGGATGACTCTCCAAATTCCACTGGGGAAGTTTTTTCAGACTGCGCTGAGAAAAATTTCAAACTCCACTGGGGATATTTTGTATTCTTGTCGGGGAATATTCTTATAATCCGATGGGGAATATTAAGACCTTTCAGTGCTGATGGTAAATAAACTCTGCTTGGGGAGAGTATTATCGATTCGTTCACAGTTGCAACTCTCAGATGGGGAGAGTTAACATTACTGTCATACTCTGCGGGGAATGAATGTATCTTGGTCATATTCTTCAGCTGAATCTACCTTTGTATCTGGTGGACCGAGCAACTCTACAGTTTGGACATTTCTCATTTGCCCCTGTTTTTGATATTACCAGTAATGGTCTTTTGTTTCGCATGTAAATATTCATGAGCAACAATTAATGTCAAATGCATATATCAAAAATGAACACTGGATGTTCTTTGCAAAACAAAATAGAAAAAGGAAAAATAGTTTGAAATTTCTCTGAAAATGAATTGTATTGATTTTAAAGTTTGGCCTGTAAATAGGTGTTTTTGTACAAGAGGTTGATGTCCTAGTAAGAGAACGCTGCCGAATAACAGAGTTTATACAATTTGTGAAAACAAAGAAAAACAGCTATGTGAATAATCCCACTGGGTTCCAACTCTGCTATTGCCCTTATGTCCTCAAGCATCTCATCACTTTGCTACTGGTTGAAGGTAGATCAAATTGATTAGTGCCGTCCGAGCTTGATAGTCGATACCGAAGTCTGGTTGCAAGATGATCCAATGAGACATAGTGTTACGCTTTGATCCCTAATTTTTGCCTGGACCGCCCTTTCGAGTTTTTAGTCCACCGGGATACCCTTTTCTTGCCCAAGCCGCCTTTTCAGGTTTTCGACTTGCCGGGTGTACAATTTTATTTCATTTTCATCCCTTATTTTGCCCGAACCCTTTTGGTTTGCCGGGAAGCCCTTATTTTTGCCTAGGCCAGTCGACCTAGCGGGTCGTTGATTATGCGTAGTATTTTTTCACTATGTCTGCATTGACGGGGTGAGGAAGGTCGTCACCATCCATGGTGGTTAAAATCATAGCTCCTCCTGAGAAAACATTCTTAACCACAAATGGCCCTTCGTAAGTAGGGGTCCATTTCCCCCTGGGATCACCTTGAGGTAAGATAATGCGCTTGATTACCAGATCCCCAACTTGATAGTCTTGTCGTCTAGCTTTCTTGTTAAATGCCTTGATCATCCGTTTTTGATACGTCTGACCATGACAAATAGCAGTAAGTCTTTTCTCGTCGATTAAGTTCAGCTGATCAAGCCGTGTCTAAATCCAGTCATCTTCGCTCAAACTTGCATCCTTCATAATCCGAAGAGAGGGTATCTGAACTTCAATGGGTAAGACATCCTCCATGCCATATACCGAGGAATAGGGTGTTTCCCCTGTTGACGTCCGTGCTGAGGTACGGTACCCATGAAGAGCGAACGGTAACATCTCGTGCCAGTCTTTATATGTCACTGTCATCTTCTGCACAATCTTTTTAATGTTCTTATTAGCCACTTCAACAACCCCATTCATCTTCGTCCGGTAGGGAGAAGAGTTGTGATGTTGTATCTTGAACTGTTTGCAGAGCTCGGTGATCATTTTATTATTGAGATTCGTACCATTATCCGTAATGATCCTCTCTGGTATACCATATCGACAAATCAGATGGTGCCGAATGAACCGTGCTGTGACGTTCTTGGTCACTGTAGCAAAGGAAGCTGCTTCAACCCACTTTGTAAAGTAATCAATTGCTACCAGGATAAAACGATGCCCGTTAGATGCCGTAGGTCTGATCTCGCCGATCATGTTGATGCCCCACATTGCAAAAGGCCAAGGAGCTGTCTAGATGTTCAGAGGTACTGGAGGTATGTGCACCTTATCAGCATAGACTTGGCCATTGTGATAGGTCCGAGAATGCTGATAACAGTCAGCTTCAATAGTGGACCAATAATATCCTTCCCGTAGGATTTTCTTTGCCATGGTGTGTCCACTGGAATGAGTCCCGAAACTACCTTCATGTAAATCTACCATGATCCTTTCTGCCTCATTCTTATCCATACAACGCAGTAAGGTTGAATCATGGTTACGCTTGTAAAGAATACCATTGCTGATTAAGAACTTCGCCGCGAACCTCCTCAGAAACTTCTTATCATTAACACATGCACCCTCGGGGTACTCCTGAGCTTCAAGATACCTCTTTACCTCATGGAACCAGGGCTTATCTGCTACCTCTTCAGTCTCAATATCACAGCAATGTGCAGGTTCATCCAACCTTTCAATGGTAATCCGGGGAGCTTTGTTGTCCCAATTGACTTTGAACATAGAAGACATCGTAGCCAGCGCGTCCGCTAACTGATTCTCCTCTCTAGGGAAGTGTTCAAAAGTTATCTCCTCGAAATGCGGAAGCAACGTCAACACATACTCCTTGTAAGGAATAAGATTTAGGTGTTTCGTATCCCACTCGCCTTTGATCTGACTGATCACGAGAGCGGGATCTCCGAAAACACTTAAGAACTTAATCCTTAGGTCGATTGCTGCTCGAAGCCCCATGATGCATGCTTCATACTCCACCATGTTGTTGGTGCAGTTGAAACATAGTCGGGCGGTAAATGGAGTATGGGAGCCTTTAGGAGATATGATCACGGCGCCAATGCCATTACCCAAAGCGTTTGAAGCTCCATCAAAGTACATAGACCATCGGGATCCTTCCTCAGGTCCTTCATCCGGTCCAGGTGTCTCACAGTCAGTCACTATCATGATATTCTCATCCGGGAATTCAAAGTTCATAGACTGGTAATCATCCACTGCCTGATGTGCCAAATGGTCTTCCAATACACTTCCCTTGATTGCCTTTTGGGTTGTATATTGGATGTCATACTCAGTCAAGATCATCTGCCATCTTGCTATTCTTCCGGACAAAGCAGGGTTTTCAAAGATATACTTGATTGGGTCCATCTTTGATATCAATAAAGTGGTGTGAGCCAGCATATACTGTCTCAGCCAGCGAGCAGCCCATGCCAAAGCGCAACAAGTTTTCTCAAGCAACGAGTATCGGGTCTCGCAGTCGGTAAACTTTTTGCTAAGGTAATAAATAGCATGCTCTTTTCGGCCAGACTCGTCATGCTGCCCCATCACGCACCCCATTGAATTATCGAGTACTGTCAAGTATAAGATCAAAGGTCTCCCTTCAACTGGAGGCATCAGAATATGTGGCTCTTGGAGATACTCCTTGATTCTTTCGAAAGCGTCCTGACATTCATCGTTCCATCTCACCACTTGATCTTTCTTCAGTAATTTGAAGATTGGTTCACAAGTAACAGTCAGATGCGAGATGAACCGGGCAATATAGTTCAAACGTCCCAGAAAGCCTCTGACTTCTTTTTCTATTCGGGGAGCTGGAATTTCCTGTATAGCCTTCACCTTTGCAGGGTCCACTTGAATACCTTTATCGTTTACGATGAAACCCAACAGCTTACCAGATCTCACCCCGAAGGTGCACTTGTTCGGGTTTAACCTCATCTTGTACAACTTCAACCTGTCAAAAAGCTTCTGAAGATGGTCAAGATGTTCTTCCTCAGTCTGGGATCTTGCAATCATGTCATTGACGTATACCTCAATCTCATGATGGATCATGTCATGGAACAAAGCGACCATGGCACGCTGAAAAGTTGCCCCAACATTCTTCAAACTAAAAGGCATGACCTTGTAGCAAAAGGTACCCCATTGAGTAACAAAGGTTGTCTTCTCCATGTCTTCGGGAGCCATTTTAATCTGATTATAATCGGAGAAACCATCCATAAAGGAGAAGACCTTATGCTGTGCGGTGTTGTCAACCAGAACGTCGATATGAGGCAGAGGGAAATCATCCTTGGAGCTCGCCTTGTTCAGATCCCTATAGTCAACACACATCCGAACCTTACCATCCTTCTTCGGCACTGGAACCACGTTGGCCTCCCACTGCGGGTAAGAAGTAACTGCTAGAAAACCGGCGTCAAATTGTTTCATAACCTCACCCTTGATTTTCTCAGACATCTCTGGGCGCATTCGACGAACCTTTTGTTTCATTGGATGACAGTCTTCCTTGGTAGGCAGGCGGTGAACCACAATATCGGTATCCAACCCAGGCATATCTTCATAAGACCAGGCAAAGATCTCTACATAGTCACACAACATCTGAATTAGTAGTTGCTTAACACTAGGCTCCAGATTTGCAACGATCTTGACCTCTTTCTTGTCTACCTCTGTACCCATATTTATTGTTTCCACTGGCTCTTCATGCGATTGTATAGCCCTCTCTTCCTGAAGTAACAGTCTAGCAAGTTCACTAGGCACTTCACAATCATCTTCACCTTCGTCTTCGGCTAAGTTTATCAGACTTTCAAAGTCATAACTGGCAGTAGCAGAGTCGTTATCAGTGGGATCCAGAGCGGATGTAGACCTGTATATGTGAGTGTGTGTAAAATAGCTATTTTGCAATATGTAATAAAAGAAAAACAAGGAGCGCAAAATTTGAAATGCAAGAAACATCCAATGCTTTTATTAATCATATATGTAGATGACACACATAAAGCCCTCACAAACAAAGCCACGGTGCCTCGGGCAAGACACCGGGCCATAAAGTTTAAAACATTGTCTGTTACAAATACAAAACAAAAGTCTCATTACTGGGTAATATAAGAAACTGGAATAGAATCCTTCGCTATCCAATTGCTCAAGCCACCGTTGGTAGTGGGGTATATCCAGCTGTCAATATCAAACTCTTCATCATCATCTTCCCCAATAGCATTTACTCCCGCATCATGTTTCAGCATAGGAGCTGTTATGACATTAGGCTTTCCTGGACCTTCAAATTCAATCTCCTTAGCTTCAATCAGATCCTGTACCTTATTCTTCAAGACCCAACAATCATTCATATTGTGCCCCGGGCTATCGGAGTGAAAAGCACATCGGGCGTTTGGATTGTACATCGGTGACGTTGTATTGGGATTCTTCGGGGCCTTCTTCGGAATCACCAAGTTGGTCTTCAATAACTGCGGCAGAATCTGAGACAGGGTCATAGGGAGCTGAGTGAATTGTCTTCGTGGCCTCTCGGCTCTTGGCTGATTGTTGTGTTGTGCGGCAACTGTTGGTCTTGATATAACAACCGCATTGACTGCTTGGCGGTGTTCAGGTCTATTATGGCTCTTTGAACTGTAAACAACACTGGACTCCTTCTTAAAAGGTTTCTTCTTGGTGCTTGACGAAGCACCCTTTTGTATCTTTCCAGATTTGATACCGGCCTCAATTCTTTCCCCGGTCATGATCAACTTTGTAAACCCGAACGATGAACTTCCAATCAGATGGTTGAAATACAGACCCGACAAGGTCCCTAGAAACATATCCACTAGCTCCCTATCTTCCAAGGGAGGTTGCACTCTACCAGCAAGGTCCCTCCACTTCTGAGCATAATCTTTGAAACCTTCGCCTACACCCATAGACATACCCTGGAGTTGGGTACGCGTGGGAGCGAGGTCGGCATTGTATTGGCACTGCTTGTAGAAAGTAGCAGCCAAATCTTCCCAATTACGAATACTAGCCCCTTCCAGCTGGTAAAACCATTCAAGTTGAGTCCCTGAGAGACTGTCTTGAAAGAAGTGGATCCAGAGATTCTTGTCAGCGGTGTATGGATGAATTTTTCTAACATACGAATGGAGGTGCAGCCTCGGACAAGAAACTTCGTCGTATTTAGCAAAGGCTGGTGCTCTAAATTTGTGGGGAATCACCACCCCAGACGACAAACCCAGATCACCAAAGTCCAACCCAGGGACCTTCTGGATCTCCATGGCACTTAACCGGTCTTCAAGCTATTTATACATATCCTCAGCCAGAGGATACTGGTCTTCGTCAAAGTCAGTCTCATGATCAGATACCATAGGGCTAGGAACCCTCCTTTCTTCTTGGTTTTCTCCCCCTCAATATGAGTGGGATAAATTGACTTCATCTCGCAGCCTGTTTCCAAACCTGTGACCCATGTTCAGGAGGACTGTCTTCTTCTTCTTCTTCTTCTTCTTCTTCGTATCCTTCAAGATAAGGGTCTGCAGATCTTGCTGACCCTTAGCCAAACTCATGAACAATTCCTAGAACTGGGCATTTTGAGCTTGCAGAGCCTTGATGGCTTGTTCAGTTGATGTTTCAGAAGACATGACGCTGAAATAAACAGAGAAGAAGATGAGAAACCTGTAAGGGTACCTGTTATGAAGTGCATGGGAATGATATGTGTATGATATGATTTCAAAGACTTTAGGGATTCAAATTCGTAAACCAAAATGTAACACACTTTTATTAGATAAACTTTGAATTTAATTGTTCAACAGATGCCTTTTAAGGCGTTACAAGAAAGGAAAACTGAAAAGTAAATCAAAACTAGAAATGACAAAAGACAATCAGCGCTCCCATGGCCGTTTCCCTTTGGTGCTGACATAGTCGTTGAGGATCTACTCATTCTCTAGTTGCCTTGTCAACTTCAGGATCTTCCGCTCTTGCTCGTGATACTTTTCTCTGTAAGTATCTCGCTCTTCTGTTAGCTGCATCCAGGACCTCTTCAATGCCCCTATGTTAGTAGGCATGTATGGATGGAGGATGGTAGGAGGAACCCCTTCTTCATTAGTAACCTCAACAATTATAGGCAAGACGACTTCGTACGACATTCCCAACTTTTGGGCACGGATACGAACCCACCGAAGATATGGTTCCATTGGAAGAGAAGTCTTCGCACCAGCTCGTGCGGATCAGATCTGTGTACTCTATCCCAAGCTCGTATGAACCTGCGGCGTTGCTCGTTACTATCCCCTTGGAAGTCAAAGACAATACTTGGCATTAGCAACTCATGAGGTCCTCCCCTCCTAGCTCGCCCAAACTGACGTAAGGCCAAACATGGATTATAGGTGATTCCTCCATGGGTTCCTAGTAGTGGAACATTGGGGTATTCCCCACAGTGATCAATAATAGCCACGTCTTCCATGCCTTTAATAGTCCAAATGATGTCATTATGAGAGAGAGACATAACCCTGTAGGCCCAACCCATGCCTTCCTTGTTCTTCAAAACTGATTTGGGGAGGTGAGAAATAATCCACCTCGCCAGCAATGGTGCACCACTCATAAGGGTTCCCCGTTTCCGAGCAGTACGGGCATAAAGAGAGTGCAAAATGTCACCCAAGAGAGTGGGTACCAGATTACGGGATATGAAGATCTTCACCGCATTCACATCGACGAAAGCATCTGAGTTTGGAAATAAAACCAGACCATAAATAAGAAGATCCAGGATGTCCTCGAACGCCTAAAAGTCTAAACTGTCCCAGAACTGATTAGCCCGATCAACCAAGAACTTAGTCAAAAAGCCTTTTGTCCCACTTCGAGTTTCCCAATTAGACATTACTTCGGCCTTTGTCAGATGGAGGGCTGAAGCAATCTCTTCCGGCCTAAGGACTTTCTCCCAACCTGTGAACGGGGTCTGCTCCAGAATAGAGATACCAAGTAGATCATAGAACTCTTCCAAGTTAGGGACCAACTGGTAGTCTGGAAAAGTAAAGCAGTGGTACAGTGGATCAAAGAACTGGACTAAGACACTCATCAATTGTTCATCCATATTGGAGGTGACCAAACCAAGGAGGTGCCCACGTCTTTTGATAAAGGAGGTAGTATCTGGAACTTTTGCAACCAATTCCTTAAGCTGAGCTGGAATCTGGACAAAGTTGATCCGAATAGTGTTTCTACGCATGGGTGCCATGACCTACAAAACAGAACAAAGATGAATCCCCTCTGTCTTTGAAATGGGTTAGTCCAATGCAAGATGCATGCAATGTCATGATGCATGATGTCATGATAGAAAACACACCACAAGTATCCACAAATAGCAAACATGGTAAGGGCACACAAGTCATACAGATAATCCTTAGATTTCAGGTTGGCAAGGAGCTTAGGTACTACCCTCTTTCAGTTCAGTTGGTTCAAACCTGTCCTAGAAATAGTAACCGGGTTCTAGAGGATCTCAATATCACTGACCACCCTCGATCGGTCATAATTCCAGTTTAGCAACCTTTTCTTGCAGCCGGAATCATCGCGAGAGTTTGGTCTCAATGAGTGTAGCATACTGCTACTGTTCTATGGCCAAGTTGGTCAATTATAGGTGCTAAGGTCAGTTGGTGCTTAATGACCCCTTAGAAGACCCATATTCTCCTCGTTGTGCCACAAGGGATATCGATACAAGCTAAAGTGCCACACCAACGTAGCTACTGCTTCAACCGTATCAGTTTACGCTGTACAATTCCCTCATAGTTTATTGCTACTTACCTAAAGGGTATTCCCCAGATCCGGGTTAGGATCTATAGTAACTCCGATACAAGCCCACAAATATAAATCATACAAGTCAAGCAATTAAAAACAATATGAACTATTCCTAAGGTACACCCCACTTATAAGCGTCCCCGGCAGACTCGCCAGTTCTGTGATACGGTGGGAAGAACTGACTATTTTTTTGGAATGCTGGTTTGCGTTTTGCGTTTGTGTTTGCAAAATCTCGCGGTAAGCAAGAGTCTCCACCGAATTTTATTTTATCCAACAAGGAAAGGAAAAAAGCACAGAAAAACTCCCTTTTCAAGATATTTCTCGGGTTCGGGGGGTAGATTATAGAAAGGGAAGGTGTTAGCACCCTTTCTATCCGTGGTTATCCACGGGCTCTTAGGTACTTGATCAATTGTTTTCAAAATTGCTTTCTTTGTGCTTGTGGGTTTGAAAAAAGTTTTTGTTTTGAAACTTCGATTTAACTCTTGCTTCAGTCCTCAAGAGCGTATGAAGTGTTTTGAAAACTTTGTTTGGAAAGGAGTGTAAGTGTGAAAAAGATTTTTTTTTGAAAGAGCAAGTATCTAAGAACCATCTACCTACTCGAAAAAGGAATTGTTCTATGCTAATTTCCTTTAGACAATGCTATCCTACTATTGATGAGTAGGTAGCACCATCGTTGGAGTTTAAGGGTCAATTCAGATGAGGGACATACGATCACTAAACAATGTTAGGACGCCTTAGCGGTAACCCTAATGTCTTAGATCATTTGTTTGAGGCAACAATATCCGAGGCAACCGTTTTGAGGCGACTATGATCTTTTAGACAAGAGGGCGACCTCTAAAACGACCTATACTTAATGACCGTGTACGAAGGCAACCAAGTGGGGTGTACCCTAAGAGTGCGTATGTGCGAGTGTGTCGTTTTCAGTTTATTTTTATCTTTGTACATGTTAAAGGTGATCTAATTTGATTTTAAGATTAACATTCAGTCTTGTCATGCATCCCTATTTTTAAACATCTAACAATTTTAATTTGCGGAAATAAAATGCGGAATTTTAAATTACAAGGCGTCGGGTATTTACATCGCCAAAGACAAACCCTTTGAAAAATAAAATAAAGCGATAAAAATAATTAAATGTCCTATTTAACTATTACAATCCGGAAGCAGGTACATTAATATGATGAAAATAAACAAAGCGCGCGAGAAATTAAATCGAGTGTGAATTTTAGGGTTTTGACCCTTTTGGAAAGAAAATGTGTCTTTTGGTTTTTTGTTGTTTTTAAATTAAGAAAGAAATTAAACCTAAATTAATTACTACATTAAATTAAATAAATTAATTAAATGAAAAATAAATTATTTTTGGAGTTTTTGATTATTTAGGAAAGAAATTAAAAATGATTAAATTAATGGTTAAAAACTAGTTAAGTCTAATTAATTTTATTTATTTTACAAAAGGAATTAAAGTTTTCTAATTAAAACCTAATTAATTAATAAAGTTATTAAGAAAAATAAAAGTTTAAAATTTGATTTGAAATAAAAAATATTTTTTGTGATTTTATTTAATAAAAAAGGAATTTTGTGATTGGTTAGAAATTAAATAAAATAAAATAAAGCACATAAAATAATTAAATAAAACATAAAGGGATTGAGGAATTGGGCCTGTTTTTGTGGTGTGAGTAGCAATTCCTTGGCCCATTAGTACTGGCCTTTTTGACTTTCTGGAATCCAGTATGCATGCATTGACCTGGACTATGGTGGACCTCCAACTTTTGACCACCAGATTTGGCCCTTGGCCATCTGGCATTTGGATGGATGAGGGCGCATGGTAGGCTGCAAGCTTGAGCACGCATGGGAATACCTGAAAACCAAAATTATTGAGAAAGTGGGGGACCTGTGATTCGAACCCAGGTCCTGAAGGGGATTGCACTAATCTCTTTGCCACTACACCACATTGTTTCAATTGTTATTATAATATAAACTAATAATATTATATGAAAAACAAAATAATTGCCAGAAAAAACAAAAAGCGCGCGTGATATTTGATTTGGCCAGTGGATGGATGCCACACATCATCCTTGACCTCCCAACCATGGCTAAAAGTCTCACCACCTATACCAACGGACAAGAGTCCGTAGCTACAAGCTTGCTCGTCTCAAAAATCCTTCTCAGGCCACAAAAATGAATTCCAAGGGCATGGTTGTGTTCGTCTCACCCTCCCGGTCACAACCATACCCTTCATGGAGGTCAATTGTTCTTGAAATAAAAACGCCCAAAAACAAGAACCGAACCCTAACAATGGTGGTTCTTCATATAAGCCAGATAAATGCAATTGAATATTATGAAAATCTTGGAAATACTCTTGTGATCGCAAATATGCCATTAGTTTTCTCAAATGATGCAAGAATAATTCTAATCGAAACCAAGAACATGGGTGACTATCGTGCGACTTACAGTGCGTTAGGGCGTATGGAAATGCTTGGTTTAGATCCAGGTAGCTTGTGTGAATGCCTAGAAAGCGATTGGAACAAGTCTCGTGTCCTGAAACTGCCTCTAACTTTGACTTTGATCTCTCACTTTTTTGTGAATTATTTCAATTCTTGTTCTGCCTCTCTCAGCACTTTCCAACCCTGATTTTGTATGCTTTTTCTTGCTTATGTAATGTGTACTGCATTAGGGTAAAAAACATGGGCCAAATCCCTCCATATCAATGCACATGAATATGATTTGATCTCCATTGAAAACCTTCTAAATTTGATTTGATTTGGATCTTTTTGCACATGATTTGATTTGATACGAATTTGATGATGATAATTGCTGAATGTGGAGCATGGGCAATGATGAAAACTCAAATCGAGTGGAAAAGAATGGGCCCATTTGACAACATTTGAAGTTTTGGGGATAGTTGACTTTTGGCAATTTTGCAAAAAAGTCCAACTTCAACAATGCATAACTTCTTCAATTTTGAACTTTTAGAAGTGTTCTTGGACTTTATAGAAATATTGAGATGTCCTCTAACCAACCCTTTTGGAATCATATAATTTTGATATTCCATTCTCAAGTTATAAGCTTTGGCAAAAAAGGTGTTTTTGTTAACTTTCAAAAATGACCTATAATGTTCAAATTCATAACTTCTTGTGAGTGCATTTTTTGATCTTGGGGTATGAAGATGGATTGTAGGAAATTGAATCCTCTTAAAAATAAGCTTTGGATAAGTCATTTCTCATAAAGTATGAGAAAGTTATGCCTGGTCAAAGTTGGGTTGACTTTTCCTACAAAACCCTAATTTAGCAACTTTTAAGTCTTGATGAATTTTGAGCAATCCTTGATGAATCATGATCAACCCTTGATCAAATGATTAAATATCCTTCAAAATGAGAATTTTGACAAAAAATCTTGAAGTTTGACTGTATATAGGTCACAGTTGACTATTGCCCTAGCACAGTCGATTTTTGGACCCTTTGAGCAATTGACTGAGCAAACTTCCTCTGCAAACTTCCTCAAGTTCTCCCCAATGTCCTAATATGCTTCCAATATCATCCATGTCAAATTTCAAGCCTTGCAGAGGAAGTTTGCTCAGTCAATTGCTCAAAGGGTCCAAAAATCGACTATGCTAGGGCAATAGTCAACTGTGACCTATATACAGTCAAACTTCAAGATTTTTTATCAAAATTCTCATTTTGAAGGATATTTCATCATTTGATCAAGGGTTGATCATGATTCATCAAGGATTGCTCAAAATTCATCAAGACTTAAAAGTTTCTAAATTAGGGTTTTGTAGGAAAAGTCAACCCAACAAGCACAAAAACATCTTCAAACATAAGTGGGCATCCTCCGACTGATGACATAGTCAAACTCACCAGCAGATAGAAGAGTTTATCTTCTCCCAACGAATGCACACATCATGCCAGTTCCCAAATGGATGGAAATTGTCGGCAGTTTATCATCTTCTATACACAATGCAGATACAATATAAATACAGATTTATTTTGACATTCATTCCAGACTCCCCTGCAGATGCAGTTCAGATACGATCCAAATATGGATGTCATTCTGATATTCATTCAATATCTCCTCAAATACAATCAGGGCTCGGATTCATTCTGACATTCACTAACTGAGTTTGGTCTTAACTAAAAAAAGAAACCTTGCGGAGTTCTCCCCAAAAGAATTCATCTCCCCAATAAGGTCTTCAAAATATTCTCCTCAACAGGGTTTATTTCCCCAACAAACTACAGATTTCCCAACACAAGTCTTTTCTCAGGCTATTACAAATCAACAGACAAAACCCCTTTGTCCCCAGCAGAATCGTTACTATCCCCAAAAAGTTGCTGCAAAGTATGGAATTCGACCAAATACCAGTTAACTTTTATTCTCCCCAGTCAAGTTTCCCCAGTAGAGCAACGGACAACCAAAGTTCCTAAACTCAATTGCTCAAAGGGTCCAAAAATCGACTATGCTAGGGCAAAAGTCAACTGTGACCGATAAACAGTCAAACTTCAAGATTTTTTGTCAACATTCTCATTTTGAAGGATATTTCATCATTTGATCAAGGGTTGATCATGATTCATCAAGGATTGCTCAAAATTCATCAAGACTCAAAAGTTGCTAAATTAGGGTTTTGCAAGAAAAGTCAACTCAACTTTGACCAAGCATAACTTTCTCATACTTTATGAGAAATGACCCATCCAAAGCTAATTTTGAAGAGGATGCAATTCCCTAGAATCCATCTTCACATCCCAAGATCAAAAAATTCACTCACAAGAAGTTAAAAATTTGGACATTATAGGTCATTTTTGAAAGTCAACAAAAACACTTTTTTTTGCCAAAGCTTGTAACTTGAGCATGGAATATCAAAATGAGATGATACCCAAAGGTTTGGTTAGAGGACATCTCAAGCTTTCTAAAAAGTCCAAGAACACTTCCAAAAGTTTAAAATTGAAGAAGTTATACATTGTTGAAGTTGGGCATTTTTGCAAAATTGCCAAAAGTCAACTATCCCCAAAACCTCAAATTTTGTCAAATGGGCCCATTCTTTTCCACTTGATTTGATCTTGTCACACTACACACGTGTCTTAGCCTCATCCTTGAGTCAATTTGTCAATTTTTCTATTTCATTTGATTTTTATTTGAATTATTTCATTTTTAATCAATTTAAATCAAATAAAATCACAAAACTTGATTACATGAGATCTTTTTCTATTTTCAGGACCTAATCATCATCAATGACATGATCAAATTCGTATCATACATTCCATGTGCAAAAAGATTGGATTTTGGACAAAATTGGAAGGTTATCAATGGTGAATCAAATCAAATCTCCAAGCATTGATGTACAAGGATTCAACCAACATTTGTTGACCTAATGCATTGCACATTACTTATACAAGCCAAAGCACACGAATTCAAGGGTTAGAGGCTTCAGAATCATCAAAAGCAAACTTGAAAAAATTGCCAAAAAGGGTGAAACTGAAATCGTTCTTAGAGGCAAATTCAAAGGCAAAACTCAACGTCAATCAATTGCTGGACCATCCCTGAAGCAGAACCAACCCAGAATCAATCTCCATCCACGCCCTAAAGCTCTGTAAGTCTCTCAAAAAACCGCTTTTCTTTTGAAATCACAACTCCATATTCTTGCATTTTTTCTGGGAAATCGTTGACATATTCACGATGCTTATGCAATTTCTGGACTTTTGGTATTATTTGATTGCATTTATATGAGCTGTAGCCCTGTAACTGAACCTAGGGTTTCGTAGCTTGTTTTTTTGGGTATTTTATTTACAGGAAAAATTGATGCCATTGATGGACATAGACGTGCTCAGGAGGCCTAGACGAGCACAACCATGTGCTTGGAATCAATTTCCATGGCCTAGAAAGGATTTTAGGTTGAACATGCGAATTTAGCTGCGGATATAAATCTGCAGGTAAATATCCAGGTTTGAACGAAGAAGATGAAGACGTGCCCCCCTCCTATTGGCTGGTTCAAACTTGGCGCGTGTTTTTATATTTTCTGGCATTTTGTTTGTTTTCCCATATTATTATTTTTGATTAATCTATTGACAAATGAAGCATAATGGTCCAGTGGTCAAGGGGAGCGCTCTCAAGGCATTGTTGGCTGGAGGCCAGGGGTTCGTTCCCTGCCTCCAGTGCTTTATATTTTCCTCTATTTTATCATGTAATCAGGTACAACTCAAGCATGTGATGCATCATACTCCCTCAAATCTCAAAGCGCCAGATGGCCCCAGGCCAGATCTGGTGGTCCAGATGTGATGCCCACCATATGCCCTAGTCAAAGTGCCACACTGGAATCAGAAAGTCAATACAAGCTTGCACAAATGGGCCTTGAAAATTACCATTCTCACCCCCTAATCAGGCCCAAACCCTAATCTTTTTCTCTTTAAATTTATTATTTACTTTAATTATTTATTGTTTTATTATTTAATCACTAACCAATCAAACTTTTTTTCTTAATATAATTAAAAACCAAAAAATATTTTCTTTATTAAAATTAATTTTCAGTCTTTTATTTTTGTCAATAAATATTAATTTAATTAATTTAGTTTTAATTAGGAAAAACTTTTAATATATTTTTGCAATAATTAAAATTAACTTAGACAATTAGGTTTTTATTAACTTTGATTAATTTATTTTTATTTCTTTAAATATCAAAAATCCAAAAATATTATTTCATTAATTAATTAATTAGCTTATTAATTTAATAATTAACTTAGTTTAATTTCTTTTTAATTCAAAAATAAACCAAAAAAAAATATTTTCTTTAATAAACAAAGGGTCAAAACCCTAGAACTCGCCCTATTTAATTTCCCGCATGCGTGCCATATTTATTCAATATTGTATATGTTTCCTGAAATGTAATAGTTTAATAGGACGTTACTATTTTATCACTTTATTTATTTTCCGCATTTTAAATTCAAGGGTTGCTTTTGGCGATGTAAATACCCGACGCCTTGTAATAGTTAGTTTAAATTTCCGCAATTTAATTTCCGCAACTTATAAACTGTTAGATGTTTGATAATAGGGAATGCATGACAAGATCAAATGTTTAAACCTAAAATCAACATAGATAACCATTGACATGTACAAAGATAAAATTAGCCGAAACAACACACTCACACATGCGCACTCTTAGGGTACACCTCACTTGGTTGCCTTCAAACGCGGTCATTGATTATAGGAAGTTTTAGAGGTTGCCCTCTTGTCCAAAGATCATAGTTGCCTCAAAACGGTTGCCTCGGAAAAATGATCTAAGACATTAGGGTTACCGCTAAGGTGTCCTAACATTGCTTTAGTGACCGCACATCCCTTAATCGAATTGACCCTTAAACTCCAACAACGATGCTACCTACTCATCAATAGTGGGATAGCATTGTCTAAAGGACATTAGTACATATTGATTCCTTTTTCGAGTAGGTAGATGGTTCTTAAGTACTTGCTCTTTCAAAACAAAACAAAAAAACTTTTCGCACTTACACCTTTCAAATAAAAACTTCTTTCAAACCCACAAACACAAAGAAAAGCAAATTTTGAAAACACTTTGAGCAAGTACCTAAGAGCCCGTGGATAACCACAGATAGAAAGGGTGCTAACACCTTCCCTTTCTATAATCTACCCCCCGGACCCGAGAAACATCTCGAAAAAGGAATTTTTCTGTGCTTTTTTCCTTTCCTTGTTGGATAAAATAAAAGACGGTGGCGACTCTTGCTTACCGCGACATTTTGCAAAAAAAAAACACAAAACGCGAACCAGCATACCAAAAAAACAGTCAGTTCTTCCCACCGTATCACAGAACTGGCGACTCTGCTGGGGAAGTTAATAAGTGGGGTGTACCTTAGGATTAGATCATTGTGTTTTCAATTGTTTGCTTTGTATGATTTATCTTTGTGGGCTTGAATCGGAGTTACTATAGGTCCTAACCCGGATCTGGGGATATCCTTTAGGTAAGTAGAAATAAACTGTGAGGGAACTGTACGGCGTAGATCGATACGGTTGAAGCAGTAGCTACGTTGGTGTGGCACTTTAGATTATACCGATATCCCTTGTGTTGGAACGAGGAGAATATGGGTCATCTAAGGGGTCATTAAGCATCAACTGACCTTAGAACTTTTAAATTGACCAACTTGGCCATAGAACAGTAGCAGTATGCTACACTCATTGAGACTAAACTCTCGCGATGATTCTGATTGCAAGAAAAGGTTGCTAAACTGGAATTATGATTGATTGAGGGTAGTCAGTGATATTGAGATCCTTTAGAACCCGGTTACTATTTTTAGGACAGGTTTAAACCAACTGAACTGAAAGAGGGTAGTACCTAAGCTCCTTGCCAGCCTGAAATCTAAGGGCTCTCTGTGTGACTTGTATGCCTTTAGCATGTTTGCCATTTGTGGATACTTGTGATGTGCTTTCTATCATGACATCATGACATCATAACATTGCATACATCTTGCATTAGACTAACCTATTTCAAAGACAAGAGGTATTCATCTTTGTTTTGTTTTGTAGGTCATGATGCCCATGCATAGGAATACCATCCGGATCAACTTAGTCCAGGTTCCCACCATGCTTAAACAATTGATTGCAAAGATGCCTGTCACTACCTCCTTCATCAGAAGACATGTGTATCTTCTCAGTTTGGTTACCTCCAAATTGGACGAGCAGATGATTAGTGTTTTGGTCCAATTCTATGATCCGCTGTACCATTGCTTTACCTTTCAAGACTACCAGTTGGTTCCCACCTTAGAACAGTTCTCTAATCTGCTCGATATCTCTATTCTGGAGCATACCCCGTTTACTGGTTGGGAGAAGATCCTTAGGCCGGAAGAGATTGCTTCAGCCCTTCATTTGACAAAGGATGAAGTAATGGCTAATTGGGAGACTAGAAGTGGAGCAAAGGGCTTTCTGACTAAGTTCTTGGTTGGTAAGGCTAACTATTTCTGGGATAGTCTAGACTTCAAGGAATTCTAGGATATTCTGGCTCTTCTGATATATGGCTTGGTATTGTTTCCGAATCCTGACTCCTTTGTTAATGTGAATGCGGTGAAAATATTCATCTCTCGTAATCCTGTACCACTCTCTTGGGTGACATTCTTCATCAGCTTTATGCCTGTACTGCACGAAAGCGGGGAACCTTGATGTGCTGTGCTCCTTTATTGGCGAGGTGGTTTATTTCGCACCTCCCCAAATCAGTGCTGAAGAACAAAGAAGGCATGGGCTGGGCCTATAGGGTTATGTCTCTCTCTCTCTCTCTCTCTCATAATGACATCATCTGGACTATCAAGGGTATGGATGAGGTGGCTATTATTGATCGATGTGGGGAATACCCCAATGTTCCACTGATAGGAACTCATGGAGGAATTTATTATAATCCATGCCTGGCCTTACGTCAGTTTGGGAGAGCCAGAAGAGAAGGTCCTCATGAATTGCTAATGCCTAGTATCATCTTTGATTTTCAAGGGGATAGTGACGAGCAACGCCGCAGATTCATAAGGGCCTGGGATAGAGTTCACAAATCTGATCCACAAGAGCTGGGTCCAAAGACTTCTCTTCTAATGGAGCCATATCTCAGATGGGTTCGCATCCGTGCCCAAAAGCTGGGTATGCCATATGAAGCCGTCCTGCCTATCATTGTGGAAGTTGCTAATGAAGAGGGGGTTCTTCCTACCATCCTCCACCCTTACATGCCCACTGACATTGGGGTACTGAAAAGGTCTTGGATGCAGCTGAGAGAAGAACGAGATGCTTAACGAGAAAAGTTTAACGAGCAAGAACAGAAGATCCAGAAGTTGACTAGGCAGCTGGAGAACGAGCGGATTCTCAATGACTATGTCCGCACCTACAAGAAGAGACCATGGGAGCACTGATTGTCCTTTGTTTATTTCCTTTCTAGTTTTTATTTACTTTTCAGTATTTCCATTCTTGTAACGCCTTAAGGGCATCTGTTGAACAATTTGAATTTCAAAGTTTATCTAATAAGAGTGTGTTTCATTTCTTGTTTACAAATTTGAATCTCTCGATTGTCTTTGAAACCATAGCATACACATTTCATTCCATGCACTCCATAACAGGCACCCATTACACGTCTCTTATCTTCTTCGCTGTTTATTTCAGCATCATGTCTGCCGAACCGTCAACTGAGCAAACAATCAAGGCCCTACAGGCTCAAAATGCCCAATTTCAAGAGCTGTTCATGAGTCTAGCTAAGGGTCAGCAAGACCTGAAGATCCTGATTCTGAAAGAGAAGAAGAAGAAGAGGACAGTCCTATTTAACACAGGTCACAAGTTTGGAAACAAGCTACGGGATGAAGTTGATCTGACCACCTCATCTGGAGGGAAAGATAGTCAAGAGGAAAGAAGGGCTCCTAGTCCTATGGTCTCCGACAACGAGACGAACTTCGACGAAGACCAGTATCCCCTTGCTGAGGATAGATACAAACAACTGGAAGACCGGTAGAGTGCGATGGAAGTTCAGAAAGTGCATGGTCTGGACTTCGGTGATATGGGTCTATCATCTGGGGTGGTGATTCCCCACAAATTCAAAGCACCAGCCTTTGCTAAGTATGACGGAGTTTCTTATCCGAAGCTGCACCTCCAGTCATATGTAAGGAAGATTCAGCCGTAAACCGTTGATAAGAACCTGTGGATCTACTTCTTTCAAGACAGTCTCTCAGGGACTCACCTTGAATGGTTCTACCAGTTGGACGGAGCCAGTATCCGTAGTTGGGAGGATTTGGCTACTGCTTTCTACAGGCAGTACCAGTATAATTCCGACCTCGCTCCCACGCGTACCCAACTCCAAGGTATGTCAATGGGAACGGGTGAAGGTTTCAAAGACTATGCTCAGAAGTGGAGGGATCTCACCGGAAGAGTGCAACCACCCTTAGCTGATCGAGAGCTTATGGATATGTTTCTGGGGACCTTGTCTGGTCCATTTTTCAACCATCTGATTGGAAGCTCTTCGTCTGGGTTTACAGAGCTAATTATGACCGGTGAGAGGATTGAGGCTGGTACTAAGGCTGGTAAGATACAGAAGGGTGCTTCATCAAGCACCGAGAAAAAGCCTTTTAAGAAAGAGTCCAGTGTTTTCTACGGTTCGAAAAGCCAGAATAGACCTGAGCGCCGCCAAGCTGTTAATGCGATTGTTATTTCAAGACCTGCTGGTACTCCTCAGCATAATAATCAGTCAAAGGACGAGAGACCTCAAAGGAAATTCACCCGTCTCAGCATGACTTTGTCTCAGATTCTGCCACAGTTACTGAAAACCAATCTGGTGATTCCAAGGGAAGCCCCAAAGAATCCAAATACAAGATCACCGAAGTATAACCCTAATGCCCGCTGTGCTTTTCACTCTGATAGCCCGAGGCATAATACATATGATTGTTGGTCTTTGAAGAACAAAATATAGGACTTAATTGATGCGAAGGAGATCGAGTTCGGAGCACCAGAAAAGCCTAAATAGGATGCAGGGGTGAATGCTATTGGGGATGACGATGATGAAGATTTTGATATTGACATCTGGATATACCCAACTGCCGATGGTGGATTAAGAAACTGGACAACGAAGGATTCTATGCCCGTTTCTGTTATCACCCAGTAATGAGACTTTTTGTTTTGAATTTGAAACAGACAATGTTTTAAATTTTACGGCCCGGTGTCTTACCCGGGGCACTGTGGCTTCATTTGTGAGGGCTTTATGTGTGTCATTTACATATATCATTAATAAAAGCATTGGACGTTTCTTGCATTTCAAATTTTGCGCTCCTTGTTTTTCTTTTATTATATATTGCAAAACAACTATTTTACACACACTCACATATACAGGTCTACATCCACTCTGGATCCTACTGGTAACGACTCTGCTACTTCCGATTATGACTTCGAAAATCCGATCAACTTAGCCGAAGACGAAGGTGAAGATGATTGCGAAGTGCCTGGTGAACTTACAAGACTGTTAATTCAAGAAGAGAAGGCTATACAACCACACGAAGAGCCTGTGGAATCAGTAAATCTGGGTACAGAGACAGACAAGAAGGAAGTTAAGATCGATGCAAATCTGGAGGTTAGTGTGAAGCAACGGTTGATTCAAATGCTGCGTGACTACGTTGAGATCTTTTCCCGGTCTTACGAAGATATGCCTGGGTTGGATACCGATATTGCGGTTCACCGCCTGCCTACCAAGGAATACTGTCCTCCAATAAAACAGAAGGTCCGCCGAATGCTCCCAGAGATGTTTGAGAAAATCAAGGCTGAAGTTATGAAACAGTTTGACGCCAGTTTTCTAGCAGTTACTTCTTACCCTCAGTGGGTGGCCAACGTGGTTCCTGTGCCGAAGAAGGATGGTAAGGTTCTGTTGTACCCCAAAATTTTCCCTCTCATTTCATCAACATTTTCTCAATCACAAGACTCTTGGAACTCAAGATCAAGCTAGGGTTTGCTCTGCTCAAGACACCTCCTTGCACTGTTGACCTAAAATAGGGTTTGAGTTTGCACAGTGATATTTTGACCTACAATGCCCAAAGTGACTTACATACTCAATGTTGGACCCACAAGTTTATCCATACCAAGTTTCAAGCCTTGATTCAAATTTTTGCCCAGTCAATTGGACAGTTGACCTAGAAATCAACTATATTGGGAAACAAGTCAACTGTGGCCAATTGACAGTCAAACCTCATGAAATTTGATCCACATCAACATTATGAACTCATATGAACCATTTGATCAAGTTTGGATCACAATTCCACAAGAAATTTGATCAGATCACCAAAAGGGCAAAATGGTCATTTTTAGGGTTTTGACTGCACAAAGGCAATTTTTGACTGTTTGACCTAGACAATGACAAATCAAGCTCACATATGGACTCAAGGACTCAACGACATTGTCTTGACCCATTCAACAAGTTCAAAAGATCTCAAATGCATAGGATTGACAGATGAATTTTTCAGTCAACTAATCAAAATTTGACTTTTTGGTCAAAATCAAGTGCCAAGAGTCATTTTTCACCAAGACATGTCAAATTATGAAACTTGTTCATCAAGAAACTCAAAATTGCAAATTAGGGTTTAAAATGGAAAAATTTCATAACTTAGAAATTTTCTAAGTTATGAAATTTTCTTATTTTTTCCTAACTTTGTCCCATTTTTTCACCAAGATGCAAATGGATTTAAACAAAACTTGCAACATGAAAGTTTTAGTCCATCACAAAGTATACAACTTTTATTCACAAAGTGTTCTCAAAAGAGGCTTGTATCTCAAGTTATGAGTTTTGGAACAAGGGTACCTAAAACTTTTAACTTAGAGAAATTTTGCCCTAATTTAGGCAGGATTTTGACCCATCTTCTTGGCTATTTTTCACATAGTTCCACTTGGAGTTTCAAATTGCATTTCAAAGATGGATTATAGTACATGTTCCAATATTTCCAAATTGTCCAAGAACTCCTCAAACACCCTTGTGGTTAGAGAGAATCAAATGCTTGAAGTTGGCAAAAACTCACTTTGATCCATGGCCAATACATGTTCATACCAAATTGCAAATCTGATCTAGCTAGCTTGGTTCACAACTACAGGCCTCAAAACCAGTTTGTATTCCATAATTTAATGCATATCGATTGAGCTAAGGTATTGTCTTGGTCATTAGGGAATTATACACTAGTTTAAGCCTTAAAAGGAAAAAGTAACAATGCCATTTTTGCCTAAACTTCACTTTATGTCAAAACAAAATCCTTGAGGCATGGGGCCATATCTTTGAGGCAAGATCAAATCTACCAATTCCAGTAACCAAGAGAAAAGTGTGCAGCATAATATAGGGCTTGTACAGGCTTGCATTGGGAGAACACACACTCTTGCTTGAAAAAGAAGAAACTTGCAAAATACAAGCAATCTCTCACATCTGTAGAAACCAACTTACACAAATATTGAAAACAAGTTTCATACCTCCCAACAAGCCAGAAACACGACCCCTTTGCCTATCAAACTCCCTTGTACACAGAACCACTGTTTTTCTACAAAACAGGGCAAGCCCTGCAGAACCATCTCCATCTCCATTCTCCCTCGTGCGTTTTGCCTCAAATTTGTTCCAATACCTTCCACTCAACTCACCTGAACTATCCCAGGCCTCCATTGCTAGCTGTAACACCATTAACACACATTGCCATTTTTGTTTCAAAGCTTTGCAGGTTGAGTTCTGTGGCACGATTCAAGCCATTTCAAAACAAAGTAAGCATTGAGAAAGCTTCCTTGGACTTCAGGCAAGCTCAAAAGAAGCTCAAGAACCCTTGAAAGTTGCTGCATTGGCCAACTCGAAGTCAACTGAAACAGGTATTTCATGGACTTCTATCTCTCTATTTAGGAATAGTTAGGCTTAGGTTTGTGAATGAAATATGTTGTACTCATAGCCCTGAAGCCATACATATGCTTAGTTTTCATTTACATTAATCGTGCTAGGAGAATTTCACCCATGAACTTTATGAAAAAACTAGGTTAAGAATTAGGGCCAGAGAAATTCTCTCTGGTCTTTGAGAGTTAGCTTAAGTTTTTTATATGGTTGAATTCGTTGTTTGATGCTCTACAAAAAATCAAAGAATCAAGAGATAGCCATTGATGTACAGAAAGCACGTTTCATGAACAAGATGAAGAAGATGAAGTCTGACTGGGCTGGGCCTGGTTGTTTTTACTCTTTACACATACATTTTCAGTTTACACCCCCCTGGCCCATTTATTTGTACATTGGTCATTTTTGCATTTTTATTTCATTTTTGATTTTGATATTTTATTTTCTAACATAAAAATACTTAAAAAATTTATTTTTATAAATTTTTGCATTTATTTGAAATTTATTTTAATTATTACTAGTATAAAAATGTTTATTTGCTTTATATTCTTTTTATCAAAACCTAAAAATAATGAAAAAAATATGCTTACATTTATTTATTATTTTTATACACACTTGAAAATATTTTCTTGAATATACACATTTTTTGTAAATAATTAATTTTTATTTTTTATGTATTTAATATGTTAAATATATATATATATATATATATATATATATATATATATATATATATATATATATATATATATATATATATATATATATATATATATATATATATATATATATATATATATATATATATATATATATATATATATATATATATATATATATATATATATATATATATATATATATATATATATATATATATATATATATATATATATATATATATATATATATATATATATATATATATATATATATATATATATATATATATATATATATATATATATATATATATATATATATATATATATATATATATATATATATATATATATATATATATATATATATATATACTTTATTTTATTAAATAATTAAGACAAAAATACAAAAATATTACATTTTCACTTTTATTAATATTTTTCACTAAAAATACCTTTTTTACAATATACTTTTATTTTTTGTATAAATTAATATATTATTATATATAATTAATAAATAATACTATTTATTAAGAATTAGGGTTTTTGCTCTAAATAACAAAATAATTAAAATTGGCTTTCTTTTTTTATTTTATTATTTTTACTTCACATTGAAAAATACTTTTCACATACATAAAAATCTTTTTTGCATAATACATTTTATTTGATATTTATTTAATTGTATTTATTTAAATATTATATTATGTCTTGTACATTCAATTTGGTTGTAATAATTTAGGGTTTAATTTCTTTTCAAATAGCCCCAATTCAAATTTGTACCCCCTCCCTATATCATGTTGTAATAGTGTAGCCTTTAAATTCTTGCACCTTTAAATGCTTTCAATTATGCCATGGTTAGACCTAGGGATTGTATGCAAATAAAATCAACAACTAGCTTGACCTGATCTAAGATAAACATGCATGAAAAACAAACATAATACACACTTGCACCCCTAGGGTTTCAATTCACTTGTTGCCTTCAAAAATGGGCCATGGTTGCATGTCAAGTACTTTGGCAAAACAAAAACAAAAAAAGAAAGATCATAGTCCCTCGATGGCGCTATCTGAGTTGCCTAAACAAAATGATCAAGTCCCTAAAGAAAATTGCCAAAATACTTGACACAATTGCTATCATGGTCTATACGATGACCCGCGCCTGTCCCGTTTAACATCCTAACACAAGGTTGTTCACCAAATACAATGGTGAAACAACACTGTTAAAAGGGTTAAAAACATAAGAAAGATCTTTGAGTAAAATAGGATAGATAACTCTTAGTTACTTGGTCAAAACTTGCAAAAACATCCTTGCTATCTTCAAAACACACTTCACAACACAATTTCAAAAGCCCACTTTCAAACATTGAAAAATTTTCAAAAGACAAAAACACCTTTGTATACATTCAAACAAGAATCATTACAAAGGTTGCCACAACGATGGCCTCTTTTCAAAACATCTCTCAAAATCACACACAAAGCACCATTTCAAACAATTGAAAAGCACCATTTAAAACAATTGAAAAGTAAAGCAAGTGGTCTAAAGCAAGTAACTAAGAGCCCATGGATAACCATGGATAGAAGGGGTGCTAATACCTTCCCTTTCTATAATCTACTCCCCGAACCCAAGAAAACATCTCAAAGGTCTTTCCTGTGCTTTTTTACCTTTCCTTAGGATAAAATAAAAAGTCGGTGGCAACTCTTGCTAAATCGAAACATTTGCGAACACAAATGCAAAATCCCAAGTCAGTTCTCCCACCGTATCACAGTTTCGAATGTGTGTTGACTATAGGGATCTGAACAGGGCAAGTCCCATGGATGATTTTCCTCTACCTCATATCGACGTTCTGGTTGACAACACCGCTCAACACAAGGTATTCTCCTTTATGGATGGTTTCTCCGGTTATAATCAGATTAAGATGGCTCCCGAAGACATGGAGAAGACAACTTTTGTTACTCAGTGGGGTACCTTTTGCTACAAGGTCATGCCTTTTGGATTGAAGAACACTGGGGCAACGTATCAGCGTGCCATAGTTTCTTTGTTTCATGACATGATCCATCATGAGATTGAGGTATACGTCGACGACATGATTGCAAGATCTCAGACGGAGGAAGAACATCTTGACCACCTTCAGAAGCTATTTGACAGGTTGAAGTTGTACAAGCTAAGGTTAAACCCGAACAAGTGCACATTCCTGCTGGGTTTCGTCGTAAGCGACAAAGGTATTCAAGTGGATCCTGCAAAAGTGAAGGCTATACAGGAGATTCTAGCTCCCAGAACAGAGAAAGAAGTCAGAGGCTTTCTGGGACGTCTGAACTACATTGCCCGATTCATCTTGCACCTGACTGCTACTTGTGAGCCAATCTTCAAGCTATTGAAGAAAGATCAAGTGGTACGTAGGAACGATGAATGCCAGACCGCTTTCGAAAGGATCAAAGAGTATCTCAAAGAGCCACCTATTCTGATGCCTCCAGTTGAAGGGAGACCTCTGATCTTATACTTGACAACACTCGACAACTCAATGGGGTGTGTGCTGGGGCAGCATGAAGAGTCTGGACGAAAAGAGCATGCAATTTACTACCTTAGCAAAAAGTTTAATGACTGCGAGACCCGATACTCGTTGCTTGAGAAAACTTGCTGCGCTTTGGCATGGGCTACTCGCCGGATGAGACAATATATGTTGACTCACACCACTCTGTTGATATCAAAGATGGATCCAATCAAGTATATCTTCGAGAAGCCTGCCTTGTCAGGAAGAATAGCAAGATGGCAGATGATCCTGACTGAGTACGACATCCAGTATACGACCCAAAAGGCAATTAAGGGAAGTGTGTTGGCAGATCATTTGGCACATCAGGCAATGGATGATTACCAGTCTATGAACTTTGAATTCCCGGACGAGAATATCATGTTGGTAACTGATTTTGAGATACCTGGGCCGGATGAAGGACTTGAGGAAGGATCCCGATGGTCTATGTACTTTGATGGGGCTTAGAACGCTTTGGGTAACGATATTGGCGCTGTGATCATATCTCCTAAAGGCTCTCATACTCCGTTCACCGCCCGACTATGTTTCAACTGCACCAATAATATGACGGAATATGAAGCATGCATCATGGGTCTTCGAGCAACAATTGACCTAAGGATTAAGTTTCTAAGTGTCTTCGGAGATTCCGCTCTCGTGATCAGTCAGATCAAAGGCGAGTGGGATACGAAACACCCGAACCTTATTCCTTATAAGGAGTATGTATTGACGTTGCTTCCCCATTTCGAGGAGATAACCTTTGAACACTTCCCTAGAGAGGAAAATCAGTTGGCGGATGCGCTAGCTACGAAGTCTTCTATGTTCAAATTCAACTGGGACAACGAGGCTCCCCAGATCATCATTGAAAAGCTGGACGAACCTGCACATTGCTGCGATATTGAGACTGAAGATGTAGAAAATAAGCCCTGGTATCATGAAGTGAAGAGGTATCTTGAGGCTCAGGTATACCCCGAGGGTGCATCTGTTAATGACAAGAAGTTTCTGAGGAGGTTCGTGGCGAAGTTCTTCATCAGCAATGGCATTCTTTACAAATGTAACCATGATTCAACCTTACTGCGATGTGTGGATAAGAATGAAGCAGAAAGGATCATGGCGGAGTTGCATGA
Source organism: Vicia faba (assembly GCA_948472305.1). NCBI lineage: Eukaryota > Viridiplantae > Streptophyta > Magnoliopsida > Fabales > Fabaceae > Vicia > Vicia faba. The sequence continues at coordinate 1,171,408,124 of OX451739.1, forward strand.
GGGAACCTTCGGAACTCATTCCAGTGGACACACTATGGCAAAGAAGATCCTACGGGCAGGATACTTTTGGTCCACAATGGAAGTCGACTGTTATCAACATTCTCGGACATGTTACAAATGCCAAGTCTATGTTGATAAGGTGCACATACCTCCGGTACCTCTGAACGTCTTGACAGCTCCGTCTCCTTTTGTAATGTGGGGCATTGATATGATCGGTGAGATCAGACCTACAATGTCTAATGGGCATCATTTCATCCTGGTAGCAATTGATTACTTTACGAAATGGGTTGAAGCAACTTCCTTTGCTACCGTAACCAAGAACGTCGTGGCACGGTTCATTCAGCACAATATGATCTGTCGATATGGTGTACCAGAGAGGATCATTACGGACAATGGTACTGTTGTACCCAAAAATTTTCCCTCCCATATTTCTCAAGATATGTCAAGAATAATCTCCAAGTGACTCAAGTTAGCTAAAGAGTTGGACAGTCAAATCACCTCCTAAGGCAGTCAATTCAAAATTAGGGTTTTATGTTACATCAAGGTACTTATATCCAAATGACCTCAAGTGCTCCCCAATGTCCTAACATGTTCTTAAGTTCATCCATGTCAAATTTCAAGCCTTGCAGAGGAAGTTTGGTCAGTCAATTGCTCAAGATGTCCCAAAATCTACTGTGCTAGGGCAAAAGTCAACTGTGACCTATGGACAGTCAAACCTCAATATTTTTTTGTCAAAATTCTCATTTTGAAGGATAATTCATCATTTTATCAAGGGTTGATCATGATTCATTAAGGATTGCTCAAGATTCATCAAGATTCAAAAGTTGCTAAATTAGGGTTTTGTAGGAAAAGTCAACTCAACTTTGACCAAGCATAACTTTCTCATACTTTATGAGAAATGACCTATCCAAAGCTCATTTTGAAGATAATGAAATTTCCTACAATCCATCTTCACATCCCAAGATCAAGAAATGCTCTCTCAAAAAGTTACAAATTTGGACATTATAGGTCATTTTTGAAAGTCAACAAAAACACATTTTTTTCCAAAGCTTATAACTTGAGCATGGAAGATCCAAATTAGATGCGACCAAAAGGGTTGGTTAGAGGACATCTCAAGGTTTCTAAAAAGTCAAAGAACACTTCCAAAAGTTCAAAATTGAATAAGTTATGCATTGGTGAAGTTGGGCATTTTTCCAAAATTGCCAAAAGTCAACTATCCTCAAAACTCCAATTTTTGACAAAAGGCCCCACTTTTTTCCATTTGATTTAGTCTTATCATACCCCACACGTGTCCCATCTTTAATTTCATGACCAAACATTTATTTTTCTATTTTATTTAATTTTTATTGATTTAATTCATTTTAAATCAATATTAATCCAAATAAAATCTAAAAATTAATGGAATGAGATTCCTGTGGTCATTACAGCTTGCAAATATCATAAGAAACTCAATCAAACTCATGAAAAGTCAAAACATGCACAAAATCTCAGATTTGATGCAAATATGGAAACTTAATAATGGTAATCAAAATCAAATCTCCAATATTCAATTCCTATGGATTCAAGCCCAAATTTTAACCTAAACTCATCCCCTTATGTACACACAAGCGATAGAGATAAAAAACACGACAAAAGCATTGCAGAAACGGCCAGAAGAAGTTTGAGAAAAATCTTGAAAACCTTGGATCTGAAATCGTTCTTAGAGGCATTTTCAGGATCAAATAAGGGTCCCAATCGCTTCCTTGCACTTCACTGAAGTAGTACTAATCAAAATCACGCGTTCTCCTGCCTCCAAAAGCCCTGTAAGTGTCCCTCGAAACCGCCATGCTCATGGAATCGTAAAGCTTCAGTCTTGCATCCATTCTTTGAGACAATTGCATATTTGAATTCCTCACATCATTTGTGAAATTTCTGCATTAGTCAATTTCATTATCATGCCATATATCACAAAATGCCATTGTAGATTGTTCTAGGGTTTTTCCAGGGGTTTTAGTTACAGGGAAAATTGGTCAATAAAAGGACCATGATTGGAACCGGGATGGAGAGGCGAGTAGAACTACACCTTTAGTTTGCATTTTGGTGGCTCGTGGTGGATTGTGAGATAGCACGACATATAGCTACGGACAGTCGTCCGTTGGTATAGGTAAAAGAACTTTAAGCCACAGTCCCAACGACAGGGACGATGGCGTGGCGTGGCCAGATTGGTGCATTTGAATAGTGCGCCATATTTTTATGTTTTCTAGCATATTACTTATTTATCTCATATAATAATCAATACTTATCCCATTAACAAAAAAGCAAGTCAGCTCAGTTGGTGGAGGCGCTATTGGAAAACCCCTTGGGACCTGGGTTCGAATCACAAGTCCCTCAAAACTTTGTTACAATTTTGTTTCAGGTTATTCCATGTAGCACCCAAGGCGTGGACCATCATGTGCTGCCAAGATCTCAAACGCCAAGTGACCCACAAGGTAAATCCAATGGCCTAGGTTGAAGGACCACCATGGTCTCAAGTCAACAAACATGCGCTGGATTGGGAAAGTCAAGCAGGCTAAACGTTTGGGCCTGGAATTTTGCTGAACCAACCTCCTTTCTAGGCCCACACCCCCTGAGTATTTCTTTTACTTTTTATTTCTTTTTCTTTATTTATTTAGTTATTTTGTTTACTATTATTATTATTATTAAAAAATTAACCAATTAACATTTTTTTCATAAAATCAGAAAACCCAAAAAAAATTTTTTTTTTTATTAATTTCACTATTTCATTATTTTTGTAAATAAACTTTAACCAATTAATTTAGTTTTTAATTAGGTACAATTTTAATATCTTTTGCAATAAATTAAAATTAATATAGAATTAGGGTTTTTAATAACTTTTAATCATTCTTATTTTATTTCCTTCTTTATAAAAAAAAAACCAAAAAATATTTTTATTTAATTAATTCAATTATTAACTTAATATTAATTTCCATTTAATTCAAAAATAACAAAAAAATACATGCTTTCTTTAAAAAGGGTCAAAACCCTAAAAACACGCCGATTTAATTTTCTCGCACGCGATTCATTTGATTCCAATTATGTAATTGCTTCGAGTATGTAATAGTTTCAATAAGACTTTTAATTATTTATCGCTTTTATTTACTTTCTGCAGTTTAAATTAAAGGGTTTGTCTTTGGCGATGTAAATACCCGACGCCTTGTAATAGCTTAGATTTAATTTCCCGCAATTTAATTTCCACACAATATTAACTGTTAGATGTTTGATGACTAGGCAATGCATGACAAGATCAATTTTTAAATTAAAATCAACAATAGCACACCCATGACATGTACAGATAAAAATTAACTGAATTGACACACTCGCACATGCCACTCTTAGGGTACACCTCACTTGGTTGCCTCGAACGTGGTCATTAAGTATAGGAAGTTTTAGAGGTCGCCCTCTTGTCCAAAGATCATAGTTGCCTCAAAACGGTTGCCTCGGAAAAATGATCTAAGACATTAGGATTACCGCTAAGGCGTCCTAACATTGCTTTAGTGATCACACGTCCCTTAATCGAATTGACCCTTAAAACTCCAACGACGATGCTACCTACTCATCAATAGTGGGATAGCATTGTCTAAAGGAAGATAGCATAGAACGATTCCTTTTTCGAGTAGGTAGATGGTTCTTAAGTACTTGCTCCTTTTAAAACAAAACAAAAATTTTCGCACTTACACCTTTCAAACAAAAACTCCTTTCAAACCCACAAACACAAAGAAAAGAAAAATTTTGAAAACACTTTGAGCAAGTACCTAAGAGCCCGTGGATAACCACGGATAGAAAGGGTGCTAACACCTTCCCTTTCTATAATCTACCCCCCGGACCCGAGAAACATCTCGAAAAAAGGAATTTTTCTGTGCTTTTATCCTTTCCTTGTTGGATAAAATAAAAGTCGGTGGCGACTCTTGCTCACCGCGACATTTTGCAAAAACAAACGTAAAACGCGAACCAGAATTCCAAAAACAGTCAGTTCTCTTCCCACCGTATCACAGAACTGGCGACTCTGCTGGGGAACTTATAAGTGGGGTGTACCTTAGGATTAGATCATTATGTTTTCAATTGTATGCTTTGTATGCTTTAATTTTGTGGGCTTGTATCGGAGTTCTATAGATCCTAACCCAGATCTGGGGATACCCTTTAGGTAAGTAGCAGTAAACTGTGAGGGATCTGTACAACGTAGACCGATACGGATGAAGCAGTAGCTACGTTGGTATGGCACTTTAGTCTGTACCGATATCCCTTGTGTTGGAACGAGGAGAATATGGGTCTTCTAAGGGGTCATTAAGCACCAACTGACCTTAGAACCTTAAATTGACCAACTTGGCCATAGAACAGTAGCAGTATGCTATACTCATTGAGACTGAACTCTCGCGATGATTCCGGCCGCAAGAAAAGGTTACTAAACTGGAATTATGGCCGATTGAGGGTAGTCAGTGATATTGAGATCCTCTAGAACCCGATTACTATTTTTAGGACAGGTTTAAACCAACTGAACTGAAAGAGGGTAATACCTAAGCTCCATGCCATCCTGAAATCTAAGGGCTCTCAATGTGACTTGTGTGCCTTTACCATGTTTGCTTTTTGTGGATACTTGTGGTGTGCCTTTATAATGACATCATGACATCATAACATTGCATACATCTTGCATAAGGACTAACCTATTTCAAAGATAGGAGGGTTTCATCTTTGCTCTGTTTTGTAGGTCATCATGATGCCCATGCGTAAGAATACCATCAGGATCAACTTTGTCCAAGTCCCTACCTTGCTTAAAGAGTTGGTTGTCAGGATGCCAGACACTACTTCCTTCATCAGGAGGCATAGTTCTCTTCTCAGTTTAGTCACCTCTAAATTGGACGAACAAATGATGAGTGTCTCGGTCCAGTTTTATGATCCGTTGTACCATTGCTTCACTTTTCAAGACTATCAGCTGGTTCCTACCCTAGAAGAGTTTACTGAGCTGCTCAGTATCTCTGTTTTGGAACAGACTCCGTTTACTGGTTGGGAAAAGACTCTTAGGCCTGGAGAGATTGCTGCAGACCTTCACTTGACCAAAGAGGAGGTAATGGCTAACTGGGAGACTAGAAGTGGAGCTAAGGGTTTTCTGACTAAGTTTTTGGTTGGCAAGGCTAATTACTTCTAGGATAGCTTAGACTTTAAGGGCTTTGAGGACATTTTGGCTCTTCTGATTTATGGTCTGGTATTATTTCCAAATCCTGACACTTTTGTTGATGTGAATGCTATAAAGATCTTCATTTCTCAGAACCCAGTACCCACTCTCTTGGGTGACATTCTTCATCAGCTCTACGCTCGTACTGCCCGAAAACGGGGAACCTTGATGTGCTGTGCTCCTTTATTGTCGAGGTGGTTTATTTCGCACCTCCCCAAGTCAGTGCTAAAGAACAAAGAAGGAATGGGCTGGGCTTATAGGGTGATGTCTCTTTCTCATAATGACATTATCTGGACTCTCAAAGGTATGGATGAGGTGACTATCATTGATCGCTGTGGAGAGTATCCTAATGTTCCCCTGCTAGGAACCCATGGAGGAATTTCTTATAACCCATGCTTAGCTCTCCGTCAGTTTGGAAGAGCCAGAAGAGAAGGGCCTCATGAGATGTTGATGCCTCATATCATCTTTTATTTTCAAGGAGATAACGACGAGCTACGTTGTAGATTCATCAGGGCTTGGGACAGAGTTCACCAATTAGATCCACATGAGCTAGGTCCAAAGACTTCTTTGCCAATGGAGCCTTATCTCAGATGGGTCCGCATCCGTGCCCAGAAGCTAGGTATGTCATATGAAGCCGTCCGGCCTGTCACTCTTGAAGTTGCTAATGAAGAAGGGGCTCTTCCAACCATTCTCCATCCTTATATGCCCACTGACATTGGGGCACTGAAGAGATCTTGGATGCAACTGCGGGAAGAACGGGATTCTTATCGGGAGAAGTTCAATGAACAAGAGCAAAAGATCCAGAGGTTGACCAGGAAGTTAGAGAATGAGCAGATTCTTAACGATTATGTCCGCACTAATAAGAAGAGACCACGGGAGCATTGATGGACCTTTGTTTATTTCCTTTCCAGTTTTACTTTACTTTTTCAGTATTTCCATTCTTGTAACGCCTTAAGGGAAATTTGTTGAACAATTTAAAGTTTGAAGTTTAAATCTAATAAAGTGTGTTTCCTTTCTTGTTTACAAATTTCAATCCCAATTGTCTTTGAAAACATAAATCATACGCATTTCATCCCATGCACTTCATAAACAGGTACCCTTTACGAGTCTCTTATCTTCTTCGCTGTTTATTTCAGCGATCATCATGTCTACTGAACCTTCAACTGAGCAAGCTATCAAAGCCCTCCAGGCCCAGAATGCCCAATTTCAGGAGCTGTTCATGAATCTAGCTAAAGGTCAGCAGGACCTGAAGACCTTGATTCTGATAGAGAAGAAGAAGAAGAAGAAGAAGAAGAGGACCATCCTATTCAACACTGGACGCAGGTTTGGAAACGGGCTACATAATGAAGTTGATCTGACCACCTCATCTGGAGGGAAAGATAGTCCACAAGAAAGGAGGGCTCCTAGCCCCATGGTCTCCGACAACGAGACGGACTACGATGAAGAGCAGTATCCTCCTGTTGAGGATAAATACAAACAGTTGGAAGACCGTTTGAGCGCTATGGAAATTCAGAAGGTGCCCGGTCTGGACTTCGGAGACCTAGGTCTATCATCTGGGGTGGTGATTCCCCATAAATTCAAGGCACCTGCCTTTGCCAAGTATGACGAAGTTTCCTGTCCGAAGCTGCACCTCCGGTCATATATGAGGAAGATCCAGCCTTACACTGCTGATAAGAACTTATGGATCCATTTCTTTCAAGACAGTCTCTCAGGGACTCAGCTTGAGTGGTTCTATCAGTTGGGCGGAGCCAGTATCCGCAGCTGGGAAGATTTGGCTACTGCATTCTACAGGCAATATCAGTACAACTCCGACCTCTCTCCTACGCGTACCCAACTCCAAGGTATGTCAATAGGAACGGGCGAAGGATTCAAAGATTATGCTAAAAAATGGAGAGACCTTGCCGGGAGGGTGCAACCACCTTTGGCTGATCGTGAGCTTGTTGACATGTTTCTGGGGACCCTGTCTGGTCCATTCTTTAACCATCTGATTGGAAGCTCTTCAGCTGGGTTTACAGATCTTATTTTGACTGGTGAGAGGATTGAGGCTGGTATTAAGGCTGGGAAGATACATAAGGGTGCTTCATCGAGCACCGAGAAGAAACCGTTTAAGAAAGAGTCCAATGCTGTCTACAGTGCAAGAAGACAAAGTAGACCTGAATACCGCCAAATTGTCAATGCGGTTGTTATTTCAAAACCTGCTGGTACACCTCAGTATAACAATCAACAAAAGGATGAGAGACCTAAGAGGCAATTCACTCGTCTCAGCATGACCTTATCTCAGATTCTGCCACAGTTGCTGAAGAGTAATCTGGTGACTCAAAGGGAACCCCCAAAGAATTCAAATACAATGTCACCAAGGTATAATCCTAACGCCCACTGTGCTTATCACTACGATAGCCTGGGCCATAATACAAATGATTGTTAGGCTTTGAAGAACAAGATACAAGACTTAATTGATGCAAAGGAGATTGAGTTCGAGGCGCACGAGAGGCCTAATGTTGTGACTGCTCCCATGCCCAAACATGGAGTAAATGCTGTAGAGGAAGACTTGTTTGTAGTTTCTGTAGATGACATTGCTACCCCTCTGATGACTGTCAAGAAGAACCTGTTACTAGCTGGTTTATTTCCGGGCTGTGACGAAGGTTGCCATATGTGTTCTGTTTTACCTACCGGTTGCCCATTCCTGAAGTCAGGTATCCAAAACCTGATGGATAATAAGGAGATCCTGTTTAAAAAGATTGTTGTTCCTTCCATTCATCCTGAAGAAGTTGCCATTATTACCATTTTCGACAATTCTTCCAAGGCTCCCTTGAGGAAGCCTGTTAGAATTACATCTGTTCCGAAGATCGCACCTGTAATCATCACTATTCCGGGGCCCATCCCCTACACCTCTGACAAAGCTGTCCCTTGGCACTATGGGGCAGATGTTTATGTTCATGGAGTTAAGCAAGAGTTGGATGCTGATACTGACATCAGCAACATTACTGGACCTGCTAAAGTCACCCGCAGCGGTAGATTTTTCTCACCTGATATTGTTCCACCAACTGTCCGAAGACCTGTTGTCATTACACCTGCAAGTGTACCTACTGCCATTCCTGATCAAGTTCCTATTCTTACCCCTGTCGCTGAGTCATCTGACGCTCGGGGCAAAGGGATCACCACTGATGTGCCTGCCCAGACGGAGGCACCGAAGACAATTACTGTCGAAGTTTCCAAACAAGAGATGGAAGAGATTCTGAAGATTATTAAGAAGAGTGATTATAATGTAGTTGAGCAGCTGGGGCAAACCCCATCTAAGATTTCTATGTTGTCACTATTTCTGTGCTCAGAGGCCCATGCCAAGGCTCTGATTACCTTCCTAAAGACTGCCCACATTCCACAAGAGACATCAGCTGATCAGTTTACCGATTGTGTGGCCAATTTAACTGCTGATAATGGCTTGGGTTTCTCCGACGCTGATTTAACTGCCAAGGGGAAAAATCATAACGATGCCTTGCATGTCTCCATTGAATGCATGGGCACTACTCTTGCACATGTATTGGTTGATACTGGTTCCTCATTGAACGTCTTGCCCAAGAAAGCTCTAGACCGGTTAGATTGCAAAGGGTTAGAGCTAAAACCAAGTAACATCGTTGTCAGGGCCTTTGATGGGTCTAAAAGGATGGTGCACGGTGAAGTTGATATTCCAATTAAAGTTGGTTCAAAGGTCTTCAATTCTATGTTCTATGTGATGGACATTCGTCCATCCTACTCTTGTTTGCTGGGTCGTCCATGGATCCATAAAGCTGGGGCCGTAACCTCAACGCTCCACTAGAAGTTGAAGTACCTGGTCAAAGGGAAGATTGTGACAGTACAAGGGGAGGAAGAGTACATGGTCAGCCACCTCAATTAGTTCCGATACGTAGAGATGGATGGGGAGTTCATTGAGACCCCATTTCAGCACTTTGAAGAGGTTCCCCAGACATTGGCATTAGCTGAGACTGTGGTGGAGGATTCTCCTATGAAGATGGCTTCCTTAAAAGATGTCCGGGCTGTTATTGAGAAGGGTGAGTGTGCAAATTAGGGCCAACTCCATGATTTTACACAGAAGACTAACAAGTTTGGTTTGGGTTTCACTGCAAAAGCTCAAAGGGATGTTTGAAGTGCAAGGATTGGAAGACCTCCCGTGTTCATCAGCAACTTAGGAGTAAATGCCATTGAAGATGATGTGGAAGAGTCTGAATTCGACAGCTGGATCTATCCTACAACCGACGGTGGACCAAGCAACTGGACCGCAAAGGACTTCATCCCTATTACTTTTGTTACCCAGTAATGAACTTTTTGTTTTGAATGTGTAATAGACAATGTTTTGAAACTTTATGGCCCGATGTCTTACCCGGGGCATCATGGTTTCATTTGTGAGGGCTTTTGTGTGTCATTTCCATATATCATTAATAAAAGCATTGGACGTTTTTTTGCATTTCAAATCTTGCGCTCCTTGTTTTTCTTTATTATATATTGCAAAACAACTATTTTACACACACTCACATATACAGGTCCACATCCACTGTGGATCTCACTGGTAACGACTCTGCTACTGCCGGTTATGACTTTGAAAATCTGATCAACTTAGCCGAAGACGAAGGTGAAGATGATTGCGAAGTGCCTGGTGAACTTGCAAGACTGCTACTCCAGGAAGAGAGGACCATTCAGCCACATGAAGAGCCAGTGGAAACAGTGAATCTGGGTACTAAGACAGACAAAAAGGAAGTCAAGATCGGTGCAAATCTGGAGCTTAGTGTGAAACAGCGGTTGATTCAGATGCTGCGTGACTACGTTGAGATCTTCTCCTGGTCTTACGAAGATATGCCTGGGTTGGATACTGACATTGTGGTTCATCGCCTGCCTACCAAGGAAGACTGTCCTCCAGTGAAATAGAAGGTTCACTGTATGCGCCCAGAGATGTATGAGAAAATCAAGGCTGAAGTGATGAAACAATTTGACGCCGGTTTTCTAGCAGTGATTTCTTACCCTCAGTGGGTCACCAATGTGGTTCCAGTGCCGAAGAAAGATGGTAAGGTCCAAATGTGCGTTGACTACAGGTATTTGAACAGGGCGATCCCTAAGGATGACTTCCCTCTACCTCACATCGACGTTCTGGTTGACAACACCGCTCAGCACAAGGTATTTTCCTTTATGGATGGGTTCTCCGGTTATAATCAGATCAAAATGGCTCCTGAAGACACGGAGAAGACCACCTTTGTTACTCAGTGGGGCACCTTTTGCTACAAGCTCATGCCTTTTGGACTGAAGAATGTTGGGGCAACGTATCAGCATGCCATGGTTGCTTTGTTTCATGACATGATCCATCATGAGATTGAAGTATACGTCGATGATATGATTGCAAGGTCCCAGACTGAGGAAGAACACCTTGACCATCTACAGAAGCTGTTTGACAGGTTGAAGTTGTACAAGTTAAGATTGAACCCGAACAAGTGCACCTTCGGGGTGAGGTCTGGTAAACTGCTGGGTTTCATCATGAGCGACAAAGGTATTCAAGTGGACCCTGCCAAGGTGAAAGCCATACAAGAGATGCCAGCTCCCAGAACAGAGAAAGAAGTCAGATGCTTTCTGGGACGACTGAATTATATTGCCCGATTCATCTCGCACCTAACTGCTACTTGTGAGCCAATCTTCAAGCTGCTGAAGAAAGATCAAGTGGTACGTTGGAATGATGAATGCCAAGCCGCTTTCGAAAGAATCAAAGAGTATCTCCAAGAGCCACCCATCCTAATGCCACCAGTTGAAGGGAGACCCTTGATCTTATACTTGACAGTACTCGACAACTCAATGGGGTGTGTGCTGGGTCAGCATGATGAGTCTGGCCGAAAAGAACATGCTATTTACTACCTTAGCAAAACGTTTACCGACTGTGAGACCCGATACTCACTGCTCGAGAAAACTTGTTGCGCTTTGGCATGGGCTGCTCGCCGGCTGAGACAGTATATGTTGACTCACACTACCTTGTTGATATCAAAGATGGATCCAATCAAGTATATCTTCGAGAAGTCTGACTTGTCCGGAAGAATAACAAGATGGCATATGATCTTGAATGAGTATGACATCCAATATATAACTCAAAAAGCAATCAAGGGAAGTGTATTGGCAGACCATTTGCCACACCAGGCAGTGGATGATTACCAGTCTATGAACTTTGAATTTCTGGACGAGAATATCATGTTGATAACTGATTGTGAGACACATGGACCGGATGAAGGACCTGAGGAAGGATCCCGATGGTCTATGTACTTTGATGGAGCTTCAAACGCTTTGGGTAATGGCATTGGTGCTGTGATCATATCTCCTAAAGGCTCTCATACTCCGTTTACCGCCCGACTATGTTTCAACTGCACCAACAACATGGTGGAGTATGAAGCGTGCATCATAGGTCTTCGAGCTGCAATTGACCTAAGGATTAAGTTTCTAAGTGTCTTCGGAGATTCCGCTCTCGTGATCAATCAGATCAAAGGCGAGTGGGATACGAAACACCCAAATCTTATTCCTTACAAGGAATATGTGTTGACGTTGCTTCCCCATTTCGAGGAGATCACCGTTGAACACTTCCCTAGAGAGGAGAATCAGTTGGCGGACGCACTGGCTATGATGTCTTCTATGTTCAAAGTCAATTGGGACAATGAGGCTCCCCGGGTCATCATTGAAATATTGGATGAACCTGCGCATTGCTGTGATCTTGAGACTGAAGAGGTAACAGAAAAGCCCTGGTATTATGAAGTAAAAAGGTACCTTGAAGCTCAGGAATACCCCGAGGGTGCATCTGTTAATGATAAGAAGTTTCTGAGGAGGTTCGCGGCGAAGTTCTTCATTAGAAATGACATTCTTTACAAGGTAACCATGATTCGACCTTAATGCGTTGTGTGGATAAGATTGAAGCAGAAAGGATTATGGAAAAGCTGCATGAAGGTGCTTTCGGAACTCATTCCAGTGGACATACCATGGCAAAGAAAATCCTCCGGGCAGGACACTACTGGTCCACAATGGAAGCCGACTGTTATCAGCATTCTCAGACATGTCACAAGTTCCAGGTCTATGCTGATAAGGTGCACATACCTCCAGTACCTCTGAACGTTTTAACGACACCTTGGCCTTTTGCAATGTGGGGCATTGATATGATCGGCGAGATCAAACCTACGACATCCAACGGGCATCGTTTCATCCTGGTAGCGATTGATTACTTTACGAAGTGGGTTGAAGCAGCTTCCTTTGCTACCGTAACCAAGAACGTCGTGGCACGGTTCATTCGACACAATCTGATCTATCGATATGGTGTACCAGAGAGGATCATTACAGACAATGGTACCAATCTCAACAACAAAATGATCATTGAGCTCTGCGAGAAATTCAAGATACAACATCATAACTCTTCTCCCTACCGGCCGAAGATGAATGGGGCTGTCGAAGCTGCAAATAAGAACATTAAGAAGATCGTGCAGAAGATGACAGTGACATACAAAGATTGGCACGAGATGTTATCGTTTGCTCTTCATGGGTACCGTACCTCAACACAGACATCAACAGGGGCAACACCCTATTCCTTGGTTTATGGCATGGAGGCGGTCTTGCCTATTGAAGTTCAGATACCTTCTCTTCGGATCATGAAGGATGCAGGTTTGAGTGAAGATGACTGGATCCAGACCCGGCTTGATCAGCTAAACCTAATTGATGAAAAGAGACTCACTGCTATTTTTCATGGTCATACGTACCAAAAACGGATGATCAAGGCATTTAACAAGAAAGTCAGACAACAAGAGTATCAAGTTGGGGATCTGGTAATCAAGCGCATTATCTTACCTCAAGGTGATCCCAGGGGCAAATGGACCCCTACTTATGAAGGGCCATTTGTGGTTAAGAACACTTTCTCAGGAGGAGCTATGATTCTAACCACCATGGATGGCGACGACCTTCCTCACCCCGTCAATGCAGACATAATGAAAAGATACTATGCATAATCAAAGACCCGCTAGGTTGACTGGCCTAGGAAAAAATAAGGGCTTCCCGGCGAACCAAAAGGGTTCGGGAAAAAATAAGGGATGAAAATGAAAAAATCTGTACACCCGGCAAGTCGAAAACCTGAAAAGGTGGCTTGGGCAAAAATGGGTATCCCGGTGGACTGAAAACCCGAAAGGACAGACCAGGCAAAAATTAGGGATTAAAGCGTAACACTATGTCTCATTGGATCACCTCGCATCCAGACTTCGGTATCGACTATCAAGCTCGGACGACACTAATCAATCAGATTCATCTTCACTTAAGCAGCGAAGTGATGAGATGCTTGAAGATATAAAGGAAATAGCAGAGTTGGAACCCAGTGGGATTATTCACATAGCTGTTTTGTTTCCTTTTCACAAATTTTATAAATTCTATTTGTTCGGCGGCGTTCTCTTACTAGGACGTCAGCCTCTTGTACAAAAACGCCTATCTTCAGGCCAAACTCCAAAAATCAATACAAATTCATTTTCAGACAAATTTCAAATTTTTTTCCTTTATCTGTTTTGTTTTGCAAAGAACGTCCAAAGTTCATTTTTGATATATGCATTTGACATTAATTTCTGCTCATAAATGTTTACATGTGAAACAAAGGATGAATTACTGGTAATATCAGAAACAGGGGCATAAGAAATGTCTAAGCCGTATAGTTGCTTCGTCCACCAGGTACAAGGTAGATCCAACTGAAGAATATGGCTACGATACCTTCACTCTCCGTAGAGTAAGACAATAATAGTAGCTCTCTCAGCTGAGACTTGTAACGATGAACGAATCAGCAATACTCTCCCCAAGCAGAGTTAGCCTACCATTAGCCCTAAAAAGCCTTGGTATCCCCAGAAGATCTTAATATTCCCCAGCGGAGTATAAAGATATTCCCCAGCAAGTATAAGAGCATTCCCGACAGTCTTAATATTCCTCAATGGATTATAAGAATGTTCCCTGGCGGAATACAAGATACTCCCATGTGGAGCCAATTCCCCAGCACAGTCTAAAAAAGGCTTCCCCGACAGAGTTGAACCATCATCCCCAGTAGATTCTGGAAGCTTATACCCTGCAGAGCGCAAATAAATCTCCCCAGCCAAATTCAGAGGGTTATCCCCACAAAAGTCTAACTGGGTTATCCTCAGCAAGTTGCAACTGAAAGATCATCCCCAGCGAAGTTCTTTCTTTCCCCAAACAGGAGTTCAATCCTTAACATATCTAATATCACCAGCAACGGTAATCCATCCCCAGCGGAGTTCATCATTAAAGTCCCCAACAGAGCTTATCAATGGAATCCCCAGCAGAGTTTATCGTTAAAACCCCCAGCAGAGCATCTCTTCCCCACAGAGTAATTCCCCTCGGAGTAATCTCTTTATTCCCTAACAGATTTCTTTTCTCCTGCAGGTTTATCCTCACAATCATCTTCGTTCGCCATCCCTGGAGGAAGCGAAGCATTCAACTTTATTCTCCAGCAGCTCCGGGATTTATTTTCCCCAGCTAAAACATTACATGTCCATACATCATGCTACATGCATATACGCATCATACCATATAATCTCATTTATTTTGAGAACATCATTGCCTGATACATATAATGCATTACATACAGCTAACCTTTACCTTTCAGGAAAGATACAATCAAAATTCAAGTTATGAAGCCCGGGTACGACCGAATAGTATCTTGATTTCTACAGCATATTGAGAAGCCCGAACTACGACCGAATAACAATATCAGACTACCGCGAAGCCTGGATTACGACCAGATAGTGATATCTCTCAAAAGCAAGCTATGAATCCTGGAGAACGACCGGATAATAGTTTATTCCCCAGTGAGCCGTGAAGCCCGGATTACGACCGGATATCAGCTCAGTAAGCACCATGAAGCCTGGATTCGACCAGATAGTGGTATATCATAAACACAAGCCGTAAAGCCCGGATCACGACCGGATAACAGCTCAACAAGTTATTGTGAAGCCTGGATTACGACCAGATAGCAACCAAGAGTACTACGAAGCCTGGATTTCGACCAGATAGTGGTATGATACATTGTGAAGACTGGATTATGACCAAATAGCAACCAAGAGTACTACGAAGCCTGGATCTCGACTAGATAGTGGTATGATACATCGTGAAGCCTGGATTACGACCAGATAACATTAAGGGACACTGTGAAGCTTGGGTTACGACCAGATAACAGTTTACCCAGCCAGTTACTATGAAGCCCGGATTCGACCGGATACTAGTAAACCCAACAGTCAAAGGGAAGCCCGGATGCGATCGGATAACCACTTGATTTGTTCTGAAGCCTAGATTTCGACCAGATAAGAAGTGAGGTATTGTGAAGATTTTATTCGACCAGATAGCAATACGTGACACCATGGAGCCTGGATTCGACCAGATAATGGTATAACATATCGTGAAGCCTGGATTACGATCAGATAGGGATACAAGGCACTGTGAAACTTGGATTCCGACCAAATAGCAGTTTACATGGACAGTTACTAAGAAGCCCGGAGTCGGCCGGATATTAGTGTGCCCTAAATTCAAGTTGAAGCCCAGTGACGACCGAATAATCACTTGATTTATTCTGAAGCATGGATTTCGACCAGATAAGAAGTGAGGTATGGCAAAGCCTGGATTACAACCGGATAACAAGTTTAATCTCATCTCCCCAGTAAGTCACTGTAAAGCCTGGATTACGACCAGATAGCAGTCAATCTTATCACTATGAAGCCTGGTTTACGACCAAATAGTAGTTCACTCTCACCTATTCAACATAGATGTTTCCTTAGTAGAATAACGGACGACCGAAGCTCCTAAAGTTCTATTTCTCCTAAGACAAAGAACAACATTCCCCAGTGGAATCTCCCTCAACAACAGGTATACAAGCTCTCGCTAAGGAATCTCTTACGCGATCGGAACTACTTCAGATGGCATCTTTAAGCCCATCTCCCATCATCAATCTCCAAATGGCATCTGTAAGCCCATTCCCGACATCACAATGCTGATACTACAACATGCGAGTGCAAATTTCTGGGCACTCTAGTGTTCAATTATCTTCCACCTTTGGATCACGAAAGGCTCGAAAGCTAATCTATATCCTCAGGTTTAAGAAAATTGAACAGGGGCAACTATTGTACCCCAAAATTTGCCCTCCCATATTTCTCAAGATATGTCAAGAATAATCTCCAAGTGACTCAAGTTAGCTCAAGTGTTGGACAGTCAAATCACCTCCTAAGGCAGTCAATTCAAAATTAGGGTTTTGTGTTGCATCAAGGTCCTTACATCCAAATGACCTCAAGTTCTTCCCAATGTACTAACATGTTATTAAGTTCATCCATGTCAAATTTCAAGCCTTGCAAAGGAAGTTTGGTCAGTCAATTACTCAAGATGTCCAAAAATCGACTGTGCTAGGGCAAAAGTCAACTGTGACCTATGGACAGTCAAACCTTAAGATTTTTTGTCAACATTCTCATTTTGAAGGATAATTCATCATTTGATCAAGGGTTTATCATGATTCATTAAGGATTGCTCAAGATTCATCAAGATTCAAAAGTTGCTAAATTAAGGTTTTATAGGAAAAGTCAACTCAACTTTGACCAAGCATAACTTTCTCATACTTTATGAGAAATGACCTATCCAAAGCTCATTTTGAAGAGGATGAAATTTCCTACAATCCATATTCACACCCCAAGATCAAGAAATGCTCTCACAAAAAGTTACAAATTTGGACATTATAGGTCATTTTTGAAAGTCAACAAAAACACCTTTTTTGCCAAAGCTTATAACTTGAGAATGGAAGATCAAAATGAGATGATACCAAACGGGTTGGTTATAGGACATCTCAAGGTTTCTAAAAAGTCAAAGAACACTTCCAAAAGTTCAAAATTGAAGAAGTTATGCATTGGTGAAGTTGGGCATTTTTCCAAAATAGCCAAAAGTCAACTATCCTCAAAACTCCAATTTTTGACAAAAGGGCCCCCTTTTTTCCATTTGATTTGGTCTTATCATACCCCACACGTGTCCCATCTTTAATTTCATGACCAAACATTTATTTTTCTATTTTATTTAATTTTTATTGATTTAATTCATTTTAAATCAATATTAATCCAAATAAAATCTAAAAATTAATGGAATGAGATTCTTGTGGTCATTACAGCTTGCAAATATCATAAGAAACTCAATCAAACTCGTGCCAAGTCAAAACATGCACAAAATCTCAGATTTGATGCAAATATGGAAACTTGATAATGGTGATCAAAATCAAATCTCCAATATTAAATTCCTATGGATTGAAGCCCAAGTTTTAACCTAAACTCATTCCCTTATGTACACACAAGCGATAGAGATCAAAAACACGACAAAAGCATTGCAGAAACGACCAGAAGGAGTTTGAGAAAAAGCTTGAAAAACTTGGATCTGAAATCGTTCTTAGAGGCCTTTTCAGGATCAAATAAGGGTCCCAATCGCTTCCTTGCACTTCACTGAAGCAGTACCAATCACAATCATGCGTTCTACTGCCTCCAAAAGCCCTGTAAGTGTCCCTCGAAACCGCCATGCTCATGGAATCGTAAAGCTTCAGTCTTGCATCCATTCTTTGAGACAATTGCATATTTGAATACCTCACATCATTTGCGAAATTTCTGCATTAGTCAATTTCATTATCATGCCATATATCACAAAATTCCATTGTAGATTGTTCTAGGGTTTTTTCAGGGGTTTTCGTTACAGGGAAAATTGGTCAATAAAAGGACCATGATTGGAACCGGGATGGAGAGGCGAGTAGAACTACACCTTTAGTTTGCATTTTGGTGGCTTGTGGTGGATTGTGAGATAGTACGGCATATAGCTACGGACAGTCGTCCGTTGGTATAGGTAAAATAACTTTTAGCCACAGTCCCAACGACATGGACGATGGCGTGGCGTGGCCGGATTGGTGCGTTTGAATAGCGCGCCATATTTTTATGTTTTCCAGCATATTACTTATTTATCTCATATAATAATCAATACTTATCCCATTAACAAAAAAGCAAGTCAGCTCAGTTGGTGGAGGCGCTATTGGAAAACCCCTTGGGACCTGGGTTCGAATCCCAGGTCCCCCAAAACTTTGTTACAATTTTGTTTCAGGTTATTCCATGTAGCACCCAAGGCGTGGACCATCATGTGCTGCCAAGATCTCAAATGCCAAGTGGCCCACAAGGCAAATCCAATGGCCTAGGTTGAAGGACCACCATGGTCTCAAGTCGACAAACACGCGCTGGATTGGGAAAGTCAAGCAGGCTGAACGTTTGGGCCTAGAATTTTGCTGAACCAATCTCCTTTCTAGGCCCACACCCCCTGAGTATTTCTTTTACTTTTTATTTCTTTTTCTTTATTTATTTAGTTATTTTGTTAACTATTATTATTATTATTATTAAAAAATTAACCAATTAACATTTTTTTTCATAAAATCAGAAAACCAAAAAAAAAAAATATTTTTATTAATTTCACTATTTCATTATATTTGTAAATAAACTTTAACCAATTAATTTAGTTTTTAATTAGGTACAATTTTAATATCTTTTGCAATAAATTAAAAATAATATAGAATTAGGGTTTTTAATAACTTTTAATCATTCTTATTTTATTTCCTTCTTTATAAAAAAAAACCAAAAAATATTTTTATTTAATTAATTCAATTATTAACTTAATATTAATTTCCATTTAATTCAAAAATAACAAAAAAAGACATGCTTTCTTTAAAAAGGGTCAAAACACTAAAAACACGCCGATTTAATTTTCTCGCACGCGATTCATTTGATTCCAATTATGTAATTGCTTCGAGTATGTAATAGTTTCAATAGGACTTTTAATTATTTGTCGCTTTTATTTACTTTCTGCAGTTTAAATTAAAGGGTTTGTCTTTGGCGATGTAAATACCCGACGACTTGTAATAGCTTAGATTTAATTTCCCGCAATTTAATTTCCGCACAATATTAACTGTTAGATGTTTGATGACTAGGCAATGCATGACAAGATCAATTTTTACCTTAAAATCAACAATAGCTCACCCATGACATGTACAGATAAAAATTAACCGAATTGACACACTCGCACATGCCACTCTTAGGGTACGCCTCACTTGGTTGCCTCGAACGTGGTCATTAAGTATAGGAAGTTTTAGAGGTCGCCCTCTTGTCCAAAGATCATAGTTGCCTCAAAACGGTTGCCTCGGCAAAATGATCTAAGACATTAGGATTACCACTAAGGAGTCCTAACATTGCTTTAGTGATCACACGTCCCTTAATCGAATTGACCCCTAAAACTCCAACGACGACGCTACCTACTCATCAATAGTGGGATAGCATTGTCTAAAGGAAGATAGCATAGAACGATTCCCTTTTCGAGTAGGTAGATGGTTCTTAAGTACTTGCTCCTTTTAAAACAAAACAAAACTTTTCGCACTTACACCTTTCAAACAAAAACTCCTTTCAAACCCACAAACACAAAGAAAATCAAAATTTTGAAAACACTTTGAGCAAGTACCTAAGAGCCCGTGGATAACCACGGATAGAAAGGGTGCTAACACATTCCATTTCTATAATCTACCCCCCGGACCCGAGAAACATCTCGAAAAAAGGAATTTTTCTGTGCTTTTTTCCTTTCCTCGTTGGATAAAATAAAAGTCGGTGGCGACTCTTGCTCATCGTGAAATTTTGCAAAAATAAACACAAAACGCGAACCAACATTCCAAAAACAGTCAGTTCTCTTCCCACCGTATCACAAGTACCAATCTCAACAACAAAATGATCACTGAGCTCTGCAAGCAGTTCAAGATACAACATCACAACTCTTCTCCCTGCCGGCCGAAGATGAATGGGGCTGTCGAAGCAGCTAATAAGAATATTAAGAAGATTGTGCAGAAGATGACAATGACATACAAAGACTGGCATAAGATGTTACCATTTGCTCTTCATGGATACCGTACCTCAGCACGGACGCCAACATGGGCAACACCCTATTCCTTGGTTTATGGCATGGAGGCAGTCTTGCCCATTGAAGTTCAGATACCCTCTCTTCGGATAATGAAAGATATAGGTTTGAGCGAGGATGACTGGATTCAGACCCGGCTTGATCAGCTAAACCTAATCGACGAAAAGAGACTTACTGCTATTTGTCATGGTCAGACGTACCAAAAATGGATGATCAAGGCATTTAATAAGAAAGTTATACGACAAGAGTATCAAGTTAGGGATCTGGTAATCAAGCGCATTATCTTACCTCAAGGTGATCCCAGGGGCAAATGGACCCCTACTTACGAAGGGCCATTTGTGGTTAAGAATATTTTCTCAGGAGGAGCTATGATTCTAACCACCATGGATGGTGACGACCTTTCTCACCCCGTCAATACAGACATAGTGAAAAGATACTACACATAATCAAAGACTCGCTAGGTTGACTGGCCTAGGCAAAAATAAGGGCTTCCCGGCGAACCAAAAGGGTTCGGGCAAAAATAAGGGATGAAAAAGAAAAAAAACTGTACACCCGGCAAGTCGAAAACCTGAAAAGGAGGCTTGGGCAAAAAAGGGTATCCCAGTGGACTGACAACCCGAAAGGGCGGTCCTGGCAAAAATTAGGAATCATAGCGTAACACTATGTCTCATTGGATCACCTTGCATCCAGACTTCGGTATCAACTATAAAGCTCGGACGACACTAATCAATCTGATCCACCTTCAACCAGTAGCAAAGTGATGAGATGCTCGAGGACATAAAGGAAATAGCAGAGTTGGAACCCAGTGGGATTGTTCACATAGTTGTTTACTTTTTCACAAATTGTGTAAATTCTATTATTAGGCGGTGTTCTCTTACTAGGATGCCAACCTCTTGTACAAAAATGCCTATTTACAGGCCAAACTTCAAAATCAATACAATGCATTTTCAAAGAAATTCCAAATTGTTTTTTCTTTATCTGTTTTGGTTTGCAAAGAACGTCCAATGTTCATTTTTGATATATGCATTTGACATTAATTGCTGCTCATAAATATTTACATGCGAAACAAAAATAATTACTGGTAACATCAGAAACAGGGGCAATAGAAATTGTCCAAACTGTATAGTTGCTTTGTCCACCAGGTACAAAGGTAGATTCATCTGAAGAATATGGCTAAGATACCTTCACTCCCCGCAGAGTAAGGCAGTAATGGTAGCTCTCCCCAGCCGAGACTTGCAACTATGAACGAATCAGCAATGCTCTCCCCAAGCAGAATTTATCTACCATCAGTACTAAAAAGGCTTGATACCCCTGATAGTCTTAATATTCCCCAACAGAATATAAGAATGCTCCCCGACAGGGTAAAAGATATCGCCAGTGGAGTTAAATTTTTCCCAGCGCAGCCTGAAAAAGCTTCCCCAACGGGTTGGGAGAATCATCCCCAGTAGACTCTGGAAGTTTATCCCCAATGAAGTACAAAAATAAATCTCCCCAGCCGAGTTCAAAGGATCATTCTCAGCCAAATTCAGAGGATTATCCCCATAAAAGTCTAACAGGGTTATCCCCAGCAAGTCGCAACTGAAAGATCGTCCCCAGCGAAGTTCTTTCCTTTCACAAACAGGAATTCAATCCTCAACAGATTCAATATCACCAGCAACGATAATTCATCCCGACGGAATTTATCAGTGGAATCCTCAGCAGGGCATCTCCTCCCCACAAAGTAATCTCCTCCCCACAAAGTAATCTCCTCAGCAGTTTATTCCCCAACAGAGTTATCTTCTCCTACAGGTTTATTCTTGTAACCTCCTTCGTTCATCATCCCCAGTGGAAACGAAGAATCCAACTCTATTCTCCAGCAGCTATCCAGGATTTATTTTCCCCAGATAAAACATTACATTTCCATGCATCATGATACATGCATATACGCATCATATAACACAATCTCATTTATTTTGAGAATATCATTGTTTGATCCATATCATGCATTGCATATAACTGACCTTTACCTTTCAGGAAAGATGCAGTTAAATTCTCAACTATATCAAAAGACCTCCTCTGGTTCTGTTAGATCGCTGCGAAGATCTCCCTGATTTGTATTCCAGTTGAAGTTATTCCAAGACTTTTGTCTGGTCCAATTAAATCGATTCGAAGATTTTTTCTGATGCCAATCTAGTCAAAGTTAATCCAAGACCTCCTCTGGTTCAGTTAGATCTCCGCGAAGATCTCCCTGATTTGTATTCCAGTTGAAGTTATTCCAAGACTTTTGTCTGGTCCAGTTAAATCGATTCGAAGATTTTTTCTGATACTGGTCCAGTCAAAGTTAATCCAAGACCTCCTCTGGTTCAGTTAGATCGCCGCGAAGATCTCCCTGATTCGTATTCCAGTTGAAGTTATTACAAGACTTTTGTATGGTCCAGTTAAATCGATTCAAATATTTTTCTGATGCCGATCCAGTCAAAGTTAATCCAAGACCTCCTCTGGTTCGGTTAGATCACCGCGAAGATCTCCCTGTTTCGTATTCCAGTTGAAGTTATTCCAAGACTTTTGTCTGGTCCAGTTAAATCGATTCGAAGATTTTTCTAATGCCGATCCAGTCAAAGTTAATCCAAGACCTCCTCTGGTTCAGTTAGATCGCCACTAAGATCTCCCTGATTCGTATTCCAGTTGAAGTTATTCCAAGACTTTTGTCTGGTCCAATTAAATCGATTCGAAGATATTTCTGATGCCGATCCAGTCAAAGTTAATCCAAGACCTCCTCTGGTTCAGTTAGATCTCTGCGAATATCTCCATGATTCGTATTCCAGTTGAAGTTATTCCAAGACTTTTATCTGGTCTAGTTAAATCGATTTGAAGATTTTCTGATGCCGATCCAGTCAAAGTTAATCTAAAACCTCCTCTGGTTCAGTTAGATCACCGCGAAGATCTCCCTGATTCGTATTCCAGTTGAAGTTCAAACTACCTATCAACAATCTCCAAATGGAATCCGTAAGCCCATTCCCGACATAATCAGGCTGATACCACTTCATGTGAGTGCAAATTTCTGGGCACTCTAGTGTTCAATCATCTTCCACCTTCGGAGCACGAAAGGCCCGAAAGCCAATCTATATACTCAGGTTTAAGAAGATTGAACAGGGGCAGCTGTTGCACCCCAAAATTTTCCCTCCCATATTTTTCTCAACATTGCAAGAAAAATCTCCAAATGGCTCAAGATTGCTCAAGAGTTGGACAGTCAAGCTATCTCCTAAGGCAGTCAAGCTCAAATTAGGGTTTTGTGTTGCATCAAGGTACTTACATCCAAATGATCTCAAGTTCTCCCCAATGTCCTGATATTCTCTCAAGATCATCCATGTCAAATTTCAAGCCTTGCAGAGGAAGTTTGCTCAGTCAATTGCTCAAAGGGTCCAAAAATCGACAGTGCTAGGGCAAAAGTCAACTGTGACCTATAAACAGTCAAACTTCAAGATTTTTTGTCAACATTCTCATTTTGAAGGATACTTCATCATTTTATCAAGGGTTGATCATGATTCATCAAGGATTGCTCAAAATTCATCAAGACTCAAAAGTTGCTAAATTAGGGTTTTGTAGGAAAAGTCAACTCAACTTTGACCAAGCATAACTTTCTCATACTTTATGAGAAATGACCCATCCAAAGCTAATTTTGAATAGGATGCAATTTCCTACAATCCATCTTCACACCCCAATATCAAAAAATCCACTCACAAGAAGTTACAAATTTGGACATTATAAGTCATTTTTGAAAGTCAACAAAAACACCTTTTTTGCCAAAGCTTCTAAATTGAGCATGGAATATGAAAATAAGATGATACCAAAAGGGTTGGTTATAGGACATATCAAGCTTTCTAAAAAGTCCAAGAACACTTCCAAAAGTTCAAAATTGAAGAAGTTATACATTGTTGAAGTTGGGCATTTTTGTAAAATTGCCAAAAGTCAACTATCCCCAAAACCTCAAATTTTGTCAAATGGGCCCATTATTTTCCACTTGATTTGATCTTGTCACACTTCACACGTATCCTAGTCTCAGCCTTGAGTCCATTTGTCAAATTTTCTATTTTATTTGATTTTTATTTGAATTATTTCATTTTTAATCAATTTAAATCAAATAAAATCACAAAACTTGATTACATGAGATCTTTTTCTATTTTCAGGACCTAATCATCATCAATGACATGATCAAATTCATATCATACATTCCATGTGCAAAAAGATTGGATTTTGGACAAAATTGGAAGTTTATCAATGGTGAATCAAATCAAATCAAATCTCCAAGCATTGATGTACAAGGATTCAACCCACATTTGTTGACCTAATGCATTGCACATTACTTATACAAGCCAAAGCACATGAATTCAAGGGTTAGAAGCTGCAGAATCATCAAAAGCAAACTTGAAAAAATTGCCAAAAAGGGTGAAACTGAAATTGTTCTTAGAGGCAAATTCAAAGGCAAAACTCAACGTCAATCAATTGCTGGGCCATCCCTGAAGCAGAACCAACCCAGAATCAATCTCCATCCACGCCCTAAAGCTCTGTAAGTCTCTCAAAAAACCGCTTTTCATTTTAAATCACAACTCCATATTCTTGCATTTTTCTGGCAAATCGTTGACATATTCATGATGCTTGTGCAATTTCTGGACTTTTGGCATTATTTGATTGCATTTATATGAGCTGTAGCCTTGTAACCGAACCTAGGGTTTCGTAGCTTGTTTTTTGGGTATTTTATTTACAGGCAAAATTGATGCCATTGATGGACATAGACGTGCTCAGGAGGCCTAGACGAGCACAACCATGTGCTTGGAATCAATTTCCATGGCCTAGAAAGGATTTTAGGTTGAACATGCGAATTTAGCTGCGGATTTAAATCCACAGGTAAATATCCAGGTTTGAACGAAGAAGATGAAGACGTGCCCCCCTCCTATTGGCTGGTTCAAACTTGGCGTGTGTTTTTATATTTTCTGGCATTTTGTTTGTTTTCCCATATTATTATTTTTGATTAATCTATTGACAAATGAAGCATAATGGTCCAGTGGTCAAGGGGAGCGCTCTCAAGGCATTTTTGGCTGGAAGTCAGGGGTTCGATCCCTGCCTCCATCACTTTATATTTTCCTCTATTTTATCATGTAATCAGGTACAACTCAAGCATGTGATGCATCATACTCCCTCAAATCTCAAAGCGCCAGATGGCCCCAGGCCAGATCTGGTGGTCCAAATGTGATGTCCACCATATGCCCTAGTCAAAGTGCCACGCTGGAATCAGAAAGTCAATACAGGCTTGCACAAATGGGCCTTGAAAATTGCCATTCTCACCCCCTAATCAGGCCCAAACCCTAATCTTTTTCTCTTTAAATTTATTATTTACTTTAATTATTTATTGTTTTATTATTTAATCACTAACCAATCAAACTTTTTTTCTTAATAAAATTAAAAACCAAAAAATATTTTCTTTATTAAAATTAATTTTCAGTATTTTATTTTTGTCAATAAATATTAATTTAATTAATTTAGTTTTAATTAGGAATAACTTTTAATATATTTTTGCAATAATTAAAATTAACTTAGACAATTAGGTTTTTATTAACTTTGATTAATTTATTTTTATTTCTTTAAATATCAAAAATCCAAAAATATTATTTTCATTAATTAATTAATTATCTTATTAATTTAATAATTAACTTAGTTTAATTTCTTTTTAATTCAAAAATAAACCAAAAAAATATATTTTCTTTAATAAACAAAGGGTCAAAACCCTAGAACTCGCCCGCTTTAATTTCCCGCACGGGTGCCATATTTATTCAATATTGTATCTGTTTCTCGGAATGTAATAGTTTAATAGGACGTTACTATTTTATTGCTTTATTTATTTTCCGCATTTTAAATTCAAGGGTTGCTTTTGGCGATGTAAATACCCGACGCCTTGTAATAGTTAGTTTAAATTTCCGCAATTTAATTTCTGCAACTTATAAACTGTTAGATGTTTGATAATAGGGAATGCATGACAAGATCAAATGTTTAAACCTAAAATCAACATAGATAACCATTGACATGTACAAAGATAAAATTAGCCGAAACAACACACTCGCACTGCGCACTCTTAGGGTACACCTCACTTGGTTGCCTTCGAATGCGGTCATTGAGTATAAGAAGTTTTAGAGGTCACCCTCTTGTCCAAAGATCATAGTTCCCTCGAAACGGTTGCCTCAGAAAAATGATCTAAGACATTAGGGTTACCGCTAAGGCGTCCTAACATTGCTTTAGTGACCGCACGTCCCTTAATCGAATTGACCCTTAAACTCCAACGACGATGCTACCTACTCATCAATAGTGCGATAGCATTGTCTAAAGGACATTAGTACAGATTGATTCCTTTTTCGAGTAGGTAGATGGTTCTTAAGTACTTGCTCTTTCAAAACAAAACAAAATTTTTTTTAGCACTTACACCTTTCAACTAAAAACTTCTTTCAAACCCACAAAAACAAAGAAAAGCAAAGTTTGAAAACACTTTGAGCAAGTACCTAAGAGCCCGTGGATAACCACGGATAGAAAGGGTGCTAACACCTTCCCTTTCTATAATCTACCCCCAGACCCGAGAAACATCTCGAAAAAGGAATTTTTCTGTGCTTTTTTCCTTTCCTTGTTGGATAAAATAAAAGACGGTGGCGACTCTTTCTTACCGCGACATTTTGCGAAAACAAATGCAAAACGCGAACCAGCATACCAAAAAAAACAGTCAGTTCTTCCCACCATATCACAGTACCCTTATCCGGGAAGATTATTCTGTGGGGATAACCTTATAGAGGTGGCTCTGGCGACTTCACTGGGGATCACCTTATGAAAGGGACTTTGTGGGGATTTGTCGCTATCCATAGTAGTAAGTGTTGTAGTACTTCCAACAAATGTTTGCTTGGTTGTACGTGACCATTTACTGGAATTCATGTTCAATGCCCTAAGTGATTCCGTTGGAGACCCGCCTTTGGCTGTTCAGGACTTTATGAGAGATTTCTTAGAATCTTGACTTGACTGCCATCGATGAGTTGGACAATAACATGTCATGCCCCTTGACTATGGAGGGTTTGTCATTGGATTTGAAGCGATTCTGTTCATTGAGAAAATTTTCGTTCATTGGATATTCGCTGTGCGAATTTCTCCGTTGTCAAACAATTAGCTATATGCAAACAACAGTGTTCAAATAATGCAAAGTTTATACTTATCTTGAAGTTTTGAAAATTCACTTTTAGTAGATAAAAGAATTTGAATTCGACTCAGGGTTTACAGTAAGCCTTACAGGAGTCAGAATACCTTTTGTAACAGCATGCTTTCGGACTAACCTATGCTTCAATTTGGACTTTTAAAGGGTTGTAAAGTGGCCTGGTTCACAATTCAAGAAACAAAGGATAAAGCTCAAAGTTTGTTTGTACCCAACCTATTCTCCATGATGTTCTCCAGTCCTAGACTCAGTTAATTGTGCGTTTGAATTCCTATTGAATCTGGAATAATATTTTGGTGATGGTTCAAATAAGTTAAGTTTATTGGAGAAGGCAGTCATTTTTGCAACATTTTTCTGTTGTTGAAGATTTGTAACAACCTCTTTTATTGTCCCTAATTTTTTGCTTGACTGTTTTTATTTTGAGATTACAGCCAGGGGATGCCCCAGTTTTTCTTAAGTCTATTTCATAGGTTTTGACTCAGTGGACTTTTCTTTTGAGAGATAATGACTACCTATTTTACAGGGAACCATCACCGTTTTTTGATTCAGAAGGATGTTTTTGATGTCACTCGTTGTGTACGAAGTGAAAGCTTGCGACTGAACGTGCATTTGAATTAGCTGAGAAACTACGCTGCCCCAGGTTATGATTAAAGGTTTCAAATTGTGCAAAAAAGAAGACTCCTACTTCTTTGGCTCAAAGGGGTTGACTAGGGATTATATTCCTTATAATTCCACTGTTTAGGAATTGAAAGAACGCCTGTCCATCATCAGCAAGGTCTGTCCAAAAGCATACTGTATGAGAATATGGAATTGTTTTCGTCATCCTCCCTCTAAAGGCTTACGAGAGTTGAATAAAAAGCACAGTTTAAATATAGTGAAAATGAATGGATTATTTTAAAGCAAACATATGCATTGCGTTAATTGAAACAAAGTTTGACATAATAGATAAGTGTTCGAACAAACAAAAGAAATTACAATAAAAAAATAAAAAATGAACTAGACGCTCTCAATAATTTGGCATGGGAGCAGTGATGACGTTGAGAGTCTCCGGAGGGCCGAATTCAATCTCCTTGGCGTCAATCATATCTTGAATTTTGTTTTTCAGAGCCCAACAACCATTCGTATCATGTCCAGGGCTATCACAATGGTATGCACACCTTTCATTGGGATGGTAACTAGGAGCTGAAATATTGGGATTCCGCAGTGGAGCCTTTAACGTAATCAACTCTGCCTTCAACATGTGTTGTAACACTTGAGCTAGTGACATGTTGATTTTGGTGAATTGTCTCTTAGGTGCGACCTCCTTACGTTGATTCCCCTGTTGATGTTGTTGCATAGGTGTAGGATTAAAGATTAGTACAACTCCCACAAATTGGTTGTGGTTACCTCTAGCATGTCCCTCCTAGCCATATACAACATTGGACTCTTTCTTTCCAATGTACATCTTCTTTTCAGTACTTGAAGATGCAGCCACCTGGATTTTTCCGCTTCTAATTCCGCCTTCAACTTGTTCCTCAGTTAGAATCAGCTCGGTGAACCCGGATGAAGAGCTTCTGATTAGGTGCTTGAAGAAAGGTCCTGTCAAAGTTCCAATAAAGATATCAACCAATTCCATGTTAGATAAAGGGAGTTGAACCCTTCCGGCTAGGTCCCTCCACTTTTGGGCATACTCCTTAGAGACTTCGTTTGAGCCTGTAGTCATATTTTACAACTGCACACGAGTTGGTGCAAGATTAGCATTGTATTGGTACTGCTTGTAGAAACTAGCATCTAGATCTTCCCAGGTGTGGATATTAGTACTTTCAAGTTGATAGAACCACTCCAACTGCATTCCAGATAAGATTTCTTGGAAAAGTGAACCCATAACTTCTAATCAGTGGTGTGCGGCTGAATCTTGCGTACATAAGATCTCAGATGCATCTTAGGAAAATATACCCCATCATACTTGGAAAAGATAGGGATCTTGAATTTGTGGGGAATAACTACCCCAAGGACCAACCCTAAATCTCTAAAGTCTAGACCAGGTACTGCTTTGATTTCCACAGCCTTAAGTCGGTCTTCAAGCTGTTTGCATTTTTCATCCGCTGGTGGATACTGCTCCTCAGAATAGTCTTCGTCCTTAGTAGCTTGGTTATCCCTATCTCTAGTGCTTCTAGCTTCCTCTTATTGATTGTCTTCTTCCTCAAAAGAAGCATCTTCTTTTTGAGCTAGTTGGGCAGGCCCCTTGAACCTTCTTCCCATGTTGAGGATGACAACCTTCTTCTTAGTCTTCTTCTTACTCCCTTTGGTGAAGAGTGCTTTCAGATCTTCCTTCCCCTTGGCTAAGTTCAGGAGTACTTATTGGAACTGGGCATTCTGAGCTTAGAGATCTTTAAATGTTTGCTCTAGAGCCATTTTCTTACTGAAATAAACAGCGAGAAAAATGAGCAACCTGTCTTGAGAATACCTGTTATGTAATGACATGCATGATACGTAAAAATGCAATGTTTTCAAGGATCTCGTAGGGTAAACACAAGAAAATGTCAGAAGTTGAACTTTGATCACAACTTTGATTGGAGAACTTCGTATTGTTGAATGTCCTTCCACGAGAATCAAGCTCACCATGTCGAGTGGGTCATAGCCCTTGACTCAAGTTATCGTGTTTTGATCTTCGACAGTGTTTGGCTAGAGGAAAATAAATCCTCTTGCCCCTTGATAGACGTATGATTCAACATAACCCTGCATCACAAACCCTTGATACCCTTGAAATGGTTATTGAAAATGCTATGGTACGATGTCATGATGTTATGTAAAATTAAACATGCACACACAAAGCACACAATTTCTTAGGTTTAGGCTTGCACGAAGTTTATAGGTAAGTACCCTCTTGAAGTTTAGTTGGCTCAATCTGTCCTACAAAGTAATCGGGTTCTAGGGAATCTCAATACCACTGATCTTTCTTCATCAGGAATTATTTAAGCGCAAGCCTCTTTATTGGCAACTGAAATATCCCAAAAGTCCAATCTCAATAAGCGTAGCATCGAGTATCAACCAACTTCAGACTGCACCAAATCCGGCTATCTCACTACTTCCTAATGGCCAAGTTGTTCATTTAAAGGTTCTAAGGTCAGTTAGTGCTTCATGACACCACATAGCGGCCCCATATTCTCCTTGACTAGACTCAAGGGCTATCGGTACCAACAAATGTGTCACACTAACATAGCCATTGCTTCAACCATATCGATATACGCCACACAGTCCCCATGATCTATTGCTACTTACCTAATGATGTTCCCAGATCTGGATAGAGGATCAAAAGAAACCCAAACAAGGACCCATAAATGTAAAGCAAACAAATCAAACAATGAAAGCAATTAAATGTGATCTAGCTCTAAGGTAACCCCACTTTTAAGTCTTTATCCCCAGCAGAGTCTCTAGTTCTGTAATATGGTGGGAGAACTAACTTGGGTGTTTTGAGTTTTATCGCAATTTTTGCGGATAGCAAGAGTCGCCACCGACTTTTCTTTTATCCAACAAGGAAAGGGTGAAAAGAACAGGAAAGACCATTGAGATATTTTCTTGAGTTCGGGGGGTAGGTTATGAAAAGGGAAGGTGTTAGCATCCTTTTCATCCATAATTATCTATAGGCTCTTAGTTTCTTGCTAGATCACTTTTGAAATTGCTTTGTTTGAAATGTGTTTGTGGTGGGTTTTGAAAGTATTTTTGAAAAGCGCCTTCGTTTAGGCAAACATTGTAATGATTCCCGTCTCTATAAGAATGCATACAAAGTGTTGGACTTTTTGAAAATATTTCATGTTTTTGAAAGTGTTTGGTGTGTTTGAAACGATGTTTGTTTTTGAAGATGGATTATGAGCAAGCAACTAAGAACGTTCTACCTACTCAAAAAGTATTTTTTTCATTTCTCTCTTCCTATGACATTGCTATCTTACCATTGATTGGTAAGAAGCACTATCATTGTATGTGAAGGGACGAGCGTGGGTCATCGTATAGTCATAAAAGGAAACATTGTAGGATACCTTAGCAATTTGTCGTAAGGGTCTAAGATTGTTTACTGAAGGCAACATTGAAGGGTCATCGAGGGACTACAATCTTGTATTCGAGGGTCATTGCCAAAGTATCCCACGTTCGAGGGTCATCACTATTTTTATCTGAGGCAACAAGTGTGGGTTACCCTAGAGGTGAAAGTGTGAAAGTGTTTTGATTTCATGCATTGTTTTGTCTTGAATTAAGGTTTGCTAAGCATTTATTTTATCTTTCCATACAAACCCTAATTTACTAGCATTTATATGAAAATGATAAATTGCGGAAAATAAATGTCCTACGCTATTACATCATTTAGGGTAAGGGGATATAAATTATAAATGGGGATGAAAGAAATTAAAATATAATTACTATTACAACCAAATTGAACAAAAATAATAGCAAAGAAGTCTAAAAAAATCAGAATTTTTGGTTTTGAAGCTGACACGAGCCGTGTCCTGTGACACGGGCACCTGTGTTAGGACCCTATAATGAACATGCATGTCTTTTTTTAGTCCCAACTGAGCTGACGTGGGTAGTATCCTATGACACGGGTACCCGTGTCAAGACCCTGTCCTGCCATTTTGTCAAGTTTTAATTCCAATAAGTGGGACACAGGCAGTGTCATATGACACGGGTACCCGTGTCAGAGCCCTGTCTTGCCATTTTTCCAGTTTTCTTCCTGACACGGCCCGTTTCAGGTGACACGAGCGACCGTGTCAGAATTCCAGGAGCACTTTTTTGTGATTTTTAGTGTTTGCAACTCTTCTATGCTGATTTGTCATGTTTTAATCTTTTGAAAACAAAAGTAAAATGATGTATGAACAAGGATATCACAGTTTGAGAAAACTTACCTCTTGAAGTGAAAGCTCAAAACGTGTATGGATGTTTTGAACTGCAATGTGATGATTTATTGAGCTCCTTCGGACCCTTTTGAAGTTGTTCCAATCCTTACTTTGTACTGAAAGTGTTCGAATTTCTCCAACCAAGTCAACTTGCAAGACAATGTTTTAGAGTTTGGAAGGTGATGATAATGGTGTTACAAAAGTTGTTATTGTGTTTGAACTACTTCTATATGGTGTATGTGAAGTATTTAGATGGTTTGTTTGGGGAAAACTTGTAAGGTATGAGATTCAAAGATTTGGACTTCAAAGCTCAAGAGTGGAAGTTTTATGGACAATTATGGTTTTTGAGAGTATGAGGGGATTTTGAGAACTTGTGTACACAAAAAAAATTCTTACCTTAGCTTGTAAATGACTTCTCTATTATAGAGAAGGTTTGATAGGATGAGAGAGTTTGTTTTACAAGCTGTCAAAAATCTGCTTTGGTTGAGATGAAACAACCAAGTTATGTGAAAATTGGTGTTCTAATGCATGGTACAAGCATGGTCTGAAGTTGCTAGAGGCTTTTAGGCATGTTGCTTCTTGCTTTGACATTATGTATGTGCAGAAAAAAATTGAGAGGCTCAAGGAGTTGACAATTGCATAAAGTTTGCTTTATGTGAATGACAATGGTGCCTTTGTGCTATAAATGGAATGATGCAATGGACAAAGCCTCAAAATCTTGGATCATAGTTTAATCAGCTGTGTAAGCATTCAATTAAGGAGTGATATACAAGTTTGAGGCCTGCAAAGTGAATATTATGCAACATGGCTATGGATTTGGTTCTTGTTCATCACAAAATCTGCCTTGTAATTCAAGAATGAAACCCTAACTTCAGGCCTTTGAATCTTCAAGTTGACTTTTAACTTTTTTGACTTCTTGATGATCAAGCTTGATATTCTTGAACTTCTTGATGAATTTTGATCTTTCAAACTCAAATTGGTCAAAAAGTCAAAGTTGACTTTTCAGTGTACAATTGACTTTTTCATCAGTTGACCAAATTTCATCTGTCAATCCAATGATCTTGAGAGATGTTTCGAGCCATGAAATTAGGTCAACATGATGCATTTGAATCTTTGGGACCATGTTTCAAACCATTATGTCATGTATTAGGTCAAAAGTCAATGATCAATTGTTCTTAGTAAAAACCCTAGTTTGGGGCCTCAGTGTTTCAGAGGTGATTTTGTTTGATCAATTCCTTGAGAATCCTTGAGTATTGAAGATCTTTTGTGAAATGTCTTGAGAAAAGAGAGGGAAAATTTTGGGGTACAACACACCTCTTCATTTAAGTACCCATTCAGAAAGGCACTTTTCACATCTATCTAAAACAACTTGAACTTTAGTAAACATGTCATTCCTAATAGTAGTATGATAGATTCAAGACGAGCAACTGGAGCAGAAGTCTCATCAAAATCTTCACCTTCAACTTGAGTGTATCCTTGAGCCACAAGTCTAGCCTTATTTATGGTGACCACTCCATTTTCAAAAGATTTATTTTTGTACACCTATCTTGTACCAATGACATTTTTTCCATTAGGCCTAGGAACTTAATCCCATACTTCATTCCTCTTGAGCTGACCAAGTCCTTCTTGCATGGAATTGATCCAGAATTCATTAGTTAAAACTTTCTTCACATTCTTGGGTTCAACCTTAGAGATAAAGCAAGAATTAGAAATCACCTCTCTTGATCTAGTAATAATCCCTTCATTTAGATTTACTATAATGAGTTCTTTAGGATGATCTTTCTAAATTCTGATTGAAGGACCTTTGTTGGCTTTATTGTCATCAGGTTCAATATCAATAGTCTTAGTATTGGTATCAACACCTGCCACATTTTCTCAATCATCATTCATCTGGAATGATGTTCCAACATCTTCTCTAACATCATGTCCATTCTCTATAATTGAGTTATCAACCACAACATTTATAGATTCCATCATGACTTTAGTTCCAGAATTAAAGACTATGTAGGCTCTGCTGTTAGTAGAGTAGCCCAGAAATATTCCTTCATCACTCTTGGGATCCATTCTTCTTCTTTGTTCACGATCAGCCAAAATGTAACATTTACTTCTAAAAACATGAAAGTATTTGACAATGGGCTTTCTTCCTTTCCATAACTCATAGAGTGTAGCAGAAGTGTCAGTTCTCAAAGTGACCCTATTATGCATATATCATGCAATATTCATTGTTTTGGCCCAAAAATGATATGGAAGATGCTTAGCATGAAGCATGACCCTTGATGATTCTTGTAGAGTCATATTCTTGCGTTCAACAACTTAATTTTTATGAGGGGTTATGGGAGAAGAGAATTCATGACTAATACATTTAGTGGAGCAAATTTTAGCAAATTTTCTATTTTCAAATTCCTTGCCATGATCACTTCTGATCCTTATAATACCAATTTAGTTCTCTCTTTGAAACTTTCGACATAGATCTTTGAACACCTCAAAGACATCTGATTTTTCTTTGATGAAATTCACCCAAGTGAATGTTGAAAATTCATCAACAACAACTGTCGTACCCCAAATTTGTCCTACCCCGATGACTTTATATTTCAAGATTAAAATTGAAGAAATATTCAACTAAAGACGGTATGAAAATATCTGATAGTCCGTCTTTATCCGACTAGGTGTGTGTACCATAAACTCAGGAGAATGGGGCTATCTAAATCAGAGAGACTCATGTATCCGTGAATCCATTCGCAAGGCATGTTGGCCATTGGCCCATGCGATTCGTAAATGAAAATTATTGGAGTAACTATAAAGTTCTAAATTATTAAATAGTTGCTAGTAAAAGGGAGGCTGAAATTAAATTAAGCCCACTCGAGTTTAAATTGCATAAGCTTATTTAGGTTAAGTTAATTTTAGTAAAAATAGGAGGTGTAGTTACAAATAACAGGCCCAGTAAATTTTTGTAAGTCGGCCCATTTGTCTTTTTGGTATTTTTGTTGTCTCATTTGAAAAAAGAAACATTATTAATAAAACTGTTTGTTATTATTATTTTAATTTAAATAAATTATACGTTTCTTTAAGAAAACGTGACACATTGTTGTTATACTTTTTCATGATGTTTTCATCAATCATTAACTTCTGTTTATTGAGAGTAGTGGTGTTGGAAAAATATTTTTTGGACCAAAGTTAGGCCCAATTTGTAATGAAAAACACGCGTGCGGGATAAATAATTGAACTATGACGCAGGCCCAAATTCGCTAAGCTGAGGAAGCCAAAATCCGTAACTGTTACTGTGTAAATCAAGGAAGAAATTTGCACATGTTTTTTGCAAGTAAACAACTACTGTTCAGATTAAACCCAAATCAAATAAAACTAAAACAAATCTAGAACAAAAATAATTAACACATCAAATCTCAAGATTAAATTTCAAACCGCAAAATCAGTGATTACATAACCATAATCCCTAATTACAGAACAACCAAATATGGAAATCAAATTACAAATCGCAACCTGAATCAATTATAAAGACAAAATCCCTAAATTTATATGATTATCCTAAGTCTAAGCTTGAAACTGTAACAACAAATTCACTCAAAACCCTAAACTCTATAAATAATAGAAATTAAAAGAGATATATGGGGGATTTTTGGGGAATACAAAAATGGTACGAAGTTTTTACAATAGATATTTTGAGAAGAAGACGCTACAGTGAAAGGGGGCGATTGGGGTTCCACTACCGGAAACCAAAATCGCCGGTGATAGCCCTATCATCACCGCCGTCGATACCACCGACCACCATCGCCAAAGCATCGTCAAAATCTACAAACAAAAGAAACAGAGGGAAGGTATTAGCGTGAATCCACCAACGATCAGGAACAAATGGAATCGCGAAAGGGGTAAACCAACTTAGCTTGTTATTCGTTTTGATTTTGTTTGTGGGTTGTGTTGGGGTTGATTTGCAGTGGAGGTAGGGTTTATTTTTCAGCCGCCGCCGAAGGTCCTAGGGAACTAGGATTAAGAGAAAGGGTTAAGGACGTTCGCGAGCCCCTTCCAAACACATAATGGGCCTAAGCCCAATTCGTTTCCACACCCCTCCTTGTTTGAAATTACCAAGCCAGCAAATAATTCACACCCCCCATTGCCTGAATTATTCTGGGCCTAGCCTAACTCTTTTTAACACCCCCTCTGTTTTACTTACTAACATAAAATTGCACCCCCTGGATATCAACTATATATTTTCTATACTATTTTTTATAAGTCTTATATTTTTAATTCTATTTTCTTTTTTATATTATTTATTGCTTTTTTTTAATAATTATTATTATTCTTATTAATATTAATTAATATTTTTCATATTTATTATTATATTATATCACATATAAATATTATTTGTTATATGTAAATTTTACCTATTATCATAAATAAATTATGTTTATTTAAAAAATGCATGAACATATTTTTATACATATTTTCATTAAATATTTTTATCATGCATTAATCAAGAGATCTCCGCTGTTGTACCCCAAAATTTTCCCTCTCTTGTTCTCCAAGGTCTTCCCCTACATGGTTGGTCACAAACCCTTGCCTAAAGAAAAGTAAAATTTGTGAGTGATGTTTCCTTCGATTGGCATCTCTAAAATACCCTTTGCTTGGCATTTCAACAAAGCCTTTCGATTGGCCTTGTAACAAGATCCTTCGATTGACATTTCAACAAAGCCTTTCGATTGGCCTTGTTACAAGATCCTTCGATTGGCATTTTAATGTCACTTCGATTGGTCTCAACTGAAAGAAATCAAAGAGAGCAGAACGAAGCTTTCGATTGGCCTCTGGGCCAAGCCTTTCGATTGGCATGGCAAGGGATCCTTCGATTTGGAATTATGTCAAGGTCCTTCGACTGACCTGTTAACAAGTTCTTTCAATTGACATTTTAAAAGTACCTTTCAATTGGCATAGTAACAATGTCCTTTGATTAGCCTTTCAATAAGGTCTTTCGATTGGCATGATAATAATGTCCTTTAATTGGAATTTCAACAAGCCCTTCGATTGGCATTCCAAAAGGTCCATTCGAAGAAGCTTTCAAAAAGTCCATTCGAAGAACATGCAAAGGCCCATTCGAAGAAGCTTTCAAAGGGTCCATTCGAAGAACCTTTCAAATGGTCCATTCGAAGAAGCCATCATCCCCTTCGAAAAGGAGCATTCGAAGGCCAGTTACATATCATTCAAAATATAAAAAAAAGACAATATCCCATGTGCTTGGCCAACGTTACAAATTCTCATTCATGGCTCTCAAACACATAATCAACACTGTTTAAACCTTTTCCTTCTTGTCCCCTCTACTCCCTCTATATAAGGAGATCACAAGTGTTACATGAAAGGGAGGAAGGACGAAAAAAAATGAGAGAGAGGGTCACACAAAATTGAAAATACATTCTTGGAGTTCTCCCAAAACTGTTCCAGTCATCACCAGCCCCTAAGCAAGCTCACGCCCAGAAGTCAAATTGAAGCAAACAAGGGTATCCATACCCATCACCATAAATTCATACAACACTGTTGGTAAGAAAAATTCCTATATTTGTTTCCTTTCATTTCTAATACTTGTTGCAGATCCAGCATAAATAAGGCCACAACGTGCAGGATCGAAAGACCTGGGTTTAGCACCCATGTCACGCCTTTCGTTTTTGCCAACATACATTTACAGATTCATTATCCTCATAGCATCCCCGTGGATCGAAAGAAAATCATTCTCTCCCTGGGTCGAAGGACACCCATCTCTCCTGGATCAGAAATTCCCTCTATCTCCGGATCAAAAGGTTGTTTCTCCTTGGAATTGAAAATGCCATATCTCTTCCCCTTTGGATCGAACCCCCCCCCCCCCCTTTTCACCCCAATCGAAGGATGCCTCTTTGCACTCTTATTTTTGCTTTTGTTTCTTTTCTTTATTTTTTTAGTGGGATTTTTATCTTTTTAATTAACATTAAATCAAAAAATCACAAATATTAGGCTTAGATATTTTAATTAAATAGTTAATTTCTTAATTAATTGATTAATTAAATTTTAACCATTTTCTTAACTTAAAACCAATTAGAATCTAGGACTTAATTTAGATTTAATTTTCTTTTCATGATAAAAACAAAAAAAAAAGATTTTCATTTCTTAGGATAATTTTAGACCTTATTTCCAATTTCGCGCGCGTTTATTTTTATCCTAGCATTTTATGTAAGTATTGTAACTAACTGCCCATGGATGTAATAGTCTTAGATTTAAAATTCTGCATTTTATTTCATGCACTTATATTGTATCTCTCCCAAAGTCGTGTAATAGTTTAGGATTTACTTTTTCTGCATTTTATTTTCCGCACCTCTACTGTTTTATTTTGCTATATTACTGTTAGTAAATAGGCATGTATGGAAAGACTGTAAATTAAAATGTTAGCTATCTTAATAAAAAGACAAAAATAACTGAAACACAACACAATTGCACACAAGCACCTCTAAGGTACGCTCACTTTGGTTGCCTTTAAAAAATAGTCATGAGGTAGGAATGCTTTAGCAAAGACCCGTAAAATCAAAAGATCATAGTCCCTCGATGACCCTACAGTTGCCTTCTCGGTAAATGATCTAGTCCCTAAAACAAAATTGCTAAAGAATTGCCATAAAATTGCCTTCGTGACTATAACGTCCCTTCGA
Organism: Vicia faba; assembly: GCA_948472305.1. Classification (NCBI taxonomy): domain Eukaryota; kingdom Viridiplantae; phylum Streptophyta; class Magnoliopsida; order Fabales; family Fabaceae; genus Vicia; species Vicia faba. The sequence continues at coordinate 1,171,447,085 of OX451739.1, forward strand.
TTATCCCTCAACATATAATGATAGGGCTACCTACTCACTAATAGTAGGATAGCACTGTCTAAAGGATAGGAGGAAAAGAACGATCCTTTTCGAGTACAAAGTAGATAGCTGTTAGAAGTTTGCTCAAAACTATTTTTTGCACTTACATAAAAAAAACTACTTTTCAAAAAACTTTGTATACTTTCTCTACTATCCCGAGAAACATTACAAAGTTCGCCGTATTAAGGCGTTTTCAAAACATTTTCAAACACAAAGCTCAAAAGCATGTTGAAAAATGAGCAAACCTCTAATAGCCCGTGGAAAACCACGGATGGAAAGGGTGCTAATACCTTCCCTTTCCATAATCTAACCCCTTACTCAAAAAAATCTCGAAAAGGTCTTTTTATGTTCTTTTCACCCTTTCCTTTGTTGGATAAAAGAAAAGACGGTGGCGAATCTTACTTACCGCACATTTGCGAATACAAAACGCAAAACCAGTATATAACAGTCGATTCTGCCACCGTATCATAGAACTGGCGACTTTGTTGGGGAGAATAAAAAGTGGGGTTTACCTTTGAGTTAGTTCATTGTTAAATTGCTTTATTGTGTGTTTGCTTGCTTTATCTTTAAGGGTTTGCTTGGGTTGTTACTAAAAGATCCTACACCCGGATCTGAGGGCACCTTATTAGGTAAGTAGTAATAAACCATGGAGGATGTACGACATAGACCAATACGGACGAAGTGGTGGCAACATTAGCGCGATGCTTTAGATTGTACTTATGTTCCTTGAGTAAGTTAAGGATAACATTAGGCTTCCTCATAGTGTCACTAAGCGCTAACTGACCTTTAGAACCTTTAATTCACTCATCCTTACCATTAGGAAGTAGTGAGATAACCAGATTTGGTTCCGATGGAAGATTGGTTGATACTGGATACTACACTCATTGAGGTTGGACTTTCAGGATTCTTCGGCCGCAATACTTCAGTGTGGAGCTGAAACAATTTCTGAAGGGAAGGTCAGTGATATTGAGGCTCCTTAGAACTCGGTTACTATTAATAGGACAGGTTGAGCCAACTAAACATTCAAGAGGGTACATACCTTAAAAACTCATGCAAGCCTTTGAACCTAAGGTCTATTGTCTGATTTGCTTGTGTTTATCTGTGAATTTTAGCATAATCATGACATCATAATCATCATGGCATTCATATGTACTAATCATTTCAAGGAACTATTGGATTTACCTCTTGGCTGTTTTGTAGGATATAAATTCAGGTCGCAGAAAAACCATCCGAATTCGCTTCACAGAAGTTCCCCCTAAGCTCAAGGAATTAGTCTTGAAAGTCCCCGAGGACTCATCATTCCACAAAAGACGTGGTTACTTTCTCAGTTTGGTTAACATCGGGTTTGACGAAGGTTTGATGAGTGTCTTATTCCAGTTCTTTGACCCTAAGCACCATTGCTTCATATTCCCCGATTATCAACTGGTGCCTACCCTGGAGGAATTCTCTAAGTTACTTGGTTTACCTATGTTGGAGCGAGTACCTTTCACTGGTTTAGAACAAGACCCAGCTTATGAAGATGTTGCCGTAGCTCTACACTTGAAGCCATCTGACATTGAGTCCAATTAGGAAAAAAGAAGTGAAGTTAAGGGTCTCCTTGCAAATTTCCTGATGAAGAAAGCTCATATTTTCCTGGATGCTATGAGTTTTCATGCCTTCGAAGATGTATTAGCCCTCTTGATCTATGGGTTGGTCCTGTTTCCTAATTCAGATCAACTTATAGATGTGAATGCCATCAACATCTTTCTTGCTCACAATCCGGTTTCTATATTGCTCGGGGATATCCTACATTCTCTCCACACTCGTACTCTGAAGAAGCGAGGAACTCTCATGTGTTGCACCCCTCTGCTATATAGGTGGTTTATTTCGCACCTTCCTCGGTAAATAATGCAAAATGATTTAGGCTTAAGATGGAGTCAAAGACTAATGTCTCTCTCTCACTCCGACATCCATTGGCGTCCTTGCTCTCAAGAAGACATTTCTTTTATTGATCGCTATGGAGAATTTCCTAATGTGCCACTCCTGGGCATTAGGGGAGGCATCACCTATAATCCTTCTTTAGCACTACGTTAGTTTGGCTATGCATGAAGAGATGGTCCACCAGATATGCTCATCCAGGGATTGTGTTCAACTACTCAGATGATTTACAAAATTATCGTTAGAGGTTCATCTGCTCTTGGGGAATTATTAAGAAGACTGATAGTAAGACTTTGGGGCATAAGAACTCTATCCCTTTGGAACCTTATCTCAAATGGGTGAGAGCTCGAGCCCAAAGTCTTATGATGCCATATGATTCCATCTTAACGGTGATCTTAGAACCTATTGTTCAAGGGGGCGAGTCCTGTATTATTCTCCATCCTGATATGCCAACCAACTTCGAAGAGTTGAAAAAGTCTTGGATCCAGCTCAAGGGAGAACGAGATACCTTTGAGGCTCAATTCTATGCAAGTGAGAAGAAGGTGCTGGAATTAACAAAACAACTTCATGAAGAGAGAAACCTCAACACCAAGAGGAAACGCCCATGGGAGACTTAGGAACTTCCTTTCAATGTTTATCCTTGTGTAATCTTTTGTTTCTTTAAAAACTTGCTAATAAAAGGTTTTGCTTTTTGTTTTGTTTAAAAGAGTTTAAAACTAATAAGGTCCTTGAAAACATTGCATAAACATATCATACATATCATTTCATGGACAAGTTTCATAGCAGGTTTCTCATCTTCTCCCTTGTTTATTTCAACAATGGCTCTAGAACAAACAGTGAAGGATCTACAGACTCAGAATGCTCAGTTTCAACAGATGATCATGGCTCTAACCAAGGGGCAATAAGAGCTGAAAGCCCTTCTTGTTAAAGAGAAGAAGAAGCCAAAGAAGCCAACTGGGTTAGTGAATATGGGAAGAAGGATCAAAGGACCAGTGCAGCAAGCCTCTGAACTGATAACTTCATCAAAGGGAGGAAACAATCAAGAGGAGGAAACAAGAGAGGAAGACTCCAGTCCAAAAGAATCTGATGATGAATCCGACTATGATGAGGAGAAGTATCCTCATGCTGATGAAAAATATAAACAACTGGAGGATGGTTTGAATGCAATAGAAGTTTGGAAGGTACCAGGTCTGGATTTTGAAGAGCTGGGTTTGGTCTCTGGAGTTGTCATCTCACAAAAGTTCAAGGTGCCAGTGTTCACCAAATATGATAGGGTCTCATGTCCCAAGATGCACCTCCGATCTTATGTGAGGAAGATCCAGCCTCAAACTGCTGACAAGGACTTATGGGTCCATTTCTTTCAGGATAGTCTGTCAGGAAATCAACTAGAATTGTTCTACCAGCTGGAAGGAGCCAACATCCGTAATTGGGAAGACCTGGATGCTGCTTTCTACAAGTAGTATCAGTACAACACAGACCTTGCTCCCACCCATACACAACTCCAAAATATGTTTATGGGTTCGAGTGAGGGCTTTAAGGACTATGCTCAAAAGTGGAGGGACTTAGTAGGAAGAGTGTAGCCTCCCCTGTCTGACAGGGAACTAGTGGATATGTTTCTGGGGACCCTATCTGGTCCATTTTTCAATCATCTAATTGGAAGTTCCTCATTCGGCTTCACTGAGTTGATTTTGACAGGAGAACAGGGGGAAGCTGGAATCAGGAGTGGAAGGATCCAAAAGGACGCATCCTCTAGTACAATAAGGAAGCCATTTGCTGGGAAGAAAGAGGTTAGTGTTGTGTACCATAAAAGGAATCAGGATAGAATTGAACACCGTCCAACGGTAGGGGCTGTCATGATCTCTAAGCCTGCACCCACTCAACAAAAGAACAATCAGTCTAGATCAGAAAGGCAGGTAAGACAGTTTACCCGGATAAATATGATGCTGTCTCAAGTCTTGCCACATTTTTTGAAATTTAATCTGGTAACCTTGCGGGTAGCTCCGAAGAATCCCAACACTACCTCTCCCCATTACAACCCAAATGCTCGTTGTGCTTACCATTCAGAAAGTCCAGGTCATGATACAAACGACTACTGGGCTTTGAAAAACAAGGTGAAAGACCTTCTCGAGGCAAAGGAAATTGAATTTGACGCCCATGAGGTACCAAATGTTATGACTGCTCCTATGCCCAAGCACGACCATGGTGTTAACGCTGTTGAAGATGATGTGTTTGTTACTGCTATTGATGAACTTGTTACTCCTCTCCTGAACGTCAAGAGGGAGTTATTGAAGGCCAGTTTATTTCTGGGCTGTGGCGAAGGTTGCCACTTATGTTTGTCTCTACTGACTGGTTGTCATTTACTGAAGATAGGTGTCCACTTCCTGATGGATGACAAAGAGATTTTGTTTGAAAAGACTCCCGTTCCAACCACTTCTTACAAGGATGTTTCAATAATAACCATTTCCGCCAATCCTCCCAGGGTCTCCACCAAAAGACCCGTCAGGATTACATCTGTTCTGAAGATGACTTCACTGATAATTACTACGCCATGGCCAATCCCATACTTCTCAGACAAAATTGTTCCCTGGAACTATGGGGGTGACGTCTACTACCACGACATCAAGCAAGATTGGTTGGCTGATGAAGACCAGGTTTCTGAGAAAGCTGACCCCGACATTGGCAACACTGTGGGAACCAACAAAATAACCAGAAGTGGAAGAGTGTTCTCCCCTGAGATTTCTCTTCCGAAAGTTGTTATTGGTCCTGTAATTATTTTTGCTTTTGTTCCTACTGATACTACTACTACAGTTCCTGTGATTACCCCTGCTAAAACCCCTATCACCGAGTCAACCGAGACTCGGGGCAAAGACATATTGGTTGAGCCTGTCCAGATGAAGACGCAGTCAGTATATACCCTAGAGGCTTCCAAGAAGGAAATGGAAGAAATTTTGAAGATTATCAAGAAGAGCGACTACAACGTGGTCGAATAACTAGGGCAGACCCCTTCAAAGATTTCTATGCTAGCCTTATTGTTGTGCAACAAAGCTCATACGAAGGCTCTAGTGAAATTTCTTAAGATGGCCCATGTGCCACAAGAAACCTCTGCTGACCAATTTGAAGATTGTGTGGCTAGTTTGATGACTGAAAATGGTTTAGGTTTTTCTGATGCTGATCTGACACCCAGAGGGAGAAAACACAATGATGTACTGCATGTTTCCGTCGAGTGCAGGGGCACTACTTTAGCCCACGTCCTGGTAGATACTGGTTCATCATTGAATGTGCTGCCTAAGAAGGCTCTGGATAGACTAGACTGTGAAGGTTTGACCTTAAATCCCAACAACATAGTGGTAAGGGCCTTCGATGGTTCGAAGAGAATGATGCACGGGGAGGTGGACATCCCCATTAAAATTGGTTCTCAGACCTTTGACTCTACCTTCTACGTGATGGATATCAGACCATCCTATTCTTGTTTATTGGGTCGCCCTTGGATTCATGGGGCAGGAGCCGTTACATCCACTCTACATCAGATAATGAAATACCCAGTAAAAGGAAAGATTGTCACGGTGCACGGTGAAGAACAATACATGGTCAGTCATCCGAACTCCTTCAGGTACGTAGAAATAGATGGAGAGTTTATTGAGACTCTATTTCAGAATTTAATAGAGGTAGCTTAGACTATGGCTGCAACTGAAGCTATCACCAACCTACCAAGGATCACTGGACCTCCCTTGAAGATGGCTTCTCTCAAGGATGCAAAAGCAATTATTGAAGATGGTGGGTCTACCATCTGGGGTCAGCTCCCTGACATACCATACAAGTCTGACAAGTTTGGCTTAGGTTTCTCTTCATGGGCTCAAAGGGCTGTCTGCCGTGCTCGTGCTGGAGGACCTCCCCTCCGTATCAGCAATCATGGGGTCAACGCCTTAGAAGACAATGATGGTGACGATGACATGGATAGCTGGATCTTCCCTACCGCCAACGGTGGACTCAATAACTAGACGTAAAGAGATTATGTACTAATTACTTTTGTTCAGAAGTAATTGTCTTTATTGTTTTTGGATATGTAATAAACATTATAAACTTTATGGCCATGTGTCTTACCCGGGGCACAATGGTCTCATTTATGAGGGTTATCATGTTTAATTTCATATGGCATTAATAAAACATTAGACGTTTATGCATACAAATTTTATGCTCTCTGTTTTTCTTTTCTGCTTTTTACGTTGTCTATACAGATATGCTCTTACACACACCCACATATCAACTGTAGATCCATGTCCACTATGGATCCCATTGATAATAGTTATGCTATTGCCGGTTATGACTTTGAAAATCTAATCAGCCAAGTCAAGGACGAAAGTGAGGAAGATTGTAAGGTACCCGAAGAACTTGCTAGACTGTTACAACAAGAGGAAAGGGCTATACAGCCTCATGAAGAACCAGTTGAGACAGTGAATTTGGGCACAGAAGAGAACATAAAAGAGGTCAAGATAGGTGCAAATTTGGTGCTTCATGTCAAACAACGGTTGATACAGATGTTTCATGATTATGTCGAGATCTTTGCCTGGTCGTTTGAAGACATGCCAGGACTAGACACAAATATTGTGGTTCATCGTCTGCCAACTAAAGAAGATTACCCTCCGGTAAAGCAGAAGGTTCGTCATATGCGCCCTGAAATGTCAGAGAAGATTAAAGCAGAGGTTATGAAACAGTTCAACACTGGGTTCCTAGCTGTCACTTCTTATCCCCAATGGGTTGCTAATGTGGTCTGGTGCTTAAAAAGGACGGCAAGGTGCGAATGTGTGTGGACTACAGAGATTTGAAAAGGGCAATCCCCAAGGATGACTTTCTGCTTCCCCACGTTTACGTTCTAGTTGACAACACCGTACAACATAAGATATTTTCCTTCATGGACGGTTTCTCTTGTTACAATCAGATCAAGATAGCGCCCGAAGACATGGAGAAGACAACCTTCGTCACACAATGGGGTACTTTCTATTACAAAGTGATGCCGTTTGGGTTGAAGAACGATGGGGCGACCTATCAGTGAGCCATGGTAGCTTTGTTCCATGACATGATTCACCATGAAATAGAGGTCTATGTTGATGACATGATAGCCAGGTCTCAAAATGAGGAAGAGCACCTTGATCATCTACAAAAGCTGTTTGATAGGTTAAAGACGTACAAGCTGAGGTTGAATCCAAATAAGTGCACCTTCGGAGTAAGGTCTGTCAAACTACTAGGTTTCATTGTCAGTGACAAAGGTATTCAGGCAGACCCTGCAACAGTGAAGGCTATACAAGAGATGTCGGCTCCTCGCACTGAGAAGGAGGTCAGAGGCTTCTTAGGATGCCTAAATTACATTGCTAGATTCACTTCCCATTTAACTGCTACTTGTGAGCCAATCTTCAAACTCCTGAAGAAAGATTAAGTGGTAAAGTGGAATGACGAATGCCAGACCTCCTTTGAGAGAATCAAGGAATACCTTCAAGAGCCTCAATTTTGATGCCTCCAATTGAAGGAAGAACTTTGATAATGTACTTAACAATGCTAGATAATTCAATGGGTGTGTGTGCTGGGGTAGCATGACGAGTCCGGTCGAAAAGAGCATGCAATATACTACCTTAACAAAAGGTTTACTGACTGTGAAACAAGAAACTCACTGCTTGAGAAAACTTGTTGCACTTTGGCATGGGCTGCTCGCTGACTGAGACAGTATATATTGACCCATACCACTTTGTTGATATCTAAGATGGATCCTATCAAGTACATATTCGAGAAGCCCGCTCTCTCTGAAAGAATAGCAAGATAGCAAATGATCTTAACTGAATATGATATCTAATACAAGACCCAGAAAGCAATCAAGGGAAGTGTACTAGCTGATCATTTGGCTCATCAGGCTGTGGATGACTACCAGTCCATGAATTTTGAGTTCCCGGACGAGAATATTATGCTAGTGAATGACTATGAAGAACCTGGACCAGATGAAAGACCTGAAGAAAGGTCCCGATGGATTATGGTTTTTGACAGAGCCTCCAACGCACTCGGCAATGGCATCAGCGTTGTAATCATATCTCCCGAGGGCTGTCATACCCATTTCACCTCCAGATTATGCTTCAACTTTACCAATAATATGGAAGAGTACGAGGCATGAATCATGGGTCTCAAAGCTGTTATTGACCTGAGTGTTGTACCCCAAAATTTGCCCTCGCATTTTTCCCCAAGAAATCTCAGCTTCAAGCAGTTCCTGATTTTTTAAACTGGCTCAAGAATCGGACAAACAGACTTTTCTTGTCAGTCAAGCGAAATTAGGGTTTTTACTAATTTTCAGGACTCTGGATTGTTTCACAGTTGGCTTAGGGTTTTGGTTGATTCTGGCACATTTTGATCAGGCGAACGTTATTTGGCATTTAATCAGGAATTAAGGTTTTATGGGCATATTCTCAGAAGGATTTAAATTCCACAGCACTTGGCAGTTATTCCGAGATTCGGGTTAAATTCGCATTGTTTTGATACAGTTGGTTTGAATTCACGTTGGTTTGTTTAAGCCAGTCAAAAGAAATAGGCAGTTTGGATCTACAGTGCTTGGTAAGAAATCAATAAGAAAGGATTGCGTCTGATCAGTTTTTGTGTTCGACTGTGCGTTGTTTTGAATGATGGAGATGTCAAGTTCATTTATTTTGATCAACAAGGTTTAGTTGATTATTTATGGTTCTAAGAATTAAATATTTGAAATTTAACTTTCATTTTATTTAATTTAAGGAATTGTAAATAACAAGTAAATAATTAAAGAAAGGGAATTGAAAAGAATTAAATGAATCAATGGAATTTTTATTTCATATTTAATAGTTGTTGCAATTATTATTTGGATACAAGTATTTATTACAAAGTATTTAAAATAATAAAGGTTTACAATAATTAAATTGAAAATAAAAACTATCCTATTTTTTCTAAACATTTTCTAAGTCCCTAATCTCTTCATTCTTCACTTCGCTCCGGTGTTCCATTTTTCATCTGCAAAAGGAAAAAAAAGAAGAAAAATCAGTGACTGATAATTAATTAAAGACAGATAAAATTTGCTCATCATTAAGGGCCACTGACTGGGATCAGTTAACCCTCTCTGCAAATCGCGGGATTTCTCCCGGTTCACAAAGAGGGACAAATGTTTATTTGCTAAATATGAATGCACAAAAGTCAAAATTGCACAATTCAAAAATTATCCAAACTGCATAAGTTCAAAACTCCAAGTACAAATCAAACTGAAAATCCAAACTGAATCACAACTTCCAAACTCAAACTTGCTGTCAAAAATGCCAAGGAAGTACAAGTTACTATCACAAAGACTAGAAGCTGTCAAAAAAGAAGATTTTTGAAAGATATCAAAAAGGACAAAAAGTTGTCAAGGAGAGATCAAGTATGCAGAGGAAAATTATAATCAAAGCAACACATTTTCTTTTCATCATTTCCCAGAATAAAGTGGCCACTTTCATAAAAATAGTACAGAATAAATCATATTATAATGCCTAACTGTACTGAGAAAGAGGAGAGAGAGAGATAAAGCAAGCAGATGCAGGTTTTCAGGCTTAGGCAGAAGATACAAGAAAAGATATACAAAAGAGAACACAGTTCAGCAAGCAAAGGAGGAGGAAGGAAAATATACAAAACCTGAAGCATAGAAAGAAACTGCTCAAGTTCATACACAACCAGCATATGCAAATATACCATACTTCAAACCTGATAAACAAAATACCTACTGCAAGCAAAAACCTACACCATCCAAGCCTTAAAACCTGATGAACTTATAACCTGAAACAACACAACCCTGCCTCAACATAAACTACACACATAAAAACCTACATTATCCAAGCCTTAAAACCTGATGAACTCATAACCTGAAACAACACAACCCTGCCTCAACATAAACTACACACATAAAAACCTGCATTATCCAAGCCTTAAAACCTGACGAGCTCAAAGCCTGAACCATTACAAACGCATAACATAAACCTGCTGAAACCATACATCAAAAACCCTCAAGAAGTAAAACCTGCATAAGCCTTGGCCTGAGTTAACCTGCAACACAAACCTGCTATGAACCCACAGGCCTCACAACAAAGCATAAAACAATACCTACTGTCAACATCCTGGCCTAAAACATCAAAAACATGTTCAAACCAACCAGAAACCTGATAAACCAAGTTCAAACCCACACCAGCATAAAACCTGCTGCCTGCATTAGCCTGAACCTGAAATAAACCATACCAATGTACAAACCTGCTGAACCCCTGTCTAAACATAAAACTTGCTGAAGCAAAACCTGGTCTATCCATATAAAACTAGCAAAACAAAGTCCAAGCCTCAAAGACAATTCTTCCTGAAGCAAACTCAACCCTCAGAATATTCATCATAGGGTGCAACATACGCAAGCATACGACCAACACTCGAGGTAACAAATCAGAAGAAAGTCAGAAGAAGAGAACAAAGTTCAAGGCAACATAAGCATATAGAAGAGGCATCTCAGAAGGCCATTCAGGGCAAAGTGTCAAGGCAGCAAATGTTCTAAAGCATACGAATACTCAAGGGCAACTCAACCCTAGGCCCTCAGTATAAACATCACTGGGCAAGTTCATCTCAAGGCTATCATCATAGGGTGGAAAAGAGGCAACAAATATACAATGTTAAAGAAGAAGAAGAAAAGGGCAAATTCAAGGTAAGGTTTTCAGTCGAATCAACATCATCATAAAACCTTCACACGGCAAGAAGTGAGAACGAAATACCAGGGTCACCAAGAAGCAAAGATTCGTCACGTTCCTCTCGCCGTCCAGGCCTCCTGAGCGCCACATCCCCTTTTCTCTCCTCCTTCTCCAAGGTCAGGTAGTACGTTCTTCTCCCTCTCTTTTTCTCCTTCACCTCATAACAATAAAAGATCAAGGTTTTAGAATGAAGAGAATAAATATTGCAATTCGTAAAGAAGGGGTATAAACAAGCATCTAAAGCAAACCTTACTGTAATAAAACCTTTGAACTCGAGCTGGAGGGAAGAGAGATGCGGGGGGTGACGCTGGTGGCCGGATGAAGGAATCGCCCAGGAAGATGAAGATGAAGAAGAACGATGAACGAAACCCACGAACGGCGCTGTCCAAACCCTAAGCATGTTCCCAAACTGAACAAACCGAATCCCTAACCCTAAAACGTTGTTTCAAGACCATGGGCCTGACCCGTTTTGACCTCTCTAAAGCCCATTATTCTAATTCTTTTTAACCAAACATTTTATTAACCTTTTTATATATAAGCAAATTTATTGTACTAACTTCTCTCTTTTTACATAATATCTTAAAACAATATACTTATTTTCTAACTTAATATATTTGTTAATAAAAACACACTCTTAATTAATATAATTCACTTAGTAAAAAAAATACATCTTTTCTTTAAGCATAATTAAAATACTTTTCTATATACTTAATTAATTTGAAAACATTTTAATACATATTGAAATATTAAACATAATTAAAAATACAAAATGTGATAATAATACTTTATTACAAAAAAATATTTAAAAACATATTTCTTATATACATAATTTAATTTCTAAATACTTGATTAAAATACATTTGTACATATCATACATTTTTTTTATCATATAGTTAAAATTGAAAATATCCTTTTTTTTGAAGTATATATTTGTACATAAATAATAAATACATTTTTTATCATATACTTAAAATTGAAAATGACTTTCTATTCTTTTAATTAAAATATACTTTGTACATAATTGATAAAATACATTTTTTTAACATTAAACTCTTAAACACTTAATTAAAACATTTTTGTATATAATAAACAATGATGCATCTTATACATTTTTCAATTAGAACTTGAACATACGATTTAATTAAAAACATTTTCTTTTGTACATATTAAAAATATACAAATCAAAGATTCCTTAAAACACATATTTAGGTCAAATGCCCTAATCTCGCCTTAATTTCATATTGTCGCACCCGTAAATAATTACACACAATACATATACATCTCACACTTACACTTACACAATACATTTACATTGCCCTATACACAATTGTTTATCTTATATTTGTATATTCGATATTTACATTTGATCACAAATTCGATTTGGTTGTAACTTATTGGATACTATAAGTCTCATCCCCATTCATATACATGTACCCCCACTCCCGGATACCATTTTGTAATAGCGTAGATTTTATATTCCGCAATTTACAGTTTTCCAATTATACCATGGTTAGACCTAGGGTTTGCATGTACATAAAATCAAACGCTAGATAACCTAATACAAGACAAATACATGTAATCAATACACAATCACACTCGCACCCCCTAGGGTAATCCCACATGTTGCCTTCCAAAATGGGCCATGCTTGCACGTCAAGTATCTTTGGCAAAACAAAAATCAAATGATCATAAGTCTCAAAGTGTTGCCTAAACGGAATGATCATAGTCCCTTCAAAGCAAATTGCCAAAGACACTTGGCGTCATTGCATTCATGGTTCATACGATGACCCGCGCCCGTCCCGAATAAACTTCCTAAACGCAAGATTGTCCTCCAAATCCAATGGTGGAACAAAATTGTTAAAAGGGGTTAAAACATAACAAAAACCTTTGAGTACAATAGGGTAGACAAAACTCTTAGTTACTTGAGATCAATTTGCAAAAACGCTTGCCTTCTTTTCAAAAACCATAATCCACAACACTTTCAAACAAACTCTCAAAACATTTTGAAACATCTTTTCGAAAAGATACACGCCTTTGTAAAATATTCGAGTAAAGAATTGTTACAAGGTTAGCCTAAGACAAGGCATCTTCTTCCAAAACATTTTCAAAAGCACCCACACACACACCATTTTCAAGCAATCGAAAAACAAGGCAAGTGATCTAAAAAACCAAGTAACTAAGAGCCCATGGATAACCATGGATGGAAAGGGTGCTAATACCTTCCCTTTTCATAATCTACCCCCCGAACCCAAGAAAAATCTCAAAAGGTTTTTGCTGTGCTTTTTAAACCTTTCCTTAGGATAAAATAAAAAGTCGGTGGCGACTCTTGCTCAACCGCACAAGTGCGAATACGAACGCAAAACACTAGTCAGTTCTCCCACCGTATCACAGAACTGGCGACTCTGCTGGGGAGAATGATAATTTGAAAAGTGGGGTTACCTTAGGGTTTAGATCACCTTTACTTTCTTGCTTTGATTGACTTGATTGATTTATCTTTTGGGGTTCTTGTTTGGGTTTATTGTAAATCCTACACCCGGATTTGGGGCACCTTTTTAGGTAAATAGCAAAAAAACTGCAAGGGAACTGTGCGGGGTATACCGACATGGTTGAAGCAGTAAGCTATGTTAGTGCGACATATTTGTGAGTACCGGTAACCCTTGAGTAGTCAAGGAGAGTACGGGGCCGCTGTGTGATGTCATGAAGCACTAACGAACTCTTAGAACTTTAATTGACCATCTTAGCCTTTTTAGGGGTAGTGAGATGACCGACTTTGGTGCAGTCCGAAGTTGGTAGATACTCGATACTACACTCTTTTGAGGGTTGTTTTCTTGGAATATTTTGGTCGCCAGTAAGTGGCTAAACCGAAACAATGAACACAGAAAACAATCCAATGATATTGAGCTCCTTAGAACCCGGTTTCTATTTTAGGACAGGATGAGCCAACTAACTTCAAGATGGTACTTACCTGAACCCCATGCCAGCCTAAACCTAAGGACTTGTTTGTTTTGTGTGAATATGTTTGTCTGTATATACACTCACTTGCTCGTGCATACATGTACATAACATCATGACATCATACCATGGCATTTTCAATAACCATTTCAAGGATCTCGAGGGTTCTTTTGATGCAGGGTTACGTTGAGCCAGACGTCTATCAAGGGGAAAGGGGTTTCTCCTCTAACCAATCCAGTCAAAGTTCAAGTACAACAACTTGAATCAGTGGCTATGACCCACTCGACATGGTGAGCTTGATTCTCGTGGAAAGACATCCACCAATACAAAGTTCTCCAAATAAGGCTCAAGTACAACAACTTGAATCAGTGGCTATGACCCACTGGACATGGTGAGCTTGGTTCTCGTGGAAAGACATCCACCGATACAAAGTTCTTCAGTCAAAATTCAAGTACAACAACTTGAATCAGTGGCTATGACCCACTCGACATGGTGAGATTGATTCTCGTGGAGGGACGTCCACTGGTGCAGAGATCTCCAATCCAAGAGCAGAGTTTAACCTCTAACATCTTCTTGTGTTTACCCCAAGAGATCCTTGAAAGCATGCATCCACATATCATGCATTACATTTTGACAGTCTTTCCTTTTTTCAGGTTTCCTTACTCTCATACTGTTTATTTCAGTAAGAGATGGCTCTAGAAAGGTCTGTCAAAGACATCCAAGACCAGACTGCTCAGCTGCAGGAGATGTTCCTGAACTTGTCTCTGGGGCAAGAAGAGATGAAAGCTCTCCTCACCAAGGGCTTGGGGAATTCCAACAATTCCAGGAGTGACCAGCTTGCGGAGCTGCAGTTTGATCTAACCACCTTGAGGACTCAAGTGATGGGACAGTTGGTGGGCCAGATGGCTCTCATCCAAGATCTATCCCAAAGACAAGAGGAACTCAGAGTTCTTGTCCGCCAACTGCTTCCAAACAATCAACTGAGGCAAACATCTGAGGTTGAAGAGCCAGTCACCGCTCAGCCTCCATCCACTCAAGAAGACAAGGGGAAAGCTCCTTTGCTTGCTTCAGGGTCACAAGCCCATCAACAACCTCGCCAGCGTCAACGGGGCAATCGGCGTAAACAAGAAAAGTCGGGAAGATAGTTCACGGAGACTAAAATACCATCATTTTTCATACTGAAGCGCCTGTTGGAGGTCAACTTACTTACTGTAAAAGACCCTCCTCAGAAGCCCAATATCTCCTCTCCTCACTATAATCCTGACGCATTCTGTGTTTACCACTCCTACAGCCCGGGACACGACACCAACGACTGTTGGGCCTTGAAAAACAAGATTCAAGATCTGATTGACATTGGGGTGCTGGAATTCATGCCAGACGGCGAGATGAAAATCTTCCGTTAAAGGGTTCTCCACTTGAAGCGACGAAGCTCGAACTGAAAGACTTTTGTTTCTTTTTGGATTTTCAAAGTTGTAATTTCTTTTGCTGTCAAACAATTATTGGTTGATGTTAAACTCTGTTTTCATTAATGCATTGCATATGTTTGTCTTGAATTCATCCATTCGTTTCACTACTCTTATGCTTTTCTTTATGATATTTGACTCTTGATAAAAAGCTGCAAGCCTTTAGAGGGAGGATGACGAAACAATACCATGATCTTATACAGTATGCTTTTGAACAGACCTTGCTGATGATGTACAGGCATTTCTTTCAATTCCCAAACACTGGAGTTATAAGGAAGTTAATCCCTAGTCAACCCCTTCGAGCCAAAGAAGTAGGAATTTTTCTGTTCTAAACAATCGAAACCTTGATATAAACCTGGGGCAGGGTAGTATCTCAGTTAATTCAAAAGAAAACGCGCATTGAAGTCGCAAACTCTCAGTTCGTAACACAACGAACGAGGTCAAAAAAGAAAGCATTCCTTTGGAATCAAAAGACAAGGGTGGTTCCCTATCACATAGACAGTCAATCTCTCAAAAGAGAAAAGCCCACCAAGCCAAAACCTATAAAGGAGGCTTGAGAAAGCTGGGGCATCCCGCTGACAGTAATCTCGGAAAACGATAACAGTCAGGCAAAAGTTAGGGATAACAAATCAAAATCAAAATAGTGAGGTCATTACAAAATCCTCAGCAACATGAAAAATGTTGAAAAAGAAAAAAGGAGATGATGACTGTCTCCCCAAATTCAAACTGGTGAACCATCGTCCAAAAGTCGTTCCAGACTCAAAACAGAGTATGACACACAATTGACTGAGCTTAGGTTGAAGAACATCACGAAGAGCGGGTGGGTACAAATATACTTTGAGCCTTTATCATTTGTTTCTTAAACCGTGAACCAGGCCACGTTACAACCCTTCAAAAGTCCTAATTGAAGCATGTGTTAGTTCGAAAGCATACTGTTACAAAAGGTATCCTGACTCCTGTAGGGCTTTACTCTAAGTCTTGTGTTAACTTGTCTTATGAAAAGTTTTCTGCTAAAAAAACGCATTTTTCAAAACTTCGAGACAAGCATAAACTTTGCATTATTCGAATATCACTGTCTACATTTGACCCTTTTTGTTTGACAGCGAAGAAATTCATACAGCGAAAGTTCGGAGGAACGAAAACTCTCTCAGTAAGTCAAAATCACTTCAAGAGGATAACACTTCCATCAAATCCCCTATCAACAAGGGGCATGACATATCACAATTCAATTAACCTGGGGCAGTCCAGTCAAGATTTCAAGAAATCTCTCAATATGCAGAGTAATCTGATTCAAGACTCCTTCACCACCACTTGGGGCATTCGAATGTCAAAAGTGTTCAAAAACCGATGCAGTTGTACACAAGCTCATCATCAGGAAGCCCTACACCGGTTCCTCTTCAAGACTTCTGAAAACAGTTCATGGATTCTTCCCAAGTAACGGATGTTAATCTATCAGCTTGTTCAGATGCAACCTTTGAAATTAGTTTACGGACGCTTCCCAACAACGGATGCGGCTCTATTGCTGATTCAACTTCAAGATTTCTGAAAATAGTTCACGGGTTCTCCAAGTAAACGGATGTTAACCTATCACTTGTTTAGATTCTTCTCAAGACTTCTGAAAACAGTTTATGGATTCTTCCCAAGTAACGGATGTTAATCTATCAGCTTGTTCAGATGCAACCTTTGAAATTAGTTTACGGACGCTTCCCAACAACGGATGCGGCTCTATTGCTGATTCAACTTCAAGATTTCTGAAAATAGTTCACGGGTTCTCCAAGTAAACGGATGTTAACCTATCACTTGTTCAGATTCTTCTCAAGACTTCTGAAAACAGTTTATGGATTCTTCCCAAGTAACGGATGTTAATCTATCAGCTTGTTCAGATGCAACCTCTGAAATTAGTTTACGGACGCTTCCCAACAACGGATGCGGCTCTATTGCTGATTCAACTTCAAGATTTCTGAAAATAGTTCACGGGTTCTCCAAGTAAACGGATGTTAACCTATCACTTGTTCAGATTCTTCTCAAGACTTCTGAAAACAGTTCATGGATTCTTCCCAAGTAACGGATGTTAATCTATCAGCTTGTTCAGATGCAACCTTTGAAATTAGTTTACGGACGCTTCCCAACAACGGATGCGGCTCTATTACTGATTCAACTTCAAGATTTCTGAAAATAGTTCACGGGTTCTCCAAGTAACGGATGTTAACCTATCGCTTGTTCAGATTCTTCTCAAGCTAACCATCACGGAAGATCGCGCTCGCCAAAATTCTCCCTATCCCCAGCGAAGTTCATCAAAATTCCCCAGCAGTAACTTATCTTTGCAAATCCCCAGCCAGAGAATCCTCCGGAATTCAATTCCCCTCAGAGTTTAAGCTTCAGTATCCCCAGCGGAGCCAAACCAGTGAACCTTCTCCCCACAGAGTTTTGGGAGGACAAATCTCGAGTTCCCCAGTGAAGTCGCCAGAGTTACTGCCCATCAAGCTGAAGGTTCTCAATCTGGCCTCCCCAGCATGAGTCTACTAGTTTGGAACCCCCCAGTAGAGGTCATCAGGAGTTCTCTTCCCCAGCAGTAGCCAAGGACTTATCCTCCCCGGCAGCAGTCAAGATGCTTTTATCTTCAGCCATCTCGGATTCATTTACCCTCAGCAAGATTATCTCATCAGCTCACATGCGCATCCATCACATTCATAAATATTGATGTCACGTACATTGCATCATGCATCATAACATTGCATACAACTAACCCTTTACCTTTTCAGGTAAGATCAGTCGACAGACAAAGATCATCTCCCGAGATTCATCCAGAAATAGTTCAGATGTGACCCGGACACGGCGATATTCTGATACCTATTCCAGATTCATTCAGACGCATCAGCAGGAAACCCTACACCGGTTCCTCTTCAACTTCAAGACTTCTGAAAACAGTTTACGGATTCTTCCCCACAACGGATGTCAATCTACCAACTTGTTCAGACTCTTCTCAATTCCTAAAAACAGTTTACAGATTCTTCCCAACAACGGATGTCAATCTACCAACTTGTTCAGGTGCAACTTTTGAAAACAGTTTACGGATTCTTCCCAACAACGGATGTCAATCTACCAACTTGTCCAGACTTCTGAAAATAGTTTACGGACGCTTCCCAACAACGGATGCTGCTCCATTGCTTATTCAATCCCAACTCCTGAAAATAGTTTACAGATTCTCCAGACATGGACGTCAATCTGTTGCTTGTTCGGACCCTGATTCAGAGATGTTCCGAAACATGGAGGCCCTTCTGATACTTGTCCACTCACCATTGACATACAGTTCAACATGTCCAGATGGCATCTTTAAGCCCATCCTCCTACCAGCAGTCACCAGATGGCATCTTTAAGCCCATCACCAAATGGCATCTTTAAGCCCATTCACCTCTACCATCACATCGACGAGTGCAAATTTTCTGGGTACTTTAGTGTCCAATCTTCTTTTACCTTCAAGTCGCGAAAGGCAAACTTGCCAATCTAACTCTTCAGGTCCAAGAAGATTAAACAGGGGCAACTGTTGTACCCCAAAATTTTCCCTCGCATTTTTCCCCAAGAAATCTCAGCTTCAAGCAGTTCCTGATTTTTTAAACTGGCTCAAGAATCGGACAAACGGACTTTTCTTGTCAGTCAAGCGAAATTAGGGTTTTTACTAATTTTCAGGACTCTGGATTGTTTCACAGTTGGCTTAGGGTTTTGGTTGATTCTGGCACATTTTGATCAGGCGAACGTTATTTTGCATTTAATCAGGAATTAAGGTTTTATGGGCATATTCTCAGAAGGATTTAAATTCCACAGCACTTGGCAGTTATTCCGAGATTCGGGTTAAATTCGCATTGTTTTGATACAGTTGGTTTGAATTCACGTTGGTTTGTTTGAGCCAGTCAAAAGAAATAGGCAGTTTGGATCTACAGTGCTTGGTAAGAAATCAATAAGAAAGGATTGCGTCTGATCAGTTTTTGTGTTCGACTGTGCGTTGTTTTGAATGATGGAGATGTCAAGTTCATTTATTTTGATCAACAAGGTTTAGTTGATTATTTATGGTTCTAAGAATTAAATATTTGAAATTTAACTTTCATTTTATTTAATTTAAGGAATTGTAAATAACAAGTAAATAATTAAAGAAAGGGAATTGAAAAGAATTAAATGAATCAATGGAATTTTTATTTCATATTTAATAGTTGTTGCAATTATTATTTGGATACAAGTATTTATTACAAAGTATTTAAAATAATAAAGGTTTACAATAATTAAATTGAAAATAAAAACTATCCTATTTTTTCTAAACATTTTCTAAGTCCCTAATCTCTTCATTCTTCACTTCGCTCCGGTGTTCTATTTTTCATCTGCAAAAGGAAAAAAAAGAAGAAAAATCAGTGACTGATAATTAATTAAAGACAGATAAAATTTGCTCATCATTAAGGGCCACTGACTGGGATCAGTTAACCCTCTCTGCAAATCGCGGGATTTCTCCCGGTTCACAAAGAGGGACAAATGTTTATTTACTAAATATGAATGCACAAAAGTCAAAATTGCACAATTCAAAAATTATCCAAACTGCATAAGTCCAAAACTCCAAGTACAAATCAAACTGAAAATCTAAACTGAATCACAACTTCCAAACTCAAACTTGCTGTCAAAAATGCCAAGGAAGTACAAGTTACTATCACAAAGACTAGAAGCTGTCAAAAAAGAAGATTTTTGAAAGATATCAAAAAGGACAAAAAGCTGTCAAGGAGAGATCAAGTATGCAGAGGAAAATTATATGCAAAGCAACACATTTTCTTTTCATCATTTCCCAGAATAAAGTGGCCACTTTCATAAAAATAGTACAGAATAAATCATATTATAATGCCTAACTGTACTGAGAAAGAGGAGAGAGAGAGATAAAGCAAGCAGATGCAGGTTTTCAGGCTTAGGCAGAAGATACAAGAAAAGATATACAAAAGAGAACACAGTTCAGCAAGCAAAGGAGGAGGAAGGAAAATATACAAAACCTGAAGCATAGAAAGAAACTGCTCAAGTTCATACACAACCAGCATATGCAAATATACCATACTTCAAACCTGATAAACAAAATACCTACTGCAAGCAAAAACCTACACCATCCAAGCCTTAAAACCTGATGAACTTATAACCTGAAACAACACAACCCTGCCTCAACATAAACTACACACATAAAAACCTACATTATCCAAGCCTTAAAACCTGATGAACTCATAACCTGAAACAACACAACCCTGCCTCAACATAAACTACACACATAAAAACCTGCATTATCCAAGCCTTAAAACCTGACGAGCTCAAAGCCTGAACCATTACAAACGCATAACATAAACCTGCTGAAACCATACATCAAAAACCCTCAAGAAGTAAAACCTGCATAAGCCTTGGCCTGAGTTAACCTGCAACACAAACCTGCTATGAACCCACAGGCCTCACAACAAAGCATAAAACAATACCTACTGTCAACATCCTGGCCTAAAACATCAAAAACATGTTCAAACCAACCAGAAACCTGATAAACCAAGTTCAAACCCACACCAGCATAAAACCTGCTGCCTGCATTAGCCTGAACCTGAAATAAACCATACCAATGTACAAACCTGCTGAACCCCTGTCTAAACATAAAACTTGCTGAAGCAAAACCTGGTCTATCCATATAAAACTAGCAAAACAAAGTCCAAGCCTCAAAGACAATTCTTCCTGAAGCAAACTCAACCCTCAGAATATTCATCATAGGGTGCAACATACGCAAGCATACGACCAACACTCGAGGTAACAAATCAGAAGAAAGTCAGAAGAAGAGAACAAAGTTCAAGGCAACATAAGCATATAGAAGAGGCATCTCAGAAGGCCATTCAGGGCAAAGTGTCAAGGCAGCAAATGTTCTAAAGCATACGAATACTCAAGGGCAACTCAACCCTAGGCCCTCAGTATAAACATCACTGGGCAAGTTCATCTCAAGGCTATCATCATAGGGTGGAAAAGAGGCAACAAATATACAGTGTTAAAGAAGAAGAAGAAAAGGGCAAATTCAAGGTAAGGTTTTCAGTCGAATCAACATCATCATAAAACCTTCACACGGCAAGAAGTGAGAACGAAATACCAGGGTCACCAAGAAGCAAAGATTCGTCACGTTCCTATCGCCGTCCAGGCCTCCTGAGCACCACATCCTCTTTTCTCTCCTCCTTCTCCAAGGTCAGGTAGTACGTTCTTCTCCCTCTCTTTTTCTCCTTCACCTCATAACAATAAAAGATCAAGGTTTTAGAACGAAGAGAATAAATATTGCAATTCGTAAAGAAGGGGTATAAACAAGCATCTAAAGCAAATCTTACTGTAATAAAACCTTTGAACTCGAGCTGGAGGGAAGAGAGATGCGGGGGGTGACGCTGGTGGCCGAATGAAGGAATCGCCCAGGAAGATGAAGATGAAGAAGAACGATGAACGAAACCCACGAACGGCGCTGTCCAAACCCTAAGCATGTTCCCAAACTGAACAAACCGAATCCCTAACCCTAAAACGTTGTTTCAAGACCATGGGCCTGACCCGTTTTGACCTCTCTAAAGCCCATTATTCTAATTCTTTTTAACCAAACATTTTATTAACCTTTTTATATATAAGCAAATTTATTGTACTAACTTCTCTCTTTTTACATAATATCTTAAAACAATATACTTATTTTCTAACTTAATATATTTGTTAATAAAAACACACTCTTAATTAATATAATTCACTTAGTAAAAAAAATACATCTTTTCTTTAAGCATAATTAAAATACTTTTCTATATACTTAATTAATTTGAAAACATTTTAATACATATTGAAATATTAAACATAATTAAAAATACAAAATGTGATAATAATACTTTATTACAAAAAAATATTTAAAAACACATTTCTTATATACATAATTTAATTTCTAAATACTTGATTAAAATACATTTGTACATATCATACATTTTTTTTATCATATAGTTAAAATTGAAAATATCCTTTTTTTTTAAGTATATATTTGTACATAAATAATAAATACATTTTTTATCATATACTTAAAATTGAAAATGACTTTCTATTCTTTTAATTAAAATATACTTTGTACATAATTGATAAAATACATTTTTTTAACATTAAACTCTTAAACACTTAATTAAAACATTTTTGTATATAATAAACAATGATGCATCTTATACATTTTTCAATTAGAACTTGAACATACGATTTAATTAAAAACATTTTCTTTTGTACATATTAAAAATATACAAATCAAAGATTCCTTAAAATACATATTTAGGTCAAATGCCCTAATCTCGCCTTAATTTCATATTGTCGCACCCGTAAATAATTACACACAATACATATACATCTCACACTTACACTTACACAATACATTTACATTGCCCTATACACAATTGTTTATCTTAAATTTGTATATTCGATATTTACATTTGATCGCAAATTCGATTTGGTTGTAACTTATTGGATACTATAAGTCTCATCCCCATTCATATACATGTACCCCCACTCCCGGATACCATTTTGTAATAGCGTAGATTTTATATTCCGCAATTTACAGTTTTCCAATTATACCATGGTTAGACCTAGGGTTTGCATGTACATAAAATCAAACGCTAGATAACCTAATACAAGACAAATACATGTAATCAATACACAATCACACTCGCACCCCCTAGGGTAATCCCACATGTTTCCTTCCAAAATGGGCCATGCTTGCACGTCAAGTATCTTTGGCAAAACAAAAATCAAATGATCATAAGTCTCAAAGTGTTGCCTAAACGGAATGATCATAGTCCCTTCAAAGCAAATTGCCAAAGACACTTGGCGTCATTGCATTCATGGTTCATACGATGACCCGCGCCCGTCCCGAATAAACTTCCTAAACGCAAGATTGTCCTCCAAATCCAATGGTGGAACAAAATTGTTAAAAGGGGTTAAAACATAACAAAAACCTTTGAGTACAATAGGGTAGACAAAACTCTTAGTTACTTGAGATCAATTTGCAAAAACGCTTGCCTTCTTTTCAAAAACCACAATCCACAACACTTTCAAACAAACTCTCAAAACATTTTGAAACATCTTTTCGAAAAGATACACGCCTTTGTAAAATATTCGAGTAAAGAATTGTTACAAGGTTAGCCTAAGACAAGGCATCTTCTTCCAAAACATTTTCAAAAGCACCCACACACACACCATTTTCAAGCAATCGAAAAACAAGGCAAGTGATCTAAAAAACCAAGTAACTAAGAGCCCATGGATAACCATGGATGGAAAGGGTGCTAATACCTTCCCTTTTCATAATCTACCCCCCGAACCCAAGAAAAATCTCAAAAGGTTTTTGCTGTGCTTTTTAAACCTTTCCTTAGGATAAAATAAAAAGTCAGTGGCGACTCTTGCTCAACCGCACAAGTGCGAATACGAACGCAAAACACTAGTCAGTTCTCCCACCGTATCACACTGAGGATCAAGTTCTTGAGTGTTTTCGGAGATTCAACCTTGGTAATAAGTCAAATCAAAGGCGAGTGGGACATAAAGCACCATAATCTTATCCCTTATAAATAACATGTGCTGACACTGCTCCCACACTTTGAAGAGGTCACATTTGAACATTTTCCACGAGAAGAGAATTAGTTAGCGGACACGTTAACTACTATGTCGTCTATGTTCAAGGTCAAGTGGGACAATGAAGCTCCTCAGATCACCATTGAGAGGATGGATGAACCAGCATACTGCTATGAGATTGATACTGAAGAGGTAGCAGACAAACCTTGGTTTCATGAAGCGAAGAGGTATCTCGAGGCTCAAGAATATTCTGAGGGGGCATCTGTCAATGATAAGAATTTTTCGAGAATGTTCTCCGCGAAGTTCTTCCTCAGTAATGGAATCCTCTATAAGCGCAATCATGACTCTACTTTACTTCGATGTGTAGATAAAAATGAAGCAGAGAGGATTATGGCATATCTAAACGAAGGTACCTTCGACACCCATTCTAGTGGACACACCATGGCTAAAAAGATCCTACGGGCAGGATACTATTGGTCCACTATGGAGGCAGACTGCTATCAGCATTCCCGAACTTGTCACAAATGCCAGATCCATGTTGATAAGGTGCTTGTACCTCTGGTTCCTCTGAATGTCTTGACGGTTCCATGGCCCTTTGCAATTTGGGGCATTGATATGATCAAATAGATTAGACCTACCGCTTCCAATGGGCATCGCTTCATCCTAGTAGCCATTGATTACTTCACGAAGTGGATTGCGACTGCCTCTTTTGCTTCTGTTACCAAGAATGTTGTGGCGCGATTTATCAAGCATAACTTGGTTTATCGGTATGGTGTGCCAGAGAGAATCATTACTGACAATGGTACAAATCTCAACAATACAATGATCACCGAACTCTGTAAGCAATTCAAGATCCAACATCATAATTCTTCCCCTTATCGGCCAAAGATGAATGGCACTGTGGAGGATGCTAACAAGAATATAAAGAAAATCATACAGAAGATGACGGTGACATACAAATACTGGCATGAGATGTTACCATTTTCTCTTCATGGCTACCGCACCTCAGCACGCACGTCGACAAGGGCAACACCTTATTCTCTAGTATCTGGTAGGAGGCTGTCCTGCCTATTGAGGTCTAGATCCCTTCTCTGAGGATCATGAAGGATGCAGGCTTGAACGAAGACGATTGGATCCAGACTCAACTTGATCAACTAAATCTGATTGATGAGAAAAGGCATACTGCTGTTTGTCATGGTCAAATGTATCAAAAACGGATGATCAAGGCTTTCAACAAAAAGGTCAGACGTCAAGTGTATCAAGTTGGTGAACTAGTAATCAAGCGCATCATACCTCCACAAGGTGATCCAAGGGGAAAATGGACTCCCACATAAAAGGGGCTATTTGTAATCAAAAACATATTTTCCAGTGGAGCCATGAGTCTGACCACCATGGAAGGTGACGACCTTCCTCACCCTGTTAATGCCGACATAGTGAAAAGATACTACGCATGAATAAAGACCCGCTAGGTTGACTGGCCTAGGAAAAAGTAAGGGCATCCCGGTGAACCAAAAGGGTTCGGGCAAAAATTAGGGATGAATACAAAAAACATCTGTACACCCGGCAAGTCGAAAACCCGCAAATACGGCTTAGGCAAAAAGGGTATCCCGGTGGATTGAAAACCCGAAAGGGAGGTTCAGGCAAAAGTTAGGGATTTGAAGCGTACAAATATGTCCCATTGGATCACCTTGCAACCAGACCTCAGTATCGACTATCAAGCTCAGACGGTACCGATCAATCCAATCAGCTTCGGACGAGTAGCAAAGTGATGAGATGCTCAAGGACATAGGGGCAATAGCAGAATTGAAACTCAATGGGATTATTACACGTAGCTGTTTTCTCTTTGTACACTATTTTGTATAGTTTTCACTTTCATGGCGGCATTCTCTTGCTAGAACGCCAGTCTCTTTGTACAAAATGACTGTTATAGGCAAACTTCAGAAATCAATACAAATCATTTCTTTGAAATACAGACTGTTTGTTTTTCTTTTTCTGTTTTGTTTTGCAAAAAGTCCAATGACTTATTCTTGACATATGCATTTGAATATTATTGTTGTTCACAAATATTTTCATAAAAAGCAGAAAGACAGTTATTATTGACTTTAAGAAACGGGGCAAAATCAGAAAAATATTTGCAGTCCCGACAGTCACTCCTACCAACAGGTACAGGGGCAGAGACAGTTTGAGACGAAGTCACCATCACATACGACCCCGTGACATCTATGTTCCCGATAGAGCAAAAACAACCAGAGTTTTTCCCTCTTCTTCCCCAAGCAAGGATTACCTTCTCCAACTGAAGTTTGTTTTCCCCAGCCGAGTTTTATAATTTCAAACAGTTATAAAACCTCCTCCCAGATAGGGTTTATTTCTTTAACTACGGAAGTTCATTCCCCAACAAAGTTTATTTTTATACAACGGCAAAAGCTTCCAATAAAGCATCCTCTCTCCACAAATTTATTCTCAAGCAGAGTCAATCCCCAGTGAATCATCTCTATTCATCATCCCCAACGGAAATGAACGATTCAACTTCCCAATACTCTCTAGCAGTAGTCTGGGATTTACTTTCCTAGACTGGGAAACATATCAATAGCATCCCATATTCATACATCATGGCATGTGCATACACATCGCATACAATATAATATCATTTATTTTAAGAACATCATCAATGCATTTCATACATCATGACATTGCATATGACTAACTCTTTACCTTTTTCAGGGAAAGATCAAATCAATAAACACCACTACTTATGTGACCTGGTAGTCTTCTCAAAAGCTACGTCTGATGAAAGGTTATTTCAGCAACTTCCTCAGAGAGATGTCCTCCCAAGATTTTCTCTGGTTCAGTCAGATCAACACTAAGATCTCTTTGATTTCCATTAACAATTCAAGACACTGTGAAGCCTGCATGTCAACCAGATAACAGTATAAGGTGCTGCGAAGCCTGGAATCCGACCAGATAGTAGTTCACTTCTTCAACACACTGTGAAGCCTGGATTTCGACCAGATAACAATATAAGGTGCTGCAAAGCCTGGAATCCGACCAGATAGCAGTTTACCCTATCAATTTCTATGAAGCTCAGAACCCGATCGGATAATAGTCAATCAACAATTTAAGACACTGTGAAGTCTGGAATCCGACCAATAATAATATAAGGTGCTGCAAAGCTTGGAATTTGACCAGATAGTAGTTCACTTCTTTAGACACTGTGAAGCCTGGAATCAGACCAAATAATAGTATAAGGTGCTGCGAAGCCTGGAATCCAACCAGATAGTAGTTCACTTCTTTAGACACTGTGAAACTTGTATTTTGACCAGATAACAATTTAAGTTGCTGCCAAGCCTGGAATACGACCAGATAACAGTTAACTTCTTCAGACACTGCAAAGCCTGGAATTCGACCAGATAACAGTATATCCTGTCAATTACTATGAAGCATAGACTCGACCAGTTAACTGTACACCTAAGATTCAAGTTGAAGACTGGACCCGACCAGATAATAACTTAATTTCTTCAAATTACCGAAGCCTGGATACGACCAGATAATGGTACACCTCAGATTCAAGTTGAAGCCTGGATCCGACCAGATAACAACTTAATCTATTCAAATCAATGAAGCCTGGACACAACCAGATAACAGTTCAAGTCACTGAAGCCTGGATTCCAACCAGATAACAATTTGAGTTACTATGAAGCCTGAAGTACGACCTGATAGCATTTAATTTCATATTTCCCCAGTAAGTCGCTGTGAAGCCTGGAATACGACCAAATAACAATCAACCTTATTATCCTCGGCAAGTCACTATGAAGCATGAATCCTGACTAGATAGAAGTCCACTTCCGTCTCTTCAATCAAGAGATGACTCCCCAGTAGAGTAATGGTCAATTGAAGCTCCTAAACTCTATTTCCCAGGACAAAGATCAACATTCCTCAACAGAGTCCTCTGCAACAACAGGAATAGGGATTCCTATAAAGGAATATCTCATGAAGTCAATATTCTTCTGGATGGCATCTTTAAGCCCATATCTGACAGTCTCCTGTCATCTTTTCCAAATGGCATCTGTAAGCCCATTCCTGATACTATTCACCAACAATATCACTTCAGACGAGTACAAATTTCTGGGCACTCTAGTATTCAATCATCTTCCAACTTCAGATCACGAAAGGCAGTAAAGGCAATCTACATCCTCAGGTTTAAGAAGATTGAACAGGGGCAACTGTTGTACCCCAAAATTTTCCCTCTCATGTTCTCCAAGGTCTTCCCCAACATGGCTGGTCATAAACCCTTGCCTAAATAAAAGGAAAATTTTTGAGTGATGTTTCCTTCGAATGGAATCTCTAAAATACTCTTCGATTGACATTTTAACAAAGCCTTTCGGTTGGCCTTGTAACAAGATCCTTCGATTGACATTTCAACAAAGCCTTTCGATTGGCCTTGTAACAAGATCCTTCAATTTGCATTTTAACGTCACTTCGATGGGTCCCAACTGAAGGAAATCGAAGAGAGAAGAACGAAGCTTTCGATTGGCCTCTGGGCCAAGCCTTTCAATTGACATGGCAAGGGATCCTTCGATTTGGCATTGTGTCAAGGTCCTTCGACTGTCCTGTAAACAAGGTCTTTCGATTGAAATTTTAACAAGTACTTTTCAATTGGCATAGTAACAGTGTCCTTCGATTAACATTTCAACAAGGTATTTTGATTGTCATGGCAACAATGTCCTTCAATTGGAATTTTAACAAGGCCTTCGATTGGAATTCTAAAAGGTCCATTCGAAGAAGCTTTCAAAAGGTCCATTCGAAGAAGCTTTCAAAAGGTCCATTCGAAGAACATGTAAAGGCCCATTCGAAGAAGATTTCAAAGGGTCAATTCGAAGAAGCTTTCAAAGGGTCCATTCGAAGAAGCCATCAGCCCCTTCGAAAGGGAGAATTCAAAGGCCAGTTACATATCATTCAAAATTAAAAAAAAAGGACAAGATCCCATGTGTTTGGCCAACGTTAAAAGTTCTCATTCATGGCTCTCAAACACATAATCAAGGCTATTCAAACCTTTTCCTTCTTGTCCCCTCTACCACCTCTATATAAGGAGATCACAAGTGTTGCATGAAAGGGAGGAAGGACGAAAAAAATGAGAGAGAGGGTTACACAAAATTGCAAATACATTCTTGGAGTTCTTCCGAAACTATGCCAGTCATCACCAGCCCCTAAGCAAGCTCACACCCATAAGTCAAATCGAAGAAAACAAGGGTATCCACACTCATCACCATAAATTCATACACCACTGTTGGTAAGAAAAATGACTATATTTGTTTCCTTTCGTTTCTAATACTTGATGCAGATCCAGCATAAATAAGGCCACAACACGCGGGAGCGAAAGATCTGGGTTTAACACCCATGTCATACCTTTCGTTTTTGCCAGTATACACTTACAAATTCATTGTCCTCATAGAATCCCCCCGGGATCGAAAGACAATCATTCTCTCCATGGGTCGAAGGACACCCATCTCTCCTGGGTCGAAAATTCCCTCTATCTCCGGATTGAAAGGTTGTTTCTCCTTGGAATCGAAAAGGCCATATCTCTTCCCCTTTGGATCGAAACCCCCCTTTTTTCACCCTAATCGAAGGATGCCTCTTTGTACTCTTATTTTTGCTTTTGTTTCTTTTCTTTATTTTTTTAGTGGGCTTTTTATCTTTTTAATTAACATTAAATTAAAAAATCACAAAAATTAGGCTTAGATATTTTAATTAAATAGTTAATTTCTTAATTAATTGATTAATTAAATTATAACCATTTTCTTAAAACCAATTAGAATCTAGGACTTAATTTAGATTTAATTTTCTTTTCATGATAAAAACAAAACAAAACAAAAAGATTTTCATTTCTTAGGATATTTTTAGACGTTATTTCTAATTTCACGCGCGTTTATTTTTATCCTAGCATTTTATGTAAGTATTGTAACTAACTACCCATGGATGTAATAGCCTTAGATTTAAAATTCCGCATTTTATTTCATGCACTTATATTGTATCTCTCCCAAAGCCGTGTAATAGTTTAGGATTTACTTTTTCTACATTTTATTTTACGCACCTCTACTGTTTTATTTTGCTATATGACTGTTAGTAAATAGGCATGTATGGAAAGACTGTAAATTAAAACGTTAGCTAACTTAATAAAAAGACAAAAATAACTGAAATACAACACAATTGCACACAAGCACCTCTAAGGTACGCCCACTTTTGTTGCCTTTAAAAAACAGTCATGAGGCAGGATTGCTTTAGCAAAGACCCGTAAAATCAAAAGATCATAGTCCCTCTATGACCCTATAGTTGCCTTCTCGGTAAATGATCTAGTCCCTAAAATAGAATTGCTGAAGAATCTCCATAAAATTGCCTTCGTGACTGTAACGTCCCTTCGATTGTTCCTCAACATCCAACGATAGGGCTACCTACTCAATAATAGTAGGATATCACTGTCTAAAGGATTGGAGGAAAAGAACAATCATTTTCGAGTACAAAGTAGATAGCTGTTAGAAGTTTGCTCAAAACTATTTTTTGCACTTACAAAAAAAAAACTACTTTTCAAAAGACATTTCAAAACACTTTGTATACTTTCTCTACTATCCCAAGAAATATTAAAAAGTTCTCCGTACTAAGGCGTTTTCAAAACATTTTCAAACACAAAGCACAAAAGCATCTTGAAAAATGAGCAAACCTCTAAGAGCCCGTGGAAAACCACGGATGGAAAGGGTGCTAACACCTTCCCTTTCCATAATCTACCCCCCTTACTCAGAAAACATCTCGAAAAGGTCTTTTTCTGTTCTTTTCACCCTTTCCTTTGTTGGATAAAAGAAAAGACGGTGGCGACTCTTGCTTACCGCATATTTGCGAATACAAAAATGCAAAACCATTATATAACAGTCGGTTCTGCCACCGTATCACATCCGTAAATAATACGATTAAAAATTATCCAAAAAATCATCAAACTATTTTCGCAATAAACTAAACTAATCAATTGTCTTTTTGCAAATGGGTTCCAAACTAGTTTTGACTTACTATGCACTCAGTCAAAATCTCCGCAATCACTACTGCCGAACGAGTGCGAAGTGATTCAAAATATGTTTGCAAACCCTAAAAAACACCAACCATACGAACTACGAATTGACACTCTGATTCCTCATAAGAAGATACGCAGGCATACAATCAAAAATCGTGGCAAGTCTTTCTAATTAAAACTTAAAACCCTATTTACCCCAAACCTAAACCTAGATTCTAATATCCTTGTGAACAAGGTGGATGAAAGGTGCCTAACACATTCCTTTCGTCTAATTGAGTCCGAAACCTAGAATCTCTGTCTGCGAATTAGGGTTTTTTGTTAGGTTCTCTTCCCTAGGATAAAAACTAATCGTGGCGACTCTGATTTAAAAACCAGTTGCTACAGCTGGCGACTCTGCTGGGGACTCTCCTTAACCCTAGGTTTTAGGTCTCTTTTGGGTTTTTATTTATATTTATTTGCATTAATTTATTTATTGCATTTTTTATTTTCTTCTCTATTTTTATTTATTATTATATATTTACTATGTGACGGGTCTTTATTTCAAAAAATATTTTCGATAACCCTTAGAAAGAAGGTTTGTCTATTAGCTTAGGGGGTATATCATCCCCGTGAGTTTATGTGACGACTTCGCCTAGAATCGGTGAACGTCCGAAAAAGGAATACTTATCGAGAGATATCCTCATGACGAGTAGGACTTTGGAAGGTCACCCATGACTCTTTGTAACGACCTTAACCCAAATATCTCATGACGAGATCTTTCACGATTTTGAGACGAAAGTCTCAGTCTGTAAAAAGGCTCCACCTAAGGGAGGCCCTTGTGCCTTTCCCCTCTGGTGTTATTCATGACACCCTTAAGGAAGCCACCTTTTGGGGAAGCTACCTTATAAGGGTACTTATTACAAAAAGTCCCGTCACTCAACCTTACACCCATGCATTCATACATTTCATGTATTCGACATGCATTTAATATATTCGTCACCCTTTATTTGTCTTATTCACAGGTGGTATAAAAGATGATAATAAACTCAAGATCTCAATGATTGTCTTTTAAAATGGATACCGAAGGAAACAACTTGCCTGCGTCAACACGCCAAACATGTATGAAATCAAGGCCACAAAAGGGAAATAATGTGCTGAAGACTTTCTCAAGCTTTGTCCAACAATAGGGGATGGTTGCAAGATCAGATGTCCGTGGGCGCACCTAGAAGACTTATTTCCTTTTTTCTTGATTTCATGCAAATAAAGTATTGGTTTAGGATTGTAATATTTTTCAATATCTGAATTATGTTACCTTTGATAAAGGAATTTAGTTTCCACATCTCCTTTGCGTATCTATTTTAAAGATAGTAATCGAATAAAAATAAGAAAAAGATAAACATGTACCCAAGTGAATAAGACATTTGACACAGTAACCATTTCATATTCATACACATTCATTCGCACGCATGCATTCACGAACACCTGCATATCATATCAAAACTCATTTTTCCAAAAAAAATCTCTCCAGTTGAACCATTGGTAGAAGGAGATCGCCACTTCTTAGCCTCCACATTAAACCAGGGCCTATCAACAGAAAGCAATGGAGAAAATCGAGGAAACTCAGGTTGTATTTAGAGAGGATCTTGACCAAGTAAAGGGTGACGTCACTTCAATGAAAGGAGATTTGAGTCAAGTTCTTCTGGATTTGAAGAACATTATTGACAGGCAAGACCAAATTCCCAGGGTAGCTTTCGAGGAAGTAGCCCAGACTATTGGTGCATCAAGCGGTCACCAACTAAGGAAAGAGTCAGAGGCAGGACTCCAAAAGTCTGTCTTAGCCCAACAAGAAGCCGAAACTAAAGGGTTTGTCCCACCGCCAGCAAAAGCAGGGGCATCTCGTACCCTATATATTCTGACCAATGATGTAGACAATTACTTGGACCTGCAATACGGAGACCACGACCTAGAGGATGCCAGCCAAGCGCCCTCAAAGGCGACTGGTACTCATGCTGTTTGTAATCCACTAATGATGAATTAGTATAAAGCTCTGGAGGAAAGACCAAAAGCTATGGAGGGTTTTGACGCTTTTGAAGTAGACGCTCTCGAAATGGACCTAGTTCCTGATGCGGTGATTCCACCAAAGTTCAAAGTACTTGACTTTGAAAAATACAAGGGGCTCACTTGTCCAAGAAATGATCTTCGTATGTATTGCAGGAAGATGCATGCCCATGCCCATGATCAGAAGCTAATGATTCACTATTTTCAAGATAGTCTGAGTGGGGCATCTTCAGACTAGTATATGCAATTGGAGCGAACACATATTCGAACCTGGGAAGATCTTGCTAATGCTTTTCTAAAGCATTACAAATATAACCTGGATATAGCGCCTACCCGCATGCAACTCCAGAACCTGTCCCAGAAGAAAGAAGAGTCCTTCAAGGAGTATGCTCAGAGATGGAGGGAGTTGGCATCCCGTGTGCAACCACCACTGTTAGAGAAATAATTAGTAGACACGTTCATGGGGACTTTGCAAGGGCTGTATTATGAGAAGATGGTCGGAAGTATCTCTTCGGGGTTCTCAGACCTAGTGACTATCGGAGAAAGAATCGAGATTGGAATAAAAAGTGGGAAGATATCAGGGGGACCACCAAATGCTCCCTACAATTCAAAAAGACCTGCTTTAAACTTCCCCAAAGGAAGAGAGGGAGAAATTAATGCTGTAGCATCACAACCCAGGGTACAACAACCATTAGTGATCCCACGAGGGCAGCAGCAAGGCAGAAGGTCACCCAGAAAATTTGATCCACTCCCGATGCCACCCAGTCAGTTATTACAATAGCTAGTTGAGGCATCCTTAGTGGAACTCAAGCCTATAGCTCCTCCAATCGGGCCACTCCCACGAAGATATGATGCCAATTCCAGATGTGAGTATCATGCTAATTATCCTAGACATACCATAGAATCGTGTTGGCCATTCAAACACAAGGTGCATGATTTGTTGGAATCTCAGGATATCACTTTTGAGAAGCCCAACATCAAATCATACCCTATGCATCCGCATGATGAGCCGACAATAAATGCAATTTACGTAGTCATTGACTATGGGTTGAGAAGACAAGCAAAAACCCCGATAAACTTGCCGAAAGAATATCTGTTAGGATATGGACTCCCGCTAGAACACAATGAAGCTTTCGAAAGAACTCTACAAAGGCTAGGAGACCAAAGCATAGTCCAATTCGAACCATACCCTGAAGAAAAATATAAAGTTGCTCTGAAGGGAGAAGCACATTTTCCTCCAATCCAAAAAACCTTTGTCAACAAGGGAATAGAGCATGTCAGACATGTGGCAAAGATATCCAACAAAGTCAACACCAAAGGGGCAACTGAATTCATCCGAGAATGAGCCCCAGGAGGAAAACTCAAAAGATGGACGGCCGCGGAGATTCCTGAGATATTTTATTTCCTAATTAATTTGTCTTATTTTTGAAAGAACCTATGTCAAGCCCGAGGCATAGGGGTTGCTTGTAAGGGTTTCCCTGTTTTGTTTCATACAATATTTACGATTAATAAAAGTTATATTTTGTATTCAATTAAGATCCCTTTTCTTTCTCTTGCATTTATATCTTAAATTTAAAAATGGCAATAATTTCTCTGCATATGCATTTTTAAATATTCATATACTAAATCGTCACCAAAACATGATAAAGGTGCAAATTCATGCCCAAAACCACCGATAATGCTACTGCTGCGATCCGATATAACTTTGATGCTCCTATCAACCAAGCTAAAGAGGAAGATGATAAAGATCCTGAACTCTCTGAGAAAATGGCAAGGGAAATAAAAATAAAAGCTAACAATACGCAACCATATCAAGAGGATATTAAGACCATTAATCTGAGCACGGGGGAAGACTCGAAAGAAACCAAGCTAAGGGGAGATGTTAGAGCGGAGCCACAAAAAAAGCTGATTAAGTTATTGCGCATATCTACGGAAACAGGCCAAGGTCAAATACAAACAATGTTGTAAAAATAAGCAACTACGAAATGCCAAGATCTGACGAAGAACCCGAGCCAGGGGCATGTGTGGTATCCAAGTTCGACGAGGCTTCAAATGCACCAGGGAACGATATAGGAGCAATATTTACTTCTCCAAAGAATGCTCACAAGACATATACCAAGTCAATGGTGAACGGGATACTAAACATCCAAAACTGGTTCCATATCGGTATCATGTTTTGAAAACTGACTGCGGAATTCACAAAAATCATTTTCAGTCACGTCCCACGAAAAGGAAATCAAATGACAGACTCCCTGACAACTATATCGTCTATATTAAAAGTAACTTGGTCAAACCACGAATCGTGCATTACAAACAGACGCTTCGAAGAGCCCGCACATTGCCTTGCTATTAAAAAATGACAATATACCAAGCCTTGGTTTCACGACATCCCAAAAATGCCTTTAGCATTGCCAAACAAACCCTGCGAAAATTAGCCTCGAAATTCTTTATGAGTAATGGGGTACTGCACAAGATGAACCACAATATGGTCTAGTGCTCAAGAATCTTTTGATACCTCGCCGCGACTCACGTGGTAAATGGACCCCCAACTACGAAGGTCCATACATAGTCGAAACAACATTCTCCAATGGTGATCTTATCCTCATAACAACGCATGGGGAAGGAATACCACATCTGGAAAATTCAGACGCAGTAAAAATCACTATGTATAAGAAGTTCGCAAAGCTCGAACCCTAAATGGGAGACTTAGGCAAAAAGGAGCGTCCCAGTGGATCGAAGACCCTAAAGGGTGATCCAGGCAAAAATTAGGGGCATATAAACAAAAAAATTATCCTGGTGGATTGAAAACCCAAAAGGGCAATCCAGGAAAAAATTAGGGATCACTCACAAAGAAATAAAGAATAAAAAGACTGCGACCTAAGAACTACGACTACGAACCACTAAGGGAAAGATAGATTGGAATTGTGGCACGGTGGGAGAATTGACTTGAGGCGTTTTGTGTTTTATCTCAAATGTTGCAGTTAGCAAGAGTCACCACTGACTTTTCTTTTATCCAAAAGGAAAGGTGAAAAAGCACAAGAAAGACCTTTGAGATTGTTTCTTGAGTTCAGGGGGTAGATTATGAAAAGGGAAGGTGTTAGCACCCTTTTCATCCATGGTTTTCCATGGGCTCTTAGTTACTTGCTAGATCACTTGATTTTGTTTGAATGTGCTTGTGGTGTGGGTTTTGAAAGTATTTTGAAAATGTGACTTTGTAATGATTCTCGTTTCTATAAGAATGCGTACAAAGTTTTATTTTCAAAATAGTTCAAAGAGGTGTTTGTGGGATGTGTTTTTTGAAAGTGATTTTGAAAAGGGTTTTCTTTTTAATGGCTCTCATTTCTATAAGAACGCGTACAAAGTGTTGTTTTCAAAAGTGTTTCAAAATGAGAGTGTTGGTGTATAAAAATGTTTTTGTTGTGAGCAAGCGAGTAAATAAGAGCGAACCTACCTACTCAAAATGTCTTAGATGTTATTTTTCCTCCTCCTTTAGATGTTGCTACCTTACCATTATTTTGGTAAGAAGCCCCATCATTGGATACGAAGGGACGGGCGTTGGGTCATCGTATGACCATGATAGCAATGTTGTGAGATGACTTAGCATTTTTTCTTTAGGGACTACGATCATTTCGAAAGGCATCTTTGATAGCATCATTGAGGGACTATGATCTTATATTTTTGTTTGTGCTAAGACATCCCACATGCGTAACATGGCCATTTTTTAGGCAACAAGTGGAGTTAACCCTAAGGGTGCATGTGTGAATAATGTGTTTGATTTGCATGCATTTAATCTTTGATTAGGGTTATCTACTTGTTGATTTTATCTTGCCATACACACCCTAGTTACTAACATTTGTATTTGAAAGTGTTAAATTACGGAAAATAAAGTCCTACGCTATTACATCGTTTAGGGGATGAGGGTACAATTTTAAAATGGGGATGAAGTAGGAACTTAAATATTACAACCATATCGAATAACCATGAAGGAAACATAAAAACAGTGTAAAAAGAAGGGAAAAATGCATCTTGAACCATTATGTGTCGACACAAGCTCACATGCATCGACACATAACTTTACTTGCCTTTGTATTACCAAGTCAACTCAGTATGAGTCGATACATAATGGTATGTGTCGACTCATACACTGCATGTGTCGACTCATACGTGCTTTGCATCGACTCATACACTGTTTTTTCTTCTGTTTTGGGCCTGTAAAGCAGTATGTATCGACTCATAAGGCTATGTGTCGACTCATACACTACACGTGTCGACTCATACGTGCTTTGTGTCGACTCATACACTGTTTTTTCTTCTGTTTTGGGCATGTAAAGCAGTATGTATCGACTCATAAGGCTATGTGTCGAATCATGCTGTCATCTTTTCTACTTCAACATTGTTTTGCTGCATACATGAGTTAGTTTTCAACACATAATGAAAAGAGGGGAAGATAAACAAAAGGTTAGCTTCAAGTACAATGGTTACTACACTTTGTCTTCAAAAAATGAATTACTAATGATGCTTGAAATGAAGAACTAAAGTTAAGAAACTTACCTTGGAGCTAGATCTTATGTTCTGAGTTTGAGTTGTTGTTTTGACTGTTCTTGAACTTTGGAAGAGAAAGCAGAGGCGTTGCAGAAGCTTGTTCTTGAGTTTGGACAATTTCTAGGTGATGTATGTCACGTGTTTAGATGGTTGGATAGAATTTGTAAGGTATGAGAGGTTCAAAGGTTTGGACTTTAAAACTCAAGAGTGGAAGTTTTGTGGACTGTTATGGTCTTTGATGGCTAGTTTACAAAAAGACTTCTGGCCTTTCTCTCTATTTTTTTAAACATTTTCCAACCTTTTTCTCTTGCAAATGCTTCTTCTATTTATAGGCAAGGGGTTTGTGCATATGATCTGATTAGGTTTATAAGACATCATGTTATGGTTTGGTTGGATTACAAAGATCAAACTAAGTCAAGTACTCTATAGTCCCAAGGTGAAGTACCAAAGTTGCTGGTATAGAGGAGCTACTTCCCATGATTTATGGTGGAGTATAATCAGCAGCAAGTAAGGTATGGGCTCAAGATAAACTTTGTATAAAAATCTTGCTTTTCAAGAATATCAATGGTGCCTTTATGCCATAAATGGAAAGATCTTTTGGACAATGGCTGAAACACTTGGGTAATACCTTAAGCTCTTGTGTAAACATTAAATTATGTAGAGATTTGCAAGCAAGAAGGTCTGCAACATAAGATTATG
Source organism: Vicia faba (assembly GCA_948472305.1). Taxonomy (NCBI): domain Eukaryota; kingdom Viridiplantae; phylum Streptophyta; class Magnoliopsida; order Fabales; family Fabaceae; genus Vicia; species Vicia faba. The sequence continues at coordinate 1,171,485,145 of OX451739.1, forward strand.
CAGCATAACATAAGGGTTTTGTTATGTGTTCTTCAATAGAATGACTTGCAATTCAAGGATGGATGCTCAACTTCATGCCCTTGAATCTCCTAGCTCAAATATGATAAATTCATGCTCTTGGATGTTTTGGAAAGCTTGAAACAACCTCTATAACTTTCATGTTGGCCATTTTGACAAGATCATCTTGGAACTATGTGAAAAAATGCCAAGAAGTTGGGATAAAATCCTGAACAAAATCTGTTGAAAATTTCTCTAAGTGTTAAATGAAAATATCATGACTTCATGAATTTGTAACTTGAGATGCCATCATATTTAGGAGAAGTTGTGTAAAGAAATGTTGTAGATATCATGGAAATCTACAACTTTCATGTTGAAAGTTTCTTTTGAATCATCTTGCATCATGATGAAAGAATGGCATGAAGTGATGAAATTATCATGTATAAAAACACTTAGAAAATTCCTAAGTCTTGGAAATCTTGACTTTTCAAGTTGACTTTTGACTTTCTTGACTTCCTTGATGATCAAGCTTGATACTCTTGCATGTCTTGATGAAATTTTATCTTTGGAATGTAATGTTGATCAAAAAGTCAAAGTTTGACTTTCTAATATGCAATTGACCATTTTTCCCTTGTGCCAAATCCAAGCCTAAATTGATGTATCAGTGCTATAAACTTGGCGTTGTAGAAGATCTTGTGAGAGAAACCTTGAGGAATGAGAGGGAAAATTTTAGGGTACAACAGGAATCATACAACTCAGAAGAAAAGGAGATAAGATCATTAAAAGGATATTGGGTAACAACAGTAGCAATTATCATTTTTATTGCCATTTGCAGTTTTAAAACCTTCTGTAATTACCTCTTTCTAGGAATTGCATCTTGTACTCTCGCCTATTCAGAGGCATATCAATAAAACACTGGCTTTCTTCGCATTTTTGAGATTTCGTTTTTTCTTTTCTCAGACTTGTTTACAAAATACTATGATCATTACTTGTGAATATTGTCTTGAAATCATTTCGGGGAATTAACAAAATAAAAACATTTGACAAAACATCGAAAAAGCATTTTGGTTAGAAAAATATCGAAAGAAAATCCATGTCTACGTCCATGCACATGGATACTCCTACGTCTTGCAACATAAAAATCTATACATATGTCTACACCTGTATCTATGCATATCTACGCGTCTGTACACGAAGTATACATCCATACACATGTATGCTCCTATGCTTGCACTCAATAATACAAAGTATATACATATATCTACGCGTCCCTACGCAAAAGACTACGTCCATGTCAACACCTATGCCTAACTTATAACATGAAGTCTATGTCTACTCATGCGTCCATGCACATGTGTACTCCTTCCAATCCTATACATATGCCTACGCTTACGCCTGCACCTACGAAATACGAATCGACATACGTCTACGCTTACGCCTGCGCCTACGACATATGAATTAACATACATTTATGCTTACGCCCGTGCCTACGACATACAAATCTACCTACGTCTACGCTTACGCCCGTGCCTACGACATACGAATCAACACACGTCTACACTTACGCCCGTACCTACAACATACGAATCTACGTACGTCTATGCTCACGCCTGCGCCTATGACATACAAATCTACATACGTCTATGCTTACGCCTACGCTTACAGAGACCACACATATGCCAATGCATATGTCTACGCCTGCACTTACAACATACAAATCTACACATAGGCCATTATCTATGTCTACGTCTACACCCATAATGCAAAGTCAATGTTCAAATTTTGCTAACATTATCCACTGCATTCAAGTTCAACAAAGCTGGAACAACACAACATACAATGCCAGGAATTGGTAACTCTAAACCAATGGTTTAAAGGAGAGAATGCCAGAAATGGTCTTCATAACATTTCAAGGCATACGCGCATCTTACATACATTTCATACATACACACATTTTGCATATCTGAAGCATACATACCCTATACATATTGATATTCAATACACTCAGAGTTCCATATCCATGTTAAACATCATACATTTCACATACATACAACATTCAATATGCATACATACACATGTATCACATAGCAAACAGACAAATAATTTCACCCTCGATCCAACTATCTAAGGATCGACCAACACAATACATCTCCTACGATTCAACCCGCCACCTCAGTCTTCATGCCGTGACACATTCAACACATCACCTAAATCTTCCTACAATGATGAGTTCCTTACAAACCCAGTACATTGCCTCTAAGCCGCAATGTATCCGTAAAACTCATTACATTGCCTCTAAGTCAAAATGAATTTTCCAAAATCAACACTTTTCCTCTAAGCCGCAATGAATTATCCAAAATCAACACTTTGCCTCTAAGCCACAATAAATTCTCAACACTCCGTACGTTGCCTCTAAGTCACAATGTATTCTCAAGACCCATTGCATTGCCTCTAAGCCGCAATGCATTTGCAAAACTCACTACGTTGCCTCTAAGCCACAACGTATTCTCACAACTCATTAAATTGCCTCTAAGCCGCAATGTTTTTGCAAAACCTAGTTTATCGTCTCAGACTTCATGCAGCGATTTGCGAACCTAATCCATTGCCTCAGACTTCATGCAACAATGTGTTTCGTTATGCCAAGTTCCAGATCATCGTCTCAGACTTCATGCAGCGATGTTCGAAACAACAAATTTAGCTTATCACGTCAGACTTCACGCAATCATTTGCAAACCTAACCCATTGCCTCAGGCTTCATGCAACAATGTGTTTCTTATTCTGCGACACAAATCATTGCCTCAGACTTCATGCAACGATGTTCGAAACCAAACTTAGCTTATACCATCAGACTTCACGCAGTGATTCACGGACGTAACCCATTGCCTCATACTTCATGCAGCAATGTGTTCCAAACTCCATACCATCATCTTAGACTTCATGCAACAATGTTCGAAACCAAACTTAGCTTATCACATCAGACCTCACGCAGTGATTCACGGACCTAACCCATTGCCTCAGACTTCATGCAGCAATGTGTTCCAAACTCCAGACCATCATCTCAGACTTCATGCAGCGATGCTCGAAACCAGATTTAGCTTATCACATCAAACTTCATGTAGTGATTTGCGAACTTAACCCATTGCTTTAGACTTCATGCATCAATGTGTTTCTTTATTCCATAAAATCCAGCCTATCGCATCAGGCTTCACGCAATGATTTGCAAACCAAACTCATTGCCTCAGACTTCATGCAGCAATGTACATATCTCTACTCCGTAACACAAACCATCGCCTCAGACTTCATGTAGCAATGTACGAAAAGAAAATCCAGTTTATCGTCTCAAACTTCATGCAGCGATGCTCGAATAATACAAAATCTAGTTTATTTCCTCAGACGTCATGTAGCGATTTGTGAACATAACCCATGGCTTCAGTCTTCAAGCAACCATGCATCATCAATCATTGTTGTTATTCATCCTCCAAATGGGTGAATAAGCCAAGACATACAAAATTTCGCTCTTAAGTTCAAAACCATCTGCCTCGTTATCAAACCCCGGTAAGCGATAGATCATCAGCTTTTCCTACTTCCTTGAGACTTGTAAGGGTATGCTATATCAGTATAACCTTATGTTTGTCGGAAAAATTTCGGGATACTTCAAGTATTCAATAAAATTCCAATCAAAATGTGCAAGACTCGAGTTTTCTCACGCCATTTGACTGGAAGATAATTGAATAGGGGCAGCTGTCGTACCCCAAATATGTCCTACCCCGATGACTTTATATTTCAAGATTAAAATTGAAGAAATATTGAACTAAAGACGGTACGGCAGTATATGATGGTCCTCCTTTATCCGACTAGGGGGGTGTACCTTAAATTCAGGAGAATGGGGCTATCTAAATCAGAGAGACTCATGTATCCGTGAATCCATTCGCAAGGCATGTTGGCCATTGGCCCATGCGATTCGTAAATGGAAATTATTGGAGTAACTATAAAGTTCTAAACTATTAAATAGTTTCTAGTAAAAGGGAGGCTGAAATTAAATTAAGCCCACTCGAGTTTAAATTGCATAAGCTTATTTAGGTTAAGTTAATTTTAGTAAAAATAAGAGGTGTAGTTACAAATAGCTGGCCCAGTAAAGTTTTGTAAGTCGGCCCATTTTTATTTTTGGGATTTTTATTGTCTCATTTGCAAAAAGAAACATTATTAATATAACTGTTTGTTATTATTATTTTAATTTAAATAAATTATATGCTTCTTTAAGAAAACCTGACACATTGCTGTTAGACTTTTTCATGATGTTTTCATCAATCATTAACTTCTGTTTATAGAGAATTGTGGTGTTGGAAAAAGATTTGTTGGACCAAAGTTTGGCCCAATTTGTAATGAAAAAAACGCGTGCGGGATAAATAATTGAACTAAGACGCAGGCCCAAATTTGCTAAGCTGAGGAAGCCCAAATCTATAACTGTTACTGTGTAAATCAAGGAAGAGATTTGCGCATGTTTCTTGCAAGTAAATAACTACTGTTCAGATTAAACCCAAATCAAATAAAACTAAAACAAATCAAGAACAAAAATAATTAACACATCAAATCTCAAGATTAAATTTCAAATCGCAAAATCAGTGATTACAGAACCCTAATCCCTAATTATAGAACAACCAAATCTGGAAATCAAATTACAAATCGCAAACTGAATCAATTACAAAGACAAAATCCCTAAATTTCTATGATTATCCTAAGTCTAAGCTTGAAACTGTAACAGCAAATTCACTCAAAACCCTAAACTCAATAAATAACAGAAATTAAAAGAGATACATGGGGGATTTTTGGGGAATATAGAAATGGTAGGTAGTTTTTACAGTAGAGATTTTGAGAAGAAAACGCTACAGTGAAAGGGGGCGATTGGGGTCCCACTACCGGAAACATCAATCGCCACTGATAGCCCTATCATCTTCGCCGCCGATACCACCGACCACCATCGCCAAAGCATCGTCAAAATCTACAAACAAAAGAAACAGAGGGAAGGTATTAGCATGAATCAACCAACGATCACGAACAAGCGGAATCACGAAAGGGGTAAACCAACTTAGCTTGTTATTCGTTTTGATTTTGTTTGTGGGTTGTGTTGGGGTTGATTTGCGGTGGAGGTAGGGTTTGTTTTTCAGCCGCCACCGGAGGTCCTAGGGAACTAGGGTTAAGAGAAAGGGTTAAGGACGTTCGCGAGCGAGAAAGAGAGATGAAGCTTACTGTAAAGCCAACAATTGAAAATGAATATAAAAAAACAATCATTATCTTCCCTAGTAATCTAATGCCCGTGCGGACATGGTAATTGGCATGTACCCTTAAAATCCCATCCACATGATCACCGGTGGACGACCGTGAGGCCAAGTCCACCATAATCCCATACTCCCTCGCACACTCGATCAGCCGGGACCCTTCCAAACGCATAATGGGCCTAAGCCCAATTCGTTTCCACACCCCTCCTTGTTTGAAATTACCAAGCCAACAAACAATTCACACCCCCATTGCCTGAACTATTATGGGCCTCGCCTGACTCTTTTTAACACCCTCTCTGTTTTACTTACTAACATAAAATTTCACCCCCTGGATATCAACTATATATTTTCTATACTATTTTTTATAAGTCTTATATTTTTAATTCTATTTTCTTTTTTATATTATTTATTGCTTTTTTTATAATAATAATAATTATTATTATTAATATTAATTAATATTTTTCATATTTATTATTATATTATATCACATATAAATATTATTTATTATATGTAAATTTTACCTATTATCATAAATAAATTATGTTTATTTAAAAAACGCATGAACAAATCATCAAACTATTTTCGCAATAAACTTAGCTAATCAATTGTCTTTTTGCAAATGGGTTTCAAACTAGTTTTGACTTACTACGCACTCAGTCAAAATCTCCGCAATCACTACTCCCAACCGAGTGCAAAGTGATTCAAAATATGTTTGCAAACCCCTAAAAAACACCAACCATACGAACTACGAAATGGGACTCTGATTCCTTATAAGAGGATACGTAGGCATACGATCAAAAATCGTGGCGAGTCTTTCTAATTAAAACTTAAAACCCTATTTACCCTAAACCTAAATCTAGAGTCTAATATCCTTGTGAAAAAGGTGGATGAAAGGTGCATAACGCCTTCCTTTCGTCTAATTGAGTCCGAAACCTAGAATCTCTATCTGTGAATTAGGATTTTCTGTTAGGTTCCCTTCCCTAGGATAAAAACTAATAGTGGCGACTCTGATTTAAAAACCAGTTGTTACAACAAGATAAGCATACCATTTTCCACCAAGACTTTCAACTTGCATAGACCCCATTAAATCCATATGAATCAGTTCCAACACTTTTGAAGTAGCCAGATGTTGAATCTTATGGTGTGACATCCAGGTCTACTTTCCAATTTGACACTCACCATATATTCTTCCTTCCTGAATTTTGAGCTTAGGAATGCCTCTGATAGTTTCTATAGACACAATCTTCTTCATACCTTTCAGATGCAAATGGCCAAGTTTTTGATGCCACAACTTGACTTTATCTTCCTTGGACAACATACACGTGGAGGAACAATTAATTGCTTGAGGTGTCCATAAGTTGCAATTATCCTTAGACCTGGCTCCTCTTGAAATTATGGCACTTGCAATACATGCACATACTGATGTCTCAAACATCAGAACGCGATGTCAAGGCAAATGTTACAACATCGGTTTCTGATACAGAATAATATCAAACTATAAAATAAATTTCATAATGATAAATAACACAACTAATTGTTAACCAAGTTCAGTTGAACATCACCTACATTTGGGGGCTACCAAGCCAGGAAGAAAATCCACTATCAAAGTATTAGTTTAAAGCCTAAATAATCCCAGTTTATAACTTCTCTCCTAATCACTACCTCGTGCAACTTCTACCTAGAAATCACCATGTAGACATGAGAAATACCATCTCACTTCCAATCACCATAGTGATATACCTACAACCACAATCCTTATGACTAGACTTAAAATGAATCATAATCACAATGATGGTATAAAAGAAAAACCAATAGAAGATTACACTTCACATCAACAATACTTAGTTAAGACTCTTAGCTAAGAACAATACTTGGTTTTGATTAAAAGCTTCAACCAAGAACAATACTTAACTCATTACCTAAAGGCTTCTGAGTGAGAACACTATGTCTATCACAAGTATCCAAAGATACAAGGGTAACTTACAAACACAAGAACACGAGAGACTCTCAAAACCTAAGACTTAAAACTTCCCCTAATTTTACAATTGTGAAATTTCCAATTACATTAGGTCTAGGTCTTCCTTTTTATAGACTTCAGCTGTCCATGGGATTCACATTCTCTATCCAATCATTCCTTGATCCATATGTTGATTGTTGCAGAAAATATCTCCTTAAATCTTGGAATAAATCTTCAAGTATCCTAAATTGTCTCAACAACTAAATTTAGAAACTTTAATATTGTTGGAGATTTGAATCTCCTTCCAGATTAAATCCTCTTGACCTGTGTAAATCATTGAGATATATCCAAAAGATATATAACAAATTCAAATCAAATCTGTCAAGATTTAAAACAGTCTGTACTGATATTGTGTTTCAGGATGTTATGACATTTGGTCTTCAATGTAAGCTCATATCTAGCTGTATCAGTTTGATCAAGATGTTATGAAATCTTTCTTAACACCTTTCTAAAACCATGTTTTAGCAAAATTACTTCCAATCCTAAAACCATGGATCTAACACCTCTCATTAACACTTCATTCTCCTCATTAGTGACCAAACATTCCGATTTAGTGAAATTAACTTTAAAGCTTTGATCATATAACTAATTGATACTTATCATATTAATAATTAGACCTTTTACTAGAAGGACATTATCAATCTTAGGATATCCTTCATAGGCTAGTCTTCCAACTCCTTCAATTTCTCCTTTAGCACCATCTCCAAAAGGGACATAACTAGTGGTGTGAGATTTTATGTCCACCAAGAAATTCTTCACTCCTTTCATATGCCTAGAGCATCCACTGTCAAATAGAAATCTTCTATAGATGAGACTCTAAGAGATGTATGAGCTATGAGACTAGTGACAACATTCTTTACTTTCCACTCCTTTCTCGTTTTAATCCTTACATGATTAGCCCTAGGTTGAGGTGATTGTTTTGGATAAACATACAACCTGTAACAATATGGTTTTATGTGACCATAATTCCAACAATGATGACACTTAAAATGATAGATCTTGGTTCTAATCTGAGTTTTTTGAAACCTGGAAGGATGTTGTAATATTTGGTCAGACATTATGCTCTCATCCTTCACTTTAGCATAAACAAATTTCATCATAAAATTTTTTCTTATATTTTTCATAGACCGATAATTAAAACCTATACCAGCAGATCTTCTAGCTCCTTCTACATCTTGAAAAATTTCATCCAGTACCTAAGACCTATTGTTCGACATCCTTATGGACTTGGTCATATTTTCAAGTTTTGAGGTTAACACGGTCACTTCATCATGTTGATCAGAGATATCATCCAAGCATTCTTCCTTCTAAGCCTGCAGTTTAGCTATGATTTCCTTCTATTTTTCTATTAGTTGACAGGCTTTTTCAACTTTAATGGACAAATTTTTGTAAGCAGCAGTCAGATCATCATATGACATTTCTTCAACATAGAAGTCTTTATCAGAGTCCCACCTTCCAGTTAAAGCAGTTACAAGTTTAGCTGATTCACTCTCAGAGGTACCATCATCTGATTATGAAATAGAAATCCCCTTATGTTGTTTCTTGGGATATGCAAGACACTCATATCTAATGTTCCCAAAGCCTTCCCATTCATGACACTGAACGCCTTTACTTTGACTGAACTTCTCTTCAGTTATGGTTTTTCTATGAAAATCATAGTTTTTGATGATGTTAGATAAAATGTTATTAACATTAGGTCTTGGCCTCATGTCCATTCTCTTCAGCATTTTATTGAATTGCCTCCCAAGTAATACAATGGCACTTGACATTCCTTCCTCAGTATTAAGGTCACATTGACTTTTTTCATCTTCAACATTGGATACAAAAACTATGCTCTTGTTCTTCTTTTCAAATTTGTCACTAATAGCCAATTCAAATGTTTGAAGTGAACCAACAAGTTCATCCACTCTCATGATGCTGATGTCTTGGTCTTCTTCAATGGTTGTCACCTTCATATCAAATTTCTTAGGTAGAGACTTGGAAATTTTTCTAACCAGTTTTTCTTCTGACATCTTCTCCCCCAAGGCATTAAATGAGTTTTCTATCTAAAGATATTCATGTGAAAATTATAAATGCTTTCATCGTCGTTCATCTTTAGATTTTTAAATCTGGTGGTGAGAAGCTAAAGTATAGACATCTTCACTTTAGATATGCCTTCATGTGTGGTTTTGAGAATTTCCCGAACGTCTTTGGCCATAGTACATGTGTTTATTAACATGAATATGTTTTTGTCAACCCCATTGAATATGGCATTCAAATATTTGAAATTTTCAAGAGTAAGTTCATCTCCATCATTAGATCAGTCCTCTTCGAGATTCAAAGTCTCCTTCCCATCTTTGTCCTTCACAATAGGATGATCCCAACCCTTTATGACAACTTTCCAAGTTTTGCTATCCATAGATTTTAAGAATTCCACCATACGAGCCTTCCAATAGTCATAGTTCGTGCCATCTAAGACTGGTGTTCTGTTAGTGAATTCCCTTTCCTTGACCATGGTACCATAAAGTATCATCCCTGGAGCTCACCCAAAACATAATAGGGTGCTTGCTCTGATGCCAATTGAAATTCTGGTACACAAATACCAGATGTTACGACACTGATATCATATCAGTCACAACAACAAGAAAAATTGTGCTAGAAAGGTAAAATGCTTAAAGTAAATAACACTGATAATTGTTAACCCCGTTCAAAGCAACATCACCTAAATCAGGGAGCATCCAAGCCAAAGAGGAAATCCACGAAAGTAGTATTAACTTGAAGCCTAAGTAAACAACATCTGGTTTACAATCTTCTCACCTAATCACTATCCGTGCTATTTCTATCTAAGACACTCCTAAATATGAGACCCTTCTCACTTTCCTTCAATCATACAACCAGTGACAAACAACAATGATGTTATTGGAATAAGAAGACACTCTTCAAAGACACATAATCATCTCTGCTTAAAAGCTTATGACTTATTAACAAAGACAACTTGTCACACAATCCTCTCTTGCTTAAAAGCTTATGAGTAATTGACAATTACAATTCAAACTCAGTCCAACTCTAATATCAAGGTGATAAGATAGTGGCTTACAATAAATGATAAACAATGAACAAACTAAAAACCCTAATACTCCTTTGATCGCATAACTTCTCCAACCGTATTAAGTTTAGAAAGTCCTTTAAATAGTCTTCATATCAGCATGAGCTTGGGCTCTTTGTCTAAATAAAACAAATCTCCCAAAACAACATCTACAAATCATTTGCATGAAAATAGGAACAAAATAGAAAGTTTCCTAAAAAGTCTCTAAGATCCTTTTATGAAACAAATGGGCTTCAGGAACAAGATAGATGTTCCTAAAATAACCCTTCTTGGAATGCGTCCGAGTGTGGATCAAAACCAAATAGAATCTCACACTTTTAAAAACAAATCTTTCAATATACATAACACCCTAACACTCGGTATAACACGTCATGAAAGATGTCACGACAATGTCCTAACCATGAATGATGTATGGACAGCATGTCAAGACATATTTCTTGACATCTTGCCGTGAAACTTATTTTAAACGAAATTGCTGCGAATCCCAAAATCACAGAACTTACAGTATTAGAGTCTGGTTCTGATCCATAAACACCTAGTTCATAAAATGAATTATGTCTCCAATTATAGAGTCCCGACAAACCTACCAATCCTTTATGCAAAGAATTATGACAAATGGTGCTAGAAAATGATGGTGTTGTTTGGCTACCAAGATGTTATTGAAGTGATAAACAATGGGGTGAATCCCCTTATTGAAGGTGCAACAGATGCACAACGAGCAACACATAAGGAAGAAAATAAGAAAGATTACAATGTGTTTCTCTTCATCCAATAATGTGTGGATGGTGAAAACATTGGGAAAGTTGGTAATTACAAGTCGTAAAAGCAAGCGTGGGAAATCTGGGAAAAGGCATATGCAGAAGATGATAAGAAAAAGGTGGTGAGGTTACAAACTCACAAACTTCAATTTTAATTGATTCAAATGGAGGAAAAGGAGACGCTCAAATATTACGTGATGCAAATTATGCGATTGGTGAACCAAATTAAGTCATATGGAGAAAATATTTATGACAAGAATGTTGTGTCAAAGATCTTGTGTTCTTTGACAACAAGATTTGACAATATTATAGTGGCAATTGAAGAGTCGAAGGATCTTGCAACGTTGAGAAAATATGAGCTTCAAAACACTCTTGACACTCATGAGAAAGGCATGAAGAAGAGAAATAAAGACAAGGCATAGACACATATCGATTTGCAAGCTCGGTTCATTGACAAGAACAAGAAGTTGAAAGGAAAATGACCCATGTAGAGCAAAGGGAATTTTCAGAATTTTGGTGAAAGAGTCTCAAAATTAGAAAAATTATACTTGTGAAAAGGGTGAGAGAGGTGCAACAAAAAAGGTGGTAAAGGAAAACTTAGAGGCGAAAGAGGAAAGATTGACAAGAGCAAGGTACAATGCTACAATTGTCAAAAGTTCAGTCATTTTACAAGAGATTGAAACGCGAACAAGAGGGAATATCAAGGAGATGAAGCAAAATTTTCAAGACAAGAGGTGGATAAAGAGAATAGACTCTTGGTCATGATCAAGGAAAGAGAATGCAACAACAGTACGCTGTAGGGAAGTAGCGATCACAGTTACAGAAACACTGCATAAATGCACGCAGAAGAAAATGTTATGGTGACTATGAGAGAAGGAGTCCAGCGCAACAAATAATGGTACTTAGATTTTAGTTATTCAATCAAGCCACAAAGAACAAACTGAAATTCATGGATGACACCACTTTAGCGACCGATGGGATCAATTATGTTTTGATCATGAAAAGGGATGTTGGACTTTCCTTAATCAAATATGTATTGTATATTCCAGGAATCAAATGTAATCTTCTAAGTATTGGCCAATTTCTTGTTACAAGATTCGATTGGAAGACAAGACGTTGCATATTATGGATACAAACTGGGTTTTGGTCCTTAAAGCTCCTATGGATGATAATAGAACTTTCAAGATTGAGTTAAAGTTTATGGAGAATATGTTTCTTGCTACAACGGCTAGTTGAGAAGAGTGGTTGTGGTACTACCGTCTTGGGCATCTCAATTTTTAAGATCTCAATGCATTGCAAAAGAATGAAATGGTAACCAGGTTGCCATTCAACAACATACCAGTTGAGATTTGTGAAGAGTGTGTGAAAGTGAAGAGACACTAGGGTAAATTCAACAGGTATGCAAGTTGTAAAACCAAGCATAACCTTGAGGTGGTGTATTCTGATGCGTACAAGACGATGCAAGTTGATTCGTTTGGTGGTAATTGGTATTTTTCATTTTTATCTATGATTATAGTAGAAAGCTATTGACATACCTAATCAAGAGAAAGGATGATGTATTCGAAGTGTTTAAGAATTTCAAGTTGATGGTTGAGTAGTAAAACAGTCACAAGCTCAAAGTTCTTAGAACGAATGGTGGAGGCGAGTATGTCTCAAATGGATTTGGAAAGTTTTATGATGAAGAAGGGATAGTGCATGAGGTAGTACCATCCTATACACCAAAGCAAAACAATGGTTCCAAGCGAAAGAGTCGATTAATTATGAACATGGTGAGAAGCATGTTAAAAGGGAAGAACTTTCCGAAAGAGTTGTGGGGATAAGAGGTATCTGCAATTTCCTATTTGTTTAAAATATGTCCTACAAAGAAGATTGAGAAGATAACATCGCAAGAGGCATGGTTTGGATTAAAACCAAATCTGAACCATTTGATAATTTTTAGTTTCGTGGCATATTGACTTGTTTCGGGTCAACTTAGAAAGAAGTTAGCTGACAAGGGTGAGATGATGATACTTGTAGGGTATCATACATTGGAGGTTACACATTGTTTGATGATGTAAATAGAAGGGTCGTGATCAGCCGAGAGGTGGCAATCGATAAATTGAAGCCATTGCAGCAGGATGTAACTGGTTACCAGTAGTCTGTAACTGGTTACCATTAGGGTGTAACCGATTACTAGCAGCCTGTAACCAGTTACTGGTTTGATTTTTCAGATTTTGTAGAAACATAAAGTTTAGAAGCGCCACACGCCGAAGCCTAAACTGATGAAAATATAAGAAGACCAACTAGGCAAAAAGGTTTACCTCAAAGAATCCAAGATTGTGAAATATTTCGTGACAAAAAAATCAATGATGATGGTGATTTAGTCCACTTTGCACTTACGGGAGAATCTGAGCCCGTTAATACAAAAGATCTCTTGAGTGATCCATAGTGGATTTGTGCTATAAAAGAGGGGCTAAAATCGATTAAGAAAAGTAGTAATTGGGTATTAGTTGATCTACCTAAAGGAAAGAATCCGGTTGGTTTAAGATGAGTCTACAAGGTGAAGGAAAATCCCAAAGGTGAAACAATCAAGCATAAGGCTCAATTAGTTGCTACGAGATTTTTTCAAAGAGAATGAATACACTTTGATTAGGTATTCGCACTGGTTGATAGAATTGAAACCATAAGGCCAGTTTTTGGAATTGTGAATAACAACAATTGGTCTATCTATCAAATGGATGTTAAGTCAGCATTTTTGAATGGTCCGCTTGAAGAAGAAGTGTATGTAGAACAACCCACTGGATTTGTTGTGAAAAACCAAGAAGCAAGGTTCTACAAGTTGAGAAAGGCGTTATGCAGACGAAAATAAGCCCCGAGATCTTGGAACAAAAGGATAAACGATTTCCTAGTTGAGGTTAACTTAAAGAAATATGTATTCGAACATGGAGTCTATGTGAAGACGAATACAAATGAAGGGATGATTATTATATGTCTATAAATAGGCGATTTGTTAATCACAGGCAGTAACGAGAATAGTACTATAAGTTTAAGAGTCAGCTTATGAAATAATTCGAGACAAAAGACCTTGATATCAAGATATACTTCCTTGGAATAGAGTTTCACAAGTCCAAAAGAGGATTGTTTATACATTAAATAAGATAATATTTTGAGATATTGAAGAAGTGTGAAATAGAGCATTGTAATAGCCATTACACCAGCTAAACCAAGGCCGCAACTGTCAAAGAATGAAGAGGAGAAGAATGTAGATCTAACTCAATATAGACGATTGATTAGATCATTATATTACTTATGTAATATGCAACCAAATTTGGCGTTTAGTGTCGGTATTGCGAGCAGATTCATGAAGAGACCAAAGGTGTCTCACTTGGCAGCAGTCAAGACCTAAGATACGTCAAAGGAACTATTGGCTACAAATTTCTCTTTCCCACAGAGGATTTTAAAAGAAAATACAATTTTCTTTGTTTTACCGATTCCAATTGACACAAAGATAAAGTTTATCGAAAGTCTACAGCTGGATACATATTTATGTTTAGTGGAACACCAATATCATGGTGTTTAAAGAAGGAACCAGTAGTTGCACTCTCGTCTTGTGGGGCCGAATATATTGCTGCTTTATTATGTATGTGCCAATCCATGTGGCTAATGAATATATTGAAGGAGCTGGGAAGCAGCTAGGGTGAGGCTGTTATGCTCTTGGTTGACAATGTTTCGTCTATAAATCTTGCTAAGAACCCAATTGCACATGGGAGGAGCAAGCACATTGAGATGAAGTTTCACTACTTGAGAGAGATTGTTAGTGAAGGAAAACTAAGATATGGATATTCTAGAATTGAAGACCAAGTGTTGATTTGTTGACTAAGGGAGTCACAAATAGTGTGTTCAAAAGGTTGAAGATGAGCACGTGCATGGAAGATTTGGAGCACTTGAAATAAGGTGGTGTGTTAAGATGATTTTAAGTATTTCAAGTGTTGTAACCGGTTAACATGAGGGTGTAACCTGTTACAGGCATAAAAAGGTTTAGATAAGCTGCAGAAAAGCACTTTTGGAGTTGTTGTAACTGATTACACATTCGCAGTAACCGGTTACACCTGTTAGTATTTTTCAGTTATGCGTCAGCTGTAACCGGTTATAACCTCCAGTTTTTGACTTTTATGGCTTTTGACTTGATGCTTTTTGTTGTACCCCAAAATTTTCCCTCTCATTTTTCTCAAGGCATGCCCATTGAGGTCCCCAACTTGCCCAAGAATGACCAGACTAATTCTCCTCCTAAGGAAATGAACCTCTAACTAGGGTTTTCAATTTTCATCAGGATGTGTGAGCTACAAAGGTCACAAGTGCATTCCATGGTCCTAATATTCCTTAAATATTGTCTATGCCAAGCTTCATGCCTTGCACAACAAGTTTGCTCAATCAATTGCTCAAATGCATGAAAATCAACTATACTAGGTCAAAAGTCAATTGTGGCCTATATACAGTCAAACTTTAAGGTTTTTGCTCAACCTCAACATTTTGAAGTGATATCCATCATTTGATCAAGGGTTGATCATGATTCCTCAAGAAATGCTCCTAATTCATCAAAAGTCAAGAATTGCTAATTAGGGTTTCTATAGGAAAAGTCAACCAAACTTTGACCAGGCTTAACTTCCACATACCTCATCCATTTTCCCCAACCAAGGCTCATTTTGAATAGAATTCAATTCCCTACAACTTCTCTTCAGCCCCAAAGTCCATGAAATGCACCATTTTAAAGATACAAGTTAATACATTACATGTCATTTTAGAAAGTCAACAAAATCCACTTTTTGCTAAGACCTTTTACATCAAGATAACATCTTCCAATGCAAAATTAATAAAAATATAGATTTAAGTAGACATCTCGGGCTTTCCAAAAATTCCAAGATCATCATCATGAGATAAAAATTGAGCAAGTTATGGCTTTCCCAAGTTGGGAACATTTGGGAAATTTCAACAAATGTGCATTGAGAAAATTTGAGCTTTTAAGGCAATGGCTCATTTTCTTGGACTTCAAACATATTCTTAAGAGTATAGAGGACTCCTAAAATCATTTTTTGCATAGTATTGATTTTATTTTTCATTTTATATTAATTTTATTTAATTAAAAATGAAATAAATCAAAATTATTGCAAATTATATGGATCAATATGGTTAAGGCCTGTTTTAATGCATGGAGGGGGCCCATTTTCCGTGTACAACAAGACCAGCATGTCTATATTCATGCAAGTTTGAAAAAAGGACAAGATCCCATAACTCTGGCCAATGTTGCAAGCATCAGGACACGCACACGTATCCTGGAGAACCTCTAAATTTTTTGCAAAAAACACCAAACTTGTCAAAATTTGAATTTTAGTCTCCAACCTTCTTTACTCCAAACCAAGGACCCTAATCCACCCCTGGAGATTCCCTGCCACCGTATCACAGAACTGACGACTCTGCTGGGGAATAAAAAAAAGTGGGGTTACCTTAGAGTTAGTTTATTTTAAAACTGCTTTCATTGTGTGTTTTGTTTGCTTTATTTTAGGGTTTGTTTGGGTTGTTACTAAAGATCCTTAACCCGGATCTGGGGCACCTTATTAGGTAAGTAGCAATAAATCATGGAGGTTGTACGACATAGACCGATACAGACGAAGTGGTGGCTACGTTAGCGCGATATTTTGGAATGTACTAATGTTCCTTGAGTGAGTTAAGGATAACGTTAGGCTTCCTCACAGTGTTACTAAGCGCTAACTGAACTTTAGAACCTTTAATTGACTCATCCTAGCCGTTAGGAAGTAGTGAGATAACCAGCTTTGGTTCTGACCGAAAATTGGTTGATACTCGATACTACACTCATTGAGACTGGACTTTTAGGATTTTTTGGCCGTAATACTTCGGTGCTAAGCTGAAACAATTTATGAAGGGAAGGTCAGTGATATTGAGACTCCTTAGAACCCGATTACCATTTCTAGGATAGGTTGAGCCAACTAAACTTCAATAGGGTACTTACCTATGGAATTCATGCAAGCCTACACCTAAGGCTACTTGTGTGACTTGTTTTCTTTCTTTGCCTAACAATTTGAACTCATTGCGGGACTTTATTTGTATAAATCCAATAAATTGGTTTCTTACCCTGCATTTTTGCTTGATGCATAACATACACATAATAACATCATGCCACAACATTTCCTTAACCATTTCAAGGATCTCAAGGGTCTGTGGTGCAGGTCATGATGAACCAGACGTCTAGCAAGGGGAAAGGGGACTTATTTTCCTCTAGCCAACACTGTCAAAAGACCAAAGTGACAACTTGAGTCAGGGGCTATGACCCACTCGATATGGTGAGCTTGACTCTCGTAGAAGGACCTTCAAGCGATATGAAAGTTCTTCAGTTAAAGTCGGAGTTCAAATCCTAACATCTTCTTGTGTTTACCCCGCGAGATCTTTGAAAACATTTGCATATCATACATGTCATTGCATAACAGGTATTCTAGGTACAAGCTTCTAATCCTTTCGCTGTTTATTTAAACAAGAAGCAATGGCTCTTGAACAAACAATCAAAGACCTTCAGGCTCAAAACGCTCAGTTCCAACAAATGTTCCTGACTCTGGCCCAAGGGCAAGAAGACCTGAAAGCTATGATCGTCAAAAAGAAGACTAAGAAGGCAAAGAAACCAGTTCGTGTTTTGAATGTGGGAAGAAGAAGACCAACTAACCAAGCTCTAGATTTTGCAACCCCATCAAATAGAGGGTATAATCAAGAGGAAGATGACGAGGAATCAGAGGAAGGAGACAACAATCCAGTGTCTGAAGAAGATGAACCTGACTATTCTGAGGAGCAATATCCTCCTGCTGACAATAAATACAAACGGCTGGAGGATCGGCTCAATGCCATGGAGATCCAAAGGGTGCCCGGTCTGGATTTTGAAGAATTAGTTTTGGTTCCAGGGGTGGTCATCCCACCTAAGTTCAAGGTCCTTATCTTTGCAAAATATGACGGTTTTTTCTGTCCCAAGCTTCACTTGAGGTCATATGTCAGAAAGGACCAGCCTCACACTGCTGACCAGAAGCTATGCGTCTATTTCTTCCAAGAAAGTTTGTTGGAGCTCAATTGGATTGGTTCTATAAGCTAGAAGGAACTGACATCCATACTTGGGAAGACTTGGTTGCTGCTTTCTACAAGCAATACCAATACAATGCTAACCTGGCACCAACTCGAGTGCAACTGCAAAATATGTCCATGAGCTCAAGAGAAGGGTTCAAGGAATATGCGCAGAAATGGAGGGATCTAGCTGGCAGGGTAGAACCTCCTATGAATGATCGGGAAATGGTAGACATGTTCATGGGAACTCTGACAGGCCCGTTCTTTAATCTACTGATTGGGAGTTCCTCATCTGGGTTCACATAGATGGTTCTGACCGGAGAAAGGATTGAAAATGGTATCAAGAGTGGGAAGATCCCGATGGGTGCATCTTCTAATGCTGAGAAGAAGACATTTGCAGGTAAGAAGGAAGCCAATGCTGTATATGGCCAGAAGGGTCGTAATAAGGCAGACTACCACCAATCTGTAGGGGCAGTGCTGGTCTCTAATTCGGCACGCGTGCAACGACCACAACAACAGGGTAATCAATGAAGGCAAGACGAGCCCAAGAGACAGTTTACCAAGCTCAACATGCCGCTGTCTCAAGCATTGCAACACTTGATGAGGATGAATCTGATTACACTGATAGGACCTCATCCAAACCGCAAGACTTCCTCTCCTAACTACAATCCTGATGCAATGTGTGCCTATCATTCTGGCAGTATGGGACACGATACTAACGATTGTTGGGAACTGAAATACAAGATTCAGAATATGATTGATGCCAAGGAGATTGAGTTCGACCCTCTTGAGACTCCCAACGTGATCACTGCTCCCATGCCAAATCATGGCTAGGATTGAGAGCATTTTTGTTCATTTGAATTCTCAAGTTGTATTTTCTTTGTTTGTTCAAACAATTATTGTCATGTCAAACTTTGTTATTACATGTTTGTCTTGAATTAAGTTGTTTTCATTATGCTTAAACTGCTTTCTTACTTCCTTTTTGTGATATTAAACTCTTGATTAAAAGCTCTAAGCCTCTAGAGGGAGGATGACGAGAACAATACCATAATCTCTATAGTATGCTTTTGAACAGACCCCGCTGACGATGTATAGGCGTTGTTTCAAATCCTAAACAGTGGAGTTATAAGGAAGATAATCCCTAGTCAACCCCTTTGAGCCTAAGAAGTATGAGTTTTATTTTCACACAAATTAAAACCCTTAATCATAACCTGGGGCAGGGTAGTTTTATCAGTTAATTCAGATATGCATTCAGTCGCAAGCTTTCCCTTTATACACGAAAAATAGTATAGAAGATGCCCTCTAAAAGATGGTGATGGTTCCATATAATCGTCAAGGTAGGAAGTCATTATCTCTCAAAGTAAAAGCCCGTTAAGTCAAAAACCTATGAAGGAGACTTAAGAAAAACCGGGGCATCCCGCTGACTGTAATCGCAAAAGAAATAGTTCAGGAAAAAGTAGGGATAAAAAAAAAGAGGTCCTACAAATCCTCAACAAAAGGAAAAAGTTACAAAAATGACTGCTTTCTCAAACGAACGTTCAACTTCTGAACCATCACCGGAATATTAGGGCCAACATTCCAGACTCCATTGAAATTTAAACGCATAGATTAACTGAGCATAAGACTGAATAACATCACGAAGAACGGGTTGGGTACAAATAAATTTTGAGCCTTTATCCTTTGTTTCTGAAACGGTGGACCAAGCTACGTTATAACCCTTAAAAGTCCCAGCTAAAGTGTGGGTTAGTTCGAAAGCATACTATTACAAAGGTATCCTGACTCCTGTAAGGTTTGCTATAAATTATGAGTTGATATAACATTCTTGCAAATTTTGTTTTACTACAAAAAAGTGCATTTTCAAAAAATTTCAAGACAGATATAAGCTTTGCATTCTTTAAATGACATTGTTTGCATATGGTTAATTGTTCAAATGGCAGTGAAATTCACACAACGAATATTCAGTGAACGAAGACCCCCTCAATGGACAGAATCACCTCAGACGGAAAAAGCATTCCCAATAACAAGCCTTTCAAAATCAAGGGGCATGACATGGTGTCTAATTAATCTGGGGAGGTCAAGCCAATATGCAAAGAATCTCTCCAAAAATGCTGAATAGCCAGGGGAAGATCTCCATCTGAATCACTCAGGGGCTGTTACATTGATCGGGGATTCCAACAGAAAATCACTGTGAAATTTGAATCTTTGGTACCACCAAATTGCTTATCTGTGCCAGTAGTATCAGATGGTGTCAGTATCATGTCTTTGAATCCTTCCATGACAGTTCTTAGAAAAGATACATAGGAAATTCAAGACTATCAGAAACTTGATCAAACATCAGGTGCACCAGATTCATCCTGAAGCAGCCCCACAGACTCCCACGTACGAAAGGGCACATGCGATCACATAAACATTTTCTGGCATTTCTACAACACTTGTTGTCATAAAGGGTGATAACTATCCATATCCTATGAGCGCGAACATAGTCAGAAAATGCTACGCATGAAAAAGACTCGCTAGGTTGACAGGCCTAGGCAAAATTAAGGGCATCCCGACGAACCAAAAGAGTTCGGGAAAAAATTAGAGATATATACAAAAAGATTGTACACCTGGCAAGTCAAAAACCTAAAAAGGCGGCTTGAGGAAACAAGGGTATCCCGATGGACTGAAAACCCGACAGGGCGGTCCAGACAAAAGTTAGGGATTAAAAACGTACGACTATGTCATGTCATCTTGTCATTTGTTTATCAATAAAAGACTTATCATCCTGATCAACATTTACCAAGCACCCCAGGAGTTGGGATGGCACTCAAACCATCCACAAAGTCTCCGCATATATTTTCTCCAGCAGGTACAGAGGCATGTGCATCTTACTAAAAGTCACAGCCATATCCTCAGCTTACAACCTAGTGATGTCAGGTGTTCTTTTATCCTTGACAGAAAAGGAATTTCCAACTACTGCTCTGACATCAGGTTTCCCCCAGTAAAGTCGTCAAACTTCTCAGGATTCCCCAATAGGATTTCACAAAATCCTCAGGCAGTGCACAAAGCTTTCCTTCCTCAATAGAGTTTATTTCTCTAACAACGGAAGATCATCTCCCAATAGTTCAGCTTCAACAAAATCTGAAGACCTACATACTTCATCACCAGCTGCAATCAGGGATTTATTTTCCCTAATTCAACAATGCTACAATAGAATAACTGATACATTCTCATATTGCATTCATACATCATAGCATCTGAAGTACAAATGCATACATTCCAATCTCATTTATTTTGAGAACACCATTACACGATACATTTCATACATCATGACATTGCATACAACTAACGCTTTACCTTTTCAAGAAAGATCAATCAACAAATATTTATCATCAACAATTTTAAACAGGTCCAAGATTAGCTCCTGAAACAAAACAGAGTAATTATCTGTGCAACCAAATACAAATTTACACGGGCTCAATATGAAGCAATCTTACACGGTTTTCTTCTGACTTCTGATTACAGCTTTACACGGGCTCATCATGAAGCAATCTTACACGGGTTTCTTCTAACTTCCAAATACAATTTTACACGGGCTTATCATAAAGCAATTTTACACGGGTTTCTTTTGACTTCCAAATACAGCTTTACACGGGCTCAACATGAAGCAATCTTACACTGGTTTCTTCTAACTTCCAAATACAACTTTACACGGGCTCATCATGAAGTAATCTTAAACGGGTTTCTTCTGACTTCCAAATACAACTTTACACGGGCTCATCATGAAGCCATCTTACACGGGTTTCTTCTGACTTCCAAATACATCTTTACACGGGCTCAACATGAAGCAATCTTACACGAGTTTCTTATGACTTCCAAATACAGCTTTACACGGGCTCATCATGAAGCAATCTTACACGAGTTTCTTCTGACTTCCAAATATAGCTTTACACGGGCTCATCATGAAGCAATCTTAAACGGGTTTCTTCTGACTTCCAAATACAACTTTACACGGGCTCATCATGAAGCAATCTTACACGGGTTTCTTCTGACTTCAAAATACAGCTTTATACATGCTCTTCACGAAGCAATCTTACACGGGTTTCTTCTGACTTCCAAATACAGCTTTATGCAGGCTATTCATGAAGCAATCTTACACGCGTTTCTTCTAACTTCCAAATATAACTTTATACGGGCTATTCATGAAGTAATATTACACGGGTTCCTTCTCCCTCCTTCTAAAGTTTTACACGGACTCATCCTGAAGCAACCCTACCCAAGTTCCTTCTCACAATTTCCAGATGCAGTTTTACACGGACTCATCCTGAGGCAACCCTACCTAGGTCCCTTCTTACAATTTCCAGATGCAGTTTTACACGGACTCATCCTAAGGGAACCCTACCCAGGTTCCTTCTCACAATTTCCAGATGCAGTTTTACACAAACTCATCCTGAGGCAACCTTACCCAAGTTCCTTCTCTTGAATTTCCAGATGCAGTTTTACACTGACTCATCTTGAGGCAACCCTACCCAGGATCCTTCTCACAATTTTCAGATGCAGTTTTACACGGACTCATCCTGAGGCAACCCTACCCAGATTCCTTCTTACAATTTCCAGATGCAGTTTTACACGGACTCATCCTGAGGCAACCCTACGCAGGTTCCTTCTCACAATTTCCAAATGCAGTTTTACACAGACTCATCCTGAGGCAACCTTACCCAGGTTCCTTCTCTTGAATTTCCAGATGCAATTTTACACAGTCTCATCGTGAGGCAACCGTACCCAGGTTCCTTCTCTTGAATTTCCAGATGCAGTTTTACACGGACTCATCCCAAGGCAACCCTACCCAGGATCCTTCTCTTAAATTTCCAGATGCAGATTTACACGAACTCATCCTGAGGAAATCCTACCCAGGTTCCTTCTTACAATTTCCAGATGTAGTTTTACCTGGACTCATCCTAAATCTGCCCTACCCAAGATCCCTCTCATATATCTCCTAAAACAGCCCTACCCAGGTTCCTTATCATACACTTCCAGATGAAGTCTTACCCGGACTCATCCTGAAATAGCCATACACAGGTTTCTTCTAATACATTTCCAAATAGAAGTTAATTTCATTCTCCCTAGCAAATTACTGCGAAGCCTGGATTTCAACCAGAAAATAACAAACTTTCATCTCTCCAATCCAGAGATAACCCCTCAGTAGAGCCATGGACAACTGAAGTTCCTAGACTCTATTCCCCAGAGAGTTTTCCTCAAACAGGAAAACAATAGAAATCAACATCCCCCAGCAGACTCCTCCTCAGAAAACAGGAACAGGAATCCCCATAAAGAGAACTCTTATGAAGTCAACATCTACTCTGGATGGCATCTTTAAGCCCATCTCCGAAGACTCTCCGTCATGTTCTTTCGATGGCATCTCTAAGCTAATCTACGATGACTCTCCGTCATATTCCTTGGATGGCATCTCTAAGCCCATCTCTGACAGTCTTCTGTCATCTTTTCCAAATGGCATCTGTAAGCCCATTCCCTACACAATCAACCAACACATCATCGAGTGCAAATTTATGGGCACTCTAGTGTTCAATCATCTTCCACCATCAGATCATGAAAGGCAAACAAGCCAATCTACATCTTCAGGTCTAAGAAGATTTAAAAGGGGCAGTTGTTGTATACCAAAATTTTCCCTCTCATTTTTCTCAAGGCATGCCCATTGAGGTCCCCAACTTTCCCAAGAATGACTAAAGATTGACCAGACTAATTCTCCTCCTAAGGCAATGAACCTCTAACTAGGGTTTTCAATTTTATTAAATATGTGTGAGCTCCAAAGGTATAAAGTGTTTTTCATGGTCCTAATATGCCTTCAAGATTGTTTATGGCTCAAATGCTTGAAAATCAACTATACTAGGTCAAAAGTCAATTGTGGCCTATATATAGTCAAACTTCAAGGTTTTTGGTCAACCTCAAAAGTTTGAAGTGATATCCATCATTTGATCAAGGTTTGATCATGATTCCTCAAGAAATGCTCCTAATTCATCAAAAGTCAAGAATTGCTAATTAGGGTTTCTATAGGAAAAGTCAACCAACCTTTGACCAGGCATAACTTTCACATACCTCGTCCATTTTCCCAAACCAAGGCTCATTTTGAAGAGAATTAAATTCCCTACAACTTCTCTTTAGCCCTCAAGTACAAGAAATGCACCATTTGAAAGATACAAGTTCATACATTACAAGTCATTTTTAGAAAGTCAACAAAAGCCACTTTTTGCCCAGACCTTTTACATCAAGATAACATCTTCAAATGCAAAATTGATCAAAAGAGGGATTGAATTAGACATCTCGGGCTTTCCAAAAAATCCAAGATCATCATCATGAGATAAAAATTGAGCAAGTTATGGCTTGCCCAAGTTGGGAAAATTTGGGAAATTTCAAGAAATATGCATTGAGCAAATTTGAGCTTTTAAGGCAATGGCTCATTTCCTTGGACTTCAAACATCTTCCTAAGAGTATAGAGGACTCCTAAAACCTTTTTTTTGCATAGTCTTGATTTTATTTGCATTTTATATTAATTTTATTTAATTAAAAATCAAATAAATCAAAATTATTGCAAATTATATGGATCAATATGGTTAAGGCTTGTTTTAATGTATGGAGGGGCCCCATTTTTTATGTAGAGCAAGGCCAGCATGTCTACATTCATGCAAGTTTGAAAAAGGGACAAGATCCCATAACTTTGGCCAATATTGCAAATGGATATTCATGACATTCAAACATCTTGTTTATGGCTGTTTAATCCTTGTTTTTGTGTCTCCTCATTCCTCTCTATATAAAAAAGGACCTAGAAAGCATCAATACACACACACATAGCCTGGAGAACCTCTATTTTTTTTGCAAAAACACCAAACTTGTCAAAATTTGAATTTCAGTCTCCAGCCTTCTTTACTCCAAACCAAGGACCCTAATCCACCCCTGGAGATTCCCTGAAGCTTTTCCAACCATTAACAGGCCTTGAAACACAATAAAATGCATCAACCAATTCTCACAGTTTGCACTTATTTGCAATTTTACTTTTCTTGATTTATGTAACATAATTACGTTTTAACCATGCATTACTGATTATCTGAATGTTTGTAAGCTTTTTGCATAGTTGATTTGCAGTTTTGATGCAAGTATGGCATTTTACCATTCTTAGGGTTTGAACCTTCGAAATAGGGTTTTCCAAATTAACCAAAATGAGACCTAACAAGTGGTACTATTGTGTTCAGGAGGTTGAGGGCAATCGACCCATGACCTCAAAGTAAATTTATATTGCGTATTGTGCTTATTTCAGAATGCAGGGGCTATAGTGACAAGCATAAAATTGTCACTATAGGCCTTATAACCTAAGACGATAGAGGGAGGTTGGAGACGAAGCGTGACAACCCTTCATTGGCTCATTCAAACTGTGTGTTTTTTTTAATTTATCAAATAGTGACTTTATTTTGTATTTAAAATTTTGGTTTTGTTTTACATAACGAATGGTCAGTAGCTCAGTTGGTAAACAGGTGTGTTTGTGAGGGAGGGGACCTGAGTTCGAGTCTCAGGTCCAGCGTTTTGTATTTTTCTAATGTTTATTCTGAAGATCCAACACTTATCATATTCAGGCGCATACCCTACTCCATCAGATCTACATCTGATGAGAATGAACGCATCCAACATGCAAGTGCATCATAGACCTTCAAAGGCTGGAAATAGAGGATCCAGCGCAACTTCTGGGTCCTAATTAGCTTGGGCCTAGCACATTCAGTCCATACACCCCCTGATTTTTGTTTGCAGCGCCTGGGGTTTCCTTCCTTTGGGCCTAACAAAATTCCAGCGCAACCCCCTATTTTCTTTTAGCATTCCAGCCCATTTGGGCATTTTTGTTTTGTTTGTATTTTTCATTTATTTTGTTTTCCTTTATTATTTAATTAACTAAATAATATAAAACTCACAAAAAAATAGGTTTAGACATTTTTTACTAAATAATTAATTTCTTAATTAATTAATTAGTTGAATTTTAACTATTTTCTTAATTTAAAATAAGCTAGAATTTAGGACTAAGTTTAGATTTAATATTTCTTTTCACAAATATAAAAAACCACAAAAAGAGTTAAGTTTATTTCTCTTAAGATAATTTTCTAAATAGACTTTAGAATAATTAATTTAGTTATTTTCTTAAATTAAAAACAACATAAAAAAGATTTTTTCTCTCACTAGGTTTTAGAACGTATTTTCATTCTTTCGGTCATTATTCATTTTTTTGCATTTTTTTATATTCATGTAACTGTTATTTGGGATGTAATAGTTTTAAATAGGACTTTTTATTGCTTTCTTTATTTTTTCCCAATTGCTTGTACATTGTAAATACCCCCTCCCCGAAAGCCATGTAATAGTCTAGATTTATGCTTTCCACACTTTATTTTCTATACATATTAGCTATTAGTAACTAGGCGTGTATGTAAAGACTAATAATCAAATGTTAGCAAACCTTAAAAGCAAAAGATAAATAACTGAATTGAACACAATTGCACACAAGCACCTCTAGGTTATCCCACTTTGGTTTCCTTTAAGAAATAAAACAATCATGAAGCAGGAATTCTTTAGCAAAGACCCATAAATCAAAAGATCATAGTCCCTTGATGACCCTACATTTGTCTTTTAGGTAAATGATCTAGTCCCTAAAATAAAATTACTAAAGTGTCTCCCCAAGTTGCTTTCATGAATGTAAAACATCCCTTCGATTATCCCTCAAACATCCGAAGACAAAGTTATCTACTCACTAATAGTAGGATATCATTGTCTAAAGGAAAAGAGGAAAAGAACGACCCTTTTCGAGTAACAAAGTAGATAGCTGTTAGAAGTTTGCTCAAACATTTTACACTTACACAAACACTACTTTTCAAAAACAATTTCAAAACACTTTGTATACTTTCTCCACTATCCCGAGAAACATTACATCGTACTAAGGCATTTTCAAAACATTTTCAAACACAAAGTACAAAGGTATTTTTAAAATGAGCAAACCTATAAGAGCCCGTGGAAAACCACAGATGGAAAGGGTGCTAACACCTTCCCATTCCATAATTGACCCCCCC
This sequence comes from Vicia faba, assembly GCA_948472305.1. Classification (NCBI taxonomy): domain Eukaryota; kingdom Viridiplantae; phylum Streptophyta; class Magnoliopsida; order Fabales; family Fabaceae; genus Vicia; species Vicia faba. The sequence goes on from OX451739.1 coordinate 1,171,512,468, forward strand.
TTACTCAGAAAATCCTCGAAAAGGTCTTTTTCTATTCTTTTCACACTTTCCTTTGTTTGATAAAAGAAAAGACGATGGCGACTCTTGCTTACCGCACATTTGCAAATACAAAATGCAAACCAGTATTAACAGTCGTTCTGCCATCATATCACACTTTTGTATTCCAATTGTTGTATAAATACCATGATCTTTTGTTTATGAAGTAGTATTAAAATAATCATAATTATCACCCTCAATCATCTCTCTCTCTCTCTCTCTCTCTCTCTCTCTCCCACTATCTCTTTCTCCACATGCTCAAATCCTCCATTGTTCACCAACTGGGTGATTGTATGTTCCAACATACTTTGCCTTGGAGATCATCATACATGATATTTCCTAATTGAAGAAGATGTCAAGTTTATCAACAACTTATACTTACAGAGACTGAATCAGTACCAAAATCAAAATCAATACAACAACTTCCAAAAGGGAAACAACTCCAATTTTCAAATGCAATATCCATAATAACACCCTTATCAACAAAACCTCGACAAGACAAGAATTTAAAATTAGAGGATATTCTGAACCAATTCATGCAAGATTTCAATGCACATAAAAAAAACATAATTGAACCAATAGAAAATCTAGAAGTAAAAATGGGACAACTTATTAAATATTGGATTATCATAAAGTAAGCATATTTACTGCAATTACACAAACAAATCTAAAAGAATGATGAAATGTAATTGAAAACATGAAGAATGAAGGCGAAGAGCACGATGACAAGAGAAGGTGGAAAGTAATATTATTATGATAAGAGATAATGATAAATATGAAGTAGATGAAGAATACATAACAACACCAAAAGACATTTTAGTACTGCATATTATGATGTCCAAATAAATACCATTTAAAGATCTCGTATGAGTACAATACATGGCACTACATGAGGCATACACTTTGAGAAAGCATTTCTTAAGCTATGATAAAGCAACAACTTTGTATCCCCTGCAAGAGTCACAAATCATCCTACATTCCCAATACAACAAACTAAGGCAATGTTATAATTTACAAATGGCTCATGCAAAAAGTTATGTTGAAAACTAGATGGACTATGCATCCAAGTGGACATATTTTATTTCAAATAAGGTCTCTTTGTGATGAAGATGAAGGAAGAATAAGCCACCAATTTAATCTTGAGCAGATCGTTCATCCAATAAGCAAGGGTAGAGATGAACGTAGATGATAACAACCTAACCATCAAAGAACAACATGAAGAGGTTTGTTTCAACCTCTTTAAAAAGGTTGAAATGAAATCTCAAGTCCAACAACTTCAAGGTAAAAGTGGTATAACACCATGCATGCCTAATTGAATGTAAAACATACATCAAGATAATTGTTGGGTGAGAATATGGTAAAAAAGAGATAGGGGATTTAAATAAACCTATCCCTAAAAAGACAATTAAAAAAAAGTCCCATAAAATGACATTAGAGAGCTATCATAACACAACACAAAGAGAGATATCTTAATGAATTAACCCAACAAAAGTATTACAAAATATCACTAAAGGCATGATTCTTTCTAATGCAAACCAATTACAAGATAACCAAAGTCGCTTTACAGAAAACAATTTAGAAACACTTTACGTAGAAATTCATTCAAGACATAATTGGATTTATGATGATCCAATAGGTTTGATGCATCGCAGCCTAAGCTTACACATTAAATCACTATAAGCAACGTCTAACCTAAATAACATACAAATGATGCAATAATGTGATAACTATAGTAATGCATGGAGAAAATTAAAGGACATAAGGGAATAAATAAATGATGCACATAGATATATAGTGGTTCGACACCCGTCCTCAATTTGCCTTCTCCACTCTTCAATGGTGTTAAAAACCATCGAGAAATAATCATGATCTTTTACTATTTGATAAATTTGATACAAGTATTTTGATTACAACGAAATATCATAAGATAATTCCTCTGTTGATGCAGATACTCAAACTGCTAACAAACACAAGACCCTCAATGATCTTGATCAAAAAACCTTACTATATATAATAACCTGCTCCAAGTCTTCGTATATAGGAGTCCACCTTAATCCCACCAATTTCTTGACTGAGCGATTTCCATTAGCTAAGCATTCAATTGGACAACTCCCAACTTTATCTATGAATAATCTTCACACGATTTCACCAAAGTTGGACAACTTCCAACTCCGACTTACGAACATTATGTACTTGACTTGACCAAAGTCTTCATTAAAGTATAATGAAACTCTTGTCTTGATGGATAATATACAGTCCAAACCACATTCAAGAAAAGATCTCTGCACCTGTTATAAACAACAAACTTCACACAAAAACATTAGATACCCTAATGTACCACTAGTCTCCCTTAAACACTCAATCTTTAAATATGAAGGTCCACAATAATGGATAAAGACTAAGGTTGATGATGATGAACAATGCCAAAAGAATATATATCTCTCTCTCTCTCTCTCACACACACACACATACACACACACACACACACACACTCTAATTCACAACATATCAACAAGGAGTTAGATGTTGGTGAATGAAGAATACACATAGGGGTTCTCTCAATTTTCTGGATAAAATGGGTCTTGGATCTTGATGGTTATCACGAGCTCTATCAACCATGAATCATTACAAGATTGATTAGCTCTTTTTCTCTGGTTTCCCTCAAACAACAAATTACACACAAAAATTGTAATAAAAAGGAGATGCAATCTGACATGGATTAACACTCAATAAATTGTTCTTCAAACAAGATAAAGATGAAAATGTGCTAGGAATAAACATACTAGAGAAGAAAATAAAAAATGACATTTTTGTCTAAAGGTTTCATCGAAACTTTCATCATGAAAAATAATCACAATGAGAGTCTTTTCTTGTTTTGATCCAAGAAATAACTATTTAAACCTAAGGTGGAAATTTGGAATTTTGAAGCTATGTTTCGAATCATTATTCAAACCCATAACTCAAGTTAAGAGAAAACTATGATTCGAGTCATTCAACATTGTGATTCATGTTACGTTCAACCTATGATTTAAATCAAACTAAGCAGAGCCTAATTCTAGATTTCATGGAGAGCTATGATTTGATTCAAGTTCATCTAGTGATTTGAATCAAATCACACAGAGGCAAAATCCATTTTTTTCACAACTTGCATGATTCGAGTCATGCAATGCACATGATTCAAATCAAACAACTTAACACCTTGATTTAAGTGTTCTAACTTGTGGTTCAAGCGACAACTAATGAAACGACAAAAACGATCTTGCTAGGCTAAAAAAGATCACACAATATCATGGACCAACATTCTAATTTATTGAATAATGAAGTGACTTAAGGTACAATACTAAATAGCCGAAGCAGACATAATACAATTCAAATAAAAATGAATTACAAACACAAAAATAATTAAATAACAAGAAAATTACAAATACACAAATAATCAATAGCACATACACGCAAATTGACAAAAACGTCAAAAACTAAAAGACCTGCAATTTCAATACCGAAATTAAAAGAGCGCTATTGAGAAACAACCAAAAATTCATTTCCTTTATGTTATTTTTACTGTTTTAGTTTGTTATTTGTTTTTTTTGGTGATGTATTTTGTTGTACCCCAAAATTTTCCCTTCCATTTTTCTTCAAGATATTCTTTTAAAGGTCTCAAATACTCAAGAATCTCTAGGGTTGACCAGTCAAAATGCTCCTCCTAAGCAAGGAGTCTACAACTAGGGTTTTGAGTTCCTCAAGGAAATTTGGTTGGAAAAGGTCTCAAGTTATTTTTGTGGTTCTTCATATGTCTTCAAGGATACTCATATAAATTTTCAAGTATTGCATCACAAGTTTGCTCAGTCAATGGCTCAGATGATTGAAAATCAACTGTATTGGATAAAAAGTTAACTATGGTCAACATACAGTCAAACTTCAAGATTTTTGATCAACATTTACATTTTTAAGTGATATTCATCATTTTATCAAGGGTTTAACATGATTCCTCAAGGAAAGCCCTCAAAACATCAAAAGTAAAAAATTTCCAAATTAGGGTTTCCTTAGGAGAAGTCAACTGAACTTTGACCAAGCATAACTTTCACATGCTTCATCAAATTTTCCCCAACCAAAGGCCATTTTTAAGGAAATTCAATTCTCCACAACTTTTAATATATGCTAAAGTTCAAAATATGCTTCATTTGAAAGATATGAGCTAATACATTACATGTCATTTTTAAAAGTCAACAAAAAGACACTTTTTGTCAAGGAAACTTACATCAAGATAAATCTACAAATGCAAAAATGATTAAAAGATAAATTGTAGAAGACATCTCGAGCTTTCCAAAAAGTCAAAGATCACCTTCAAAAGATGAAACTTTAGAGAGTTATGATTGATGCAAGTTGGACAATTTTTGAAGAATGCATGAAACTTCAATTGGACAAAGTTGAATTTTGGGGCTTTTGGGCCTATGTTTTAGAGTTCAAACATGCTCATGACACCTTAGAGGACCTATGAGTCCATTCATATCTTGCCTTGATTTTTATTTGTATTTACTTTTATTTTTATTCAAATAAATACAAAGTAAATTAAGTAAAATCACAAAACAATGGTATAAGGGCTTGGGCCTTTTGGTTTCAATCATTTACAGGCCCAATATAGCTCATGACAACCCAACAAGACATATCAAAACCGTGTAGGCCAAGAGAGGAAAGAACAATCTCAAAAATGGCAAGTTTTCAATATGTTGGATTTTTGGTTTCATGACCATGAATGTCTTTGTTTTGTTCCATATTTGATGTCTCCTTCCATTTCTATATAAGTACACAATAAATCAGATCCAAATGGACACAAATGCCTACCTCAAGAAACTAGCAAAACTCTCCAAATTTTCTCAAAACCCTCGAGCTTCAAAACTCTCTCTACAAGCTCTCTCATCCTAAAATTTCGACCCTATTCCCTTCCTGGAACATTGAAAGGTAAATTTGGACAAGTTACCATGATCCAAAATGCATGAGAATGGCATATCATGCATCTCCGATCATATGATGTTGTGAAATCCATATCTTAAATTTTGTGTTGTTCTAAATCTTGTTGTTATTGCTAATGTATTCCTGAGTTTCTTTTGAACATGTTTGGATCACCTATATCATCCCATGCACACAGGTTTACCAAACACCATGTTTTTCTCCGATCGGTGTAACCTGGTTCGAAACACACGATCCAGGGGTTTTTAGCCAAAAATAAGACCGAATTTGGAATCAGGGGGTTTGAATTAGAGGGGTAGTATATATTTATGTTCTTAATTATGATGTTTTCGTAGGGTTTGAGTTTTTGGCTTGCCGAAGAAGACTACCGGAGCTAGGGACCCGACGCTTCTCCGACCATATACCTTATTTTATATTTTGTTATTTTTGTTTGATTCTTATACCAGATGTAATGGCCTCCCCAGTGGCAAGCACGTGTGTCTTAAGGTGTTTGTGTGCCAGGGCAAGGGTTTGATCCCTACCTCTCGCATATTATTTTTTTCAATGTTTTCCTTGCAGATCCAATACTATGCAAGTCCAACACGCACACAATGTACTTCATATCCTGGCCATAAGATCTTATCAAGTCAGATCTAACGCCTCAAATGCATACCCCCACCATGCACCTTCGTGGATCATCCTCACCAGATCCAGCGCAACAATCTGGGTTCATTAATTGGGCCTAGGGATTTCTGATTTTCTCACCCCCATTTACTTATATGACAGGCCCATTTGTTTTCTTTTTTTGTTTTAATTTATCATTTTTCCAATTAATTAATTTTATTAAAATCAGAAAAAAATCACAAAACCATAAAAATTTTAGATTTAGGTTTTTATTTAATTAACTTAATTTTTGATAAATAAAATTTAATTTAATCACACTTTACTTTTATTTTGTTAATTATTTAATTAGAATTAGGGTTTATCATTATTATTTACTACAAAATATTTTTCTAAACAAAAACACGAAAAATATTTTCTTAAAACACTTAGAATTTTTTTAGGGTTTTTAACATCTTTCTCTTTTCAATCTCCGCGCACCTATTTATTTTCCGCATTATTATAAATATCCTCAAAGGTATTTCCTATTATTTTCACCCTTTCCTTTATTGGGTAAAATAAAAGTCGGTGGCGACTCTTGCTATCCGCAACATTTGCGATAAAGCGCAAGACCAAAAGTCAGTTCTCCCATCGTATTACAGAACTGACGACTCTTCTGCGGACAATATAAAAGTGGGGTTACCTTAGATCTAGATAACTCTTAAATTGCTTTCCTTGTTTGATTTTCCAGATTTATTTTTAAGGGTTGTTTGGGTTATTCTTGTAAAGATCCTATACCAGGACCTGGGGCATTTTAGGTAAGTAGCAATAGATCATGAAAACTGTACAGCGTATACTGATACAGTTGAAGTGATAGTTATGTCAGTGCGACATATTGGTTAGTACCAGTGTCCCTTGAGTTAAGTCAAGGAGAATGTTGGGCTGCCGTGTGGTGTCATAAAGCACCAACTGACCGTAGAACCTTAGTTGACACAACTTAGCCATTAGAAAGTAGCGAGATAGTCGGCTTTGGTGCAGTTTGAATTTGGTTGATACTCGATGCTACACTCATTGAGGTCAAACTCTCACAATATTTAGGTTGAAAATCAGATGCTTGTGCTGAAACAATGCCCGAGAGAAAGATCAGTGATATTGAGACTCCTAGAACTCGGTTACTTATTTTAGGGTAGGTTAAGCCAACTGAAACTTCAAGAGGGTACTTACCTACAAACTCCATGAAAGCTTAAACCTAAGGCCTTGTGTGTTTTGTTTGTGTATGATTAAATTGTTCAAACATGACATCATAACATCATAACATCATACCATATCATTTTCACATACCATTTCAAGGACCAAGAGGTTTATCTTTGTTATGTTTTACAGGCCATGGCCTCTGCTCGCTAAAACACTATCCGGATCAACTTTGTAAGAGTGCCTCCTCAGCTTAAGAAGTTAGTCTCAAGGGTTCCCGATAGTTCTCCATTCATTAAAAGGCATGGTCGACTACTCAGTCTGGTTACCCCAGGTTTTGGCAAAGACATGATGAGTGTTCTATTCCAGTTCTTTGACCCTACACATTATTGTTTCACCTTTCCAGATTATCAGTTGGTACCCACTATGGAGAAGTTCTCTCAGTCACTGGGAGTACCTGTACTTGATCAGATACCCTTCACCCGTTTAGAGGAATCTCCAAAACCAGAAGTTATTGCAGCAGGCTTACATCTGAAGCAGTCTGACATTATATCCAATTGGGAAACAAGAAGTGGAGTCAAAGGTTTTCTGGCTAAATTCCTGATAGAGAAGGCTCAAACATTTCTGGATGCTATGAGTTTTCAGGCTTTCGAGGAGATCTCTGCTCTTCTAATCTATGGGGTTGCATTATTCCCTAATCCATACCAACTCATAGATGTGAATGCCATCAAAATATTTCTTTCTCGTAATCCTGTGCCTACCTTGCTCGGAGACATTCTGTATTCTCTTCACACTCGTACCATGAAGAGGCAAGGAACCCTCATGTGTTGCATATCTTTTCTATCCAGGTGGTTTATTCCGCACCTTCCCCACTCAGTAATAAAGAATGAACAAGGTATGAGGTGGTCGCAAAGGATAATTTCACTTTCTCATATAGACATCTACTGGTATTCTCAATCTCACGAGGATATCACTATTATTGATCTCTGTGGGGAATTTCCTAATGTTCCACTCCTTGGTATTAGGGGAGGTATTACTTACAATCCTTCTCTGACTCTACGTCAATCTCGTCATGCTAGAAGAGATGGTCCTCATGGTACACTTATCTAGGGTATTATTTTCGATTACGAAAATGATCCTCAAAGTTATCGTTGGAGGTTTATACATGCTTGGGTCATGGTAAGCAAGATTGATAGTAAGGATTTAGGACAAAAGAAATCCATCCCTCTGGAGCCCTATCTCAAATGGGTACGAGCTCACGCTCAAAACCTCATGATGCCATATCCGACTGTCTTACCAGTGATCATGGAGCCTATTATCGAAGGAGACGTTTCTCGCACCATCCTCCATCCAGACATACCCACTGACCTTGAAGAATTAAAGAAGTACTAGATTCAACTCAAGGAAGAACGAGATACCTTTTAGGCTCAATTCTATGCAAGTGAAAATAAAGTGTTGGAGCTTACAAACAAACTTCACGAGGAGCAGAGTCTTAATGCATACATCAACACCAAGAGGAAACGTCCATGATAAGCTTGAGTCTTAGGTATTAGGAGTTTACTTTTTTCCTTTGAGACCTTGTTGTTTTCATTGTAAGCCTAAGAGGCAGTTGTAATTTTGAACTTACTAATAAAATCTTTATTTTGTTTCTTCTTGGATAGAAAATTTAAATCTCTTAAGGTCCTTGAAAACATTGCATTTACATATCATGCATCATTACATAACAGGTTTTTCGTACAAGTTTTCTCATCTACTTACTGTTTATTTCAGTATAAGATGACCCTCGAACAAACTGTCAAGGATCTCCAGGCTGAATCTGGCACAAGGGCAGAAAGATCTAATGGAACTCGTCGCCAAGAAAAAGAAGACGAAGAAGCCGACTGTTATCCTCAATATGGGGAGAAGGTTCAAAGGTCCTGCTCAACCAGTTCAAGTGGATGGTGCTTCCTCTGAAGAAGACGACAACCAGGAAGAAGATGGTAGAAGCATCAAGCATGAAGGAAGGAATAACCAGGTGTTGTACCCCAAAATTTGCACTCTCATTTATCAAAGGATCATCTTGGACTCTCAGGTTTTCTTCTATCAAGTTTCAAGTCTTGAATTACAATTTTCCAAGAAAAATCATCCACAAGGGCAAAATGGTCAAAAGCATACAGAAAAGTCAAACTTTGACTTTTAGATCAAATCAAGTTTCAACAATTATATTTCATCAAGACATGAAATTGGTTCATCAAAAAAATCAGAAGTCAGAAATTACTTTGAAAAAAATCAAATTTCTAAACATTTAGAAAATTTTCTAAGTGTTAAGAGAATATGACACTTCAGAACTTCTGAGTCAGCCTCTACGCAAGTGCAGTCAGAAGTTGCAAACATGGTTCAGAACATAGTTCTTCAATCAGAACATGACTCTTCAGCATGTGCTTCGATCAGAGCATCACCCTTCAAGTTTCATTCCGGTCTTCTTCGATCAGAACATCACAAAACCCCAAAACCTTGTTTTAATAGTCTGTTGCACTGCTATAGCACAGTCCTGCAACCAGCTACCATAACACTCCAAATTGCTGCTGATCTAGTCCATGCCTGCATTTTTCTTAAACCCTATATTTGCACCAAATTAGCATACGAAAAATGTAATTTAAAAAGCAACGAAACAGTATACCAAAAAGGTTTGAATCCCATTTGTTTTCCCCCCAAAACCACAGCAAACCCATATATAAATAATTGGCTCTATCACACGATCAAGGGGCTGGCTTTTGGAGAGAGAGAGAATCATCAAAAGAGAGAAAAGAAAACTGTGAAACCTTCATCAAAAATCCAATTCCCAAACAGAAAGCCAAACCTTTATTCTTCCCTTTGAATCGAAGAACTTGGAATTTTCTCTTCCGTTGCTCTTGCTGACTCCAGAATATCTGAAGGAAGCAATTCAAGTTCCAAACACACGCTCCAGATTCAAGGTAAGTCTTTCTGGCTTTGCATCTTTTCATTCAGAACACCATTAAATATGTAAATATCACAGTATAGATGTTGTCCATATCATTTCATAAGTAGAAAAATCGTGGATCAGAACTTCTTGATTAGGGCTAGGCTCAGATTAGGGATTTGAACTTCTATACATTATTGTGCTTTTATCTTTATGACCTGCTCTTTGTTAAATACTAAATAAATTGCTGATGTGCTGATTAATATGAAGAAGGACTTGAAATGTGGCACAAAACCCCTGTTTTTTCACTCACTGTTTTAGCATAGCACAAAACTTCTGAGTTCTCTCTACACGTTAAACACACAGAACTTCTAGGCTTTCTTACTGTTTTAACACACAAAACCTCTGATGCTCACACACTATTTTAGCATAACACAAAACTTATGAGTTCTCCCTACACGTTAAACACCCAGAACTTCTAGGCTTTCTTACTGTTTTAACACACAGAACTTCTGATGCTCACACATTGTTTTAGCACAACACATAATTTCTGACTTTTGGCTCACTGTCTGAATACCACCCAGAACCTCTGTTTCCTTTCCCTCTAACGTTTCTTGCAGGGCCTTAGAATGTATCAATCCAGATCTTCTGATTCCGCTGACGTTCCTTTCTGAGTCACAATGCGCATGGCTTCAGAACTTCTGATCCTTGTTGTTTTGCTTGCAGCAGCACGCTGTTTCTATATTTCATCATTTTCCTTTTTATCATTTTCAATATTAATACTCTTTTTATCAATATAAAAAAGATATGAAAATATTTTCTTTTTACTAACTAATTTATTTCCTCTTTTTAAATCCATTAAGACAAAAAAAAACATTTTCTAAACAAAGTCCTCTTTCTTACTTACGTTGTACATTTCAATATGGTTGTAATAGTTAATTAGGAATTATTTTCTTTCAACCCCCATATTCATAAATTTGTACCCCCATCCCCTTAAGGATGTAATAGCATAGGACTTTACATATCCGCAATTTATCGCTTTCAAATGTAAATGCTAGTAATTAGGATGTGTATGGCAAGATATGAAATCAACGAATAGATCACCCTAATCAAGAATAAATGCACTCAATCAAACACACTTGCACACTAGCACCCTTAGGATAATCTCACATTGTGGCCTATCAGAAAAATAGTCATGTCCCTCGAGCATGGGTGTTTTAGCAAAAGACCCTCGATAAAAGATCGTAGTCCCTCGATGACCCTCGATGTTGCCTTCGATAAACGATCTAGTCCATAAAACGACATTGCTAAAACATCCCATGGGTTTCCTTCTATGACTATCCAAACGTCCCACGCTCGTCCCTTCACATCCAATGATGGGCTTCTTACCAAATCAATGGTAAGATAACAACATCTAAAGGAGGAGGAAAAGAACATCTAAGACCTTTTTGAGTAAGTAGATTCGCTCCTAGTTGCTCGCTTGCTCACAACAAAATATTTTTATACCAACACTTTCATTTGAAACATTTTTTTGAAAGACAAACACTTTGTACACATTCTTATAGAAACGAGAGCCATTACAAAGACATCTTTTCAAAATCACTTTCAAAAAACACATTCCACAAACACTTCTTTGAACCATTTTCGAAACAAAACTTTGTACACGTTCTTATAGAAATGAGAACCATTACAAAGACATTTTTCAAAATGCTTTCAAAACTCACACCACAAGCACCTTCAAACAAAAGCAAGTGATCTAGCGAGTAAACTAAGAGCCCATGGAAAACCATGGATGAAAGGGGTGCTAACACCTTCCCCTTTCATAATCTACCCCCCGAACTCAAGAAAACATCTCTAAAGGTCTTTCCCGTTCTTTACAGCCTTTCCTTGTTGGATAAAAGAAAAGTCGGTGGTGACTCTTGCTATCCGCAACATTTGCGATCAAACGCAAAAACAAAAAGTCAGTTATCCCACCGTATCACACCAGGGTTATAAGAATGTTCATGAAGATGAAGACTACTATGACAAATAGTACCCTCCTGCAGATGACAAGTACAAGAAGTTGGAAGACCGACTCAAGGCTATGGAAATCCAGAAGGTGCCTAGATTGGCTTTCGGAGAACTAGGTCTGGTCCCGGGGGTGGTCAACCCACATAAGTTCATGGTCCCCATATTTGCTAAATATGATGGGGTCTCTTGTCCTAAACTCCTTTTGAGGTCGTATGTTCGAAATATTTAACCTCATATTGCTGACCGGAAAGTATGGGTCCATTTCTTTCTAGAAAGTATGAACGACACTCAACTTGAATGGTTCTATCAGCTGGAGGGAACTAACATCCATGCATGGGAAGACTTGGCTCATACTTTCTACAAGCAGTATCAATACAATGCTGACCTTGCACCAACCCGTGTACAATTGCAAAACATGTCCATGGGCTCAAGTGAAGGGTTCGAGGAATATGCACACAAATGAAGGGACTTAGCTGAAAGAGTGCAACCTCCTTTGACTGACCGAGAATTAATGGATATCTTCATGGGCACTTTGACAAGCCCATTCTTTAATTTGTTGATTAGAAGCTCGTCGTCTGGTTTTACGGAGATGATTCTGACTAGGGAAAAAGTTGAGAATGGTATTAAGAGTGGGAAGATTCCGATGGCTACATCTTCTAATGCCGTGAAGAAGCCATTCGATATTAAAAAAGAAGTCAATGCTTTCTATAGCTAGATGTAATACGGTGGCAGAACCGACTGTTATTATGGTTTTACGATTGTATTCACAAATGTTGCGGTAAGCAAGAGTCGCCACCGACTTTTCTTTTATCCAACAAAGGAAAGGGTGAAAAGAAGAGAAAAAGTCCTTTCGAGATTTATTTCTGAGTAAGGGGGTAGATTATGGAAAGGGAAGGTGTTAGCAACCTTTCCATCCGCAGTTATCTACTGGCTCTTAAATGCTTAACTCATTTTGAAATACCTTGTGCTTTGAAAAGTATTTTTGAAAGCGTCTTAGTACGGAGAACTTTGTAATGTTTCTCGGAATAGTAGAGAACATATACGAAGTGTTTGAAAATGATTTTGAAAGAGGTTTTGTGTAAGTATAAAAATTGTTTGAGCATAATGTTGTACCCCAAAATTTTCCCTCTCAATTCTCAAGGGTTTTCTCACAAGTATTCTCAGGGTTCAAGCTTGCACAAATGCATTGGGGTTTTCCAGTACCAAAATTAAAAGGAAAACTGTCAAAAAGGGAGAAAACGGATAAAAATAACATTTTTGACAAATTTGGAGAAAAAGAAGTCTCCTTCGATTTGGCACCCTTCGATTGACTTTTGGCCTCTTTCAATTGCTCAATTTGGCTGCTTGCGTGCCTCTTTCACCAGGGCATGTGACTTCTTGTTGCAGGCTTTGTTTGTGTCTTTTGTTCCGTACATTGCTTGCCTTGAAAACCAAGTTTGCTGGCCACAAGTGCCCCCTGCAAGGCAAACCCTTCGATTCACCAAGCATGCTTCCTGCTTGCTTGCTTTGAAAACTAATTTTAGCTGCCTGCAAGCCTGCTTTGATTTGGACAAGTTAACTGCCTACAAGCCTGCTTCGATTGGGCACATGCTGCCTGCTGCCTGCAAGCTGCTTCGATTGGGCACATGCTGCCTACAAGCTTCTTCGGTTGGGCACATGCTTCCTGCTTCCTGCTGCCTGCAAGCTGCTTCGATTGGGAACATGCTTCCTGCAATCTGCTTCGTTTGGGCACATGCTTCCTACTTCCTGCTGCCTGCATGTTGTTTCGTTTGGGGCAAGCTTCGATGGGACAAAATAACCATCTCTATGCATCCTTCGAATTCACTTGCACCAAGGGCTCCTTGCAAACTTTGCTTCATAAAAGCTTCGTTTGGGCCAAGAGGTGTCTTCATGCAAGATTTAACTAAAGTTCTTGTTTCCCTTGAAGGAACACCCTTTGATTTAGAAGGTATTTCCCTCATGCTAAACAGACACAAGGAATTTGACTCCAGCATGCACCTTTCGTTTGACCACATGTGACCCCTGGAAAGCAAGCCTTCGATTGAATAAAAAGTATTTACTTATAAAGCTTTGTTTGAAGTTCTGATTCCTTTCGAATCAGCATGCTTCGAATCCAGTCTGGGCCATTCGAAGAAAACTTGTTTGAAGTAAGTCTGAACAAATCCCAAGACCAAATCTTACTTGTCAGGCTATTGCCTCCAAATCTTGGTATAATCAGAGGTTTACACATAGAATCGAAGCTTTATCCATTAGATATTACTATTTTTGGACGAAATGACGAAAAGCTTCGTTATCTATTTTCATAAAGGTTATTTTAATCACCAAGTCAACTCCTTGAGCCCCCAAATCTATTGTGTCTGAGCACAAGAAAAATCACAAGTCTAATCAACTACCAACAGGCCCCCCACATGTAATTTCACGCTACATTATTTTATCATTTCTTTGCAAGCTGGCTACTACAACATATGCTTTCTTTTCTCTATAAATAGAGGAATTTTCGCAAAGGCAAGAGAGGATTTTTTTTGGACTAGAGGAACGAAACCTCCAAAATCTTCTCAAACAAAAAACTATCAAGTTCATCAACACTTGAGAAATCAAACAAACCCATAATCCCAAACACTCACCTCTTTCGATTCTGAATACTCCCCACACTTCAGTCTCCTTCGATTCTTAAGAACACCCCACACCTAGAAGTTCTTTTCGTTCAAACTCAAAAAACAACCTCCTGTGAAAACTCTTCGAACCAAAAGTAAACGTCCCTTTGTGGCAACTCTTCTAATCCCCTCTTTCTAACACCAGCAGTTCAAGCTCGAAGCCCACTGTCGTACCCCAAAATTTTCCCTCTTATTTTATCAATATTTCCCCTCACAAGACTCTTTGGGCTCAGGACCAAATTAGGGTTTGCTCTGCTCAAGACATCTCCTTGCACTGATGACCTAAATTAGGGTTTGAGTTTGCACAAGGAATTTTGGACTTCTAATTCCCCATGTGACTTTCATACTTCATGTTGGACTTATAAGATTGCTCATACCAAGTTTCAAGCCTTGAATCAAATTTTTGCCCAGTCAATGGGACAGTTGACCTATAAATCAGCTGTATTGGGGAAAAAGTCAATTGTGGCCAATTTATAGTCAAACCTCATTATTTTTGATCCACATCAACATTATAGACTCATATGAACCATTTGATCAAGTTTGGACCACAACTCCTCAAGAAATTTGATCAGATCATCAAAAGGGTAAAATGGTCATTTTTAGGGTTTTGACTGTATAAGGGCAATTTCTGATTTTTCACCTAGCCAATGGAAAATTGGGTTCAAGTATGGATTCAAGGACTCAATGGCATCATATTGACCTATTCACAAAGTTCAAAAGATCTCAAATGCATTGGATTGACAAATGAATTTTCCAGTCAACTGATCAAAAATTGACTGTACACTGAAAAGTCAAACTTTGACTTTTTTGTCAAAATCAAGTGCCAAGGGTCATTTTTCATCAAGATGTGTCAAAACATGAAACTTGTTCATCAAGAAACCTAATTTTGCAAATTAGGGTTTAAGATTGAAAATTTTCATAACTTAGAATTTTTCTAAGTTATGAAATTTTCTTATTTTTCCCAACTTTGCCCAACATTTTCACCATGATTCAATTGGATTCAAACAAAACTTCCAACAAGAAAGTTGTAGTACTCCACAAAATCTACAACTTTGATTCACAAAGTTTTCCCAAAAAAAGATTGGATCTCAAGTTATGATTTTTGGAACAAGGGTCCATGAAACTTTTAACTTAGTGAAATTTTGCCCTAGTTTAGGTAGGATTTTAGCCTATCTTCATGGCAATTTTTCACCTAGTTCCACTTGGAATATAAAAATGCATTTCAAATATGGATTGTAGAGCATGTTACAATCTTTCCAAAATGTCCAAGAACTCTCCAAAATCATTTATGGTTAGGGAGAATCGAAGGTTTGAATTTGGCCAAAACTCACTTTGATCCATGGCATGTTTCATGTTGACACAAATTGCAAACTCTATCCAGCCTCACTTGTACTTGCTCACAGGTCTTTAAATCCTTCCACACTCAAAAATTGAACGCAAACTCAATGGTCTAAGGCATTATTTTGATCAATGGAAGATTACACATTGAATTAATCTAAAAATGGCAAAAAGCTAACTATGCCATTTTCATAAAGCACAACTTTATGTCAACTTTCTTCCCTTGAGCCTTGGACCCCTCTCTTTGCAGCAAACAAGTTCCATAAACTTAGGAAAAGGTAAAACAATCTTGTGCATGCTTGAAGATAGCCTGTACAGGCCTGTCTTGTATCACTTCACACTTTTACTTCAAAACCAAGTAAACATGAAAAAGATCCATATCTTTGAAATCTGATAAGAACAAAGTTTGTAAGCATTTGAAACAAGTTTTGAATATTGCCTTGAGTCAGAAGCACGGGCTATCCA
The DNA here is from genome assembly GCA_948472305.1 of Vicia faba. Lineage (NCBI taxonomy): Eukaryota > Viridiplantae > Streptophyta > Magnoliopsida > Fabales > Fabaceae > Vicia > Vicia faba. Next base: position 1,171,528,629 of record OX451739.1, read on the forward strand.
ACCCTCAAGCCTTCCAAAACACAAAAGCAACATCTTCTTGCAAAACAGGGCAGCTTCTGCATTTTGATTTCTAAATCAGAAACCACTCGTGCGTTTAGTCCCAAACTAGTTCCAATACATTCCATATAACACACCTAAGCTATCCCAGCCATTGGCCATTAACTGTAACTCCATTTGCAAGCTTCACCATTTCTGATTTCAGCTTGTGCATGTTGACTTCTACAGGCTTATTCAAGCAAGCTCAAAGCAAACAAAGCATTGGGGAAGGTCAGAGGAAGTTCAGGCAAGCTCACAAACATCTCAGGCCTAATTTAAAACCTCCACATTGCCATACTTGAGTTCAACTAAAGCAGGTATTGTTCAAACTTCTATCTCTCTATTTAGGAAACATTAGGCTTAGGTTTGTGAATAAAAAATGTAGTACTCATTTCCCTTAAGTTGTACATATGCATAGATTTCATTTAAGTTAAGTATGTTGAGAGAATTTGATTGATGAACTTTCTGAAAAAGTTAGGTTAGAAATTAGGGCCAGAGAAATTCTCTCTGGTCTTTGAGAGTTAGATTAAGTTCTTTATATGGTTGGAATCGTGTGATTATGCTCTACAACTTTTATGTTACAAGTTTTTGCTTTTAAGCACTGAAACAGGAGATACGAAGTTGAACTCAGAACACGCGTTTTTGTTTGAAAGAAGGTTGAAGATGAAGTGGCTGGGCTGGGGCTGCCTATTCCTTGCTTTTGACACCCTATGACCTACTTCTCACACCCCCTTGGCCCATTGTTTTATATTTTTATATATTTTTATTTCTTTTTCATTTCTGATTTTATTTTATTTTTTTCTAAACATAAAAAATTACCAAAAACATTTTCATAAATTTTCACATTTTATTTTGTATTTTTTTTTAAAAATTTTTTCTAACATAAAAAATTTCTTAAATAATATACTTTTATTTTTCTAAATAAACTTGTAAATACTACAAAAAAAATTATGCTATTATTTTTATTATTTATATACTCAAATAATATTTTTTCTAACATATTTTTATTTTTTGACATTTGCATATATTTTTATTTTATTATATATAAACCAATATTATAATATATACATATTCTTAAACCAAAAAATTAGGGTTTTTACCCTTAACAAAAATAGCCTTTTATTTTCTTATTTTTTTAATACATTAAGTATTATATTTTTACATACATAAAAATAATACAAAAACATTTTTTTTGCATATTTATAATATATTGCATATTTATTTAATTGTCCATTTAAATATTTGCCTATTTATTTATTTGCACAATTAATTCAATTTGGATGTAATAGTTAATCTTAGGGTTTTATTTTATTGCAAATACTCCCCATTCAAAATTGTATCCCCCTCCCCATATCAATGTTGTAATAGCGTAGATTTATTTTACGCATTTTTATAGCTTTCAAATATGCCATGATCGAGATTAGGGTTTGTATGCAATATCCAAAATCAAAACAAATAGTTAGACCTAATACAAGACATAAAATGCATGAAAATGACAACACAATGCACACATGCACCCCTAGGGTTTCATCCACTTGTTGCCTTTAAAATGGCCATGGTATGCATGTTGAGTATCTTGGCAAAACAAAAACAAAACAAAAGATCATAGTCCCTCGATGACGCTATCTTGGTTGCCTCTATAAAAATGATCTAGTCCCTCAAAAATTTGCTAAAGATACTTAGCACAATTGCTATCATGGTCAATACGATGACCCGCGCCTGTCCCGTTTAACATCCAAATACAAGGTTGTTTACCAAATGCAATGGTAAAACAACACTGTCAAAAGGGTTAAAAATGTGTAGGAAAGACTCTTGAGTAGATAGGGTAGACAACTCTTAGTTACTTGAACTAAACTTGCAAACATCCTTGCTATTTTATAAAAAAACACATCACAACACAATTTCAAAGCATTTCCCAAAACAAACTTTCAAACTTTCAAACTTTCAAACATTGAAACATCTTTTCAAAAGACATACACCTTTGTATACATTCAAACAAGAATCATTACAAAGGTTGCCTAGACAAGGCCTCTTTTCAAAACATTTTCAAAAACCACACACAAAGCACCATTTCAAACCATTGAAAAGAAAAAGAAAGTGATCTAAACAAGTAACAAAGAGCCCATGGATAACCATGGATGAAAAGGGTGCTTGCACCTTCCCTTTTCATAATCTACCCCCGAACCCAAGAAAACATCTCAAAGGTCTTTCCTGTGCTTTTTGACCTTACCTTTGGATAAAATAAAAAGTTAGTGGCGACTCTTGCTAAACCGAAACATTTGTGAACACAAACGCAAAACCTCAAGTCAGTTCTCCCACCGTATCACAGAACTGGCGACTCTGCTGGGGAATAATCAAAAAGTGGGGTTACCTTAGGGTTTAGATCACCTTTACATGCTTACCTTGTTTGCTTTGATTTGCTTTACACTTGGTTCTATTATTTGGGTTTGAAATCCTCTACCCGGATTTGGGAAACATTCATAGGTAAATGCAATACATTGTGGAAACTGTGTGGGGTATACCGACATGGTTGAAGCAATAGCTATATTAGTGCGACATATTTGTGGGTACCGGTATCCTTTGAGTCAATCAAAGAGAATACAGGGCCGCTGAGTGATGTCATGAAGCACTAATGGACTTTTAGAACCTTTACTTGACCATCTTGGCCTTATTAGTGGTAGTGAGATGACCCGCTTTGGTGCAGTCCGAAGTTGGTAGATACTCGATACTACACTCATTGAGGGTTATTTTCTTGGAATATTTTGGTCGCCAGTAAAGTGGCTAAACTGAAACAATGAACACAAAATAATCCAGTGATATTGAGCTCCTTAGAACCCGGTTACTATTTATAGGACAGGTTGAGCCAACTAACTTTAAGATGGTACTTACCTATGAAACCCCATGCAAGCCTGAAACTAGGAGCTTGTGTGATTTGTCTGTACATATACTTGTACATACATCATGAACATCATAAAGCATCATTTGCATCCACTAACCATTTCAAGGGTTTGGATCTTCATCTTTGTTCCTGTTTTGTAGGTTATGGAATCACTCCGCAGGAAAACAATCCAAGTCAACCTTGTGAAAACTCCTCATCAACTCAAGGAGCTTACTTCCAAGATTCTAGAGAATTCTCCCTTCACTGAAAGACATGGTAGACTTCTCAACTTGGTCAACTCCAAAATTAAAGAAGACATGGTGAAAGTTCTCTTCCAGTTCTTTGACCCCCTACACCACTGTTTCACATTTCCTGATTATCAACTAGTGCCTACTTTGGAGGAATTTTCTCAACTCTTGAGGATTCCTATTCTCCATCAACTACCCTACAACGGTACGGAAAGATAGCCAAAGCCTGAAGATGTTTCTCAAGCCTTACACTTGCAACCATCTGATCTCAAAGGTCATTGGGAAACCAGAAGTGGTGTCAAAGGTTTCTTGGCAAAGTTTCTGTTTGAGAAGGCATAAGACTGCTGGAATTCTCTAGATCTACAAGCTTTTGAAGAGATTGTAGCACTTCTCATCTATGGGTTTGTCTTGTTCCCAAACCCTTACCAGCTTATAGATGTGAATGTTGTCAAGATTTTCATATCTCGGAATCCTGTGCCTACATTGCTTGGGGATATCCTTCACTCATTTCACACACGAACAATGAGGAAAATAGGTGTTCTCATGTGTTGTACTCCTCTTCTAGCAAGGTGGTTTATTTCTAACCTTCCCCAATCAGTCTTGAAGAATGAGCAAGGCTTGAGGTGGTTACAACGATTGATGACTCTTACACATTCTGATGTTCATTGGTGTTCTCGGTCCAGAGAAAATGTCATCATCATTGATCGTTGTTGGGAATTCCCTAATGTCCCATTACCTGGCATTAGGGGAGGCATTACCTACAACCCCTGCTTGGCTCTAAGACAATTTGGGTATGCCCGAAGGGATGGCCCTCATGACATGCTGATTCTAGACTTGGTTTTTAACTCCGACAACGACGCTCAAGGACTTCGACAAAGGTTTATCCACGCTTGGAGGATGCCCAACAAAGTGGACAGTAAGACATTGGGACACAAGAATTCCATCCCCCTTGAGCCTTACCTCAAGTGGGTACGAACCCGCGCCCATAGTCTTATGACGCCTTACCCCTACATTCTCCCTGTGATCAAAGAGCCTGTTATGGAAGGAGAGGTTCCATACACCCTCCTACATCCTGACATACCAACATCACTAGAGGATTTACAAAGGAGTTGGATACAGCTCAAGGGAGAACGCGACACTGTTGAAGCCCAATTCTACGCTAGTGAGAAGAAGGTTTTGGAACTTACCCGTCGACTCCATGAAGAGCAGACTCTCAACATCTACGTTGCACCAAAGAGGATGCACAACGTCTTTTTACCTTAGAATTTTGTATTATTTTTCCCATGGGGCACTTATGTACTAACAAATTCTATCTTATTAATATGACGTGCGTTCTTTTTGTTTGCAACAAATTTGAATTTCTGAATCCTTGAATGCATTACATGAATACATATCATTCATCATATGCATAAGCAGGTCTTCATACCAGGTTTCCTTATCTCTCTGCTGTTTATTTCAGCAAGATGGATATAGAGCAGACGGTCAAAGACCTAGAAGCGCAGAATTCATAGTTCCAATAACTACTCATGACCTTGGGAAAGGGTCAGGAGGATCTTAAAGCATTGTTGGAAAAGGAAAAGGAAAAAGAAAAGGAGAAAAAGAAAAAGAAAAGAGTGGGTGTGGCTACTTTGGGAAGAAGATTTGAGAACCAAGCTAGAAGGGTCCTGGATTTCCCCTCGACATATGATGAAGGGGTTGGCAAAGGAAAGGGAGCTGCAGTACCCTCCGAGTCTGAGGAAGAAGAAGAAGAAGAAGAAGAGGATGAAGATTACTCTGAGCAATAATACCCTCCTGCAGATGACAAGTACAAGAATCTGGAAGAGCGTCTGGCAGCTATGGAGGTACAAAGAGTTCCCGGGATGGATTTCGAGGAGCTAGGTTTGGTTGTTGGGATTGTGATTCCCCCTAAATTCAAGGTGCCTACATTTGCTAAATACAATGGTTTGTCTTGTCCGAAGATGCACCTACGGTCTTATGTTAGAAAGATCCAACCTCATTCTTCTGATAAGGATCTGTGGGTCCACTTTTTTCAAGATAGTTTGTCGGGTACGCAATTAGATTGGTTCTATCAGCTTGAGAGATCTGATGTGCATAATTGGGAGGATTTGACAACTGCCTTCTACAGACAATACCAATATAATGCGGACTTAGCACCTACTAATACTCAATTGCAGAGTATGGGTATGGTCTCTAATGAAGGCTTTAAAGAGTATGCCCAGAAATGGAGGGACTTGGCTGGAAGGGTACAGCCACCATTGTCTGAGAGAGAGCTTGTGGATATGTTTTTGGGGACCCTGTCAGGTCCATTATTTAATCACTTGATTGGGAGTTCGTCTACGGGGTTCACCGAATTAATTATGACTGGTGAAAGAGTTGAAGCTGGAATCAAGAGCGATAAGATTCAAAAGGATGCATCCGCTTCCGCTGCTATCAAGAAGACCTTTCCAGCCAAGAAAGAAATCTCAATTGTTTACTCCCAGAGAAGTCAAAGAAGAGTTGAGCGCCAGCCAGCGGTGGGGGCTGTAATGATTCAGAATTCTGCAGCTGATCAACCTCGAAACAGTCAACCCAGAACCAACCAAGTAAGGGTGGAAAGGCCTGCACAACAATTCACCCGGATCAATATGACACCTGCTCAGGTTCTCCCTCATCTGTTGAAGTTAAACATTACAAGCTTGAAAGAAGCGCCAAAGAATCCGAATACCTCTTCTCCCTACTACCATTCAAATGCAAAGTGTGCCTATCATTCAGATAGCGTGGGGCACGACACCAACAATTGTTGGGTCCTCAAAAATAAGATCCAGGATTTAACAGATGACAAAGAGGTGGAGTTTGATGCCCCTGAAAAACCTAATGTGATCTCTGCCCCAATGCCAAAACATGGTCATAATGCCCACGCTGTTGTAGAAGATCTTTATGTTGCTACTGTTGATGACTTAATGACTCCATTACCAATGATCAAGATGAATCTGTTGAAAGCCGGGATTTTCCCGGGCTATGAAAAAGATTTCTACCTTTGTTCGTCCTTACAATCCGACTGTCCGCTGTTGAAGTTAGGCATCCAATGCCTAATGGATAATCAAGAAATCCTCTTTGAGAAAACTCCTGTTACTCCAACTCTTGTCAACGATGTTGCTATAATTACCATTTCCACAAATCTTTCCAAGGTCTCCAAAAGACCTGTTAAGATTACACCCGATCCAAAAATTGTACCTCTGAAGATAACTATGCCGGGGCCTATCCCATACAAGTCCAACAAGACAATACCGTGGAATTATGGAGGAAAGATCTTTTACCACGGTGTTAAGAAAATTGAATCAGTTGAAGAAAGTTCCGATGAAGAGACTCCTGACATAGGAAATATTGCGGGGACGAGTAAGATCACCCGCAGTGGAAGAATTTTCTCTCCAGAGATTGCTCCTCCAAGGGCAATCTTCGGACCCTCAAGTGCTCCTAAGGTTACTCCTGTGCCGGTCAACATCTCTGTGCAAACTCCAGTGATTGAAGAAATTGTTACTCCCGTAGATGTACCCTCTACTGTTGCTGCTAATAAAGGTAAGGGGATCCAAGAAGCGCCTGTCAGGACGAGGGCTCAGTCTTTGGTAATCCCCGAGACCACTCAAAAGGAAATGGAGGAGATTTTAAAAATAATTAAGAAAAGCGACTATGATGTCATAGAACAACTGGGGCAAACCCCTTCAAAAATCTCTATGCTGGCCTTGTTTCTCTGTTCCGAAGCTCTTGCCAATGCTTTGATCAAATTCTTGAAGACAGGCCATGTGCCTCAGGAAACCTCTGCGGACCAGTTCCAGGAGTGTGTAGCTAGCCTAACAGCCAATAATGGTCTTGGCTTCTCCGATGCCGATTTAACATCTAAGGGGAGAAAGCATAATGACGCGCTGTATGTCTCAATGGAATGCAGACGCACTACTATTGCCCATGTTCTGGTTGACATCGGGTCGTCTTTAAATGTCTTACCAAAGAAAGCATTGGACAAATTGGACTGTGAAGGTTTAACTCTGAAGCCCAGCAATATCATTGTCAGAGCCTTTGATGGTTCTAAGTGGATGGTCCATGGGGAGGTGGACATCCCGATTAAGGTGGGTACGGAAACTTTCAACTACACATTTTATGTCATGGACATCCGTCCCTCCTACTCTTGCTTGTTGGGAAGGCCTTGGATTCATCATGCTGGATCTGTTACATCTACTCTGCATCAGAAGCTTAAATACCCTGTCCAGGGGAAAATTGTGACAGTTCGTGGCGAGGAGGAGTATATGATAAGCCATTTGAATTCATTCTGCTATGTTGAATTATATGGTGAATTCATCGAGACCCCCTTTCAGAACTTTGAAGAGGTTTCTCCTGAAGTTGCGGTAGCCAAGATAATGACTTATGTACCCATCATTACCAAACCTGTGTCCCGGATGTCATCCCTTAAAGATGCGAAGGCTGTGATTGAGGAAGGAGGAAGCACAGTATGAGGTCCACTGCCAGATTTTCCTTACAAGATAGATAAGTTTGGCTTGGGTTTCACTGCTGCTAGTCAGAAGGCTGTGCGTCGCTCCCGGGCTGGAGGGCCACCATTGAAGATCACCCATCATGGAGTTCATGCTTTGGAGGATGGTGAAGATGAGAGCAATTTTGAAGACTGGATCTTTCCAACTATCGAAGGAGGGCTGAACAAATGGGAGGCGAAAGACTTTGTTCCCATTACTTTCATCAATCAGTAATTTATCTTTCGAACATTTCTGTTGGTCTGTAATAATTATTAAACAATTTGTACACTCTTTTTTCCTTGTGCCTTACCCAAGGTACATAGGTCCATTTGTAAGGGTTTGATTTTTCATCTTCATATGCCATTTTAATGAATCATGGACATTTTCATATATAAACTTTTGTGTTCATTGTCTTTCTTTTTACATTTTATTTGTTTAAAGGTGGCTATCCCTTACACACACCCACACTCACCAATGCAGGTACCCATCCACTCCGGATTCCATGGGTAACAATTCTGCTATGGCCTTCAGTGACTCTGAAGATCTGGTCAATCATGCCGAATACGAAGGTGATGAAGACTGTGAAGTGCCTGGAGAGTTGGCTAGACTGCTGCAACAGGAAGAAAGGGCTATTCTACCTCACGAGAAGTTGTTGGAGACTATCAACTTGGGAACAGAGGAAGACAGAAAAGAAGTTAAAATGGGTGCCAACCTAGAGCTAAATGTCAAGGAGCGCTTAGTTCAGCTGTTGAATGAATATGTTGAGATATTCGCCTGGTCTTATGAAGACATGCCGGGACTAGATACAGATATTGTGGTTCACCGTCTCCCTACAAGAGAAGACCGTCCACCAATCAAACAGAAAGTCCGCCGAATAAGGCCCGATATGTCTGAAAAGATCAAAGCCGAAGTGATGAAGCAATTCAATGCTGGGTTTCTTGTTGTTACTTCCTATCCACAATGGGTTGCTAACATTGTGCCCGTGCCTAAGAAGGACGACAAAGTCAGGATGTGCATGGATTACAAAGACTTAAACAGGGCTAGCCCTAAAGATGACTTTCCACTACCGCACATTAACATCTTGGTTGACAATACAGCTCAGCATAAGGTATTTTCTTTCATGGATCGATTTTCAGGGTACAACCAGATCAAAATGGTCCCCGAAGACATGGAGAAGACTATTTTTGTTACACAATGGGGTACCTTCTTCTATAAAGTGATGCCATTCGGACTGAAGAATGTCGGGGCAACCTATCAGCGCGCCATGGTAGCTTTGTTTCATGACATGATACATCATGAGATCTAAGTCTATGTAGACGACATGATAGCCCGTTCACAGACAGAAGAAGAACACCTCGACCATCTGCAAAAGCTGTTTGTCAGATTGAAAGAATACAAGCTCAGACTGAACCCTAACAAGTGCACTTTCCGAGTCAGGTCCGGTAAACTTTTGGGATTCATCGTCAATAACAAAGGCATCGAGGTTGATCCTGATAAAGTCAAAGCTATACAAGAAATGCCCGCCCCTCACACTGAGAAGGAGGTCAGAGGTTTCTTGGGACGCCTAAACTACATTGCAAGGTTCATATCTCACCTAACATCTACCTGTGAACCAATCTTCAAGCTGTTGAAGAAAGATCAGGTGGTTAAATGGAATGATGACTGTCAAGTTTCTTTCGATAAAATCAAGGAGTATTTGCTGGAACCTCCTATCTTGATTCCACCCGTCGAAGGAAGGCTGTTAATCATGTATCTGACCGTTTTGGAGAATTCAATGGGGTGCATACTGGGCCAACATGACGAGTCTGGCCGAAAAGAGCATGCCATTTATTACCTTAACAAAAAGTTTACCGACTGTGAGACTCGCTACTCACTGCTCGAGAAAACTTGTTGCGATTTGGTATGGGCAGCTCGCCGACTAAGGCAGTATATATTGACACATACCACTTTACTTATCTCTAAGATGGATCTGATCAAGTACATCTTCGAGAAGCCTGCTCTATCCGGAAGAATTGCTAGATGGCAGATGATCCTCACCGAATATGATATACAGTACACGACCCAAAAATCCATAAAGGGGAGTGTGCTAGCCGATCATCTGGACCATCAAGCTGTCGAGGATTACCAATCCATGAGGTTTGACTTCCCTGACGAGGATATCATGACTTTGAACAATATTGAAGAAAACAGACTGTATGACGGACCTGAACAAGGATCCCAATGGACCCTGTACTTTGATGGTTCCTCCAACGCACTTGGAAACGGTATTGGTGCTGTGCTCATCTCTCCACAAGGTTTCCATACACCTTTCACCGCCAGACTCTGCTTCAGCTGCACCAACAACATGGCCGAGTATGAAGCTTGTATATTTGGTCTCAAGGCTGCTATTGACTTAGGAATCAAATCATTGATTGTATTTAGGGACTCAGCTTTAGTTATCAGTCAAATCAAAGGAGAGTGGGATACTAAACATCCAAACCTCATCCCTTACAAAGAACATGTCCTGACATTGTTACCACATTTCGAGCAGATCACCTTCGAGCACTTCCCACGAGAAGAAAATCAGTTAGCGGATGCGCTAGCTACAATGTCATCCATGTTTAAACTTAACTGGGATAATGAGGCTCCTCAAATCACCATTGAACGGATGGACGAACCTGCACATTGTCACGAGATTAATACCGAAGAAGTAGTGGACCGACCTTGGTTTCATGACATCAAAAGGTATCTCGAAGCACAAGAGTACCCTGAAGGAGCTTCAGTCAATGACAAAAAGTTCTTGAAGAAATTCTCTTCCAAGTTATTTCTGAGCAATGGTATCCTATACAAGCGCAATCATGATTGTGTCCTGCTCCATTGTGTGGACAAGGTTGAAGCTGAGCAGATCATGGCTGAAATACATAATGGCACCTGTGGCACCCACTCAAGCGGTCATATGATGGCCAAAAAGATTCTAAGGGCAGACTACTACTGGTCTACCATGGAAGCTGATTATCATCAACATTCCCGTACTTGTCACAAATGCCAAATCTATGCTGACAAAGTACACATACCTCCAGTTCCTCTCAATGTCCTAACATCTCCTTAGCCATTCGCGATGTGGGGAATCGACATGATCGGAGAGATCAAGCCTACAACATCTAATGGACACCGCTTCATCTTGGTGGCTATTGATTACTTTACCAAGTGGGTTGAAGCAACTTCCTTCGCCTCCGTTACAAAGAATGTGGTTGCCCGCTTCATCAAGCAGAACCTCATTTGTCGATATGGTATCCCCGATAGGATTATCACTGACAACGGTACAAATTTGAACAATACTATGATCACCGCTCTGTGCGAGCAGTTCAAGATTCAACATCACAATTCATCTCCCTACCGACCGAAGATGAACGGTGCTGTTGAAGCTGCGAACAAAAACATCAAGAAGATCATTCAAAATATGACAGTCACCTACAAGGACTGGCATGAGATGTTACCATTTGCTTTGCACGAGTACCGTACCACGACACGAACATCAACTGGGGCAACACCCTATTCTTTGGTATATGGCATGGAAGCTGTTTTACCTATCGAGGTTCAGATTCCCTCCTTGAGAATCATGAAGGATGCTGGTTTGAGCGAAGACGATTGGATTCATACCCGACTTTATCAACTTAACTTGATTGACAAGAAACGACTTACTGCTGTTTGCCATGGTCAGGCGTATCAAAAACGAATGATCAAAGCTTTCAACAAGAAAGTCAGAAGACAAGTATATCAAGTCGGGGATCTTGTAATCAAGCGGATCATCTTGCCGCAAAGTGATCTCAGGGGCAAGTGGACTCCTATCTACGAAGGACCATTTGTGATTAAAAACATATTTTCTGGTGGGGCAATGATCCTGACCACCATGGATAGTGATGACCTGTCGCACCCTGCGAACACCGACATAGTCAAAAGATACTACGCGTAAAACGACCCGACAAGTTGAAAACCCGAAAGGGCGACTTGGGCAAAAATGGGCATCCCGGTGAATCGAAAACCCGAAAGGGCGGTTCAGGCAAAAATTAGGGATAACAAAAAATTTGTACACCCGTCAAGTTGAAAACCCGAAAGGGCGACTTAGGCAAAAAAGGGTTTCCCGGTAGACTGAAAACCCGAAAGGGCGGTCCAGGAAAAAGTTAGGGAAGTAAAGTGTATGACTATGTCTCGTCGGATCATTTTAAGGACAATCTCTTCACAGAAAAGCTCCAAGTTTCTGATCAATTCATTCATCGTCGGACGAAGCAATGAATGGACAAGATATCCAGAGTTATGAAGGCTATAGTAGAATGGGAATCCCATGGAATTTTTACACATAGCCATCTTTCTTTGTACAAATTTTTGTCAATTTTTACGACAACATTCTCTTACTAGGGTGTCTGTCTCCTTTGTACAAAATACTTACACAAAGTTAATACAAAGATACTTCAAAGTGCAGAAAATTATTTGCCTTTTCTTTCTTTTTACACTTGTGTTTTACTTGAAAACGTCCAATGATTTATTAAATAAACATATGCATTTGAATATAATCATTGTTTACAAATAATACGAAATGTGAAAGAATAATTACTGGTAGGTTGAAAGGATAGGAAAACGTCTTTAGGCTATTCCAAGTGAAATCCCCTGCAGTACATCATCGAGATCCCCAGTGGAGCTAAAACCTTGAAATACATGTTCCCCGTGGAGTTAAATTTCAAAATCCCCACCAGAACTAAGTTTCCAAACTCCCAATCCCCAGCGGAGCCAAAACTTTGAACTACAGGACCTCAGCGAAGATGAAACTTTCTTCCCCAACGAAGTCCAAAACTTCAACCCTTAAACCCTGGTTGAAGACCATCCAGTTTCCTCCAATTCCCCAGAGTTGTCTTAAAACCAGAAAATTCCCCTGCAAGTTATCTTAGAAACCAGACGACAGCTTCATATAATTCCTCAGTAGATTGTCATACAACCCAAGCTCTTGAAAACTTTCCAACAGAATAAACTTTCTCCCCACAGAGTTATTTCCCAACGGCTTGAAGATTCTCAATCCCCAGCCACAGTCATCAAGTTTCTCGGGATTCCCCAAGCAGGTTTCTCAAGCAACACTCGGCATTATTCTTACAACTGAATGTCTATCATGTTCCAACTTCAAAGGACTTGAAGGATCCCTATATCCCCAGGAAGTCGTGAAGGATTCTCACATTCCCACAAGTTGCCAAAGATTTCCTATCCCCAACAGTGGTCCAAGGATTTCTCATTTTCAGCAATCAAAGGTTGTGGAATCTCCGACATCGGTCCAGGATTTATTTTCCCTGGCAGCAGTCAAAGATTTCATTATCTCCAGCTATCAAGGATTTATTTTCCTCAGCAAGACAGCTAATCAGCTTACATGCACATACATTACATTCATGTATCATAAACATTGATAGAACATATTTTATTGCATCATACATGTCATGCAACATAACTTTGTGTTTCAGCTAACATTTTACCCTTTTCAGGATAAGATTAAAAGCTATCTTTAACAACTATTCAAAGATTTCAGATACAGTACGAATACACTCCAGACACGGAAGTCATTCTGCTACTCATTCGGATCTCTTATTCAGATACAATATGGATACACGCCAGATGCGGAAGTCATTCTATTACTCATTCAGAATTTCAAGTCAAGATACAGTATGGATACACCCCAGACACGGAGGTCATTCAACTACTCATTCAGACTTCAGCAATCAGATACAGACTAGATGCACTCCAGACACGGAAGCCATTCTATTTTTCATTCATATTCAAATATCAACTTCAGGTTCAGATGCACTCCAGACACGGAAGTCATTCTGTCACATGTCCAGATCCCAGTTACAGTACGGATACACTCTAGACACGGAAGTCATCCTGTTACTCATACATATCTCAACTTCAAATACAGTCCAGATACAGACCAGACACGGTAGCCATTCTGTCACTCATTCAAACATTTCCCCAGCCCAGAGATGCTCCATACATGGATGTCATTCTGTCGCTTATTCAGATTTCAGATTCAGATACAGTACAAATACACTCCAGACACGACAATCATTCTAATATTCATTCAAGAATCTAATACAGTTGCATCTCGGATACGCTCCAGACACAGACACCATTCCTTTACTCATACAAATCTAATCTCCAGATACAACTCAGATACGTTCCAGATACAAATACCATTCTGATGTTCATTCTCCTAATTTTCAACAAACATTCTTGGATGGCATCTTTAAGCCCATCCCCGACAAGATTCTGTCACCTCTCCAAATGGCATCTTTAAGCCTATTCCCACAACTACGATTTGACGAGTGCAAATTTATGGGAACTCTAGTGTCCAATCCTCTTTTACCTTCGAGTCACGAAAGGCAAACTCGACAATCTAACTATTCAGGTTCAAGAAGATTGAACATGGGCAGCTGTTGTACCCCAAAATTTGCCCTCTCATTTTATCAAGATTTCCCCTCACAAGACTCTTTGGGCTCAAGACCAAATTAGGGTTTGCTCTGCTCAAGACATCTCCTTGCACTGATGACCTAAATTAGGGTTTGAGTTTGCACAAGGAATTTTGGAATTCTAATGCCCCATGTGACTTTCATACTTCATGTTTGACTTATAATATTTCTCATACCAAGTTTCAAGCCTTGAATCAAATTTTTGCCCAGTCAATTGGACAGTTGACCTAGAAATCAGCTGTATTGGGGAAAAAGTCAACTGTGGCCAATTTACAGTCAAACCTCATGATTTTTGATCCACATCAACATTATAGACTCATATGAACCATTTGATCAAGTTTGGACCACAACTCCTTAAGAAATTTGATCAGATCATCAAAAGGATAAAATGGTCATTTTTAGGGTTTTGATTGTATAAGGGCAATTTCTAATTTTTCACCTAGACAATGGCAAATTGGGTTCAAGTATGGATTCAAGGACTCAATGGAATCATCTTTACCTATTCACAAGGTTCAAAATATCTCAAATGCATTGGATTGACAGATGAATTTTCCAGTCAACTGATCAAAAATTGACTATACACTGAAAAGTCAAACTTTGACTTTTTGGTCAAAATCCAGTGCCAAGGGTCATTTTTCATCAAGATGTGTCAAAACATGAAACTTGTTCATCAAGACACCTAATTTTTCAAATTAGGCTTTAAGATTGAAAATTTTCATAACTTAGAATTTTTCTAAGTTATGAAATTTTCTTATTTCTCCCAACTCTGCCCAACATTTTCACCATGATGCAATTGGATTCAAACAAAACTTCCAACATGAAATTTGTATTCCTCCACAAAATATACAACTTTGAATCACAAATTTTTCCCAAAAGAAGCTTGGATCTCAAGTTATGATTTTTGGAACAAGGGTCCGTGGAACTTTTAACTTAGTGAAATTTTGCCCTAGTTTAGGCAGGACTTTGGCCTATCTTCATGGAAATTTTTCACCTAGTTCCACTTGGAATCTCAAAATTCATTTCAAAGATGGACTGTAAAGCATGTTACAAGCTTTCCAAAATGTCCAAGAACTCTCCAAAATCTTTTTTTGTTAGGGAGAATCGAAGGTTTGAATTTGGCAAAAACTCACTTTGATCCATGGCATGTTTCATGTTGACACAAATTGCAAACTCTATCCAGCCTCACTTGTACTTGCTCACAGGTCTTTAAACCCTTCCACACTCAAAAATTTAATGCAAAATCAATGGTCTAAGGCATTATTCTGATCAATGGAAGATTACACATTGAATTAATCTAAAAATGGCAAAAAGCTAACTATGCCATTTTCATAAAGCACAACTTTATGTCAACTTGCTTCCCTTGAGCCTTGGACCCCTCTCTTTGCAGCAAACAAGTTCCATAAACTTAGGAAAAGCTACAAAAATCTTGTGCATGCTTTAAGATAGCCTGTACAAGCTTGTCTTGTATCACTTCACACTTTTACTTCAAAACCAAGTAAACTTGCAAAAGATCCATATCTTTGAAATCTGATAAGAACAAAGTTTGTAAGCATTTGAAACAAGTTTTGCATATTGCCTTGAGTCAGAAGCACGATCTATCCAACCCTCAAGCCTTCCAAAACACAAAAACACCATCTTCTTGCAAAACAGGGCAGCTTCTGCATTGATTTCCAAATCACAAACCACTCGTGCGTTTTGTCCCAAACCAGTTCCAATACATTCCATATAACCCACCTAAGCTATCCCAACCATTGGCCATTGACTGTAACTCCATTTGCAAGCTTCACCATTTCTGATTTCAACTTGTGCAGGTTGACTTCTACAGGCTTATTCAAGCAAGCTCAAAGCAAACAAAGCATTGGGGAAGGTTAGAGGAAGTTCAGGCAAGCTCACAAACAACTCAGGCCTCATTAAAAACCTCCACATTGCCTTACTCGAGTTCAACTGAAGCTGGTATTGTTCAAACTTCTATCTCTCTATTTAGGAAACATTAGGCTTAGGTTTGTGAATAAAAATTGTAGTACTCATTGCCCTTAAGCTGTACATATGCATAGATTTCATTTAAGTTAAGTATGTTGAGAGAATTTGATTGATGAACTTTCTGAAAAAGTTAGGTTAGAAATTAGGGCCAGAGAAATTCTCTCTGATCTTTGAGAGTTAGATTAAGTTCTTTATATGGTTGGAATCTGGTGATTATGCTCTACAACTTTTATGTTACAAGTTTTTGTTTTTAAGCACTGAAACAGGAGATACGAAGTTGAACTCAGAACACACGTTTTTGTTTGAACGAAGGTTGAAGATGAAGTGGTTGGGCTGGGCCTTCCTATTCCTTGCTTTTGACACCCCCTGACCTACTTCTCACACCCTCTTGGCCCATTGTTTTATATTTTTATATTTTTCTATTTCTTTTTTATTTCTGATTTTATTTTATTTTTTTATAAACATAAAAAATTACCAAAAACATTTTCATAAATTTTCACATTTTATTTTGTATTTTTTTTAAATTATTTTTCTAACATAAAAAATTTCTTAAATAATATACTTTTATTTTTCTAAATAAACTTGTAAATACTACAAAAAATATTATGCTATTATTTTTATTATTTATATACTCAAATAATATTTTTTCTAACATATTTTTATTTTTTAACATTTGTATATATTTTTATTTTATTATATATAAACCAATATTATAATATATACATATTCTTAAACCAAAAAATTAGGGTTTTTACCCTTAACAAAAATAGCCTTTTATTTTCTTATTTTTTTTAATACATTAAGTATTATATTTTTACATACATAAAAATAATACAAAAACATTTTTTTCATATTTATAATATATTTCATATTTATTTAATTGTCCATTTAAATATTTGCCTATTTATTTTTTTGCACAATTAATTCAATTTGGATGTAATAGTTAATCTTAGGGTTTTATTTTCTTGCAAATACTCCCCATTCAAAATTGTATCCCCCTCCCCATATCAATGTTGTAATAGCGTAGATTTATTTTACGCATTTTTATAGCTTTCAAATATGCCATGATAGAGATTAGGGTTTGTATACAATATCCAAAATCAAAACAAATAGTTAGACCTAATACAAGACATAAAATGCATGAAAATGACAACATAATGCACACATGCACCCCTAGGGTTTCATCCACTTGTTGCCTTTAAAATGGCCATGGTATGCATGTTGAGTATCTTGGCAAAACAAAAACAAAACAAAAGATCATAGTCCCTCGATGACGCTATCTTGGTTGCCTCTATAAAAATGATCTAGTCCCTCAAAAATTTGCTAAAGATACTTAGCACAATTGCTATCATGGTCAATACGATGACCCGCGTCTGTCCCATTTAACATACAAATACAAGGTTGTTTACCAAATGCAATGGTAAAACAACATTGTCAAAAGGGTTAAAAATGTGTAGGAAAAACTCTTGAGTAGATAGGGTAGACAACTCTTAGTTACTTGAACAAAACTTGCAAACATCCTTGCTATTTTAAAAAAAAAACACATCACAACACAATTTCAAAGCATTTCCCAAAACAAACTTTCAAACTTTCAAACTTTCAAACATTGAAACATCTTTTCAAAAGACATACACCTTTGTATACATTCAAACAAGAATCATTACAAAGGTTGCCTAGACAAGGCCTCTTTTCAAAACATTTTCAAAAACCACACACAAAGCACCATTTCAAAAAATTGAAAAGCAAAAGCAAGTGATCTAAACAAGTAACTAAGAGCCCATGGATAACCATGGATGAAAAGGGTTCTTACACCTTCCCTTTTCATAATCTACCCCCCGAACCCAAGAAAACATCTCAAAGGTCTTTCCTGTGCTTTTTGACCTTTCCTTTGGATAAAATAAAAAGTCGGTGGCGACTCTTGCTAAACCGAAACATTTGCGAACACAAACACAAAACCTCAAGTCAGTTCTCCCACCGTATCACACCCACACACTAGCTTTGAGGTAAGTCATTCCGACTCTAAGCTTTTCATTTCAAATATCATGTACATAACATTTTTTGCTCTTTTCGTTTCCACCCCTTAACAATCTTCCAGAGCTAACCCCCTTTCATTTTGCTGCTTGTTTACTTAAATTGCTTTAACTATTAAACTATTTACAAGACAAATATTAGCATGGCCTTAGGCCATATTGCCATTTAATGCCTTAAACAAAAGAAACAGGGGAAAGGAAACATGAAACGAAACCTTGGGATTCCTTGCTGACATCCAAGAAAGGAAGAACCTTGGGCTTCGCCACACACTGACTTCTAGGCCAATCAAAAGATAGGACCTCACTGGTGCCAGCCCCCTAATCGAAAGGCACAACCTAATTCTACCAGTGCCCAATCGAAAGGCACAACATGTACTTCTAGGCCCAGTCGAAGGATACCACATGTTGACTTCCCAACCCTAGAATGCCAAAATCGAAGGCCATGACATTACTGGCGCAAACTCCCATTCGAAGGCCATCATGACCTTACTGATGCCAGCCCCCAATAGAAAGAGGCCAACAGAATGCAAGTCGAAGGATGCTTTCATCCAATCAAAAGACACTCATTTTTCTTACTTTTATCTTATTTTTGCCTTCATATTTTTATTCCTTTTGATATGGTTGTAATAGTGTAGGATTTTATCTTTCTGCATTTTATTTTCTTTGTACAAATGCAAGTAATTAGGCGTGTATGGAAAGATAAAAACAATAAATAGACAATGCAAAAATCAAATATAAAATGCATGCAAATCAAACACACTTTGCACACATGCACCCTTAGGGTAATCTCACTTGTTTCCTCGAAAAATATGGGCCTTGATGACCCTTGATCGTAGTCCCTCGATGACCCTCGATGTTGCCTTCGGTAAACGATCTAGTCCCTAAATGACATTGCTAAAACGTCCCATAGGTTTCCTTCTATGACTATACAAGCGTCCCACGCCCGTCCATTCACTTCCAACGATGGGGCTTCTTACCAAAACAATGGTAAGATAGCAAAATCTAAAGGGGGAGGAAAAGAACATCTAAGACCTTTTGAGTAGGTAGATTCTCTCCTAGTTGCTCGCTTGCTCACAACAAAAACATTTCATACACCAACACTCTCACTTTGAAACATTTTCAAAAGACAAACACTTTGTACGTGTTCTTATAGAAACGAGAGCCATTACAAAGAAACCCTTTTCAAAATCACTTTCAAAAAACACACTCCACAAACACCTCTTTGAATTATTCTCAAAACAACACTTTGTACGCGTTCTTATAGAAACGAGAACCATTACAAAGACATTTTCAAAATACTTTCGAAACCCACACCACAAGCACACCTTCAAACAAAAGCAAGTGATTTAGAAAGAAACTAAGAGCTCGTAGATAACTACGGATGAAAAGGGTGCTAATACCTTCCCTTTTCATAATCCACCCCCTGAACTCAGAAAACATCTTTAAAGGTCTTTCCTGTTCTTTTCAGCCTTTCCTTTTGGATAAAAGAAAAGTCGGTGTCGACTCTTGCTATCCGCAATAATTGCGATCAAACGCAAAACACCGAAGTCAGTTCTCCCACCGCGTTACACATATCATCTAGAAACTATCTACTTTTACTCGAAAGGTTGTTCTTTTCCTCTTTTCATTTAGAAAGTGCTATTCTACTATTAGTGAGTAGGTAGCCCTAGTCGTTGGATGTTTGAGGGATATTCGAAGGGAAGTTTATACAGTCACAAAGGAAACTGGGCAAGAAACTTTAGTAATTACCCTAGGGTTTTAAGATCATTTTTATCGAGGCAACATCGAGAAGGTCATCGAGGGACTTATGATCTTTAAACCGGAGGGAAACCACTAAAATCTCTCACGTTTCGAGGGATGTAATTGTTTTTCCAAAGGCAACCAAAGTGGGATACCCTATAGGTGTATATGTGAGAGTGTGTTGTATTCAATTATTTTTGTATTATGTTAGGTTTTCTAGAGTTTGATTTTATGTTCTTGCCATACAATCCTATTAGTCATGCATCTAGACAGTTAATAGTTTACAGTAATTAAAAGTTTGGAAATGTAAATCCTAAACTATTACAAGGCTTCGGGGAGGGGGATTAATTACATGTCCAAAAACTTGGGGGAAATAAAGCAGTAAAGTAAAGTCCTAGTTATAAAATCTATTACATCCCATAAGTAGATACATTAAAATGAAAATGATAACGGAAGCAATAAACGCGCGCGAATTGAAAGCAACGTCTAAATCCTAAGTGAAAGGAAATCTTTTTGTTTGTTTTTGATCATGGAAAGAAATTCAATTTAAAATCCTAACTCTA
The DNA here is from genome assembly GCA_948472305.1 of Vicia faba. Lineage (NCBI taxonomy): Eukaryota > Viridiplantae > Streptophyta > Magnoliopsida > Fabales > Fabaceae > Vicia > Vicia faba. Next base: position 1,171,549,085 of record OX451739.1, read on the forward strand.
TTTAGTCTTAAATTAAAAAAGGGTTAAAATAATTAATCAATTAACTTACAAAATTAATTTATTTGAGAAAATGCTAACATAATATTTTTGTGATTTTTATATGATTTTATAATTAAATAATAGAAAAAAGCTTGGAATTAATAAACTAAAATAAATTAAAAAAACAAATAAATGGGTCAGGATGACTAGTAAACAGGGGGTGTAATTTATGGAACGCAGGCCCAGATCGAAAAGAGGCACATGCTGCCTTTGAATCCAATGAGGGAGGTTGTCGAAAATGGACGGCGGACTGCACGTCAAAGGCACTGGATCTGGATTGGCTAGCATCTGGCAGCAAGGGAATGATGGTGTATGGTGTACTCCATCGATATGGGAACACTAGATCAAAAAAAGGTGAGATCTGGTTGGAACTACTTAAGGACTGCGAATGTCTCCTGGAATCTTCAAGAGAAGGATAAGATGCTTGGTCTGGATGGAAAAGGCCTTCAAAGGTTCTTTCGAGTTTGACAATTTTCTTAAATCTTTTACAATTTTGTAGAGCTTTGATAGACCCTTTGTTTTTTTTCCCTTCTGATTTGGTCTTGTATTTATATAGGGGTGTAGTGATGAACAAATATGGCATGAATCAGCCATTAACTATGGCTTTGAAAGCAAAATCATCAGATTTGAAAAGTTTCCAATTTGAGATATTTCATGCCATTTTGAACTTTGAGTGAACCTGGACATGTTATGGTTGGTATTTTGCACAAATTTGGGCTTCGAGCTAATCAGTCCAAGCCCAACAAGCCTCATCCCATTAGGTTTCGTTTCGACTTGTATCTCCATTTCACATCAATTGATTCTTTTGACAAACTCCCAAGCTTTGCTCTTTTCAATGGCTCTGAGTTCCAATTCAAATTTCTCAAGGCTTCATCATCATGGCTTCTTTGACTTAGTCACCATCTGCATCGATTGTGTAATCTGGAAACCCCTCATATCCAATCAGCCTAGTTGAACTTAGTTCTTATTCTTTTGACCTCCTTTCCTTCAATTCGACCAATCGAAGTATCACCTCTTCATCTTGACTTGTCAGAGCTTCATTATGTTCTTTTCGATCTCCTTTACTTCAATTCAACCAATCGAAGTATCACCTCTTCCTTGACTTGTCGAAGCTTCGTTATGTTCTTTTTTATCTCTTTTCCTTCAATTCGACCAATCGAAGTATCACCTCTTCCTCACCATGCCTAAACATATTGATCCAAAAACTCTAAGATGACTTATATTTGGCTTAGACCTTGTCCTAGCCTCATATGGTGCCTTTTTCGACCATCTTCTTCGTTGGGCATCAAATTAGACTAAATACTACTGTCGAAGCTGCTTCAGCCCAAAATCTCTCAGACATATTCTTAGCTTTCCACATACACCTCATCATGTTTCGTACACATCTTTTCTTTCTTTCAGCTAAGCCATTATGCTGAGGCGTATAGGGTGCCATGGAAATTTCTTGAAGCTTTTACAAACCAAACATCTTGGTGAAAAGTGAAAACCCTAGTTGGAGGTTTATTGCTTAGGAGGAGAATTTGTCTGATCGATTCTTTGGTCAACCTTGAGAAATTGAAGACCTCAATGAACACGTCTTGAGTAAAAATGGGAGGGAAAATTTTGGGGTACAACACCAGAAAAGGCATAGTAAAAATGACTTCCATTAGTCTGTGGGAGCAATATTGATATATAATCCGACACCTGTTCAACAACCATAATAGGGAAAACGACAAAGGTCAGACGCTCCATTAAGACAATTCACCAAGATCGGTATGCCTTTATCTCAGGCATTATAACATTTATTAAAGGTGGAACTCATTTCACCGCGGGATCCTCCTCGGAATCCCAACACATCCTCTCCAAAGTATAATACAAACATGAGGTGTGCTTATCATTCGAACAGTCCTGGGCACGACACTAATAATTTTTGGGCCCTGAAGAGCAAGATTCAGGATATGATCGATAATAAGGAAATTGAGTTCGATCCTCCGGAGACTCTGAATGTGATTACTGCGCCTATGCTCCAGCATGACAAGGGCATAAGTGCTATTGAAGATGTTCTATATGTTACCTCTTTAATTGATGTGGTTACTCCCCTCTCGATAATAAAAAAGAATTTGCTACAAGCCAGTTTATTTTCGGGTTGTGTTGAAGAAGGTTATTGTTGTGCAGTCCAACCCAATGGTTACGGTTTACTGAAGGAAGGCGTTCAGCGCCTGATGGATGAACATGTAATCTTGATTGAAAAAGTTCCGTATGTAGAGAATTCGTGCCAAGATTTGCATGTTTTATCTGATACTCCTTTCAGGATCACTTCCAAGGGTCTTGTAAGGATTACCGCCAATCCAAAAGCCATTCCTTTGATTATCACCACACCTGGGCCCATCCCATATTCCTCAGAAAAGGCTATTTCATAGAATTATGGGTCTGGCGTCTATTACCACGGAATCAAACAAGAGTTATCTGATGAAGAGGCTGATCCCAGCATTGACAATATTGCGGGGACCAACAAAATTACTAGAAGCAGATGAGTTTTCTCCCCGGAAATTTCTGCACCTGTTCAAGTCACAGTTACTAAGTCAACTACTAAGGCTCGAGGTAAAGAGCCAATGGTAGAGCCTGCTCAGATAGAGGAGCCCAAAGAAACCACAGTAAAGGACACCTCTGGACAAGAGTTGGAAGAAGTTTTGAAGATCATCCGCATGAGAGACTATGAAATTATTGAACAACTGAGGCATACCCCATCCAAAATCTCCATGTTATCTTTGCTGCTGTGTTCTGAAGCCCATGCGCAGGATTTAGTAAAATTCTTGAAGACTGCTCATGTACCAAAAGAAATTTGGATGATTAATTTGGAAGTTACATGACGAGTTTAAAAACTGATAATGGATTAGGCTTCTCCGATGCTAACCTGACTCCAGAGGGGAGAAATCATAATAGGGCCCTGTATGTATCCATTGAATGCAGGGGCACTACGTTGGCTCATGTGTTAATTGATACTGGCTCCTCTCTGAATGTTCTTCCGAAAGGCGCTCTTGACAGACTTGACTGTGAAGGGGTCGTGCTAAAGCCCAGTAACATCATAATTCGAGCCTTTGACGGGTCCATAAGAATGGTGCATGGAGAAGTGGGCCTCCTAATCTAAGTGTGTTCACAGATATTTGAGTCTACCTTCTATGTAATGGACATCTGGATGACCTATTCTTGCCTATTGGGACGCCCCTGGATCCATGGGGAAGGTGTTGTTACCTCCACCTTGCACCAGAAATTAAAATATCCAATAAAAGGAAAGGTTGCTATTGTCTGCAGAGAAGAGGAGTACATGGTCATCCACCTGAATTCATTCTGGTACATGGAGATGGACGGATAATTTATCGAGACTCCTTGTCATACCTTTGAAGTGATTTCCCCGACTGTTAAAGATATTTCTGCGATTCCAAAGATCACCAAGACTCCACATAAGATGGCTTCCTTAAAGATACCAAGGCTACTATAGAATAAGTGGTTGAACTATTTGGGGCTAACTTCCTAATATCCCTTACAAATCTGACAAGTTTGGTTTGGGCTTTACTGCAGAAGGTCAAAGGGCTATTCGTCACACTCGTGTTGGGAGACCTCCATTTTGTATCAACAACAACAAGGTCAATACTATAGAGGATGCTGGCAATGATTATGATTTCGACAGCTGGATATTCCCTACCATTGGTGATGGACTTGACAATTGGAAAGCAAAAGACATTTTCCCTATCTCCTTTAGTCAGGAGTAATAGCTACATTCTTGTCTTATTTCTTTTTAAAAGATTTTGGTTATGTAATAAACAATGACTTTAAACCTTATGTCTTACCCGGGGCATAATGGTTCATTTATTAAGGGTTGATAATTCATAAACATTGTTCATTCAATAAAAACTTTGGATGTTTTGCTTGAAAATTTTGTGATCTCTGTCTTTATTTTATCTTATTGCATTTTCAAATAGCTATGTGTTCTTACACACACCCACACACTACATTGCAGATCCTCATCCACTCTGAATCTCATTGATAACTGAAATTCTGGCTGCAGATACTCAATGTCACGTTCAATGTTATGACACCGTATCTGACTTTCTATAAGGCAGTAAATACAAAAACAGTAAAGAACACAGTTAATTGTTTACCCAGTTCAGTGTGCAACAACACCTACTCTGGGGGCTACCAAGCCAGGGAGGAAATCCACTATAAGAGATATTAATTCAGGAATAAACCAACCAGTTTATCTCCTTCACTTAAGACCCACCCAATGCAACTTCAATCTAAGTACAACTTAAACCTGAGTTCCTACTCACTCCCCATCAATCACAGCAATGATACATAAAACAATTTGACTAATGAATTGATGAAGACACTATTCAAAACATACACTTGATTATGCTTCACAGATTTTTAATCAAGCAACACAAACACTCTTGCTTCACAGCTTTGAGTGATACACAAACCTAACTTGACTTTGCTTCACAGCTTTAGTCAAGAGACATACAAACACTCTTGCTTCAAAGCTTTGAGTGATACACAACCCTTACAATTAAAACCTATTCCAAGTCACTTATCACAATGATAATTGCTTGGATTACAATAGTTAAAACTATACAGCTTCTAAATGATCTTCTGTCAAAAAGGGATAATTCCAAAACAACAGCTCTGTTGAATATATAGCAGCTGCATCTTCAGTTAGGGTTTCCACAAAAAGCTAGGGTTAATTCCGTTTGACTTTAAGACTAGGTCACAGGACTTTATCAACCAGGTTAGGGTTGAGCTAGGTTAACCCCAAGTCCACGAGATTTTCTGTTCTGGAAAGACTGAGTCATAATCCTGAAAAAACTCAGAATTACCCAAACTGCATAACTGTTAGTTCAGAACAGGATGTCTTAACATTTGTTATGACATCTGAAAACCTGTGTATTGATTTAGGTAAATGTGATCTTTTTGCAAAATGCTCAGATACACACTTATAAACAGCAGCACCTGTATGACAATATTTTTCTGCAAAGGTACCTAATGAATCAGTACATACTAAACTAGAATGTTATGACATCAGTCATGACATTCACACACACACTTGGTTTTACCAAAAATGCAAGCCAATAACTAAACAACTACAAACTCCCCCTTTGGCAGATTTTTGGCTAAAGACCCTAAGCAATCAGAGATAGATAGCAGCAGAAAGAAATGACTGCAGAAAAATAGAATGTCTAATTAAGTACCAAAATATATCTCCCCCTCTTTAGCCACAAATGGGCCAAAGATACATTTTCTTAAAATTTATACAGTCATCCAGAAAAAGTAACATAACAAGACAAAAACTGAACACACTTTGCAAATTCCACCAGGGACCAGCATCAACTCCACCAATCAGCAACTCCACCAACCTTTAAGCACTGCCATCAGACTCAGAGGAGCTAATTTCTTCAGTATTGAGATGATCTTCAGCTTCTACACCCTCTTCCTTTCTATTTCCTTCAGCTTCCTCCTTTTCTAACCTGGCAATTAGGTTTTCTAGGGTCTTTTTCCTAGCTTCCAGCTCTTTGCAGGTCTCTTTCAAAACAACTATAACATCAGATGTTTTGGACTGAGTCTTCACAGAAGATGTCTCAGCTGATGTTATGACAATATCAGGAGCATGAGATCCCTGAAATAGCTTGTAGTGTAACCCAAGAGCAGGAGCTCTTTTGCAAGCAGTATCTCTTGCCACCAGGATATCAGGGTATTGTGCAAGGATAATTCCACAAAGGAGGGAGGGAAAGGCAATTGGGCCTTTGACAGCATAACTACCAGCATGTTTTAAAGTTTGTTCAAAAATATACCTGCCATAGTCAAAAGCAGTCTTGGTTCCCACAGCATAAATAAATCTCCCCAATCCTGTGGAGATAGTTGATTTATGGTTTGTAGGGACCCAGTTGGCTGCACCAATCTTGTGCAGGATGGCAAATTTCATGCTAAGTTTGCTGGCATTCAACTTGCCTTTCAAGGGCCAGCACTTCACTTGTCTTGTTGTGATGGTTTGACAAACTTCATTGTCAGTGACTTCCAGTTCAGGCCAATCCTCATTTGATCTTCCAAGAAATTTGTTAATTTCTGATGGAGAGAAATTAACCCTTCTTCCTCTAACATAAACACTTTCAAAGTCAGCTGACCTTCCATCAGCACATTCATTAGACAAGTTAACTATGAACTCCTTGACCAGATTTTCATAACGGTAAATTTTATCACTGTCTTCATCAGTCCAGCATTCTTAATCAGGTCCATGATGTCCTTGCATTCCATGGCATCATTGTTTAGCTCTCTTTCTAAAGATATTCTCTTCAAGCAAACATACTTCCATCTGTTTGCATTGTCAGGATGGTGAAAAGAGATGTTGTATGTTGGGACTTCAGGAACTCTAGTAATTTTGCTGGAAGGCAGTTTCCTTCTGATAGGAATTTCTTCAGCATCAATCTCAAACTCTGATTCCTCATCAGAATCAGAAGATTCAGGTTCTTTTCTCTTCTTAGTAATTGGTTGTCTACCAGTATACACCTGGGCTTTCACCTTCCCTTTGGACTGACCTGTTTTCACAGATTCTACCCCAGCCTTGCCTTCAGCCTTGGATTTCTTAACAACAGGTTTTTCTTTGGACATACATTTTGCATCATTCTGATTACCCTTTCTTTTCATCATTCTCCTAGCTATGCTAGGGTTTACATTGGCAATCAGATCATTGTCTGAGTATTCCTCATCCACATCAATGATAGATGGATCAGCAGTCTTTTCTGAAGGGTTCTGAATGTTGTCATTTTGTGTCACAACATTCTCAGAGACATCTACATTCTCAGAGACATCCACATTTGGGCTTGCTGATTGATTTAATGGGACAGAAATCCCCGGTACAGATTGGTTTCCGCTTAGTATACTTGTCACAAGCCTAGCAATTGCTTGATGAACTTGAACTGATCCTTCCCTATTTGGAACAGAGGAAGAAGGATGAGAAGGATTACCAGAAGCAGTAGCTTGAGCTCTTCCTGCATGCCTAGTTCTCATCTTTTTGACTTTGGAGGGGTCAGTTGCCATTTCTCTGAGAGGGGTGATCTCCAGGACCTCAGAATCTATGCATGTGGTGATTGCTCGAGAATCTTGGTCAGATGATGAAGATGAAGTGGTCTCCTTGGTTGAAGATGATGTTTGAGACATTTTGATTGACTTAGAGCACCAGTAGCAATTTGAGAGAAAACTTTGATTGAGAGAAAGGAATAGGTTGCAAAGACGAGAGAGGTAGGAGGCAAATGAGAGTCTATTCAACTTCTTAATAATTTTGACTGAGTTGGAAAGACATATGATTAACCTACTAAAAATAGACTCAACACAAATAACTCCTCTTGTTTTGAGCAAAATTAATTGCTATAATCTTTCACGTTGGCAAATACCCATCTTGCCCCTCAAGTTTTCAAGTTGATTTCCAACAAGAGCCTTGGTAGAAGAATCAGCTAGCTGAAGCTTGATGACACCATGTTCCAGTTTAATTGTTTTCTTCTCTACAAGGTCAATGTGCTTGATCCTGCTATGCTGAATAGGGTTCTTGGAAATATTGATTGTATTCAGATTGTCACAATACAATGTCACAACATCTTGTGAGACATTATACTCAGTGAGCATCTGTTTTGTCCAGATATTTTGAGAACAGCTACTACCAGCTGCAACTATTTCAGCACAGAGTTGGGAAGGCATTCTTTTGACATGAATCATAGCTCTGGCAGATTCCTGTATGTTCCTATTTTCTTTTTGCCAACTCCATTTTGATGATGAGTTATAGGAGAGAAGACTTCATGACTCATTTTTTTTGGAAAACAGAATTTATTAAACTTGTTGTTTCCAAATTCTTTGTCATGATTACTTCTGGTTCTGACAACACATCCTTCTTCAAGTTTATTCACCACATCATAGACATGTCTCTTTTTACCAAGCCTTTCAATTTGAAGTTCACCACAAACCCTCCTTTTATCAATTTGCAGTCTTGGAATCCTTCTGACTGCTTCCATAGAGATAGTTCTTTTCATTCTTCTTAGATGAAGATGGCCAAGCTTATGGTGCCACAGTTTCATTTCTTTTTCTTCTTTGGTAATGGAACGCATAGTGGAGTTATTAGTGTTCTCAGGCTGCCACAAGTAACAGTTATCTTTAGATCTGATTCCTTTCATTACCACTTCTAGTTTTTCATTAATTACTAGACATTCAGATTTTGAGAAGATGACCTTGAATCCTAGATCACACAATTGACTGATACTTATGAGATTAGCAGTCAGGCCTTTTACCAATAGAACTTCATTTAGATTTGGAACTTCAGGGCAGTCCAAATTACCAACTCCTTTGATTTCACCTTTAGCACCATCTCCAAAGGTCACATAACTAGTGGTGTGAGGTTTAACATGATTGAGAATGTTCTTTATTCCAGTCATGTGCTTAGAGCACCCACTGTCAAAGTACCAGCCTTCCCTTGCAGAGACTCTCAGGGAAGTGTGGGCTATCAGGGCAGTAGCCTTTTTCTTCCATTGAGGAGTATGTGGTACCCTTTTTGACTTAGGTTTAACACCTGAGTTTTGATTAGGGTATCCATGCAATTTGAAGCAGAAAGGCTTTATGTGGCCATACCTCCCACAATGATGACATCTCCATCTTTGGTACTTTTTCTTCATATATCTCTATTTCTGATGTTGAGAGTTGTGTTGAGACATCTGCTTTGACATTTGTTTAACAGGCCTGATCTTCTTGTCTGCACCAGATTTCTTAGCTTCCACAAATCCTAGTCCAGATTTGTTTCCCACATTTTGTCCAACTTGAAGAATCTCTTCCAATTTGTCTGTTCCATTAGTCAGCATCTTGACAGATTTGGTCATTTGGTTCAGTTGTGAGTTCAGCAATTGAACTTCCCCTTCTAGATGACTTATAGTTTCAAGGTCTGCCCTTTTTTCAGCCTCCAGCTTTGTGATGAGTTTTGATTGTTTCTCATTCTGTACACAGACTTCATCACTTCTGATACACAATTTCTTGTAGGTATCAGCCAGTTCTTCAAATGTCACTTCTTCATCACTAGTGTCACTTTCAGAGGTACAAACACCAGTTAAAGCAGTAACTAGTTTGGCAGATTCTTCTTCAGAATTACTTTCTGAATCACAGTTAGACCAAGTAACAGTTATTCCTTTCTTTTGTTTCTTAAGAAAGGTAGGACATTCAGCTCGAATATGCCCATATCCTTCACAACCATGGCATTGAATTCCTCTGCCTTGATTTCCCTTCTCTTCTGACCTTGGTCTTCTGCTGGAACTGTCAATGTCAGAGGGAATGTTATGAACATTAGACCTTGACTTTGGATCTATTCTTTTGATGAGTTTGTTGAACTGTCTTCCAAGCATGGCTATAGCTTCTGAAATATTTTCTTCTTCATCCTCCTTGTTTTCAACATCAGTGTTGGATACAAGTGCTATGCTCTTGTTCTTCTTGTCACCATTTTCAGTGATCCCCATCTCAAAAGTCTGAAGAGACCCAATAAGTTCATCCACTTTCAACTTGCTGATGTCCTGGGCTTCCTCTATGGCAGTTACCTTCATAGCAAATCTTTTAGGCAAGGATCTGAGAATCTTTCTCACCAATTTTTCTTCTGACATCTTTTCTCCCAGTGCTCCTGAGGTGTTGGCAATCTCCAAGATGTTCATGTGAAACTCATGAATGGTTTCATCTTCCATCATTTTTAGATTCTCAAACTTGGTAGTCAACATCTGAAGTCTTGACATTTTTACTTTGGAAGTGCCCTCATGGGTAGTTTTGGGAGTGTCCCAAACTTCCTTGGCCAGTTCATATTGATGTACTAGTCTGAATATGTTTCTATCAATTCCATTGAACAAGGAATTTAAAGCTTTGGAATTTCCCAGGGCTAACTCATCTTCTTCTTTACTCCAATCTTCCTCAGGCTTCAGACTGATTGTCCCGTCTTTCTCAGTTATGGTGGGATGGATCCATCCTTTGTCAGCAGCTCTCCAAGCCTTTTTGTCCAGAGATTTTAAGAAGGCAATCATACGAGGTTTCCAGTAGTCATAATTTGTTCCATCCAGAATGGGTGGTCTATTTCCAAAAACTCCTTCTTTGTCCATAGTGCCAGAAAGTGATATCCCTAGATCTCACCCAATAATACAGGCAGGGTGCCTGATCTGATGCCAATTGAAATTCTGGCTGCAGATACTCAATGTCACGTTCAATGTTATGACACCGTATCTGACTTTCTATAAGACAGTAAATACAAAAACAGTAAAGAACACAGTCAATTGTTTACCCAGTTCAGTGTGCAACAACACCTACTCTGGGGGCTACCAAGCCAGGGAGGAAATCCACTATAAGAGATATTAATTCAGAAATAAACCAACCAGTTTATCTCCTTCACTTAAGACCTACCCAATGCAACTTCAATCTAAGTACAACTTAAACCTGAGTTCCTACTCACTCCCCCTCAATCACAGCAGTGATACATAAAACAATTTGACTAATGAATTGATGAAGACACTCTTCAAAACATACACTTGATTATGCTTCATAGCTTTTTAATCAAGCAACACAAACACTCTTGCTTCACAGCTTTGAGTGATACACAAACCTAACTTGACTTTGCTTCACAGCTTTAGTCAAGAGACATACAAACACTCTTGCTTCAAAGCTTTGAGTGATATACAACCCTTACAATTAAAACCTATTCCAAGTCACTTATCACAATGATAATTGCTTGGATTACAATAGTTAAAACTATACAGCTTCTAAATAATCTTCTGTCAAAAAGGGATAATTCCAAAACAGCAGCTCTGTTGAATATATAGCAGCTGCATCTTCAGTTAGGGTTTCCACAAAAAGCTAGGGTTAATTCCGTTTGACCTTAAGACTAGGTCACAGGACTTTATCAACCAGGTTAGGGTTGAGCTAGGTTAACCCCAAGTCCACGAGATTTTCTGTTCTGGAAAGACTGAGTCATAATCCTGAAAAAACTCAGAATTACCCAAACTGCATAATTGTTAGTTCAGAACAGGATGTCTTAACATTTGTTATGACATCTGAAAACCTGTCTACTGATTTAGGTAAATGTGATCTTTTTGCAAAATGCTCAGATACACACTTATAAACAGCAGCACCTGTATGACAATATTTTTCTGCAAAGGTACCTAATGAATCAGTACATACTAAACTAGAATGTCATGACATCAGTCATGACATTCACACACACACTTGGTTTTACCAAAAATGCAAGCCAATAACTAAACAACTACAATAACGATTCTGCTATTGTCACTTATGACTTTGAAAATCCGATCTACCAAGCCGAGGAAGAAGGTGAAGAAGATTGTGAAATACCTGGAGAATTTGCTAGACTCTTAATACAAGAAGAAAAGGCTACCTAACCACATGAAAAGTCGGTCGAAGTTGTTAAATTTGGTACAAAGACAAACAAGAAAGAGGTCAAGATAGGTGCCAATTTAGAGAGCAATGTCAAGAACAGATTAATCCAGATGTTGCATGAATATGTTGAGATATTTTCTTGGTCCTACAAAGACATGCCAGGGCTCGATACTAATATTTTGGTTCACCGTTTGCCAATGAAAGAGGGTTGTTCACCGATTAAGCAGAAGGTGTAAGTACGAAGTGCGCCTAAGGGGGGGGGTGTGAATTAGGTACTTTAAAAAATTCTGGTTTTAGTGATGATGGATATTATTTTTATGGATTATGGTGAGTTTATGAAAGAGTAAAGTTAAGAAAAATAAAGAGACACAAGCGATATATCCTGGTTCTCCTCACAGTCTGAGAGTACTCCAGTCCCCTTTCAACATGAAAGAGATTTCCTTATTGTGGCAAACGTAAAAAAGAACTACCCAAAACCAAGAACAATCCTCTTGGACAAAGAACAATCCTCTTGGATTTTCACTATGTCAACAATGAGAACAATCCTCTCAAAATGACTTCACTTGTATCCAACAATCCTGGAAAGACAAGATTTTATAAAACCACTTAAACTTATTTCCAACAATCCTGAAAAATAAGTAAGTATTTATCAATATTTGATTTGAGTGAGTTTGAGTAGTAATGATCACTTTAAGTGATTTAATCAATGAATTGATCTTCTCATCCAATTATAATAGTATACAATGACTCAAGATATATAATTCTCAAAGTTTTTTGGTTAATAATATGTGAAAGTGTGCAGAAAACTTGTGTATGAAAATGTATAGCAGCTTGAGTTTGATTTTTGAAAATTCAGAAAATATAATTGGAAGAGGTGTTGAAAATGATTTTGAAAATGAGTATTTATATGTTCATAACACCTTTTTGAAACAACATAAAGTTCTGTAAATGAATCACGAACAATTGCCAAGATTGAGTGAAAGGTTTCCATGAAATGGTGTTATGAACAGGCCTGTGCAAAGCTGCTGTTTTTCAAAATTGTGCAGCATGCAATCGATTGCACCCTTTGTGTAAATCGATTGCACGGGGCTTCAACAGCTAGAATTTCAAATATTTTGAGTGTGCAATCGATTGCACAAGAGTGTAAATCGATTCCATGTGAAGTAAGTAGCAAAAATTGATTGAGTTCAATCGATTGCATAAACATGCAAATTGATTTCACTGAGAAACAATAGCAAAAGATTTGAAAAATTGAAGCATGCAATCGATTGCACTAATATGCAAATTTATTGCACTCAAGTTAACAATGATTTTTAGCTTAGAAAAACTTGAGTAAAGGTTTGGACAATATAAAATATTTCTTTTCACCATTGAGCATCTATGTCTTAAGTTCAAAGTAAGTATTATCATTATACCTTGAAATTTGCTAAGTGCTTGAACTGAAGACTTTATCCATAGATGCTTTTGGCTTGATCAATAATCTTTGCCTTCTTTGTCCCTCATGGTTTATCTTCATCAAAACAAAAGTGCATTTGAGAAGCTTGATTTTACAGAAGGTTCGTCGCATGCATCCTAAAATGTCGGAAAAGATCAAAGTCGAGGTTATGAAGAAATTCAACGCAGGTTTCTTCGCAGTAACATCATATCCTCAATGGGTTGCTAACGTTGTTCTGGTGCCAAAGAAATACGACAAGGTACGTATATGCATAGACTATAGGGATCTGAACATGGCAAGCCCCAACCCACTGCCATATATTGATGTTCTGGTCGATAATACCGCTCATCACAAGGTACTCTCTTTCATGGATGGTTTCTCAAGTTATAATCAGATAAAGATGGCACCTAAAAACATGGAGAAAACTACCTTCATCACACTGCGGGGCACTTTCTGCTACAAGGTCATGCCTTTTGGGTTGAAGAACGCCGAGGAAACTTACCAGCGTGCCATGCTAGCTTTATTTCATGACATGATTCACCACGAGATAGAAGTCTACACCGACAACATGATATCAAGGTCACAAACTGAGGTTAATCCGAGCAAGTGCACTTTTTGGGTTAGATCCGGTAAACTCCTGGGCTTCGTCGTCAGCAGTAAAGGTATTGAAGTTGATCCTGCAAAAGTTAAAGCTATTCAAAAAATTCTGACTCCCCATACTGAGAAAGAAGTTAGAGGTTTCTTAGATGATTGAATTACATCGCCCGTTTCATTTCTCATTTGACTGCTACTTATGAGCCAATCTTCAAGCTGTTGAAGAAAGATCAAGTAGTAAAGTGGAACAATGACTGTAAAATAGCCTTTGATAAAATTAAGGGGTACCTACAAGAACCTACGATTTTGATGCCACCAGTTGAAGGAAGACCTTTAATCATGTACCTAACAGTGCTAGAGAACTCAATGGGGTGTGTACCAGGGAAGCATGATGAGTCTGGTTGAAAAGATGATGCAATATACTACCTTAGCAAAAAGTTTATCGACTGTGAAAGAAGATATTCACTGCTCAAGAAAACTTACTGCACTTTGGCATGGGCTGCTCGCCAACTAAGACAGTATATGTTGACCCATACTACCTTCTTGATCTCTAAAATGGATCCCATCAAGTACATATTTGAGAAGCCAACTCTCTCTGAAAGAATAGCCCGATGGCAAATGGTCTTAACAGAATATGACATTCAGTACACCATTAAAAAAGAAATCAAAGGAAGTGCATTGGCAGATCATTTGGCACATCAAGCTGTAGACACTATCAGTCTATGAATTTCGAATTCTCGGACGAGAATATTATGTTAGTGACTGATTGTGAAGAACTTGGACCGTATGAAGGACCTGAGCCAGGATCCTAATGGACTATGTTCTTTGATGAAGCTTCTAACGCACTTGGCAATGGAATTGGTGCCGTAATTATCTCTCCTCAGGGTTATCATACACCCTTCACTGCCAGACTTTGCATTGACTGCACCAATAACATGGCTGAATATGAAGCGTGCATCATGGGAATTAAAGCTACTAATGACCTGAGAATCAAGTTCTTAAGAGTATATGGAGACTCATCCCTGGTGATCAGTCAGGTCAAGGGAGAATGGGATACGAAGCATCTGAATCTTATCCCTTACCAAGAACATGTGCTAACCTTTATTCCAAATTTCAAAGAGATTACTTTTGAGCATATCCCAAGAGAAGAGAATCAATTGGCAGACATATTGGCGACCATTTCATCCATGTTAAAGGTAATATTGGACAATGAGGCCCCCATAATTACCATTAAAAGATTCAATGAACCAGCACACGACTATGAAATTGAAACTGATGGAGCAGAGGAGAAAACTTGGTTTCATGAAGTGAAAAGGCACCTTGAAGCTCAAGAATACCCAGAAAGAGCATCGATCAATGACAAGAAATTCCTATGGAGGTTCTCGGCTAAGTTCTTCTTGAGCAATGGAATTTTGTACAAGCACAATCATGACTCGACTCTGATTCGTTGTATGGACGAGAAGGAAACAAAAGAAATTATGGAAGATATGCACAAGGGTATCTTTGGTACTCACTCCGGTGGGCATACTATGGCTAAAAGGATTTTGATATCTGGTTACTGTTGGTCGACTATGGAAACCGACTGTCACCACCACTCAAGAACTTGTCATAAGTGCCAGATCTATGCTAATAAAGTTCATGTGCCTCTGGTCCCTTTGAATGTCATGACTTCTCCTTGGCCATTCGTAATGTGGGGCATTGATATGATCGTAGAAATCAAGCCTACTACTTCTAACGAACATCACTTCATTCTCATCGCCATTGATTACTTTACAAAGTGGGTTGAAGCAGCCTCGTTCGCCTCTGTTACTAAGAATATGGTTGCCTGGATCATAAAGCCTAACCTTGTCTTTTGGTATGGCATCCTCGAGAGAATCATTACGGACAATGGTACCAACCTCAATAACACTATGATCACCGAACTCTGCATGCAGTTCAAGATCAAGCACCACAACTCTTCTTCGTATCAACCAAAGATGAATGGCGCAGTGGAAGCTGCCAATAAGAACATAAAGAAGATTGTGAAAAAGATGGTTGTGACCTATAAAGACTGACACGAGATGTTACCATTTTCTCTTCATGGCTATCGCACTTCTGTATGAACATCAATTGGGGAAACCCTATTCTCCCTGGTCAATGGTATGGAAGTTATCCTACCTGTCAAAGTTCAGATTCCTTCTCTGAGAATCATGAAAGATGAAGATTTAGACGAGGACGAGTGGAAATAGACCATGCTAGACCAGTTGAACCTGATTAATGAGAAGAGGCTTGCAGCTGACTGTCAAGGCCAGATGTATCAGAAGCGTATGATCAAGTCATTCAACAAGAAAATCAAGCATCAAGTATATCAGGTTGGTGACTTGGTAATAAAGCACATCATTCTACCGCAAGGTGATCCCAGGGGAAAATGGAATCCCACCTATGAAGGGCCATTTGTAGTCAAGAATATATTCTCGGGCGGTGCCATGATACTAACCACTATGGACGGTGAAGATTTCCCGCACCTTGTGAACGTGGATATAGTCAAAAGATAATACGCATGAAAATGACCCGCTAGGTTGACTGACCTAGGAAAAAATAAGGGCTTCCCGGTGAACCAAAAGGGTTCAGGCAAAAATTAGGGATATATATAAAAGATTGTACACCAGGAAAGTCGAAAACCTGAAAAGGCGGCTTGGGCAAAAAAGGGTACCCGGTGGACTGAAAACCCGAAAGGGTGGTCCAGGAAAAAGTTAGGGATTAAAACGTACGACTGTGTCCCCATTGGATCACTTACATTAATATTTATTATCAAAGTCAAAGTTCAAATGATACATATCAGTTCAATCAACTTCTTCTGACAGCGAGGGATGAGATGTTTGAAGACATGGGGGCAATAACAGAGTTGGAACCCGATGTGATTATTCCCACATAGATATTATTTTGTTTACACTTTGTACTCTTTTCATTTCACGATGATTTCCCCTTATTGGGATCCTTGTCTTTGTACAAAATCGCCTGCTTATGGATAAAACTATCAATAGAAATACAAGTTTCAAAAATCCAAACTTTTTACTTTTTCTGTTTTGTTTGCAAAAAAAACGTCCAATGACTAAAACTGAATGAGCATATGCATACGAATACAATTAACCATTAAATAAATATATGCATAAAAACAGGAATAAGCGTTTATTCAAGACTCTAGGAGTTGTGATAATGTTCAAGCTGTTCACAAATCCCCACAGAGTCACTTCTGTGGGATCATCCCTACAGAGTAGTCTAATCAAACTCACCAGTAAATTCCCCCACCAGATAAAGAAATATGATATTTTTCACGACAATATCACCCACCTACAAAGTCCCAATCATTACGGTTCATGGAAATTCACTCCTCCAGTTGAGTTTATTCCTCCAAAACTGTAAAACCCCTGCAGATTTCTTCTCTCCAGCAAAACTCATTTCTTCAGTAAGGTTGTCTCCTCAGCAGAATATTTCTCTATCAACAGGGTTTATTTCCCCAATAGGGTTTATTTCCCCAACAAGGTTTACTTCCTTAGAGGAGTTCAATCTCCCCAACTTGAGTCCGCTTCTACCATAAATTACCAGCAAGATTCCCATCTCTAGTAAAGGATAACCCAAGTTGCTATCCCCAGAGAGTTACTACTGAATCTGAAGCTGGATCAGATATCATTCAACCTTATTCTCTCCAGATGAGTCGGTATCCATATCAAAAATCTCAGTCAGACAACACCTCGAAAGGATATCCATCTCTTTTATCCCCAGTCAGGGTTTATAAGAACCAAAAACCCCAGTAGAGTGTGAACGACCAATGTTCTCAGACTCTTCTCCCCAAACATGAATCAACATTATCCAGCGGATTTTTCCTCAAACAACAATCATGAATACCCATCAAGATAGAAGATACACATACTTTTCATCCCCAACAACAATCAGGGATTTATTTTCCCGGAAAAAGATGCTGCTCGAGTTTACAAATACACTTCAACAAAATTTCACATTCATACATCATTCGCAAACATCATAGCATGTGCATGCGAAATGCATATAACACAGTCTCATTTATTTTGAGAACATCATTACGCAATGCATTTCATACATCATGATGTTGCATACAACTAACTCTTTACCTTTTCAGGAAAGATCAATCAACAGACAAACATCATCAACCACTTATATGACCAAACAATCTTCTCAAAAGCTACATCTGACAAATGGCTACTTAAGTAGTTTCCTCAGAGGGTCATTCTCAAAGAGACATTTTCTGGCTCTGATTATATTAAACATATATTTATTGTGATACTTATTCCAGTCAAAGACGATCGTATATATCTTCTGGATCAGATTAAATCGAGTAGATATTTATTCTGATACTTCTTCCAGTTGAAGTCAAGCATAAACATCTTCTAGCTCAGATTAAATCAAGCATAGATTTATTCTGATACTTCTTCCGATAGACATTTTCTGGCTCAGATTAAATCGAGCGTATATTTATTCTGATACTTCTTCCAATTAAAGACAGGAGCAGACATATTCTGGCTCAAATTAAATCAAGCATGGATTTATTATGATACTTCTTCCAGTAGACATTTTCTGGCTCAGATTAAATCGAGCATAGATTTATTTTGACACTTCTTCCAGTTGAAGTCAAGCATAAACATATTCTGGCTCAGATTAAATCAAGCATAGATTTATTTTGATACGTCTTCCAGTAGACATTTTCTGGTTCAGATTAAATCGAGCATAGATTTATTCTAATACTTCTTCCAATTAAAGACATGCACAGACATCTTCTGGCTCAGATTAAATCAAGCATGGATTTATTCAGATACTTCTTCCAATAGATATTTTATGGCTCAGGTTAAATCGAGCGTAGATTTATTCTAATACTTCTTCCAATTAAAGTCGGGCGAAAACATCTTCTGGATCAAATTAAATCGAGCATATGTTTATTCCGATACTTCTTCTAGTTGAAAACAAGCGTATACATCTTCTGGCTCATATTGAATCAAGTATAGATTTACTCTGACACTTCTTCCAATTGAAGTCTAGCGTAGACTTAGTCTAATTTCTATCAACAATTACTTTCGATGGAATCTATAAGCCCATCTCCAACGACTCTCCACCACCTCTCCAAATGGCATCTATAAGCCCATTCCCGATATAATCAAACAACAACATCACTTCGTGCATCGGTGAGTACAAATTTCTGGGCACTTAAGTTTTCAATCATCTTTCACCTTCAAGTCACGAATGGCGAGTATTACAATCTAACTCTTCAAGTTTAACAAGGTTGAACAGGGACAGCTGTTGTACCCCAAAATTTTCCCTCCCATTTTTCTTCAAGATGCTCCTCCTAAGAAAGGAGTCTACAACTAGGGTTTTAAGTTCCTCAAGGAAATTTGGTTGGAAAAGGTATCAAGTGATTTCCATGGTTCTTCATATGTCTTCAAGGATAATTATATCAATTTTCAATTCTTGCATCACAAGTTTGCTCAGTCAATAGCTCAGATGATTAAAAATCAATTGTATTGGATAAAAAGTCAACTATGGTCAACATAGAGTCAAACTTCAAGATTTTTGGTTAACATAAATTTTTTGAAGTGATATTCATCATTTTATCAATGGTTGATCATGATTCCTCAAGGAAAGCTCTCAAAACGTCAAAAGTCAAAAATTGCCAAATTAGGGTTTCCTTAGGAGAAGTCAACTGAACTTTGACCAAGCATAACTTTCACATGCTTCATCAACTTTTCCCCAACCAAATCCCATTTTGAAGGAAACTAAATTCTCTACAACTTTGTGTGATACTCAAGTCCAAAATATGCTTCATTTGAAAGATATGAACTAATACATTACATGTCATTTTCAAAAGTCAACAAAAAGAAACTTTTTTCCAAGGAAACTTACATCAAGATAACGTATCCAAATGCAAAAATGATTAAAATAGAAATTGTAGAAGTCATCTTCAGCTTTCTAAAAATTCAAAGATCACCTTCAAAAGATGAAAATTGTGAGAGTTATGATTGTTGCAAGTTGGATAATATTTGAAGAATGCATGAAAATTCAATTGGACAAAGTTGGATTTTGGGGATTTTGGGCCTAAGTTTTAGAGTTCAAACATGCTCATGACACCTTAGAGGACCTCTAAGTCCATTCATACCTTGCCTTGATTTTTATTTATATTTAATTTTATTTTTATTCAAATAAATACAAAGTAAATTAAGTAAAATCACAAAACAATGGTATAATAGCTTGGGCCTTTTGGTTTCAATCATTTACTGGCCCAATACAGCTCATGACAACCCAACAAGACACGCCAAAACCATGTAGGCCAAGAGAGGAAAGAACAATCTCAAAAATGGCAAGTTTTCAATATGTTGGAATTTTGGTTTCATGACCATGAATGCCTTTGTTTTGTTCCATATTTTATGTATCCTTCCATTTCTCTATAAGTACACAACAAATCAGATCCAAATGGACACAGATGCTTGCCTCAAGAAACTAGCAAAACTCTCCAAATTTTCTCAAAACCCTCGAGCTTCAAAACTCTCTCTACAAGCTCTCTCATCCTAAAATTTTGATCCTATTCCCTTCCTGGAATATTGAAAGGTAAATTTGGACTAGTTACCATGATCCAAAACTCATGAGAATGGCATATCATGCATCTCCAATCATATAACATTGTGAAATCCATATCTTAAATTTCGTGTTGTTTTAAATCTTGTTGTTATTGCTAATGTATTCCTGAGTTTCTTCTGAACAAGTTTAGATCACCCATATCATCCCATGCATGCAGGTTTATCAAACACCATGTTTTTCTCTGATCGGTGTAACCTGGTTTAAAACACACGATCCAGGGTTTTTTAGCCAAAAATAAGACCATATTTGGAATCAGGGGGTTTGAATTAGGGAGGTAATATGTATTTCTGTTCTTAATTATGATGTTTTTGCAAGGTTTGAGTTTTTGGCTTGCCGGAGAAGACGAACAAAGCTAGGGATCCGACGCTTCTCTGGCCATATACCTTATTTTATGTTTTTTTATTTTTGTTTGATTCATATACCAGATGTATTGGCCTCCCTAGTGAAAAACGTGCGTGTCTTAAGATGTTTGTGTGCTAGGGCAGGGGTTCGATCCCTGTCTCTGGCATATTATTTATTTCTATGTTTTCCTTGCATATCCAATACTATGCAGATACAACATGCACACGGTGTACTTCATATCCTGGCCATCAGATCTCATCAAGTCAGATCCAATGCCTCAAATGCATACCCCCACCATGAACCTTTGTGGATCATCCTAACCAGATCCAGCGCAACAATTTGGGTTCATTGATTAGGCATAAGGATTTCTGATTTTCTCACCCCCCCTATTTACTTACATTGCAGGCCCATATGTTTTTTTTTAATTAATAATTTTTCCTTTTAATTAATTTTATTAAAATCAGAAAAAAATCACAAAATCATAAAAGTTTTAGATTTAGGTTTTTATTTAATTAACTTAATTTTTGATAAATAAAATTTAATTTAATCACACTTTAGTTTTATTTTGTTAATTAATTTAATTAGAATTAGGGTTTATCATTATTATATTTACTACAAAATATTTTTCTAAACAAAAAAACCAAAAATATTTTCTTAAAACACTTAGAAATTTTTTAGGGTTTTTAACATCTTTCCCTTTTCAATCTCCGCGCACCTATTTATTTTCCGCATTATTATAAATATTGTAACTTATAATGGTATGTAATAGCTTTAAACTAGGATTTCTTTACTTCCCCCCCCCCCCCCCCCCCCCCCCCCCATTTTATGGTTTGTAATTCCCCATCCCCGAAGCATTGTAATAACGTAGATTCTATTTCCCGCATTTTAACTTTCCGCACTTATGTATGAATGCATGTATATATTTAACTGTTAGTAATAGGATTGTATGGCCAAGACTAAAAGAAAACACTAGATAACCATAAATCCAAGACAAAATAACTGAAACACAACACACTTCGCACACGCGCACCTCTAGGGTGACCCTCCCTTGTTGCCTCAGATATAAACAGTCATGTCCCTCAAACGTGGGATGCTTTAGCAAAGACCCTTAAGTTAAAAAGATCGTAGTCCCTCGATGACCCTTTGATGTTGCCTCTGTAAATGATCTTAGTCTCTTACAACAATTGCTAAAGCGTTCTACGAGTTGCCTTTGTGACTGTACGATGACCTGCGTTTGTCCCTCAAACATCCAATGATAGGGCTTCCTACTAGCTAATGGTAGGATAACACTATCTAAAGGAAAGGATGAAAAAAACAAAGAATTTTTGAGTAGGTAGATAGCTCATAGTCGCTTGCTCACAAAATAAAAGAACATTTCTCACACATACACTCTTTTCTAAAATATTTTTAAAACAAACACTTTGTATGCGTTCTCAACGATACGAGAATCATTACAAAGTTTTCCACACTTAGGCATTTTCAAAATATTTTCAAACTTACACATTCACTAAGCATTTTCAAAAGTGAGCTAGCCATTAAGAGCCCGTAGATAACTATGGATGAAAAGGGTGCTAATACCTTCCCTTTTCATAACCTACCCCCCGAACTCAGAAAATTCTCAAAGGTCTTTTCTGTTCTTTTCACCCTTTATATTATTAGATAAAAAAAAGTTGGTGGCGACTCTTGCTATCCATAATATTTGCGATAAAATGCAAAACCAAAATTCATTTTTCCCACCGTATTACATATTTTCATGATTTTTTCTATTAAATTTGTGAGGTAAGTGATAGGTTGCAAATGCATAATTTTATCAATATAGTAAAATATAGTTCCGTTGAAGATTGACTGATTAAGTTGATTTATGTGTATCCGATGACTACGCAAAAGGATGTTAGGTTGATTTGAGATGTTTTAACTGATTAATAATTTTATAAAGAATATCCTTAGAATTGTGATTATGATAATTATATGACTTACGTATGAATGACTTACTCATGTAACACCTTTATTTTTTCTATGTAATGAGAATTATAACTTTGCATAAATAAAATATATAAATATAACCATGTCTCCTTTCAAATTATATCATTTGTACTTGATAAAACGTATAATACATGATAACCCCTAATGATTAAGGGTCGTCATAGGTTCTTAGGGTTGTAGTGATGTTAGATATAGCTCATGCACGAAGATAAGAAGCTCTGTATATGGTATTTTTAACAATGAATTAGATCCCTTTCTCAACCTTAGGGTTGAGATATTTATAGAAATACATAGGCCTATATCTCAGCCTCCTAAAAATAAGCAACTACTTATAAAAGCAGGGGAGCGGGCAATCTACTCCCATATTATTATAGACGACATGATCTTCCCTTTTGACTCCCTTTTTTGTACCATTGTGGACTGAGACATGTTACTTTCAAATTTAATCAATCACTTGTGTAATCCATGAAACAAATGACACAACCAAGAAATGGACACCCATCCTAGTATATGGGAGGACATGAGGATGATGTGGGCGACATGAGGTATTGGAAAGGGAGAAGTGATTTAATTTGCTTTCTTCTTATTATTTGGATGAATCCTTTAGGTATGCCTAGGGAGAATCCCCTAAGCAAGTGGTAAGTACCTTAAGCATGGGGTGATTCCCTAAAGCATGAGGCGAGTCCCTCAAGCATGGTTTGGATTATACCCCTAGGTGTCAACAGGGAGAATCCTAAAACATAAGATGAGGGAAATACAAAATGTTTGTTGAGGTAAAAATCATGATACGTATTAAATGTGATTTATGTTGATTTTTCTTTGGGAAGCCAATTTTTCCTTAATTCTTCATGTTTGTCTCTAACATACAAAATAGTTTTTCTTTTTAACTATTGGGATGCCTAGTGAGAGTTTGGATTATTCCTACGATTAGAACTCCTATCCATATAAAAGAATTTCAACTTTTCCATATTTAACCTTTTCGCATTCTCTTCTTTCAAGATTTCACCCATTTTCTTAAGAGCTCTACAAGCGCGGAGTGCACCCAGTCTTAATTCTTCCAGGCACAAGTTTTTGAATCTTTTTGAAGGCATGATTATATTCTCATTTCATTCTATTTTATATTAATGGTGATGTTAAGGTTTTAGAATGTTAAAGATTGGTTGTGCTCCATTGTCGTGAATTTTGACCTTAGGGAGCCATGAAAGCTCTGGTAGTTCTAGTAGTGATTCTCTTGATCTTCCTATTTTTATTAGGAATCAATGGTGGTGACAAATGCTAAATGTTTAAATGTCAAAGACTTCACGTCTCTATACTATAATGAGGAGAGGATCTTAGTTTTTTAGGGGACAAATCAGACTTTCCAATATTGAACACGAAGATGATGTGATTTTGGAGCCATGTTATAAAGAGGAGATGTACAATATTGAAGGTGTGGGAAACACAAGAAAGGGGGTTTGAGTTGGGTTTCACCAAAAAAATAATTTTTAATTCCTTTTGATGATGAAATACCAAGTTAACCTAGAACATAATAATAAATGAACACGATTATTTTTATCCTGGTTCACTATTAACGAAGCTACTCCAATTCACCCCTCAAGGTGATTTTGCCTTCAACAAGGACTTAATACACTCTAACCAAACTGATTACAAATAACCTACAATAAGTCAGATCAACTTTATTGTCACCCCCAATAAGTCAGTCGATCCTTATTGCAAATCCACTCAAGCCACAATAGGAGTTTTCTTGAGATCAAAGCTTCACTCGGTCTATCAAGGTATCAATCAACAATAGTTGAGTACTTTCAATGTATTACAGATTACTTCTTGTAAGCAGATTGTGCATATATTTTAGTACAAAGAAAACACCTATGTGTTTTATGGCAAGATACGAGCAACAACTCCTTGCCTATTTATAAAACTATACACATAAGATTTTATCTAAATAGTTTGCACAACGCTTTGGTGTAGTTTTTCTTGAGCTTGATTTAATCCGATATATTTTGTGTAATGTTGATTCTTACTTTTTTTCAGCTTCCAAGTCTTCCTTTTATATCTTGTAAAAGAGATCCATTTAAAGGGTAGAAAGGTAATCAGAAATCCAGTTGTTTATTCTCAACGTCATAATGAGAGTGGTCATAGTATATTACAGAAAAGGACTATCCTTATTCCACCCTAGAGAGTAGAGGTTGTAGAAACTTTATGTACCTTTTGTACACCATCACACATTAACCATTTTGAATTTCTTCTTATCTTCAAAGGCTTCAAATAATTTTTAATGTTGAAGCTTGTTGTAGAAGAATCACTCTTTAAGTCTTAGAACCTAAGTCTTGGAGTCTTCGGAACTTGTAGTATCAGAACCTTGTCTCCAGAGGCTTCAACACTTGGTCGTAAAAACTTGCTTGTCTTCAGATTATCAGAACTTGTTCAACAGAACCTCGTCTTCATAATCTTCAGAACTTTGTAACACACCGAAGTAAAGCTTTAGAAGGCCTCCAAAGCTTAACTATAAAGTCACAATTAGAACCTCTTGTACTAACATTCCTAAGACACGTTGGATAAGACGTATTTTGAATCTTAACTTTAACTGTAACACGTAACCACATGTTTTCTTCCAGTAGTGTATGTTTAGAAGTTGATGACGTCACATTCCTTGATACCACAGTCAGAACATTACAGCAACAACTACATGCTAGAACAAACCATTAGAGTATACAATTATTCTTAAATAAAAAATGTAAAGTTATCATCAAAATCTTAAGACCAAATAAATATGGTTTCTCTGGATGGCTCTTTCATCCCTACTTCTACCTGCACCTCCATGTCATTCATGATTTATGGATTTTAATACCCTTTGCATCGTTTGAAGTTAAGTTTCTAGTGACAGTGAATGTTGCTCCTTCACAGGGTTCACTAAAATATTCTTGTATGTTGGAAAATATAGACAAACCTGTATAAATATTAATTCCATATCTCTAACCATATATTTAATTTCTGTCAATACTAATACAAATTATTGTTTTAAGTAAGAGAACTTTTTACCAAATCACTAATTTTAAATATCACAATTCACCCTACCCCCATATTGTGCTTAGAGTCATTTCTTAAACATTCTCAAGTGCACCCCTATGTTATCCATGGTAAATTTTAAAGAGGATAAAGTAGAAAAGGAAAAGGGTTAGGAAGTGTGTGATACGGTGGCAGAATCGATTGTTTAATATACTGGTTTTGCATTTTGTATTCGCAAATATGCGATAAGAAAGAGTTCCCACCGACTTTTCTTTTATCCAAATTAAGGAAAGGGTGAAAAGAACAAAAAAAGACCTTTTCGAGATTTTCTGTGTAAGGGGGGTAGATTATGGAAAGGGAAGGTGTTGGCACCCTTTCCATCTGTAGTTTTCTATGGGCTCTTAGAGGTTTGCTCATTTTAAAAATACCTTTGTGCTTTGTGTTTGAAAATATTTTGAAAGCGCCTTAGTATGTTAAACTTTGTAATGTTTCTCGGGATAATAGAGAAAGTATACAAAGTATTTGGAAATAGTTTTTGAAAAGTAGTTTTTTTTGTGTAAGTGCAAAATGTTTGAGCAAACTTCTAACAACTATCAACTTTATTACTAGAAAAGGGTCGTTCTTTTCCTCTTTTCCTTTAGACAATTCTATCCTACTATTAGTGAGTAGGTAGCCTTATTGTTGGATGTTGAGGGTCGATCGAAGGGACGTTACAGTCATGAAAGAAACTTGTGGAGACGCTTTAGCATTTTTCTTTTAGGAACTAGATCATTTACCAAAAGGAAACTTTAGGGTCAACGAGGGACTATGATCTTTTTTTATTTATGGGTCTTTCCTAAAGCGTTCCTGCCTCATGACTGTTTTATTTCTTAAAGGCAACCAAAGTGGGATACCCTAGAGGTGCTTGTGTGCAATTGTGTTCAGTTCAGTTATTTATCTTTTTGTTAAGTTTTCTAGCGTTTGATTATTAGTCTTATCATACACGCCTAATTACTAGCAGTTAATATATATTTCAGAATATTAAAGTGCAGGAATTTAAACCTACGCTATTACAATGCTTTGGGGAGGGGATTTACACTGTTCAAGAATGAGGGGAATAAAGCAGTAGATGTCCTATTTTTAATCTATTACATCCAATGGGCAGAAACATCAATAGTAAAAATATGAAATTAAATAAACGCACGTGAAATTGAAAATAACGTCTAACAATATCCTAAGAGATAAAAATCTTTTTGGTTGTTTTTTATTATGAAAAGAAAATTAAATCTGAATTAGGTCCTAAATTCTAATTTGTTTTAAGTTAAGAAAATGGTTAAAATTAATTAATTAATTAATTAATTATTTAATTATTTAATTAAAATGTCTAAGCATAATTTTTGTGATTTTTTGATTTAATGTCAAGTTGAATAGAAAAAGAGTCAATAAAGAAATGAAACAAAGAATAAAATACAAAAAGAAAAAGGGACTCCTTCGATTGCAAGGAGAATGGACTTTTCTACCCAGAGGGAGAATGGATCTTTTGATCCAGAGGGAAAACGAACTTTTGGATCCAGAGGGATGTTATCCTTCGATTTTGTGAAGGGGATGAGATTTTTGATCCAGGAGGGATGTTGCCTTTTTCGATCCAATGAGGGAGTTGTTCGTTGAATTGAACCTGCAAAGTAAATGCTGGAGAAAAAAATAAAGATGCAGGACCTGGGTATCGAACCCAGGTCCTTCTCCCTAATTCGAAGCTTCTGTCCTCATGCCTAAGCTTATTTTGACTTGGAACGGGATATGCCATGAGTTTCAAAAGGCAGATCATGCCATGCCTTTCGATGGTGTTATTTTATTCCTGCATGTTATCTGGTGTATGATATTCTCATATAAACATAAATGGTATTAACATCACATATATACCAATAGTAGGTATTTAAAAGGCTTAGAAATGCAGTTTCAATTTGGGTAAGTCCTTACCAATTGAAGATGCTTTGATCTGAGCGTGGCTTGGCTTGGAATAGATTCTTGGGAATCTCAAGAACACAAATATATCCTTCATCTAGATTGAGGGTGCCTGCAAAGAAAACTAGTTAGAATTTTGATCGTGTCTATGGTGGTTTGAGTATTCTCTTTTTCTAGGCAATCTCCTCTATATGTGATGCAACACTTATGATCTCTTTATAAAGAGGGGGTAGAGGGGACAAGAAGGAAAAGGTTTAAACAACCTTGATTATGTGTTTGAAAGCCATGAATGAGAATTTGTAACATTGGCCAAACATATGGGATCTTGTCCCTTTTTTTAATTTTGAATGTATGTGGACATTTGAATTTCGAATGCTCTCCTTCGAATGGCTCTAATGGCCTCCTTCAAATGGACCTGATGGCCTCCTTCGAATGGCTCTGATTCAGCTCCTTCGAATGGCTCTATTGGCCTCCTTCGAATGGACTTTTTGAGTGTCTTTCGAATAGTCTTTTGTTGCCTCCTTCGAATGGGCCACTAATGTGTGTCCTTCGAATGCGCCTTTGGAATACTCTTTCGAAGGGGTCATATTGGGTTTCATAGTGCAAAAACTGTGTTGAGAGGTCTTGGCTCTATGCATTGAAGGCCATTATAGAAGAGCCCTTTGCCCTTGTGGATCCAAGACAAGTTTGAGGAAGCCTCTTCCTTGTGGACCGAAGGCAAGTCGGGAGTAGGTAATGCACAGCCGAAGACTTATGAACCAAGCTTGGTCAAAGGGGGTCCAGTGCCAGATCGAAGGGTTTTAGATGTCCAATCAAATATCCTTGTCCAGATGTCAATCGAAAGACATCCTATTCAGATGCCAATCAAAGGACATTGTTAAAATGCCAAACAAAAGACCTTGTCCCAAGGCCAATCGAAGACTCCTGTCCATATTCCAGTCGAAGGGCCTCGTTAAAATGCAAATCGAAAGACCTTGTCCCAAGGCCAATCGAAGACTCTTGTCCATATGCCAACCGAAGACTCCTTCTTTGTCTTTAAAATCTTTATTTTTCTTTAACCAAATATTTGTGACCACCCATGTAGCAGAAAACCTTGGAAAACATGAGAGGGCAATTTTTAGGGTACAACAAAGTGGTACCTGGATAAGAAGATGAAGTAGAAGAAGTAAGGAAAGGCTGATAATGTGAAAACCCTAACAAAGAAATAAGATGGCTGAAAGAGAAGATCACCAAATTATGGGAGACAAAAGAAAGATTTTGCAGAAATAACAAGGTTAAATGCAAGAGAGATCGAAAGTTTCCTGAAGTTCCAAGACAACCCTTATATAACGAAAGAAGTAAGAAAATAAACACCATAGAGCAAGGGAGAGTAGAAGTTGAATAATCGATGGTCCAAATGATTCCTAGAAAAGAAAATCACACTCGAGTGCACTCAAATTCCCTAGACCAGAGCACAACACCTTAACCTATGTACCTAGGACCATACATAAAATAATCTCTGAAATGTCTCAATGATTAGATGGATATTTAATGAAGCTGTCTCTAAATATTTTCCACTCCTCAACAAGGGATCACAACTAAGGTATGCTCACCCCAACTCTTTGAAGACTTCTCATGCATCACATCATAGTAAGCCTCGAATGAAATTTTTTTGGGCCGGTCTCAAGCCCATGACCAGGGAGGCCTAACTATGCCCATCATATAAATACCACTAGTAGCGTGGAAACAATTGTAATTCTCAATCCAAAATTTAATTCATCTCCACTATTCAAAGACTGACTTGGACATTAGAGTGCTAATTTTATAGGTATACCCCACATCATTGCTCCAAAACGACTTGAGTCACCTCGCAACTACATTGGAGTAATGTGTGTCATCACTCCAAGGATCTGCATTAGCAATTCTGGTTCCGGCACGAAACACTTAATATTCAATAAATTTTGCATGCATATTTATTCCATCTTGTATGTTTGAATTCTTGAACATGATTAAGATATTGTTTTTTGATTGAGTAATACCTTCTTGACCAAATAAGCGACATTGTGAGCTAGTGGCCCTTGATCCTTTTTTTAATCTAAAAATAGGAAAACTTTTATTTCTGAAAATTGATAAGAAAAACAATATTCTTACCTTGCGCTTTAAATAATTAAGATTTTTTTTTGGATAATAGGGTGTAGTGTAAGTTGGAAAGATAACGAAAATTGAAAAAAGTGAAACAAAGATCAAATTGGTATAAAAGGTGATAGAAATGAAAACAAGAAAAAGTAACTTGACAATATCAATAAACAATAGAAAAAGATAACATAAAATAAAAGTTAAAAATCATTAAAATAGAAATTGTATGATGCTATTGTTAATAGAATTTTAAGTATTTTACGTGTTTTAACAAGTTAAAATGGAGGTGTAATAGGTTACAAGCATCAAATAAATCAAAAAGCTACAGGAAAAGTACTTTTGGAGTTATTATAACCGGTTACACATTTTCAGTAACTGGATAGACCTGTTAGTATTTTTTATTTTATTTTGTGTCAGTTGTAACCAGTTACAAATTTGTGTTAATCGGTTACAACCCTGAGTTTTTGACTTTTTTAATTTTTGATTAGATGCTTTTGTATCACAATTGTTGTATAAATACCATGATGGTATGTTTGTAAATTAACATGAATGAAATCATAATTCTCACCCTCAATTATATCTTTCTCTAACTCTCTTCTATCTCACTATCTCTTTCTCCACATACTCAAACCCTCCATTGTTTACCAATTGTGTCCAATTATAGACAGTCGTTAACCAATTACATGCAGTCGTTAATCGGTCGTTAACTGGTTACATGCAGTCGTTAATCGGTTACATCCGGTCTTTAACCAGTTACAAGTTCAAAATTCCAAAATTTGAAGAAACGAAAAGTGTAGAAGCATCGTGCGTTGAAGCCCTAATTGATGAAAATGTAAGAAGACCAACTAGGAAAATAGGTTTGCCTCAAAGACTCCAAGATTGTGAGATATTTTGTGACAGCGAAATCAATGATGATGATGATTTCTTCCATTTTTCTCTTATGTACGAATCTGAGCCTGTTAAGGCGGAAGATGCCTTAATTGATCAAAAGTAGATTTGTACTACAAAAGATGAGCTGGAATTGATTGAGAAAAATAGTACTTGGGAGTTGGTTAATCTACTAAAAAGAAATAAGTTGATTGGTGTAAGATGTGTCTATAAGGTGAAGTTAAATCCCAAAGGTGAAATAATCAAGCGTAAGGCTCGATTAGTTGCAAAGAGATTTTTGCAAAGAGAAGGTATAGACTTTGCTGAGGTATTTTCATTGGTTGATAGAATTGAAGCCATAAGGTTAGTTGTTGGTATTGAAAATAACAACAATTGATCCATCTATCAAACAGATGTGAAATATGTGTTTTTGAACGGTCTGCTTAAAGGAGAAGTGTATGTAGAACAACTCCCTGGTTTTGTTGTGAAAAAACAAGGAGGAAGGTTCTACAAGTTGATAAAAGTGTTATATGGTTTGAAGTAAGATCTGAGATCTTGGAACAAAAGGATAGACAGTTTCCTAATTAAAGTTGACTTTAAGAAGTGTGCGTTCGAACATGGAGTTTATGTGAAGACGAATATAAATGAAGGGATGATCATTCTTTGTCTATATATAGACGGTTTATAAATCACGGGAAGCAACAATAAGAGTATTTCTAAGTTCAAGAGTGAGCTTATGAAAGAATTTGAGATGAGCGATCTTGGTATCATGACATACTTCCTTGGCATAGAGTTTTGTAAGTCCAAAAGAGACTAATTATGAATCAAAGGGGGATATGCCCTTGAGATATTGAAGAAGTGTGAAATGGAGCATTGTAATGCTTCCATTATACCGGCTGAACCAATGTTGCAGTTTTCAAAGAATGGTAAGGAGCAGAACGTAGATCCAACTCAATATAGAAGGATGATTGGATCATTACGTTACTTGTGCAATATGCGACCATATTTGACATTTAGTATCGGTATTGCGAGTAGATTCATGGAAAGACCGAATGTGTATCACTTGGAAGCAGTCAAGAGGATCCTAAGATACTTCAAAGGATCTATTGGCTGCAAAATTCTCTTTCCCGCGGCAGATACATGCAGAAAATGCAATTTGGTTGGTCTTACCGATTCCAATTAGTGCGGAGATAAAGATGACCGAAAGTCTACAACTGGATACATCTTTATGTTCATTGGAACACTAATCTCATGGTGTTCGAAGAAGGAAGCGGTAGTTGTACTCTCATTTTGTGAGACCGAGTATATTGTCGCTTCGTTATGTGCGAGCCAAACTATGTGGTTAATGAATCTATTGAAGGAGTTGTACATCAGTGAGGGTGAGGTTGTTAAGCTATCGGTTGACAATGTTTCTGCAATTAATCTTTCTAAGTACCCAATTGCACATGAGAGGAGAAAGCACATTGATGAGGTTTCACTACCTTAGGGAGCTTGTCAGTGAAGGGAAGCTAAGATTAAAATATAGTAGAAGTGAAGATCAAGTTGCTGATTTGTTGGCTAAGGGAGTCATAAATGATGTGTTAAAAATGTTGAAAATGAACATGGACATGGAAGACTCGAAGTACTTGAAATAAGGTGGTGTGTTAAGAGAATTTTAAATATTTCAAGTGTTGTAACTGGTTAACACGAGGGGTGTAACCAGTTACAAGCATCAAATAAGTCAAATAAATTGCATAATAAATGATTTTAAAATTGCTATAACCGATTACACATTTGCAATAATCAGTTACATCTTTTGGTATATTTCAACTCTTATGATGGTTGAGAAAAAAAGAGAAAATTCTATATTATTGTTGATCATATATTTGCTATTTTTAAAAAAATGTTTTTTAATATATATATATATATATATATATATATATATATATATATATATATATATATATATATATATATATATATATATATATATATATATATATATATATATATATATATATATATATATATATATATATATATATATATATATATATATATATATATATATATATATAATGAATTCTTTTAACATAGTCACAGTATATTATATGAGAAGTCATATTTGATTCATGGCTAGTTGCATACTTCATAAAGCTGTTAGATATATTTTAAAATTAAATTGTAATATAGCATTGTTTTATTTGAGTGAAACATATAACCACTTGTGATATTTGTGGTTCCATGTGAATTTTTTGTTTATAATGGAAATTTGGATACAATGAAATAGAAATAGTCACTTGCATACTTACTTGTAAAGCTACACGAACCATGAGTAGCTAAGTTCTTGTGTTTGGAAATAGATTAATCTTTATAATTTTGTTTGGAAATAGATTAATCTTTATAATTTTTTTGCAAGTACACTTGGTGTCGCGGTTATATGAAATTTTGTTTTCAATATGCCAATGTTGTTATTTTCGTACTCAATACCTTTTCAAAGTTAAACTTTAAAATTGAATTTTTTTTTTTCATTTTAAAATGTTTGGAAATAGATTTTTCTACTTTAAGGACCTAGAATAATAACAATGTTTATAACAAATATTATTTTTTTATTGGTTGAAATATATGTGGATTTTTTATTTTGAAAATTAATCCTGTATAAAATAATAGGACATACATATATTTCAATCAATAAGAAATTGAATGTTTGAGAAAGTGTTAAAAAATATATGTTATTAATATTTATTTACTATTAAATCTATTAATTGAGCGAGAATAATAATAAATTTAATATATTTAGTATTGTTTGTGTTAGGGGAAATTTTGAGGAAACATTTTTTATTTGGGACACATCTTTTGTGAGAGACACCACATATCCACCACATATCCCAAGCAATTCCGAGAGAAATTATTTACTTGGGATACACCTTTTGTGAGAGACACCACATATCTATCTAAAACTTTAAGGTGATAGGTGTGTGGATTCTCTCACTTATATAATGTTCAATCTTCAATTTTCTAATCAATGTGAGACTTTTTCCTCACACTTGATTCTCAACAGTTTGTCGATAACACAAACGTAGGTTACATATGGGGCAAATTAAAAAATTTGAAATCTAATAAGTAGAATTTGTTTGAAATGATTAATTGACAAAGATTAATTCCAAACACATTTTTATAAACTTTCATCATTTTTTTTACTTTTATATTATTAACCAATTTTCATATTTTACTTAAAAATATATAAATATAATGAATAATTGGGAGTAAATATCAAGTTTTAATACTGACATTTTAAATGTTGGGTTATCATGAGAGAAAAATATTCGCATTGAATCAAACACTCACTTAAAGATTGAAGATTCATTTAAATGAATAAGAGAGATACCACATATTCATCCAAAACCTTAAGGTGACAGATGTATGAGTCATCTCACTTATAAAATGTTCAACCTACGATTTTCTAAGTAATGCAGGACTTAGAACTCACACTTATTTCTCCATACAACTCACACTTGTTTCTCAATAATCTCTCCATCAAGTGTGAGTGCTTCTACTATGCTCCCCCTCAAGAAAAATCCCTATTGTAATACGGTGAGAGAACTGACTTGAGATGTTTTGCGTGTGATTGCAAATTTTGCAGTTAGCAAGAGTCGCCACTGACTTTTCTTTTATCCAAAAGGAAAGATGGAAAAGAACAGGAAAGACCTTTAAGATTATTTCTTGAGTTCGGGGGGTAGATTATGAAAAGGGAAGGTGTTAGCACCCTTTTCATACATAGTTATCTATGGGCTCTTAGTTGCTTGCTAGATCACTTGCTCTATTTGAAAAATGTACCTTGTTTGAAAATGTGCTTTGTGGTAGTTTTGAAAGTATTTTAAAAAGGAGCATTCGTTTAGGAAAACTTTGTAATGGTTCTCGTTCATAAGAACGTATACAAAGTGTTGGACTTTTGAAAATATTTCATGTTTTGAAAGTGTTTGTTGGTTTTGAAAGTGATTGTTTTGAAAGTGAGCAAGGACGTTTGTTTTGAAAGTGAGCAAGCAACTAAGAACGTTTCTACCTATTCAAAAGTATTTTGTTTATTTCTTCCTTCCTTTGATATTTCTATCTCACCATTGATTGATAAGAAGCCTTATCTTTGGATGTAAAGGGACGGGCGTGGGCTATCTTATAGTCATGTAGCAATGTTATAAGATATCTTAGCATTTCTCTTTGAGGGACTAAGATCATTTGAAAGACAATATTTGTAGCGCCATCGAGGGATTATGATCTTGTATTTTTGATTGGTTTTTGCTAAGATCTCCCACATGCATAACATGACCATTTTTATAAGGCAACAAGTGGAATTACCCTAAGGATGCATGTGTGAATAATGTGTTTGATTTGCATGCATTTAATCTTTGATTAGGGTTATCAACTTGTTGATTGTTATCTTTCCATACAAACCCTAATTACTAGCATTTATATGAAAGCGATAAATTGCGGAAAGTAAAATTACTACGCTATTACATCATTAGGGGGATTGGGTATATAAATTTACAAATGGAGATTGCAAGAAATTAAATCTAATTACCTATTACAACTATATTGAATATTGTACAAGAAATGAATAAATATAACGTACAAGGATGTAAATGGAAAGGAAATGATTTTGTTTGGTTTTTTTGAGGAAAGGATTTTAACCTAATTATCTAAAAGAAAATTATTAATTAAGATAAATAAAATTAAACCTAAACTAATTAAGAAAAGAAATTAAGTTTGAAAGCAATTTTTAGGATTTTTAAGAAAAGGTTTTTTAGTTTAATAAAAATAGTTTGGAAATTAATTAATTAAAAGAAACCTAAATTCTAAGTTAATTTTAAATAAAAAGAAAATAACTAAACCTAAATCTAATTATTAATTTATCAAGAAAAAGAATTAAATTTATTTAAGAAAAATATTTTTGTCTTTTTGTTTTTTAAAAGAATAAAATATACATAAATATAAATATATTAGATACATAAATAAATAAACTATTTTTTTGGATTTTTTATTAATAATAATAATAATAATAATAATAATAATAATAAATAAAAATAAAATAAAATAAAATATGAAAATAAAAGTCAGGGGGGTTTGAAATGGAATTTCGAAGTTTGTTAGAAAAATAATTTTTGAAGTCTGACCCAATGAAATTTTTATAAGTTAGAAAAATAAAAAAAATAAAAAAACGGGTTGGACTTGTGTGTGATAAGTGTACAGGGGGTGTGGTGCAGTAAAAATGGAAGGTCTAATGGGGAATGGCCCAGGGCGCTGGTTGTGCAAAAAAGGAGAAAAGTGTTAGAAAAAAAGCAAGAAGTGGCAGCGTTGGGGCTTGAACCCACGCCCTTGACATGAAACGTGCGCTGCCTTACCACTGGGGTGGCTATACATCCGTTAATATAAGCAAAACCATAAATATATAATACAAAACAAGTTCTAGAACTGAACTTCATCTTCAACCTCCAGCCAGAGTTCCTGTAACTCACTCATTTCTCATCCATTCACAAAATTTCCAACATTAAACTTGTTAGAAATTTCACCACTATTCTGAATATGTAAATAACTTAAACTAATTCTCAAAAATGAGCAATGATTTCTAAAAGTGCCAAATCCTGACCTAACTTTTTTCAGAGATTCAAACCTAAAATTCTCTAAGCTCAGGCAATATAAATGATTACTATAGACATGTACAGCTTCAGGGAAATAATATCTACATTTTATCTTCACAGATCAGAATCAAATGATGCTTGTATGAAGAGATATAAGTTCAGAAAAAATACCTCCAAACTGGAAATCGTGAAATGAGTTTGAGCTGCTTTCAAGGAGTTGTGATGATCAGGTTAGCTTCCTCAAGTTCCCAGGAAGCTAATGCATTGCCTAGCTTGAGCTATGGATGGCTGGAATGGTCTTGAGAAGTCAACTTACAGACTCAGTTTTTTGGTTATGGAGGTTGATGAAAATGGTGTTACAGTTCTAGAACAAGGAAAAGGATGAACTATATTTGAGGTATAGAAGCTTTGCAAATGAATTTGATGGAAAATGCACGAGGGAAATGAGAGATACAAGTTCAAGGCCAGAACTGTGTATCAATGGTATTTTTGAGCAATTTCTGGTTTGTGAGTTTTTGAGAGAGTTTCAGGGTCTTTTTTTCTCGTGTCTTAGCTTGCAAATAGTATCTCTATTTATAAGCAAAAGGTTTTGTGTGATACAACAAGTTAGAATTTGAATTCACATGTTTAAGCTCAACATGTGATTTTCTTGACAAAATAAGTTTCCTGCCTTGTACCATGCTATTGTGGAGTGATTGTACTTTAAAGAAGATTTCCTATGACTTTGTGGATGGAGTGTACTTAAAGAAAACAAGTTAGGAGCTCAAGAAGCTGATTTTGTGCATAAAGCTTGCTTTACAAGAATGGAAATGGTGACTTTCTCCCTAAAATGACAAAATGCTTTGGACAATGCTTGAATAAATTGGACAATTGATCAATCAGTTGTGTAAACATTAAATTAAGTGACAAACAATTTTTAGGCCTAAAAAGTGAGGATTATGCCGCATGGCTATGGATTGGATCAAATGTTCATCATGAAAATGACTTGAAAAATAAGTTTGAAACCCTAACTTCTTGCCTTCGATTATCTTAACTCAAGTATGATCTCAATGAGTTATTGGACATTTTGGAAATCTTGTAACATCCTCTACAACCTCTATGTTGGAAATTTTTGAAGATTCAATTTGGAACTAGATGAAAAGTTGCCATGAAGTTAGGTCAAAATCCTGCCTAACTAGGGCAAAATTCCACCAAGTCTTTTTAGTTTCATGAGCATGTCTTCACAAATTCATAACTTGAAATCCATGCATTTCTAGGAAAAGTTATGCCGTACAATGTTTTAGATCTCATTGAGATCTACAACTTTCATGTTGAAAGTTTCCTTTGAATCATCTTGCATCATGGTGGAAATTTGGCACAAAGTTATGAAAAAACGAACTTTCTAACACTTAGAAAAAAATTCTAAGTTAGAATTTTGACTTTTCAAAGATGAATTTTGACTTTTTGATTTATTGATGAACAATTTTCATATTTTTACATGTCTTGATGAAATATAATTTTTGAAACTTGATTTTTGTCAAAAAGTCAAAGTTTGACTTTTCAGTGTACAGTTGACTTTTCATGACTTGACTAAAATTCAATTATTAATCACTTGATCTTGAGAAATGTTTTGAGCCATGCCATTAGGTCAAAATGATGTATTTGAATCCTTGAGATCATGTCTTGAACCAATAAGTCATTTGTTAGGTCAAAAGTCAAAAATTGAACCTCCTCGGTTAAAACCCTAATTTTGACCATTTTGCCCTTTTGATGACCTGATCAAATTTCTTGAGGAATTATGATCCAAACTTGATCAATTGACATATATGAGTTAATGATGTTGATATGGATAAAAAAACTATGAAGTTTGACTGCAAATTAACCACAATTGACTTTTTCTCCAATATAGTTGATTTTAGGTCAACTGATCAACTGACTGAGCAAAAATGTGATCCAAGACTTGAATCTTGACATGAGAAATCTTGAGGGTCCAAAATGATCCATGAAAGTCATTTGAGGCTTTGAAAGTTCAATTATCCTTGTACAAACTCAAACCCTAATTTTGAGTTGTTAGTGGTTAAGGAGATGTCTTGAGCTGATCAAACCCTGTGTAGTCTTGAATTAATGAAGATCTTATGAGAGATTTCTTGAGAAATGAGAGGGAAAATTTTGGGATACAACAGCTTCCCCTGTTCAATCTTCTTAAACCTGAAGAGTTAGATTGGCGAATCCACTACTCGTGACTTGAAGGTGAAAGATGATTGAACACTAAAGTGCCCAGAAATTTGCACTCAAAGATGTATTAGGAATGGGCTTATAGATGCCATTTGGAGGAATGATGGTAAATACTGGAAGAAGTATCAGCATAAATCTTTGGTCGATTTATACTAAAACTTGATGTTTTACCTGTGGGAAAAAGGGTTAGTTAAATGCAGATGTATGCATGATGTTCACAAGATGAATGAGACTGTATTAAATGCATTTCGTAAGTATACGCCATGATGTATGAATGTGGTATGCATATTTTTCCGGGAAAATAAATCCGTGACTACTGCTGAGGAGTTCCAGGAAGATGAATCCCAAATTACCGTTGGGGATGAAGAATATACATATCTTCAAACTTTGTTGAAAGAATGCTTCCGTCGGGGATTATCTCTTGAATGTTAGCAATTATCTGGTCAGATCCATGCTTCACAACAACTTGCTGAGGACGAAGAAGTCAACTGCTATCTGGTCAGATTCCAGGTTTTACAGTAACTTACTGGGGAAGAATAAATTAACTGTTATCTAGTCGGATTCCAGGCTTCGCAGAAGATTTGTTGAAATTGAACTGTTATTTGGTCGAATCCAGGCTTCACAGTAACTTGAAGTGGTAACTACTATCTGGTCGGGTCCAGGCTTCATAGTTTTTTTTAAAAGTTATACTATTATCTGGTCGGGTCCAGGCTTCATAGTAACTCGTTGGGGATTATAGCTAGTTGTTATCTGGTCGGACTCCAGGCTTCACAATAACTTGGTTGAATAGACGAAGTTGAACTGATATCTGGTCGAATCTAGGCTTCACAGTAACTTATTGACATTAAACCGCTATCTAGTCGGATTCCAAGCTTTGTAGATTTCTGAGGTGGATGAAGTTAATTGCTATCTGGTCCGGTCCAGGCTTCACAATAACTTGCTTGAAAAGATGAAGTTGAACTAATATCTGGTCGGATCCAGGCTTCATAGTAACTTTCTTGGGTAGAGGCAAACTCCACTGGGGAAAAGAAGTTAAACCATTGTTTGGTTGAGTCTATGTTCTTCAATATTTTGAAGAGTTAAACTATTATCTGGTCGTGTCCAGGCTTCATAGTGACTGAAAGTTGTACTATTATCTGGTCGGGTACAAGCTTCACATTGTTTTTTGAACATTGTACTATTATCTGGTCGGGTCTAATCTTCATAGTATCTTGTATGAATGAATTTGACTGCTATCTGGTCGGATTCAGGCTTCACAACAACTTACTGAAGTTAAAAATGTCACCTGGTCAGATTCCAGGCTTCACAACAACTTTTGGAGATAGAAAAGACTTTGTTGGAGACTTCACTAGGGATTAGGGGTTGTGGCCCCTTGATTTGTAATAGTCTAAGAGGCACACTCAAGCTGGAGAGGATAGAATCAACCGGGGAAGACAGACTCAACTGGGGAAATGTTGTTGTTTGTTGGGGAAGTGAAGCCTATTGAGGAACTGCTGACGAGGTGAGTTCTTTTAGGAAGAGATCCACAGGGCTTCTTCTTTTAGGATCAACTTATCTGGGGAGAGAGCTTGTCAAGAGATTGAGACTCTGGTTAGGGATCAACCTATGCAAAGAGTCTTTGTGGGCAACTCCGTTGGGGAAAGGTATATTGTAGCCGTCCTTGTGGGGATAATGCTAATGAAATAACTCTGTGGGGGTATTCCATATACATTAAAGAGATGGTTGCTGCTGCTTAGCAGGACACATGTGCCAAATAGTTTTAATTATGTTCACATGCATATGTTCATTCAATTTTTATCATTGGATATTTTTGCATTCAAAACAAAAATAGAAAGTTTGCACTTCAAAGTATATTTTTATTGATATTTTTCCTATGAAATAGGCGTTTTTGTACAAAGAGATGGAGATCCTAGTAAGAGGAACTGTCAAAATGAAAACAAAATTGAAAACAAAAATAATAGCCATGTGGAAGTGATCTTATTGCATTCCAACTCTACTATTGCCTCAATGTCTTCGAATGCCCCTTGCCGTTGATAGAAGTTGATTGGATTGATCTTGGACCGTTTGAACTCGGACGTTGGTAATAAAGTTGACTGTGGTGATTCCATGGGACATAGTCATATGCTTTCAATCCTTAATTTTTTCCTGGACCTCCCTTTCGGGTTTTCAGCCCACCAGGATACCCATTTTTTCCCAAGTCGCCTTTTCGGGTTTTCAACTTTCCGGGTGTACAATCTTTTGCATATATCCCTAATGTTTGCCCAAACCTTACGGTTTGCCAGGATACCCTTATTTTTCCTAGGTGCGTCAACCTAGCAGGTCTCTTATGCATAGTAATTTTTAACTATGTTCGCGTTCACAGGATGTGGGAAGTCTTTACCATCCATGGTAGTCAACATTATGGTGCTGCTAGAGAACACTCTCTTGACAACAAATGGCCCTTCATAGGTGGGAGTCCATTTTCCCCTAGGGTCGCCTTGTGGCAAAATGATGCGCTTTATCACCAAGTCACCGGCTTGATATACTCGAGATATGATTTTCTTGTTGAAAGCCGTGATCATACATTTTTGGTACATCTGACCATGACAAATAGCAGCCAGTCATTTTTCATCGATCAAGTTCAACTGATCCAACCTTGTCTGAATCCACTTGTCTTCGCCTAGGCCGGCTTCATTCATAATTCTTAATGAGGGAATATGAATTTCCTCTGGAAAAACAGCTTCCATTCCCTAGACCAAAGAAAAGGGAGTTGCCCCAGTTGATGTTCTAGCTGACGTACGGTAGCCACGAAGAGAAAATGGTAACATCTCATGCCAGTCCTTGTAGGTTACTACCATCTTCTGCACAATCTTCTTAATGTTTTTGTTGGCCGCTTCCACTGCGCCATTCATTTTAGGTCTATAAGGAGAAGAATTGTGATGCTTAATTTTGTACTGAGTACAAAGTTTCATAATCATAACATTGTTGAGGTTAGTCCCATTGCCGGTGATGATCCTTTCGGGGATACCATAGCGGCATATGAGGTTATGTTTGATGAGTCTGGCTACCACATTCTTGGTGACTGATGCAAATGAGGCAGCTTCAACCCACTTGGTGAAATAATCGATGGCGACAAGAATGAAGCAATGTCCATTGGAAGCAGTGGGTTTGATTTCTCCAATCATGTCAATGCCCCACATTGCAAATGGCCATGGAGCGGTCATGACATTCAGAGGGATATGAGGCACATGGGCCTTGTCAGCATAGATTTGGAATTTGTGGAAAGTTCTTGAGTGTTGATGGCAATCTGTCTCCACCGTTGACCAATAGTAGCCAGCCCTCAGGATCTTCTTGGCCATGGTATGTCCACTAGAGCGAGTCCCAAAGAGACCATCATGCATGTCTTCCATAATTTCCTCTTCCTCCTTCTTGTCCACACATCAGAGTAGAGTAGAATCCTGGTTGCATTTGTATAAGATTCCATTACTTAGGAAGAATTAGGTAGTAAATAACATTCTCTTTTCGGCCAGACTCGTCATGTTGGCCCAAAACACACCCCATAGAATTCTCTAGCACTGTCAAGTACATGATTAAAGGTCTTCCTTCAACCGGAGGCATGAGAATAGGAGGTTCTTGCAGATATTCTTTGATTTTGTCGAAGGCGGCTTGACATTCATCATTCCATATGACTACTTGATCTTTCTTCAAGAGTTTGAAGATTGGCTCACAAGTAGCAGTCAAGTGAGATATGAAGCAGGCGATGTAATTAAGATGACCCAAGAATCCTCTAACTTCCTTTTCAGAATGAGGGATTGGCATTTCTTGGATGGCCTTCACCTTGGCGGGATCGACTTCGATGCCTTTACTGCTGACAACTAAACCTAGAAGCTTTCTAGATCGTACTCCGAATATGCACTTATTTGGGTTCAACCTTAACTTGTACTTTGTCAGCCTCTCGAATAGCTTGTATAGGTGATTGAGGTGCTCCTCTTCAATTTGTGATCTTGCAATCATATCATCCACATATACCTCTATTTCATGATGAATCATATCATGAAACAAAGCTACCATAGCCCTTTGATATGTTGCCCCTGCATTCTTCAATCTGAACGGCATGACCTTGTAACAAAAGGTGTCCCATTGTGTAACGAAAGTGTTCTTCTCCATGTCTTCGGGAGCCATCCTAATTTGATTATAGCCTGAGAAACCATCCATTAAAGAGAAGACTTTGTGATGAGCAGTGTTATCGACTAGGACATCAATATGAGGTAGAGGGAAATCATCCTTGGGGCTTGCCCTATTTAGATCCCTATAATCTAAGCACATGCGAACTTTTCCGTCTTTCTTCGGTACTGGCACCACATTTGCAACCCATTGGGGATAAGATGTCACATCTAGGAATCCTGCATCAAATTGTTTCATCACTTAAACTTTTATCTTTTCAGACATGTCAGGCCTCATGCGACGAACTTTTTGTTTGACAGGAGAACAATATTTCTTTGTCGGCAGACGATGAACTACAATATCGGTATCCAACCCTGGAATATCTTCAAACGCCAAGCAAACACTTCCATATAGTCATGCAACATCTGAACCAATCTGCTTTTGACACTGCTTTCTAGGTTAGCGCCGATCTTAACTTCTTTCTTGTCTATCTCGGTACCTAGATTGATGACTTCAACTGACTCTTCATACGGATGAATAGATTTTTCCTTATGTAATAGAAGTCTGGCTAGTTCTCCTGGTATTTCACAATCTTCCTCGCCTTCGTTTTCAACTTGGTTAATTGGATGTTAGAAATCATAGTCGGCAATAGTAGAGTCATTGGCAATGAGATCCAAAGTGGATGAGGACCTGCAAGTGTGTGTGTGTGTGTGCATGTAAGATACATGGCTATTTTGAAAAACGTATTTGAAGAAAAAGAAAAACAATGAGCATAAAGATTTGAGTGCAAAAGTCCAATGATTTGTATTGAATGATCATATGATAAAATGAACATAAATAAAACCCTTGACAAATGGACCATAGTTCCCCGGGCCAGACACATGGCTTAAAAGTAATTGTTTAATATTATAGAAAAAATGTTCTTGAATTAATAGAAAGAAATAAACAAGTAATTACTCCTCAATGAAGGAGATGGGAACGAAGTCCTTTGATTTCCAATTTTTGAGTTCTGTTGTAGTAGGGTATACCCAATCTTCAAATGCACATTCATCATCAGATTCACCTACAACGTTAACTTCATGACTTCCAATACGGAGAGGGGGCTTCCCTGCATGCGCGCACCTCACTTCCTTCTGAGCCTTGATAGTGAAACCCAAACCATATTTGTCTGCTTTGAGTGGGATCTCGAGGAGTTGCCCCCAAGTATCACAACTTCCTTGTTTGACTGCAGCACGAGCATCTTTGAATGAAACCATCTTTCACGACCTTAATAGCTTTGGACACATCAGAGGAACATTTGGCAGTAGCAATCATTGGTGGCACAACTTCAAAATCCTGACACGGGGTTTCTATAAATTCTCCATCCATCTCCACATATTTGAAAGAGTTGAGGTGGCATACCATGAACACCTCCTCACCATAGACAATGACAATTCTTCCTTTAACCAGATACTTGAGCTTTTGATGAAGAGTTGACATTACTGCCCCT
This sequence comes from Vicia faba, assembly GCA_948472305.1. Taxonomy (NCBI): domain Eukaryota; kingdom Viridiplantae; phylum Streptophyta; class Magnoliopsida; order Fabales; family Fabaceae; genus Vicia; species Vicia faba. The sequence goes on from OX451739.1 coordinate 1,171,592,928, forward strand.
TCTCCATGGATCCAAGGGAGACCCACCAAACAGGAGTAGGTAGGGAGGATATCCATGATGTAGAAAGTAGAGTTGAAAATCTATGAGCCCACCTTGATCGGGAGATCCACCTCTCCATGAACTGTCTTTTTGGACCCATCGAAAGCCCTCACAATAATATCACTTGGTTTCAAAACTAGTCCTTCACAGTCTAAACGGTCCAAAGCCCCCTTGGGTAGCACGTTTAAAGAAGAGCCAATGTCAACCAGAACATGTGCTAAGGTAGTCCCCTTACATTCAACAGAAACATGTAGAGCTTTATTATGGTTCTTTTCAAGTGGTGTCAGATTAGAATTCGAGAACCCCAAACCATTGTCAGTCGTCAAGCTTGCCACACAATTTTCAAACTGGTCAGTTGTGGTCTCATGAGGGACATGAGCCTTCTTCAATATTTTGATTAATTCTCGAGCATGAGCATCGGAATAAAGTATCAAAGATAACATGGAAATCTTGGAAGGGGTTTACCCCAACTGCTCCATAATCTTGAAATAACTCCTTTTTATAATTTTCAAGATCTCATCCATTTCTCGAGCGGAAGGTTCTCCATCAGCAATGTATTTTGCGGGTATTTCCGTCTCGACAGGATCAACAACTTTCTATTTTCCCCTTGTGTCAGTATTTGGCTTAGCAGCGGTGATGCAGACAGGCGCCTTTGTAATAGTTGGTGGTGAGATGTTGGGTGAAAATATTCTCTCAGTTCTGGTCACCTTACTAGAGTCAGTTATGTTACCAATGTCATCAGATTTTCTTTCTTCAATCCAAGCATATTGCTTTATTCCATGGTAAAACACCTTAGCACCATAGTTCCATGGCACTGCTTTGTTGGAAAAGTACGAAACTGACCCGGGAGTGGTAATTATCAGAGGAGAAACAGTCGGTTCATTTGAAATCCTGATAGGAGCCTTTGAGGAGATCCTAAGAGGCTTGTTTGAGATAGTTATGATGGAGAGATCTTCAATCTTATTAGTAAAACTTTTGGCGGACGAAGTCTTCTCAAATAGGATCGCATGGCTATTCATCAGGCGTTGAATTCCTTCCTTCAGCCATTTGCATCCATTAAGTTGTTTGGCACAACAATCGCAATCCTTCAAACAGCCAGGGAAAATCCCGACTTTCAACAGATTCTTTTTGATAGTGGTTAACGTAGTAGTCAAGTCTTCAATGGAGGAAACAAAAACGATATCTTCAACATCATTGACACCCTTTCCATGATTTGGCATAAGCGCGGTAATTACATTCGGAGTTGGAGGGGGATCAAATCTAATGGTCTTGTTGTCTATTAAGTCTTAAATTTTATTCTTCGGTGCCCAATGTTGTACCCAAAATTTTCCCCTAAGATCCCTTCATCATACCATATTGAGTAATTCACAATAAGATCACATTAGGATTCTTGGTTCCCCTCCCTATATTTAGCTTTACTCTTTGAGGAATCACCAAGCACCTTAACTTGTGTTCTTTTATGATCATGAATATTTTTGTCTTGATTTCTTCTCTTAATTAATAAAATGCAATTTGGGTTTGTCTTACCTTTTAATAATGTAGGTAAAGGCAATGTGGCTTAGCAAGTTGATCCATGGGATCATGAGTTTATTTCCATGCCCTAGTAAATAAAGCTTGAGAAGTTCAAACCTCACCATTGAAGTTCTTTTGGAAGAAATGGCATGGCAAGGTTATTTTGGTTCACCATATTTCAAGGTTATCAAATTTTATCTAAAAAAGTGCAAGGGGTTGATTGAAAAAAATAGTCATGTTTGGACAAGACTTTGTTCCATTTGGTCACAAGTGCATATCTCTCTGAATTCTCAAGATATGGAAGTGATTATGGTTGCTATGAGTTCTCATTATCATCCTCAACAACTTATATTTACAAAGCATTTGTATTGGTACAAGAAGTTTGTTCAAAATGTCAAGGTTCCTCAAGGAATTTTTCTTGACCTAGGAGCTAGGGTTTTGAGTTTCAAAGAAGTATATCTTGCTCATATTTTGGTATTTTTGAGTGATTCCAAATGCATCCTTATCTTCAAGGGGTTATCAAAAAATCACTTCAAAAGTTCCAAGGAGTTTTCATGTGGAAGAAACTTGATGAAGAAGAAAGATTACAAGTCCTCTAGATGCACCCCCAATTTCTCATGTGTGACTTCAAATGATCATAACTTGGTCAATTTTTATCAACTTGAGCCCATTCTTTTTTCACATTGATCTTGAGGATGTGAAATTTATGCCTTGTTTTATGTGAAAAATGATAAAATAGATGGAAGTTGCCTTAAGGATACAAAAGATTATAGGTCATTTCATGATTTTTTTTGCCAACTTCAACAATTCATAACTCTCTCAATTTTTGAAAATTTTGAATGGTTCAAGTCCCAAAATGTCATTCAAGAGATCTATTTCATGCCATATTTTTTGGTCAAGAGCAAATTCCAAGAGGAAGGCCGTGTTTGTATGCAAGACATTATAGGTCACTTTTGAAGAAAAATTTGAAATATTTCTAAGTATGGAAAGTCAGCCTTTTTTCCCAAATTTGACTCAATGCAACTTTCAGCTCAAGAATTTATTTAATTCCATTCTTTTTCCATTGCAAAGTATGTAACCTCGTCTTTCTAAAGCATCAAGAATCATTCCCTAAGAAACCTTGAGCTTAGAATTCCATGATCTTGAAGTTGGTAACTTGGAACTGAAGTTTTATCACAAGTGAGATTTTGAAATCTTTGTTTTAGCTTCTAATCACCATTTTCCACGCATTTTTGCCTCTAAACATGTTTAGTGAAGTTCCAGAATTGATTAGCACAACAAAATGCGTGTTTTGGATGAGTTTTGATCAAATTAGAAGTCACACTTTTCTTGTTTGCAACTTCACACGATTTCCCTCCAAACTTCATCATTTCACACGCTTGGACATTCTATTTGATTCCCTATAAGTAGAGGGTCACCCCATTCATTTCCTCAAGCTTGGATAGCCAGAATCACTTGCCAAACTTGCTCCATAACTCAAAATTTAGCAACTTCGAAATTTATTCTCAAGCCTTTTTCAATCCAATTTTCCCACTAATTCACCTTTCTTTTTCTTCCTTGAAGCTAACCATATAATTACATTCAAGAATCGTGCCCTATATTTCTTGATTAATTTGAATATAGTTGATATTTTTCTCTTTTATTTCTATTTTAAAAAACATTTTTAAAAAAAACCTTTTTGTATATATTAAATGTAATATTATTTTGTGACTATTTTCTGGCTGATCTTGGGTTAAATTTTTGATCATGAACTTTATTAACATTATTGGATCCATGGTGTTGAGTCTAACTCCACAAAAATGGATGAATAATTTTAATAATAGTTTGATTAAATTTAACTCAAAAGTGGTTTTTTTTTGTATTCTCTCTCACCCCTTTTCATCTCATCCCTTTCTTATTGCACTAAGTGTTATTGGAGCATGATCTCTATATCATGTCTCAAAATAAATGGTGCATAGATTGCTATTAACCGGCCTCAAAATAGGTGTGACTTCTATATAAGTCCACTTACGATTGCTTAACATAGCGCTAAATTTTGTCCCGATTCGAATAAATGATCATTCGTGGCCCAAACTTATGTTTGTAAGCCCAAGTATGTTAATTTGATCTCTTTAATACAATAACCTTGAGATTCATTGTGTGGAGGCTTTGGTTCTACCAGTCCTCTAATGGATCTACAACACCTTTGGTCAACGCGGATCACTTAAAAATTGTTGATCATTAAATGGTACTTATGAGGATTCCAAATGGATGATATACTTGACAAAAAGCAAATGCAACTTGTTGTGTGGAGGATTTTGTTTTACCAATCCTCTAATGAGTTCCAAATTCAAGTTTCAAGATGATCATCCAACTAACCACTAATCATTAATAATTGACTTTTCCTGTATTTTTATTATATGCCCCTTTTATTTTTTATGCACTATTTACTTTTAGCATTTACATTTCATGCCATTTTCATCTTTGCTCACTTGAGCATTTACTTTCTTGTCATTTTAATTTTGCTCACTTGAGCTTTTCTTTCCTTTTATTTTCTTAAGATACTTAATAATCAATATGAACCATAAAATCCTTAATGATACTTGGACTATTTGGTTACTATCCTTGGCATTATGGAGCATTGGACTTCTTGGACTTAAGATTAGAAACCTTGGCCTATGATTGGAGACCTTGTGACCTTATCTGATTATTTTGTCTGGAGATCTTGAGGTTTACCTCAAGACATTGGGTTGTTTGTTTGTTTTGTGTGCAGGTTATTGTGATTACACTCTTTATTTGTAATCTGGAATTCACCCGTATACAGCCGTTACTCTGTCTAATTTTTGTGAAGACTTAATACACTTGAAGTTTGGTTCTTTCGAGAGGTCTAGTATCTTTTCTTGCTTGGTTTCAATCCAAAGAATGGGAATTATATCTTGACTCATAATGTCAAGTGTTGGCTTCTTGTCGATTAGATGGTTCCTATCCTTAACTTTTACCTTATGCTTTAGTATAGTCTCTTCTTCTCCTCCCATCTTCTTTAATTTCAAAAAAATTCTTCCTCCTTTTGAAAACTCTTCTTGTTTTGAAACTTGAACCACTTTCATAATAAACTTGGAGTTAGGTCCATGCCTTTTCAAAAACAATTTCATGAATAAACTTCATTCAACTTAATAATATTTTGACATCATTTTTTTGTGAGAAGACTAAAAGTCAATCAATCTCATTTCAAATCATTTTTGCCACTTTGGCTTTCTTATTTTAAAACCTTTCTCAAAAGATTAGACTCTTGTCAATCCTTGTAGTGATGCAAACAACTATAATTCTACAATATGTAGTGAAGAGAGATATTTTACACTTGGGTGTTGAGTGAGGCATTGTTGATTTTAAAATCTAAGTCATATCCTCCACTTTGAGATGATGCAAATTCTCCTTTCTCATGATTGTGGGTAGTAAGTATGTTTTCCACACGGACAATGACGATGATATTTTATCTCATAAAGATTAACCAACACACTTACATTTTAAAATTTTTAAAGAGGAACTACGTGTACCCTGATACCCTATTGCACAGAAGGTGGTACGTAGGCACTAAAGGTTCGGAACCGCAATGGGTGAAAAAATCATAAAAAATATATTCTTTTTCTCACCTCCACCATCTATTTTTATACAACATTTTTCATAGCCAAAATATACAGATTTTACAAAGAGGTTCATGCGGAGTACCATAGATGTTTAGGGTGCTAATACCTTCCCTTTGCATAACCTACCCCCTTAATTTGAATCTTTCCCCCATATTTTTAGGTTATTCGCTCTTTTCCCATTCCTTTAGAAATAATAAAGCGCGGTAGAGATTTTTATTTTGATCTGTATAAGTCTAGTCAATCCAATGGCTTAGTCTTGAACATTTCTACCGCTACAGAAAAATGGCGACTTCACTGGGGAAATATTAACCTCTTGTTGGTCCATCCCTAGGTGGGTTGAGCCTATATTTGTTTATATTTGTGTATATGCTATTGTTGTTTATGTGTTACATGCTGTATATATGTTTGCATGGATTTTCCTGATTTTCAGGGTGCTTGGTGATTACTCATAAGTCTTATACCCGGACTTAGGCAAACTTTAAGATAGGATGAGCGATATAGTCATGTTAACTTTGAGGGAGTACTCCAAAAAAAGGAGGCATGAGATCCCCTACTCAGTGGAGGCCCCTTTGACTGTAGTGTTATTTACCAAGTAATCGAGAAGACGTACTGCTTTCGACCTGGGAGCCTGCTGAAGCTGAGGACCGTAGAATACCTAACCCATCTTGGCCTTTTAGGTTTAGTGCAGAAGCTATGATGGAGTAATCTGAAAATAGTTGTCACACGATACTATACTCGGATGAGTTTTTCTTGAGAATATTACTAATTACCAAGTTAATCGGGAAGTTGGTAATATCCGTAGGAAGGATGTAGACTCTGGGAACCTCTAGAACCTTGTTCGGTCGGTGATAACTTTTAGACCAATACCTTATGGGTAGTACCTTCGACCTCATGCTCGTGACGTTGAACCTATGAACCCTATATGTGTGATCTTGTGTGTGATTGCTGCATCATGCATCCATGCAATCATAAGCATCTTTTGAAGATATCTTATTTCAAGGGATTTAAAAGTTGGCCATTTGTGAATATCTCAGGTACTTTTTAACCATGGACTCTGGAAAGAGAAAGACCGGGAAGTACAATTTCAAGGATCCCAAGAAAGATGAGTTGATCAATCTAATTCCTGAGATCGAGTGTTGCTGACTTTCGGAAGAAGTATGGATCCATCATTCCTCTCATGAAGCTGAAGATGAAGGAGGGTATTCTCTCGACCTTGGTCCAGTTCTATGATCCGATGTATCATTGATTTACTTTTCCCAACTATCAATTGATTCCTACACTAGAGGAGTATTCTTATCTATTGGATTTACCTGTTACCGATCGTGTTCCTTTTACTGTTTTGGAGGGTGAGCCAAAAATACACGAGATTGCTGCTTTGATTCATCTAGGGAAGTCTGAGGTGGAAGCCCATACGACTACTAAAGGAGGGATTAGAGGATTACCAACTCAGTTCTTATTGGAGAAAGCTCGTTACTTTTCCAGGATGAAGAGTACAATCGCTTTTGAGGCCATCTTTGCTCTACTTGCTTACGGTTTATTCTTATTTCCTAGTGTGGACAAGTTTGTTGATGTTAATGCTATCAGGATCTTCATGATTGGAAACCTAGTTCCTACATTGTTGGGTGATGCTTATTACTCTATTCATGTTCAGAGTTCGTATCATGGGGGGATAATTATTTGTTGCACGCCTCTGTTGTACTGGTGGTTTGTCTCTCATATGCCTCAATCTGATGCTTTCTGGGATGTTAGGAAGGAACCCCGTTGGGCTCCTAAGATCATGGAACTTACCCACTCGGATATTGATTAGTATCATCGAGCTTACCAGGATATAGAGATTATTGACAGTTATTGTAGTTTCCCCAATGTACCTCTTCTTGGTACAAAGGGAGAAATTAACTATAACCCTGTTCTTGCGCGACGACAGCTTGGTTATCCGATGAGGGGTAAACCAAATAGTATTCATTTGAGTAGTGTCTTTCTGAAAGAGGGAGAAGACCATAGGGAAGTTAGGGAGAAAATTGCGAAGGCCTGGCGTCACATTCATAAGAAGAGTAGGAAGGATTTGGGACCTAGGGGTGCTGTTTCTTTGGAGCCATGTCTTCAGTGGGTCCAAACGAGAGCTATTCAGTTGAAGATGTCGTATTCCCGGGAAACACCTATGCCTGATTTATTTGTGAAGACCACTCCTCCCTTATTGGATGATCTAGAAGAGCTACAACTTGCTTTAGTCAGGATGCAACAGGAAAAGGATGCTTGGAAGAACAAGTTCCAGACTTTAGAGATTTCTTATAGAGCAGATTTGTAGGAGAAAGACGACTTGATTGAGATTCTTGAGAGACGGGCTGTAGAGACCATGGAGAGGCAAGGGGATTTATTTTCTCCTAAGCCTCCGTCAGATGCCATTTTCTCACTCCCTGATTCAGGTGATTTGAAGGAGGTTCCCACCAAATATGCGGAATAAAACCGGAGGTTGAAGGCTCAGATTGTCAGACTCACAGGGAAGCGCCAGCGTATAGAGTGATCTCCATCAGTTTTACTTCTCAGGGTTTTTAGATTTTTCATCTTGCACTTGGGATCATTAAAACTTGTAATCCATTTTGGAGTTATTATAATAAAAACTTTCAGTATTTTAAATGCGTTATTACTTTGATATTTCCAATATGTCCATAAATTTTAAATCCCTTGAAATATTAAATAATAAAATAAAATCATGTTCATTACATATCATGTATCACATTACACATATTTCTTGCATTTGTTATGCATATCCATGTGTCTTACTAAGCTTCTTTACTTTGTTCAGCAAACTAACTCACCACTACAACTCGGGCTAATTTCAGAAAGAAGATGGACAACTTAGAACAAGAGAATCGCAAGCTGCGCGAGGAGGTTTCCGCTTTGAAGGCCGGCATGGACAATCTTACTGCTCTGATGGAATCTCTGGTGGCTGCTCAGAATCAGTCACCGAGTGTCCAACCTCAACCAAAAAGGGAAACTACTGAAGCTCCGACTATTCCCGTATCTGCTACTCCAGCTGTTGTTCAAAACCGCATGCCTCAAGTTATCCCTGGGGAATGCCAGAGAATTTTGCACCTGAAGGTTTCAATCTTGGTCCTCAAGATACTTCAATTGTTCATACTATTGTTACTCCTGCACCTCCTATGGTGCATACTACTCCCGCTGCACCCCCTTCGGTGAATATGGTTCCGTTTGTTAATGATGATGTGTGTCGTCCTTTTCCTCCACCGAGTGAAGACTTGGGTCTTTATGACAGAATGGATGATTTTCAAGAGCAATTCGACAGGATGCAGAGGGAGATGAAGGCCCTCATAGGAAAAGAGCTATTTGGACAGAATGTGAATAAGTTATGCTTGGTCCTGAATGTTAAGATACCTGCTAAGTTTAAGGTCCCGAAGTTCGATAAGTACAAGGGAAACACTTGCCCTCGTGCTCATTTGGTGATGTATATAAGGAGAATGTCTACCCATACTGATGATCAGCGTCTGCTGATTCACTTTTTTCAGGATAATTTGATTGGTGCTGCACTGAAGTGGTATATGAGTTTGGACAGTGTTAACATCCATACTTTCAATGATTTGGGAGAAGCGTTCATCAACAAATACAAGTACAACATGAACATGGCGCATGACCGTGATCAACTCAGGGCCATGGTTCAAAAAGACATGGAATCATTCAAAGAATATGCACAGAGATGGCGTGAGGTGGCCGCCCAAGTGATTCCTCCCATGGAAGAGAAGGAGATGACCAAGATTTTCTTGAAGACCCTGGGTGCTTTCTACTATGAGAGGATGGTAGCGAGTGCGCCAAGTGACTTTACTGAAATGGTAGGGATGGGTATCCACTTAGAAGAGGCTGTAAGAGAGGGTCGTTTAACGAGAAGTGAAGGATATGGGGGTGTGAAGAAGCCATCTTATGGGTTTACCAAGAAGAAAGAAGGGGATGCTGTTAGAACATAGTTTGATTCTACAACCCTCAGTTAGAGTTTTGATGATAACAAAATACAAGATTAAATAAATTGTAAGATTTATATAAGACATATGTGCTACTTAAAATTATGTTGTGTATTTATAGAAACTCTGGTGGAATCAGTATCAGAAGATCAATATCAACATCAGCATCAGAAGATATGTCAGCATCAGAAGATCAAATAACATGTGCTATACGCTGATGCCTGATGAACAGAATCTGCGCATAACATACTTTGACTCTGATCAAGATCATAACCAAGTCATCAGCACTCAGAAGCGTCAGCATAAAGGAAAGAACACTCTGATTACCATAAGCAGAGAAGACTCTGAAGTGTCAACGTTACTAAGCATTCAAGATAGATTAATTACCAACGGCTTTATTCAAAGACAAGATCTTCTCAAAAAGGAAAGAATGTTATTTGCATTGAAATGGATTTATGGACAGCAACGTATCTCTTCCAAGGCTATATAAACATGTCTGTGAGAAAAGAAATGGCGAATTCTCCATACGCATATACGCATAAGATAATACTCTTCACGCACATACGCCTAAGCTAATCATCTTCACGTTCTCACTCATTCAATTTGCTAAAGCTGTCAACCACGCTTAATCTATAGCTCTAGCAATCCAGTTTTTATTCCAAGCTTAATATTGTGTATTATCGCAGTTGTGATATATAGTTTTGTTAGAAAACATTAACACACAGTTTGTTCATTTATCTGTAAGAGAATTTCCTTGAGACAAACCGGTCTGTGGTTAGACTCAAGAAGGCTTTAACAATTGTTAAAGTAGTTGTTGTATTCAGTTGAATATAGTGGATTAAGACCTCGTTGGAGAGAGGCTAAATCACCTTGACGGGTGGACTGGAGTAGTTTGAGATCAAACGAACCAGGATAAAAATAACGTGTTGTCTGCATTTGATTTTAAGTTTTACAATTCAACCCCCTTCTTGTGTTTTTCACTTCTTCAATTGGTATCAGAGCGCCTGGTTCTGAGCTTATAACACTTAACCGTGTCAGTACAAGATCCAGCGTAAGAAAAACACAATGGCAGGACCACATCAAAACATCAGCAATGACAACAATGAAGAAAGAGACAGATTCAGTGGCAAACCTCCAGTCTTTGATGGAGAGAACTTTGACTACTGGAAAGACAGAATTGAAAGCTTCTTTCTAGCCCATGATGCTGATCTGTGGGACATGGTGACAGATGGATACACGCACCCAGTGAATGGAAGTGGTCAGAAGATTGACAAGAAAGCAATGTCTGATCAACAAAAGCGTGATTTCAGAAATCATCACAAGGCCAGAACAATTCTTCTCAGCGTCATCTCTTATTCTGAATATGAAAAGATATCAAACAGAGACACTGCAAAGAATATGTTTGACTCTCTGAGAATGACGCATGAAGGCAACATTCAAGTCAAAGAAACCAAAGCTCTTGCGCTCATTCAGAAGTACGAGGCATTCAAGATGAAATAAAGTGAATCAATAGAAACGATGTTCTCAAGATTTCAAATTCTGGTTGCTGGTCTCAAAGTTCTTGACAAAGGGTATTCCACTGCTGATCATGTTAAGAAGATCATCAGAAGCTTTCCAAAACAGTGGAGGCCAATGGTCACAACGCTTAAGCTAGCTAAGGATCTCAACAAAATCTCTCTGGAGGAAATTGTCAGCTCCCTCAGAAGTCACGAGATAGAGGTAGAAGCAGATGAACCTCAAAAGTAAGGTAAGCCATTAGCTTTAAAATCTAACAGAAAATCTGACTCCAAGGTTTTGCAGGCTGTTGAAGAAACCTCTGATGGGTCCTCATCAGAAGAAGATGAACTATCTCTCCTCTCCAGAAGGGTGAACCAACTGTGGAAGCAGAGGCAAAGGAAGTTCAGGAATCCTAGAAGATCGGAGAATCAGAATGAATCTTCCTCCTGATACAGAAGGTCAGAATCCTCCTCTGGACATAAAAGATCTGAAGGCTCTTCAGGAAGCAGAAAGCCAAACAACAAAGACATCATCTGCTATGAATGTAACGAGCAAGGGCACTACAAAAGTGACTGCCCAAAGCTTCAGAAGGAAAAGCCCAGAAGGAAGTTTGGCAAGGAAAAGAAGAAAAGTCTCATGGCCACATGGGATGATTCTGATACATCTGAAGTTGACTCAGAATCAGATGATGAGAGAGCAAACATAGCTCTCATGGCAAACATAACAGAAGACAGTGAAGCTTCTGAATCAGACTCTGAATCAGATACAGAAGAGGTATTTCCTGACTTTGCTATTAACTTTACTAAGGCTGAACTAGCTGAAAGCCTTAATGAAATTCTGGAAAGATATCAGCAGATCAGAGTCAAATTCAGAAACCTGAAAAGGGATCTTGCTTCTGACTCTGATAAAACTGAGAGTCTCAAATTGGAGAATTCTGAGTTGAAAGATAAAATTTCAAAATTAGAAAATCTATTGCAAAACTCTCAGAAGGAAACAATCCCTGAAACTCCCAGTAGTGCTGATGAGATCATCAAGGAGTATGATCACAACTTTCAGAAGTTTCTAGCTAAAAACATAGATAGAAGCAAAATGGCTTCAATGATCTATGGAGTTAGCAAAAATGGCAGAAAGGGAATAGGATACCAAGGTAAGGTATCTACACCAAAGAATGTCATGGACTTAGTTATAAAACGCACTTCACTTGATTCACACTTTGTATATGGGCACACACATGACATCAAATATACTAGTAGCAATTATTCTGTTAAACTAAAATTCAACCAGAGTTTTGGTAAAACTAACAAATCAGGACCCAAGAAAATATGGGTACCTAAGGATAAAATAATACATGTGGCAGATATCTTTAGCAGCAAAGCAGAAACACCAGTTATGGTACCTGGACTCTGGCTGCTCACGACACATGACAGGAAGAAAGCATATGTTCCAAAGCCTGGAACTTAAGCCTGGAGGCCACGTAGGCTTTGGAGGCAATCAGAGGGGAAAGATCATTGGCTCTGGAACAGTAGGTAATAGAAATCTTCCCTCTATAAGTAATGTTTTATTAGTAGATGGATTAATGCATAATCTGTTATCCATAAGTCAATTAAGTGATAACGGTTATGATATAATCTTTAATCAAAATTCATGTAAAGCTGTTAGTCAGAAAGATGGGACTATCCTATTTAATGGAAAGAGGAGAAACAACATTTATAAAATCAAACTTTCTGAACTAAAAAGTCAGAATGTAAAGTGTCTTCTGTCTGTTAACAACGAGCAATGGATCTGGCACAGAAGATTGGGACATGTTAGTATGAGAAGAATATCTCAGATTAACAAACTCAATCTGGTCAGAGGACTTCCTAACCTGAAGTTCAATTCAGATGCTCTGTGTGAAGCATGTCAGAAAGGCAAGTTTTCAAAACCTGCTTTCAAATCTAAAAACGTTGTTTCAACCTCTAAGCCATTAGAACTTCTGCACATTGACTTATTTGGACCAGTTAAAACTGCTTCAGTCAGTGGCAAAAAGTATGGGTTAGTAATCGTAGATGACTATAGCAGATGGACATGGGTAAAGTTCTTAAGACACAAGGACGAGTCACACTCTGTGTTTGTTACCTTCTGCAACCAAGTTCAGAATGAAAAGGATATTAGAATCGTCAAAGTCAGAAGTGATCATGGTGGAGAGTTTGAAAACAAAGATTTTGAATCATTTTTTAATGACAAAGGCATTCTGCATGATTTCTCTTGTCCTAGAACTCCCCAGCAAAATGGAGTTGTAGAATGAAAGAACAGAACATTGCGAGAAATAGCCAGAACCATGATCAACGAGACTAACGTTGCTAAGATCTTCTGGGCAGAGGCAATAAACACAGCGTGTTATATTCAGAATATAATCTCTATAAGACCTATTCTGGAAAAGACTCCATATGAATTGTGGAAGAACAGAAAGCCCAACATTTCATATTTTCATCCATTTGGATGTATTTGTTTTATTTTAAATACAAAAAATTATTTGAACAAGTTTGACTCTAAAGCACAAAAGCGTATTATGTTAGGATACTCTGAACGCTCAAGAGGGTACAGAGTATACAATACAGGAACACAGATTGTGGAGGAATCAATCAGTGTTCGTTTTGATGATAAGCTTGACTCTCAAAAGTCAAAGCAGAATGAATTACTTGCAGGTATGGAAATTGAATTCACGGGTACTGAAGACAAGTCATCAGAAGCTCCTAATAGAGACACTCCCTCAACATTAGAAAGAAGCTCTGCAAGCAATCCAGCACCTTATGTTGATCAACTTCAGAAAAGACCACCCAAAAGCAGCATGGATCACCCAGAAGAAACAATCTTAGGAAGAAAGGAAGATCCAATCAGAACAAGAGCTAGCTTCAGAAACTCTGAAGAATCCCTCATGGGACTTGTTTCTCTAATTGAACCATCAACAGTTGATGAAGCACTTCTGGACAATGACTGGATTCTAGCAATGCAAGAGGAGCTGAATCAATTCACAAGAAATGGCGTATGGGATCTAGTTCCTAAACCAAAAGGATTCAACGTCATTGGAACTAAATGGGTGTTCAGAAACAAACTGAATGAACAAGGTGATGTCATCAGAAACAAAGCACGATTGGTAGCACAAGGTTATAGTCAGCAAGAGGGGATAGACTATACAGAAACCTTTGCTCCAGTCGCCAGGTTAGAATCTATCAGACTTTTAATTTCATTTGCTGTAAATAAAGGCATCACTCTGTATCAGATGGATGTTAAGAGTGCATTCTTAAATGGATATATAGAAGAAGAGGTATATGTGCACCAACCCCCTGGTTTTGAAAGTTCCAAAAATCCAGAATATGTTTTCAAACTAAAGAAGTCACTGTATGGTCTGAAACAAGCTCCCAGAGCTTGGTATGAAAGACTAAGTAACTTCCTGTTAGAAAAGGAATTCACCAGATGGAAAGTGGACACAACTCTATTCTGTAAGAAAGTTAAGAATGACATTTTAGTATGTCAGATTTATGTTGATGATATCATATTTGGATCTACTAAACCTTCTCTGGGAAGAGAGTTTGCTAAGTGTATGCAGGCAGAATTTGAGATGAGCCTAATGGGGGAACTGAAATTCTTTCTGGGCATTCAGATCAATCAAACCCCAGAAGGAACTTACATTCATCAAGAAAATATGTCAGAGAACTTCTGAAGAAATTTGATCTCTCAGAATGTAAGCCATCAAAGATTCCAATGCATCCCACGTGCATTCTGGAAAGAGAAGAGGTAAGTAAAAAGGTAGAACAGAAGGTCTACAGAGGTATGATTGGTTCTCTTCTTTATCTGACGGCTTCAAGGCCTGACATTTTATTCAGTGTATGCATTTGTGCTAGATTCCAATCAGATCCTAGAGAATCTCACTTAACAGCAGTTAAGCGAATTTTCAAGTATATGAAAGGTACTACTAATATGGGTTTGTTTTATAGAAAATCAAGTGATTACAGCTTAGTAGGTTACTGTGATGCTGACTTTGCTAGAGATAGAGTAGAATGTAAAAGCACTTCTGGAAGCTGCCAGTTTCTGGGAGAAAATCTGATCTCATGGTCCAGCAAAAGACAATGCACAATTGCTCTATCAGCAGCAGAAGTTGAATACATAGCAGCAACTGGATGCAACACACAAATGCTCTGGATGAAAAGTCAACTTGAGGACTTCCAGATATTTGAGAGTAACATTCCTATCCTCTGTGACAATACTTCTGCTATTTGCTTAAGTAAAAATCCAATTTTACATTCTAGGGCTAAGCATATAGAAATAAAACATCATTTTATTAGGGACTATATTCAGAAAGGTATTTAAAATTTAAAATTTATTGACATAGACCATCAATGGGATGATATTTTTACAAAACCACTTTCTGAAGATAGGTTCAACTTCATTCTGAAACATCTCAGCATGAAGATCTGCCCAGAATGAAATTGTTTTAATTTTATATATTAACCTTCAGAACTTTGTTTATTTTCTGTGAACTACTGATCAATCTTCCTTCAGAACTTTAGAAGTGCAGATTGTATCAGAATCTATCCATGAAGATCTGAGCGCTTCATTTCTAGGATGGAAATGTGTTGTTCACTCAAGCAAACAAGTGTCATCCAGTCATCAGCTGTTTTCTGAGGCTGAACATGCATTCACGCTTCTGAAAAGGCAAAGCGTTGATTGGGTGCATTGAGACACATGCCATGGGTAACCGTTCCAAATATCTTTCTGAATCCCCTAAAATCAGCTATCATTAAATGCTAATAATCATTATTTATTTCTCTCTCTTAATCATTTATGTTTTCAAAACCTTCTTAGAAATCTATTTAAACACACTTCACACCATTCACTCACTTTTACCATCTCTTTCGTTTTCACTCAATATTTCTGATTTCTGTGTTCTTCTTTCTCAAGAAACCCTTTAAATCTTTTTCAAAAACCTCGTGTGAACATGGCTTCGTCCAGCATTCCTTCTTCAGGTTCCCAGAAAATTGTTTCATCTGAACAATATGAAGTACCTTTCAGAATGCTTCTAACTCCAGTCAAGAATCTTGAAGTTCTGTCAGAAATAATAGTGGATTTCAACAGTCTCAAGGAGAATGGTTTTGATTTATCTGAAGAGATTAAAGCTCAAGGTTGGGAAAAGTACTTTGACAGGCTGGTGGGTCCAACATTTCCTATTCTCGTAAAGGAATTTTGGATTCACGCTTCTTCTTCAAATCACCAAGTTACATCCTACATTATGGGGAAGAAGATTGTGATTACTGAAGACCTGATTACAAGACTGATAGGGTACAATGGTGGTGGTATTCGCTGTATTGATATGGTAGAAAGGTGTGCAGATGCTGCTGTTATAGCAAGGGAAATTTTCACGCTGGGGCTTCCCTCCAGCAAGATTAGAGATTTGAAGGACAAGCACAAAATTTGGTCCAAGATCATTCTGGGTTGTTTCAACCACAGGAAGCCTACCAGCTCTCCTGATTACATAAACATTGATCAGTAGTTTTTGATCTATTTTATTTCTCAGAAGGTCAAGATTAATCTAGCTCATCTTCTGTTCAACCATCTCAGAACAAGTGTCAAGGAAACAAGAGAAGATGAACGTACTAAAAGGGATTGGATACCCTTGGGAAGACTGATATCAGATATTCTGACTGAGAATAGGCTGATTGATCATTTGACAGAGGCACAAGAAATCAGCACTCTGGAACCGTCTGTTGGCAAGCAGCTGAATGCCAAAAATCTGAAGAAAATGAAGTTGATGGAGAACATTAAGAAGGAGCCCAGCGTCACTCCTTTTGCTGAAATCTCCAGCAGAAGAGTCCCTCTGGATGACTTCCCTCTGTTCTCAGATATTGACTCCAAGCCTGAAATCATTCTGAGATATTTGGATGCTTGTAAAGCTGATGGTACAACACCAAATCTGAATATTCAAGATCTTCAGCAGAAGGCACCAGAGGTTGTTCTGAAGAAGACAAAGAAAAGAAAAGCTGCTACAGAAGGACCATCTCAACAGACTCTTAAGAAGAGAGGTAATCCTTCTTCTGTTACTGTTTTAGATTCAATTGTTGTTTCCACATCTATTCCAATTCCAACTCCATCTGAAAACCCAACACCTCAAACCTTCGATGATTTTGACTTAGACTTTGACCCTTCTGAATCATTAACCCTCAGAAGATCCCGCTCCCAACCACAAAATCCAAATACTGAAGCCATGCCAGAACAAGAACTTGAAAAAGTTCTTTCTGATATAGACCAACACACTTCCGTTCCCGAACCAGAAAATCCAAATCCAAACACAGAAATTCCCATCTCACCACAACCTGATATTCCTCTCTCACCAATACCAGAAACTCCACTCTCTCCAGAACCAGAAATCCCACAACCTTTATCTCCTCAACCAAAAATTAATCCACCCTCTCCTCAACATGAACAATCTCCACAACCTGAGACTCAAACCTTTGAGGCTCAACCCTCTGAATCTCCTGAACCACAACCTTTGGCCATTCAATTGCCTTGTGGTACCACTGTGAATATGTCTCAACTTCCCTCTTCACCAGAAATAACTCCACCAAATTCCCCATCAAGTCCAATCGTCATTCCTGACTCTCCCACTCCCTCACCAAAATCCAAGTCAGAAGACCACAGCAAAACTGTCATTGATTTAACAGTCTTTGAACGTCTTGCTGCCATCCACCAGAAAACAGCCATCCCTAAACCGAAACATCCAGATGTTGGTTCCAGCATATTGAACTTTGAAACAGATATACAGAAGTGGATCACTTCTTTGAAACAAGCAAGTCTGGAATTGGTTGATCCTGATGTATCAGACCTCCTCTGGACAAAATTCAGAAGATGGGTATGCGCTGAAACCTTTAAGTTGCAAGACCAGAGCTATGGACAGGCTCAACAGAACTTCAGCAATCTGCTGAAAGAGATTGAAGGTCCAGTTCTGAGCAAGCTGCTTAAGGAAGAAGTTCTCCATCTGGACATTGCTCCTTGGTATGAACAGCGTCCAGAATCCAAAGTTCAACCTGCAGAAGAACAGGTTCAAGAAGAAGATGTTGAAGAAATCTCTGAGAAGCATCCTGTATCTGAAGATCCTCAAGCCTCCTCTCTTGACAGGCAGACTCTGGAGGACTTGAAAAGATCTGACATGCTGATGAATGAGAGAATGGATAAGCAGGATGCCAAGATTGATGCTATAGCAAACATGGTATCTCAGCAACAGGAAACCAGCACTCAAATCAAGAGCATGTTGGAAGCTCTGTTCACACGAATTCCTCCCTCTTAGAATTTTTCTTGTGTTTTCCTTGTTTTCTTTACATGTTTGTCTGTAATATTTTTCCATTATTCTGAACTACTCATTGCTTCTGTTTTTAATATAATCGCTTTTTTAGCTCTGATCATTTTAACTCTGATTATTTGTGCTTTTTGATAACTGACAAAAAGGGGGAGAAAGAATGATATTTTTCAATAACGGATTACTGAGACATAAGTCTCAAACATTCTAACATTCTGATATATTTGAATTTCTTTCTTCTGAAAAGCTTACAGGTACAAGAATCTGATGAACTCTGATAAAGTAAAGTTATGATTCTCAAGGTCTCATGGAATTAAAGGGAAGTAATCAACTCAGGGGGAGTTTTTCTCTTTGTTGCTCTGATACTTTTATTCCTTATCTTTAATCTCTGATACCGTTTATTATTTATTTGTTTATCTCTGATACATTTTTATTCTTAATTTTAATTGAAAAATATCAGGTTTTTGTCATCATCAAAAAGGGGGAGATTGTTAGAACATAGTTTGATTCTACAACCCTCAGTTAGAGTTTTGATGATAACAAAATACAAGATTAAATAAATTGTAAGATTTATATAAGACATATGTGCTACTTAAAATTATGTTGTGTATTTACAAAAACTCTTATGGAATCAGCATCAGAAGATCAATATCAACATCAACATCAACATCAGAAGATATGTCAGCATCAGAAGATCAAATAACATGTGCTATACGCTGATGCCTGATGAACAGAATCTGCGCATAACATACTCTGACTCTGATCAAGATCATAACCAAGTCATCAGCACTCAGAAGCGTCAGCATAAAGGAAAGAACACTCTGATTACCATAAGCAGAGAAGACTCTGAAGTGTCAACGTTACTAAGCATTCAAGACAGATTAATTACTAACGGCTTTATTCAAAGACAAGATATTCCCAAAAAGGAAAGAATGTTATTTGCATTGAAATGGATTTATGGACAGCAACGTATCTCTTCCAAGGCTATATAAACGTGTCTGTGAGAAAAGAAATGGCGAATTCTCCATACGCATATACGCATAAGCTAATACTCTTCACGCACATACGCCTAAGCTAATCATCTTCACATTCTCACTCATTCAATTTGCTAAAGCTCTCAACCACGCTTACTCTATAGCTCTAGCAATCCAGTTTTTATTCCAAGCTTAATATTGTGTATTATCACAGTTGTGATATATAGTTTTGTTAGAAAACATTAACACACAGTTTGTTCATTTATCTATAAGAGAATTTCCTTGAGATAAACCGGTCTGTGGTTAGACTCAAGATGGCTTTAACAGTTGTTAAAGTAGTTGTTGTATTCAGTTGAATATAGTGGATTAAGACCTCGTTGGAGAGAGGCAAAATCACCTTGACGGGTGGACTGGAGTAGTTTGAGATCAAACGAACCATGATAAAAATAACGTGTTGTCTGCATTTGATTTTAAGTTTTACAATTCAACCCCCCTTCTTGTGTTTTTCACTTCTTCAGATGCAAATGTTGTTATGCAAGAGAGGAGGGTTAATACTCTTAGAAGGAATTATCAGCGTCATCAGCAAGTCGCCTCAGTTACTCCAGTTGTGGGTGCAGCTCCAACTACCGTTGCTTATCAGAGATCATCCCAGCAGGGGAATCAAGGGTATAATTAGAGAAGGGAGAGTTATGACCCTATTCTTATGAGCTATACAGAGTTACTACCATCATTGATTCAGAAGAAGTTGGTTCAGATCCGACCACCTCCCGCTGTACCATAACCGTTGTCGTAATATTACAAGGAAGACCAAACATGTGCTTTTCATCAGGGAGCACCAGGGCATAATGTTGAGAATTGTTATCCTTTGAAGAATGAGGTGCAGAAATTAGTGAAGTCTGGTATTCTATCCTTCAAGGATGTGAGCCCCAATGTGAAAGAAAATCCTCTACCCAAGCATGGAGGAGTAAATGTTGTGAATATGGTGAAAATGCATGCAGACCTCGGTGAATTTAGCTACTATACGCATGACCATTCTGGTTGTGCTTTTTGCAGTACAGACATACATGGTTGCGATAAGATAAAGGCTGATTTACAGGAGATGATGGATGAGGGCCTCATCCACATAACCAGGCCTAGGGCAGAGTATGAAGAGGAGGTGAATATGGTTTCTGGATGTCCTGGAGAATTCAGAATTTTTGATGTAGAGTATATGAATGAGGACCTTGTGCAATTTCATGCTACTTTCTGCCACTTGGCTGGTCAGGTGGAACACCAATATAGATCTTTCCAAATTTGCTGCTGGGACTCCCGATGATGTTCAATCGTGAAGAAAGGTGTTCAGTTGTTGTTAGATAATGGGACCATCAAGGTTACAGGTCAAAGGGATGATTACCATGAATTTGATATGGTTGAGGTTTGTTTGATTGAAGAAGAGTCGGATGAAGAGTACGCCTCTGCAGATGAGTATTTCTCCTTAAATGAGGATTTGTTTTCCAGAGATGACTCAATAATGACTGATTATGTTGAAGAAGGGGTAAACGTCATTGTACCTTGTTTTGGTGCACCCGCCCATTTTGAAGTTGAGTACTATGGCAAGCCAGTTGTTACCCCATTGGTGATTAGTTTGTCGGGTCCTATCCTCTACAAGTCAGATAAGGTTGTGCCCTACAAATACAACGCTACAATCTTGGAGGATGGTGTGGAAGTTCCCATCTAGCCAATGCCTGATGTTGGAAATATTGCTGAAAATAGTAGAGTGACCCACAACGGTCGTGTGTTTGCACCAGTTGTTCGAGGAGATGTTAGTGCTGGAAAGAAAATTGTTGAGAATGTTGAACCCAAGAAGGCTACGGGTGAGACTAGTGGGGTTAAGTTAGAGAAATAAGTGGATGATATTTTGAAAATAATCAAGATGAATGACTACAGAATTGTAGATCAGCTACTACAGACTCCTTCAAAGATATCTATTTTTGTTTTATTGATGAACTCATCTGCTCACAGAGAATCCTTGATGAGGGTATTGGACCAAGCTTTTGTGGAGAGTGATATGCCAATAGACCAATTCAGCAGCGTAATAGGGAACATTACGTCATGTAATAATTTGAGTTTCTGCGATGATGAATTACCAGATGAAGGAAGGAATCACAACTTGGCCCTCCGCATCTCTATGAATTGCAAGAATGATTCATTATCCAATGTGCTAATTGATGATGGATCCGCTTTGAGCGTTATACCGAGGAGAACTCTTATGAAGTTGAAATATCAAGGAACACCTATGCACCCGAGTGGCATCATTGTGAAAGAGTTTGATGGATCGAGGAAATATGTTATTGGTGAGGTGGATTTACCTATTCATATAGGACCACATTTGTTTCAGATAACTTTCCAGGTCATGGATATTGTACCCGCTTATAGATGTTTGCTAGGAAGGCCATGGGTTCATGAGGCAGGGGCTGCCACTTCAACTTTACACCAGAAACTGAAATTTGTACGTGAAGGGAAAGTAGTAATCATAAATGGAGAACATACATTATTGATATCTCATTTGTCCTCTTTCAGCATTGTGGAGGAGGATGAAGCTGCTGTTGGAACCCAGTTCCAAGCCTTATCCATTAACAACATAAGAGGAAATGATGATTCCATGGTTTCACTTAAGGATGCGCAACAAGTTGTGCGAAAGGGTCATAGCGAGGTATGGGGACAGATTGTGGATCCACCTATAAACAAGAAAAAAGCCGGCTTGGGGTTATCTTTCACGAATGACAAAGGTAAGGGCATGAAGTTGAAGTCTGCTGCAAGCAAGTATCAAGACATCTTCCGTAGCGGGGGTTATCTTCATCCAACTTTTTTCGGGATTAATGCCATTGTGGAAGATGAAGCCGAGCCAGAAATGCCAAATTATGTGACGCACGGAGTTAGGGTTCAGAACCGGATCACCATTGATGTTCCCTCTTGCATACATGTTTCAAAGTAATTTGTTTTGTTAATCTTCTTGAAAAGCTTTCACTCTGCCCAAGGTGGAAGTATTAATGTTGTAGGGCTTATCTATTTGCTGTGACTTTTAAAATAAATAATAAAAGTTGTCTTTGTTTCCCAAAAATTGTGTCTTTATTTTCTGCTTTTTGTTTCTTGGAAAACGGTAATAAGAAAAAACCTGTCAAAATAAATAATAACTGAAATTCAATCTGCATGATCACTTGTTATATGTGTCAGTTTCTAAAAGCAATCATAAATCATATGTGCAGATTAATTAAAAAGCCTGTTGAATACAATGACCTTGCACCTTCTCCCAACTTTGAATGTCCTGTGTATGGGACCGAAGAAGAAGACTATGATGATATTCCAGAAGAGGTCTAACGGTTGCTTGAGCACGAGAAAAATACCATTCAGCCATATAAAGAACCATTAGAAGTGATCAATTTGGGTTCAGAAGAGGATCCGAAAGAAGTCAAAATTGGAGCATTGCTGCATCCAGATGTGAAGAGCAGGTTGATTGAGCTGTTGAAAGAGTATGTGGATATTTTTGCTTGGTCTTATCAAGATATGCCTGGTCTAGATACAGATATCGTTGAGCACCGTTTGCCGTTGAAGCCGGAGTGTACGCCAATCAAACAGAAGTTGAGAGTAACTCACCCAGATATGGCATTAAAGATCAAAGAGGAGGTTCTAAAGAAAATGAATGTTGGTTTTCTTGTGACATTAGTGTATCCTCAATGGATTGCCAATATTTTCCCAGTACCGAAAAAATACAAAAAAAAGTCCACATGTGCGTAGATTACAGAGATCTAAATAAAGCTAGTCCAAAAGATGATTTTCCATTGCCACACATTGACATGTTAGTGGATAGCACAGCAAAATTCAAAGTATTCTTGTTCATGGATGGATTTTCCGGGTATAATCAAATAAGAATGGCTCCGGAGGACATGGAAAAAACAACGTTTATCACACCCTAGGGAACATTCTGTTACAGAGTGATGCCCTTCGGGTTGAAGAACGCTGGTGTAACGTACCAGAGGGCTATGACAACCCTATTCCATGATCTGATGCACAAGGAAATCGAGGTATATGTTGATGATATGATTTCTAAATCCCAGACTGAAGAAGGGCATGTAGAAGATTTATTGAAGTTGTTTTAGCGTTTGAGGAAGTATTGTCTCCACTTGAATCCAAATAAATGTACCTTTTGTTTTCGATCAGGGAAATTGTTGGGTTTCATTGTTAGCCAGAAAGGAATTGAAGTTGACCTTGATAAAGTCAAAGAAATTCAAGAGATGCCAGCGCCGAGAACTAAAAAGCAAGTCAGAGAGTTCCTTTGGCATTTGAATTATATTTCCAAGTTCATTTCCCACATGACTGCAACATGTGAACCGATCTCTAAGTTGTTAAAGAAAGATCAAGGTTGTGTATGGACGGATGACTGGCAAATGGAATTTGAAATTATTAAAGAATATCTGCTTGAACCTCCTATCTTGCTCCCTTCTGTCGAAGGAAGACCGTTGATTATGTATATGACAGTGTTAGATAAATCCATGGGTTGTATTCTGGGACAACAGGATGAAACAGGGAAGAAAGAGTTTGCCATTTATTATCTCAGTAAAAAGTTCACTGATTATGAGTCACGTTATTCCATGCTGGAAAAGACATGTTGTGCTTTGGCCTGGGCGGCAAAGCGTTTGCCGTAGTATATGTTGAATCACACTACTTGGTTAATCTCCAAAATGGATGCAATCAAGTACAATTTTGAAAAGCCTGCTCTTACTGGAAGAATTGCCCGTTGGCAGATGTTTCTATCTGAATATGCTATCGAATACCGCACTCAAAAAGCTATTAAAAGCAATGTGTTGGCAGATTATCTTGCTTACCAACCAGTGGAGAATCATCAGTCTGTGGAGTATTATTTCCTTGATGAAGATGTGATGTTCCTGAAAGTAAAAGATTGTGATGAACCATTGCCTGAGGAAGGCCCTGACCCTGAATCTCGTTGGAGTATGATATTTGATGGAGCTGTGAATTCTTATGGTAAAGGAATTGGTGTTGTGATTGTCACTCCACATGGATCGCACATTCCTTTTACTGCAAGGTTCACATTTGATTGTACTAATAATATGGCAGAATATGAGGCTTGCATCATGGGTCTCGAGGAAGCTATTGATCTCGGAATTAAAAATCTAGATATGTATGGTGATTCAGCTTTGGTAATAAACCAGATTAAAGGAGAATTGGATACTCGTTACCCCGGCTTGATCCCTTACAAAGATTATTCTAGAAGGTTATTACCCTTCTTTAATAAAGTTAAATTCCATCATATTCCAAGAGATGAAAATCAAATGGCGGATTCTCTGGTAACACTGGCTTCTATGTATCAAGTAAATACTTGGAACGATATACCTCGAATTATTGTTCGACGACTGGATAGACCCGCTCATGTGTTTACAACAGAGGAGGTACCAGATCAGAAGCCTTGGTATTATGACATCAAGCTTTTTCTTCATACTCAGGAATACCCGATTGGTGCTTCGAAGAAGGATAGAAAGACATTGAAAAGATTGGCTGGCAGTTTCTTCCTCAATGAAAATGTGTTGTATAAAAGAAATTATGATATGGTCTTGCGCAGATGCGTGGATAGGCACGAAGCAGACATATTGATGCATGAGGTTCATGAAGGCTCATTTGGCACACACGCCAATGGACATTTGATGGCTTAAAAGATGCTAAGGGAAGGTTACTATTGGCTGACAATGGAATCTGACCGTTACAAATTTGCAAAGAAGTGTCATAAATGCCAGACTTATGCAGATAAGGTCCATGTGCCTCCGACACTTCTCAGTATGATTTCCTCCCCGTGGCCTTTCTCCATGTGGGAAATTGACATGATTGGGATGATAGAACCCAAAGCTTCGAATGGACATTGTTTTATCCTGGTAGCAATTGATTACTTCACCAAGTGGGTGGAGACTGCTTCATATGCCAATGTTACTAAGCAAGTGGTTGTGTGCTTCATCAAGAATAATCTTATATGTCGATATGGTGTGTCGAGCAGAATTATCACCGACAATGGCTCGAATCTGAACAATAAAATGATGACATAACTGTGTGAAGAATTCAAGATTGTCCATCACAATTCCTCTTCGTACAGGCCAAAGATGAATGGGGATGTTGAAGTTGCTAATAAGAATATCAAGAAGATTATCCAGAAAATGGTCGTTACTTATAAGGATTGTCATGAAATGCTACCTTTTGCTTTGCAAAGATATTGAACATATGTCCGCACTTCAACAGGAGCAACCCCGTTCTCCCTGGTGTATGGAATGGAAGTTGTACTCCCAGTCGAGGTTGAGATTCCCTCTTTGCGTGTGATAATGGAAACAAAGTTGACAGAGGCTGAATGGGTCCAGAACAGGTTTGACCAATTGAATTTAATCGAAGAGAAGAGAATGACAACTTTGTGTCATGGACAGTTATATCAGAAAAGTATATAGATAGCTTTTGATAAAAAGGTCAAACCTCGTAAATTCAGAGAAGGCGACCTCGTGCTCAGGAAGATCATGTATTTTAACACTGATTCTAGGGGCAAGTAGACTCCCAATTTTGAAGGCCCGTATATTGTCAAGAAAGCCTTCTCTGGCGGTGCATTAATTCTTGAAACTATGGATGGCGAGGAGTTCCCACGTCCCATGAATGTTGATGCAGTCAAGAAATAATTCGCCTAAAGAAATAAAAGAGCAGCTCGTTAAGTTGAAAACCCGAAAGGGCGGCTTAGGAAAAACAGAGCGTCTCGGTAGGCCGAAAACCCAAAAGGGCGGTCTAGGCAAAAGTTAGAGACATAAACAGAATAAATTTCCCGCTAAGTTGAAAACCCGCAAGGGTAGCTTAGCCAAAAGTTAGGGACTTTCTTGGCAAGTAACTGCATCAGACAAGACTTGATCATTGAAGCAACAATCTTCTCAAATACTCATCATACTTCAACGGAAGCTGCTGCTCGGGATTTCAAAAAAATTGTTAGAGGGGATAGTGGTCATTGTATCTCAATATATCTTTTCCATTATATATTACCATTTTCCAAACTTTGTAATCATCTATGGAGTCTCGCCATTCGCAGACTACCATTCTGTTAGTAAAGTTTGAGTTGTTACCTAATTCTTTGTGTTTCTTATTTTATTTAGCTTGCAAAGACTCCATTTATTATTGATAATAACTTTCAAAGCAAAGAGATTAAATGAAAAAATTGATTTTTCAAAAAGAATTTACAATTTGCTTTTACTTTAGAATTTGTGATGCGAAAAAAAAACAACAAAAATGGTGATCCCAGGAATGGACAAACTCCAGTTGTTTTAAGAAGTTTTTATTCCCCTCAGGAAATTTTACTCAGGATTATTTGCCGTATTGGGTTCGAGACTCCGGTATCCTCGGTCAAGTTTGGATACATTTCTCCTCCTTGTCCAAGTTTTTATGATGTGAAGTTTCAATCCGAGATTTCTCTAATGAAGTTTTCGTTCGGTCTAATGGAAGTTCTTTTTCCAGGGAAGTTGATACCATAATCACTATTGAAGAACGCAGGTCCCCGATTTCTCTAGTGAAGAACGTATTGTGGTTTTCCCTTTGAGGATGTGGTGTTAACCTCCCCATTGAAGTGGGCCTGAACTCCCCAGTGAATGTTGTGATGATTTGGTGTCCATCTACTTTACTTGAGATTGGTTTTGATATCCCCAGTAAGAGCATTACTCTTGAAAACATTTGTTTCCCTGGTGAAGCCTAGAAAAGGATGTTATATCCCTGTATCTGTACTATTCTGCCACTTTATTTTGTTTACTTCTAGATTTTGTTTCTCCTCAATAAAGCTAAAGCAGACAATAGGTTTTGTTTCCGCAGTTGGTATTTACTTTTTTTTGGAATGATCATCTTGGATGTGATTTAGCCGAGTGTTGTTTGTGCCCGAGGTGGTTTTGCCTGGTTACTCCCAGTGTTGTATATCTGTTTTGTCAGCATACGCATAATAACACTCATACACTCATACACTCACACATTCATACATACATCATGCATAGCTAAAATTAGAAAATCGTTGCTCATTAACATTTGTTAATATTTTTGTTGACATATCACCCTGTTTTGCAGAGTTACGCTGTCCTCTCTTCAATGGAGTGTTGGCCTTAAGCAGAAATCGTATATTCTTTCAATTTCCCCACTGAGTTATCCCTCGTGGAAGATTTTTGCTTTAGCCTTCCTGTACAGCCCCTTGTTTGGATAGATTTAGTTTTCCCTCTTGAGTTTATTTCTCAAAAGATGTATTTTTGGTTGATTGTTTCATCCCAGTTTATTTCTGGTTTGAATCTTTGGTTCCACAACAATATTATTTACTTTGGATTTCTGAAGGCTTCGAGTTTTGGTTTGTGCATTTGTTTTTCACGAGAGGACTTTATTTCCTCAACAGGAATATTGTGGCATTTCCCCAGGAAGTCATATTTCTTTCCCCAGGAAACCATACTGTTCTCCCCAGAAAGTCATTTCTTTTTACAATCCTCCATGACAACAAGTAGCAGGTCTCTTTATTTGAGAAACTTGTGCTTCCCTGTGAAAGATGTCGTTACTTTTTTTTGCTATCTTCTCTATGAATGGATAGTTTGTAGTCCGTCGTCAGCTTACGCCAATGGGTGGCAAGACTTTCAAATTTGTAGAGACAGTTCGTTGTGAAATCTTTGCAGGTGATAGTCACTTTATTTGAGACCGTTTATATTTTTATCCTTTCCAGGAAAAGTGCCTCGGTTAAAGAAGAAGTTGAGACCCGTTCTAGGCGAAATGCCAAAATTTTGGGGAAACTTGTTCTCTCTCTACCCTCAGTGAACGTTGGTAGTTCATTGTCAGTGAATGAAGGTGCTATGATATATTCTCTTCCTATCTTTAGTTAATGTTGGTAGGTCATCGGCAGTGAACGTCGATGATTGTTATCTTTTTGCTACCCTCAATAAACGTTGGTAGTTCATCGTCAGTGAATGGTGGTGCTATGATATATTCTCTTCCTACCTACAGTGAAAGTTGGTAGGTCATCAGCAGTGAACATCGATGATTGTTATATTTTTGCTACCCTCAATGAACGTTGGTAGTTCATCGTCAGTGAACGGCGGTGCTATGGTATATTCTCTTCCTACCTTAAGTGAAAGTTGGTAGGTCATCGGCAGTAAATGTCGATGATTGTTATCTTTTTGCTACCCTCAGTGAATGTTGGTAGTTCATCGTCAGCGAACGGGGGTGCTATGACATATTATTTTCCTACCTTCAGTGAAAGTTGGTAGGTCATCGGCAGTGAACGTTGATGATTGTTATCTTTTTGCTACCCTTAATGAACGTTGGTAGTTCATCGTCTGTGAACGGCGGTGCTATGATATATTCTCTTCCTACCTTCAGTGAAAGTTGGTAGGTCATCGGCAGTTAACGTTGATGATTGTTATCTTTTTCTACCCTCAGTGAATGTTGGTATTTCATCGTCAGTGAACGACGGTGCAATGATATATTCTCTTCCTACCTTCAGTGAAAATTGTTGATTGTTATCTTTTTCTACCCTCAGTAAACGTTGGTAGTTCATCGTCAGTGAACGACGATGCTATGATATTTCTTTTCCTTCTACCTTCAGTGAACGTTGGTAGCCCACCATTAGTGAACGTCGGTGTTGTTATTTATTTTCCTTCTACCTTCAGTGAATGTTGGTAGCTTTACCTCCATTAGGAGTTGGTGTATCCTTTGACCATTTTTCCATCCTCTCTAATTTAGGTCTTTTCGATCCACCAGTGATTAATTTTCCTGGTTGGGTTACTCTTTTTTTTTACATCCCCAGTGGTGTTTTGCGTCCCTTTGGAGTTGTCCATGTGCACTCATATTCATAAGAATTGCATGGCATCTTAGAGCCAAAAATAGGGTTTGTTTTATATTTAAGTATCTTCGATCGCGTCGACACGAAGATTTTTAACCTTCGTATCTCCGGATAGAAGAAACTTAAATAAGGGCAGCTGTTGTACAGAAATTTTTGCCCCAAAGATCCCTTCATCATACCATGTTAATTCATTCACAATAAGATCACATTAAGATTCTTGGTTCCCCTCTCTATATTTAGCTTTGCTCTTTGAGAAATCACCAAGCACCTTGACTTGTGTTCTTTTGTTATCATGAATATTTTTGTCTTGATTTCTTCTCTTAATTAATAAAATTCAATTTGGGTTTGTCTTACCTGTTAATAATGTAGGTAAAGCAATGTGGCTTAGAAAGTTGATCTATGGGTTCATGATTTTATTTCTATGCCCTAGTCAATAAAGCTTGAGAAGTGAAAACCTCACCATTGAAGTTGTTTTGGAAGAAATGGCATGGTAAGGTTATTTTGGTTCACCACATTTCAAGGTTATCAAATTTGATCCAAAAAAGTGCAAGGGGTTAATTGAAATAAATAGTCATGTTTGGGCAAGACTTTGTTCCATTTGGTCACAAGTGCATATCTCTCTGAATTCTCAAGATATGGAAGTGGTTGTGGTTGCTATGAGTTCTCATTATCATCATCAACAACTTATATTTACAAAGCATTTGTATTGGTACAAGAAGTTTGTTCAAAATTGTCAAAGTTCCTCAAGGCATTTTTCTTGATCTAGGAGCTAGGGTTTTGAATTTCAAAGAAGTATATCTTGCTCATATTTTGGTACTTTTGATTGATTCCAAATGCATCCTTCTTTTTAAGAGGTTATCGACAAATCACTTCAAAAGTTCCAAGTGGTTTTCATGTGGAAGAAACTTGATGAAGAAGAAATATTACAAGTCCTCTAGATGCATCCCCCAATTTCTTATGTGTGACTTCAAATGATCATAACTTGGTCAATTTTTATCACCTTGAGACCATTATTTTTTCACAATGATCTCGAGGATGTGAACTTTATGACTTCTTTTATGTTCAAATGAGAAAATGGATGAAAGTTTCCTTAAGGATACAAAAGATTATAGGTCATTTCATGATTTTTTTCCAACTTCAACAATTCATAACTCTCTCAATTTTCAGATATTTTGAATGGTTCAAGTCCAAAAATGTCATTCAAGAGATCTATTTCATACCATCTTTTTTGGTCAAGAGTAAATTCCAAGAGGAAGGCCATGTTTG
Source organism: Vicia faba (assembly GCA_948472305.1). Taxonomy (NCBI): domain Eukaryota; kingdom Viridiplantae; phylum Streptophyta; class Magnoliopsida; order Fabales; family Fabaceae; genus Vicia; species Vicia faba. The sequence continues at coordinate 1,171,623,002 of OX451739.1, forward strand.
GATGCAAGACATTATAGTAAACTTTTGAAGAAAAAATTGAAATATTTCTAAGTATGGAAAGTCAACCTTTTTCCCCAACTTTGACTCAATGCAACATTCAGCTCAAGCATCTATTTAATTCCATTCTTTTTCCATTTCAAAGTATGTAACCTCATCTTTCTAAAGCATCAAGAATCATGGCCTAAGACACCTTGAGCTGAGAATGCCATGATCTTGAAGTTGGTAACTTGGAACTGAAGTTTCATCACAAGTCAGATTTTGAAATCTTTGTTTTGGCTTCTAATCACAAGTTTTCCACGCATTGTTTCCTCTAAACATGTTTAGTGAAGTTCCAGAATTGATTAGCACAACAAAACGCGCGTTTTGGATGAGTTTTGATCAAATTAGAAGTCACACTTTTCTTGTTTGCAACTTCACACGATTTCCCTCCAAACTTCATCATTTCACACACTTGGACATTCCATTTGATTCCCTATAAATATAGGGTCATCCCCCATTCATTTCCTCAAGCTTGGATAGCCAGAATCACCCTGCCAAACTTGCTCCATAACTCAAAATTCAGCAACTTCGAAATCTATTCTCAAGCCTTTTTCAATCCAATTTTTCCAGCAATTCACCTTCCTTGATCTTCCCTGAAGATAACCATATAATTACATTCAAGAATCGTGCCCTATATTGCTCCATAGAAGTCCAGTTTCAGAGCTCCGCAACTCAACTTCAATAGGTAGATTCCTTCATCAATTCTTCAAAACTTCGATATCATTGTGATGCTCTCATTTCCCTGGTTCTAGTCGCAACACTTGCTTTTTACTGGAAACACGTTTTGACCATGAAATTTCAAATCCATTTTCAAAACTTTCCTTCCAAATTGCTTGAGCTACAGTTTATATAAATTTGTCGCGAATGTGTGGTTGTCTTCATCTTGAAGAGACGAAGCGAATGACATAAGTCTTGTGCTCTAATTTTACTGATTGAGCAACCTGGTTTTGGGACTGGTTGGAGGTTGAAGATGACCAACGTGTCACCTTCCAACCAATGAAGGCGCGCCATCTGTGTTTTTCAAAAATCTGGTTTAATTAATGATCCTATGCATTATTCACTAAAGTCCATAACATGCACAACACGCCAGGTCCACTTGATCTGTTTACTAACGCGTTTTGACATTGATCAGATGGCCCATATTATTTTGATTTTTATTTTCTTTTCTGATTTTCATATTTAATTGTTTTAAATTTCAAAAAATCATAGAAAATTCATTTTTAGTCCAAAAAATATGAAAAAAATATGAAAAAGATTTTTAATTATTCTCTTTCCAATTTTTATTTTTTCACAATTTAATTTTGTGTTTTGGTATATTTTATAGATTTTTACTTTATTTGATTTGTTTTAAATGTTTAAAAAGACTTTTATGCATTTTTAAATTTTGAACAAATTATGGAATGATCCAATGATATTGTGACAAATATTGGTGATCTTATTTTAATTTTGTTTTTGACTTTGTTATTTTTTATCATTTTTGGTTTATTTTACTCATTTCTTTTAATTTTTAAAAATAGTTTCTGACTTTAAAAAATTACCAAAAAATTTATAAAAATATTTGAGTCCATTTCTGATTTTTCTATGGTCTTACATTTTATTTCTTGATTAATTTGAATATAGTTGATATTTTTCTCTTTTATTTGTATTTTAAAAAACATTTTTAAAAAAAACCTTTTTGTATATGTTAAATGTAATATTATTTTGTGACTATTTTCTGGCTGATCTTGGGTTAAATTTTTTATCATGAACTTTATTAATATCATTGGATCCATGGTGTTGAGTCTAACTCCATAAAAATGGATGAATGATTTTAATAATAGTTTGATTAAATTTAATTCAAAAGTGATTTTTTTTGTATTCTCTCCCGCCCCTCTTCATCTCACCCTTTTCTTATTGCACTAAGTGTTATTGGAGCATGATCTCTATATCATGTCTCAAAACAAATGGTGCATAGATTGCTATTGACCGACCTCAAAATAGGTGCGACTTCTATATAAGTCCACTTACGATTGCTTAACATAGTGCTAAATTTTGTCCCGATTTGAATAAATGATCATTCGTGGCCCAAACTTATGTTTGCAAGCCCAAGTATGTTAATTTGATCTCTTTGATCCAATAACCTTGAGATTTATTGTGTGGAGGCTTTGGTTCTACCAATCCTCTAATGGATCTACAACACCTTTGGTGAACGCGGATCACTTAAACATTGTTGATCATTAAATGGTGCTTATAAGGATTCCAAATGGATGATATACTTGACAAAAAGAAAATGCAACTTGTTGTGTGGAGGCTTTGGTTCTACCAATCCTCTAATGAGTTCCAAATGCAAGTTTCAAGATGATCATCCAACTAACCACTAATCACTAATAATTGACTTTATCCTGTATTTTTATTATATGCCCCTTTTATTTTTTATACACTATTTACTTTTAGCATTTACGTTTCATGCAATTTTCATCTTTTCTCACTTGAGCGTTTACTTTCTTGTCATTTTTATTATGCTCACTTGAGCATTTCTTTTCTTGTATTTTCTTAAGATACTTAATAATCAATATGAACCATAAAATCCTTAATGATACTTAAACTATTTGGTAACTATCCTTGGCATTATGGAGCATTGGACTTCTTGGATTTAGGATTAGAAACCTTGGCCTATGATTGGAGACCTTGTGACCTTATCTGATTATTTTGTCTGGAGCTCTTCAGGTTTACCTCAAGACATTGGGTTGTTTGTTTGTTTTGTGAGCATGTTATTGTGATTACACTCTTTGTTTGTAAACTGGAATTCACCTGTATACAACCGTTACTCTGCATAATTTTTGTGAAGACTTAATACACTTGAAGTTTGGTTCTTTCAAGAGGTCTAGTATCTTTGCTTGCTTGGTTTCAATCCAAAGAATGAGAATTCTATCTTGACTCATAATGTCAAGGGTTGGCTTCTTGTCAGTTATATGGTTCCTATCCTTAGCTTTTACCTTATGCTTTAGGATAGTCTCTTCTTCTCCTCACATATTCTTTAATTTCAAAAATCTTCTTCCTCCTTTTGAAAACTCCTCTTGTTTTGAAACTTGAACCACTTTCATAATAAACTTGTACTTAGGTCCATGCCTTTCCAAAAACAATTTCATGAATAAACTTCAATCAACTTAATAATATTTTGACATCATTTTTTTGTGAGAAGACTAAAAGTCAATCAATCTCATTTCAAATCATTTTTGCCACTTTGGCTTTCTTATTTTAAAACCTTTCTCAAAAGATTAGACTCTTCTCAATCCTTGTAATGATGCAAACAACTATACTTCTACAATATATAGTGAAGAGAGATATTTTCCACTTGGGTGTTGAGTGAGGCATTGTTGATTTTAAAATCCAAGCCATATCCTCCACTTTGATATGATGCAAATTCTCCTTTCTCATGATTGTGGGTAGTAAGTATGTTTTCCAAACGGGCAATGACAATGATGTTTTATCTCATAAATAATAACCAACACACTTACATTTTAAATTTTTTAAAGAGGAACTAGGTGTACCCTGATCCCCTATTGCACGGAAGGTGGTACGTAGGCACTAAAGGTTCGCAACCGCGGAGGGTGCAAAAATCATAAAAAATATATTTATTTTCTCAACTCCACCATCTATTTTTATACAACATTTTTCATATCCAAAATATACAGATTTTACAAAGAGGTTCCTGCGGAGTGCCGTAGATGTTTAGGGTGCTAATATCTTCCCTTTGCATAACCAACCCCCTTACTTTGAATCTTTCCCCCCTCTTTTTGGGTTATTCTCTCTTTTCTCATTCCTTTGGAAACAATAAAGCGTGATGGCGATTTTTACTTTGATCTGTATAAGTATAGTCAATCCAATTTCTTAGTCTTAAAACATTTCTACCGCTACACCCAACATTGGTCAGTCTCATGCCTGAGACTATTTAAGTGATATGCACACTTGGTATTTGAATTGTATTTAGGTGAAGAGGTATCTAGATTGGCCGGAGGATCTCGCACTGTCACCAAATTAGCCTTTAGCAGGTGTTGTAAGGCTTAGGATAGTGACATGCCTATCCTTGTGAATCATCTTCTCGGAGTCTCAAACCGTTGATGATTGGCAGATGGTATTTGAGTAGGAGTTGGATTGGAAATCCGGACAACATTAACGGACTGGCGGTCATCCTTCTTGGTACGGTCCCTTTCCCCATACACAACATTGATTTCCTTCTTCCCAGTGAAGGGTTTCTTTACTGGATTGGAGGTGGAGGAAGATGCTATGGGAATCTTCCCGCTTTTGATAATGCTTTCAACTCTTTCACCGGTTAAGATTAGCTCGATGAAACCGGCTGAAGAAAAACCAACCAAAAAGTTGATAAATGGGCCAGATAAAGTTCCCATAAACATATCAATGTGCTCCCTATCAGTCAAAGGTGGTTGAACCCTACTGGAAAGGTCTCTCCACTTTTGAGCATACTCTTTGAACCCTTCATTCTTCCCCCATTGTCATGTCTTGCAACTGAACTCTTATCGGCGCCAAGTTGGCATTATACTGGTATTTATGGTAGAAAGTGGTGGCTAAGTCTTCCCATGTATGTATACGTGAACCATACAATTGGTAAAACCACTCTAGTTGCGTCCCAGCCAAGCTTTCTTGAAAGAAGTGAACCTAGAGTTTCTTGTCAGCAATGTGCGGCTGAATCTTGCGCACATAAGACTTTAGCTGAAGCTTTGGGCAGGAAACCCCATCATACTTAGAGAATAATGGTATCTTAAATTTTTTGGGAATGACAACCCCAAATATCAAAACCAAATCATCAAAATCCAAACCGGGGACGACTTGAATCTCAATGACCTTCAGTTTGTCTTCTAGCTACTTGTACTTAACATCGGCAGGAGGATACTGCTCATCAAAATAATCCTCCTCATTAGACGCTTGATCATTGATACACCCATCCTGGGTACTCCGAGCTTCTCCAATCTGATTCTCGTCTTCCTCAAATGAGTCTTCCACTACTGGGATCTGAAGGACCGACTCTCTGAACCTTCTACCCATGTTGACTAAAGCTTTCCTCTTTGGTTTCTTTTTGGCTGCTAGCAATGCCATCAAATCTTGTTGCCCCTTGGCCAGGGTCAGCAGAGTCTCTTGAAACTGGGAATTTTGTGCTAGTAGGTATTTCACTGTTGTCTCGATAACCATCTTGCTGAAATAAACAGCAGAAAGATAAGGAAACCTGTCATGGAAAACCTGTTATGTTATAATGCATGGAAGATGTGTATGCAAATGATTTCAAGGATTTATGAAATTTAAATTTGTATAGACAAAGAATGAACAAGCGTCAAATTTCATTAATTAGTTCAAAATGACTACAACATGCCTCTTGAGCTTACAAAATAAATCTCTAAGATAAAAAGGTCGAACGCATCCTTTTCGACACAACGTAGGCATTCAAGCTTTGTTCTTCATGTAGCTGCTTTGTAAGCTCCAAGACCATTTTCTCACTAGTGTAGAATTAAGCTTCGAAGGTATCTCGTTCTTCCTTCAGCTGAATCCAACCCTTTTGCAAGTCTTCAAGAGAAGTAGGTATGTCGGGATGGAGGACAGTGTACGTGATATCTCCTTCAACCACATGTTCCATGATAACTGGTAGGATGGAGGGATAAGGCATCACGAGCTCGTACCCACCTAAGGTAAGGCTCAAGTGGAATAGAATTCTTGTGTAATTGTGTTTTACTGTCCACTTTGTTTACCATCCTCCAAGCTCGCACAAACCTATGACAGTAGCCTTGATCATCGCTCTCGTAGTCAAATACCACTCCTTGGATGAGCATCTCATGAGGACCATCTCTTCGGGCATAACCAAAGTGTCCCAAGGCTAAACAAGGGTTGTAAGTGATACATACCTTAATACCAAGAAAAGGTACATTAGGGAATTCCCCACAACAATCGATGATAGTAATGTTCTCCAAGGATCGAGAACACTAATGAATATCTAAATGTCTGAGCGTCATCAGCCTATGGGACCATCTCAAACCTTGCTCGTTCTTCAACACAGACCTGGGAAGATGCGAAATAAACCATCTAGCCAAGAGAGGAGTGCAACACATAAGGGTCCCTCTCTTCCTCATAGTGCGAGAGTGGAGATAATGTAGGATATCTCCCAACAAAGTAGGCACCAGATTGCGAGATATGAAGATTTTGACAGCATTTACATCTATGAGTTGGTCAGAGTTTGGAAACAAAACCATCCCATATATGAGAAGGGCCAAGATTTCTTCAAAAGCTTGTAAGTCCAAATAGTTCCAACAATCTTGAGCTTTCTCAAACAAGAACTTGACTAAGAATCTTTTGACACCACTCCTTATTTCCCAATTAGTCGTGACATCAGATTGTTGCAAGTGTAGTGCTCGGGAAATCTCTTCAGGTATTGGATCTCTTTCCATACCTCTGAAGGGTAGTTGATTGAGAATAGGAATCCTCAAGAGTTGAGAGAATTCTTCCAGAGTAGGTACAAGCTGATAATCAGGAAAAGTGAAGCAATGGTGCAAAGGGTCAAAGAACTGGAAAAGCACCTTCTTCATATCTTCATTAGTGCTAGAGATAACCAAGTTTAGGAGGCGACCATGTCTTTCGGTGAATGGAGAATTATCAGGGACCCTCGATGCTAATTCTTTGAGTTGATAAGGAATTCTTACGAGATTGACTTGGATAATATTCTTGCGGATAGAAGCCATGTCCTACAAAACAGAACAAAGATAAATCCAAATAATCCTTGAAATGGTTAGTGATAATGCTTATGATGTTATGATGTTTATGATGTTATGTATAAGTAAGTATATACAAACAAGGCAAACAAGTTCTTAGGTTTAGGCTTACATGGAGTCTTATAGGCAAATACCCTCTTGAATTTTAGTTGGCTCAAACCTGTCCTAGAAATAGTAACTGGGTTCTAAGGGATCTCAATATCACTGATCTTTCTTGTCGGGCATTGTTTCAGCGCAAGCCTCTTTTATGGCGACCGAAATATCCCGATAAGTCTGATCTCAATGAGTATAGTATCGAGTATCAACCAACTTCGGACTACACCAAATCCGGCTATCTCACTACTTCCTAATGGCCAAGTTGGTCAAGTAAAGGTTCTAAAGTCAGTTAGTACTTCATGACACCACACAGCGGCCCCGTATTCTCATTGACTACTCAAGGGCTACCAGTACCCACAAATATGTCACACTAACGTAGCTATTGCTAAGACCATGTCGGTATACCCCACACAGTTTCCACAACGTAATGCTACTTACCTATAAGGTATCCCAAATCCAAGTAGAGGATTAAAACAAGCCCAAACAAGGAACCAAAATGTAAAGAAATCAAGTCAAACAATGAAAGCAAATAAAGGTGATCTAGCCCTAAGGTAACCCAACTTTTAAAATAACTCCCCAGCAGAGTCGCTAGTTCTGTAATACGGTGGGCGAACTGACTTAGGATGTTTTGCGTTTGATCACAAATATTGCAGTTAGCAAGAGTCGACATCGGCTTTTCTTTTATCCAAAAGGAGAGGTGGAAAAGAACAGGAAAGACCTTTGAGATTATTTCTTGAGTTCGGGGGGTATATTATGAAAAGGGAAGGTGTTAGCACCCTTTTCATCCATAGTTATCTATGAGCTCTTAGTTGCTTTCTAGATCACTTCCCCTGTTTGAAAAATGTGATTTGTTTGAAAATGTGCTTTGTGGTGGTTTTGAAAGTATTTTGAAAAGGCGTCTTCGTTTAGGCAAACTTTGTAATGGTTCTCGTTCGTAAAAACGTATACAAAGTGTTGTACTTTTGAAAACATTTCATATTTTGAAAGTGTTTGTTGGTTTTGAAAGTGTTTGTTTTGAAAGTGAGCAAGGACGTTTGTTTTGAAAGTGAGCAAGCAACTAAGAACGCTTCTACCTACTCAAAAGTCTTTTGTTCATTTCTTCCTTCCTTTGATATTGCTATCTCACCATTGATTGGTATGAAGCCTTATCTTTAGATGTAAAGGGACGGGCGTGGGTCATCGTATAGTCATGATAGCAATGTTGTAAGATATCTTAGAATTTCTCTTTGAGGGACTAAGATCATTTGAAAGGCAACATTTGTAGCGTCATCGAGGGACTATGATCTTGTATTTTTTATTGGTTTTTGCTAAGATATCCCACATGTATAACATGACCATTTTTATAAGGCAACAAGTGGAATCACCCTAAGGGTGCATGTGTGAATAGTGTGTTTGATTTGCATGCATTTAATCTTTGATTAGGGTTATCTACTTATTGATTGTTATCTTTCCATACAAACCCCAATTACTAGCATTTATATGAAAGCGATAAATTGCGGAAAGTAAAATTACTACGCTATTACATCATTAGGGGGATGGGGTATGCAAATTTATAAATGGGTATTGCAAGAAATTAAACCTAATTATCTATTACAACCATATTGAATATTATACAAGAAATGAATAAATATAATGTACAAGGATGTAAATGGAAAGGAAATGATTTTGTTTGGTTTTTTTGAGGAAAGGATTTTAACCTATTATCTAAAAGAAAATTATTAATTAAGATAAATAAAATTAAACCTAAACTAATTAAGAAAAGAAATTAAGTTTGAAAGCATTTTTTAGGGTTTTTAAGAAAAGGTTTTTTGGTTTAATAAAAATAGTATAGAAATTAATTAATTAAAAGAAACCTAAATTCTAAGTTAATTTTAAATAAAAATAAAATAACTAAACCTAAATCTAATTATTAATTTATCAAGAAAAAGAATTAAATTTATTTAAGAAAATATTTTTGTCTTGTTGTTTTTTAAAAGAATAAAATATACATAAATATAAATATATTAGATATATAAATAAATAAACTATTTTTTTGGATTTTTTATTAATAAAAATAATAATAATAATAATAAAAATAATAAAGAAAAATAAAATAAAATAAAATATGAAAATAAAAGTCAAGGGGGGTTGAAATGAGATTTGGGAGTTTGTTAGAAAAATTGTTTTTGAAGCCTGGCCCAATGAGATTTTTATAAGTCAGAAAAATAAACAAAATAAAAAAAGGGGTTGGGTCTGTGTGTGATAAGTGTACGGAGGGTGTAGTGCAGTAAAAAGGGAAGGTCCAATGGGGAATGGCCCAGGGGGTTGGTTGTGCAAAAAAGGAGAAAAATGTTAGAAACAAAAGCAAAAAGTGGCGGCGTTGGGGCTTAAACCCACGCCCTTGACATGAAATGCATGCTGCCTTACCACTGGGGTGGCTATACATCCGTTAATATAAGAAAAACTATAAATATATAATATAAAACAAGTTCCAGAACTAAACTTCATCTTCAACCTCCAGCCAGGGTTCCTGTAACTCACTCATTTCTCATCCATTCACAAAACTTCCAACATCAAACTTGTTAGAAATTTCACCACGATTTTGAATATGTAAATAACTTAAACTAATTCTCAAAGATGAGCAAGAATTTCTAAAAGTACCAATCCTGACCTAAATTTTTTCAGAGATTCAAACCTAAAATTCTCTAAGCTCAGGCAATATAAATGAAAACTATGGACATGTACAACTTCAGGGTAATGATATCTACATTTTATCTTCACAAATCAGAATCAAATGATGCTTGAATGAATGGATAGAAGTTCAGAAAAAATACCTACAAAGTGGAAATCGTGAAATGAGTTTGAGCTACTTTCAAGGAGTTGTGATGATCAGGTTAGCTTCCTCAAGTTCCCAAGAAGCTAATGTAATGCCTAGCTTGAGCTATGGATGACTGGAATGGTCTGGAGAAGTCAACTTACAGACTCAGTTTTTTGGTTATGGAGGTTGATGAAAATGGTGTTACAGTTCCAGAACAAGGACAAGGATGGAATATATTTGAGGTATAGAAGCTTTGCAAATGAATTTGAGGGAAAACGCACGAAAGAAATGAGAGATACAAGTTCAAGGTCAGAACTGTGTATCAATGGTGTTTTTGAGAAATTTATGGTTTGTGAGTGTTTGAGAGAGTTTCAGGGTCTTTTTTGCTCGCTTCTTAGCTTGCAAATAGTATCTCTATTTATAAGCAAAAGGTTTTGTGTGCTACAACAAGTCAGAATTTGAATTCACATGTTTAAGCTCAACATGTGATTTTCTTGACAAAACAAGTTTCCATGCCTTATACCATGTTATTGTAGAGTGGTTAAACTTTAAATAAGCTTGCCTCTGACTTTGTGGATGCAGTGTACTTAAAGAAAACAAGTTAGGAGCTCAAGAAGCTGATTTTGTGCATAAAGCTTGCTTTATAAGAATGGAAATGGTGACTTTCTCCCTAAAATTGCAAAATGCTTTGGACAATGGTTGAATCAATTGGACAATTGATCAATCAGTTATGTAAACATTAAATTAATGAGTTACAAACAAGTTTGAGGCCTACAAAGTGAGGATTATGCAGCATGGTTATCGATTGGATCAAATGTTCATCATGATAGGGACTTGAAAAACAAGTTTGAAACTCTAACTTCTTGCCTTCGATTCTCTTAGCTCAAGTATGATCTCAATGAGTTCTTAGACATTTTGGAAAGCTTGTAACATCCTCTACAACCTATATGTTGGAAATTTTTGAAGATTCAATTTTTAACTAGATGAAAAGTTGCCATGAAGTTAGGTCAAAATCCTGCCTTACTAGGGCAAAATTTCACTAAGTCTTTTTAGTTTTATGAGCATGTCTTCACAAATTCATAACTTTAAATCCAAGAATTTATAGGAAAAGTTCTGCCCTACAATGTTTTATATCTCATTGAGATCTACAATTTTTATGTTGGAAGTTTCCTTTGAATCATCTTGCATCATGGTGGAAATTTGGCACAAAGTTATGAAAAAAACATAAACTTTCTAACACTTAGAAAAAATTCTAAGTCTTAGAATTTTGACTTTTCAAAGATGAATTTTGACTTTTTGATTTCTTGATGAACAAGTTTAATATTTTGCCATGTCTTGATGAAATATGATTTTTGAAACTTGATTTTGGGCAAAAATCAAAGTTTGACTTTTAAGTGTACAGTTGACTTTTCATCAGTTGACTAAAATTCAATTATCAATCACTTGATCTTGAGAATTGTTTGGAGACATTCCATTAGGTAAAAATGATGTATTTGAATCCTTGAGATCATGTCTTGAATCAATAAGTCATTTGTTAGGTCAAAACTAAAAAATTGTACCTCCTCAGTCAAAACCCTAATTTTGACCATTTTGCCCTTTTGATGACCTGATCAAATTTCTTGAGGAATTGTGATCCAAACTTTATCAATTGACATATATGAGTTCATTATGTTGATATGGATAAAAAATTATTAAGTTTGACTGCAAATTGACCATAATTGACTTTTCCCCAATACAACTAATTTTAGGTCAACTGATCAACTGACTGAGCAAAAATGTGATCCAAGACTTGAAACTTGACATGAGCAATCTTGAGGGTACATAATGATCCATGAAAGTTATTTGAGGATTTGAAAGTTCAATTATCCCTGTACAAACTCAAACCCTAATTTTGAGTTGTCGGTGGTTAAGGAGATGTCTTGAGCTGATCAAACCCTGTGTAGTCTTGAATTAATGAAGATCTTATGAGAGATTTCTTGAGAAATGAGAGGGAAAATTTTGGGGTACAACACCTATCATTCACATTCTTATACCGCCGTTGAGAGACACATCTCGTCTTTAAAACTTCAACAGGACATGCCGCCTGACCGCCGCCATGTTAGGAAGACTTTCAAACTAAGGAGCCAGTCCCTTACTCAAACCAGGCTCTGATACCACTGTTGAGTTAAAACCTTAAGGTGATAGGTGTATGAGTCTTCTCACTTATGAAGTGCTCAACCTTCACTTTTCTAAATAATGTGAGACTTAGAACTCACACTTGTTTCTCAATAATCTCTCCCTCCCGTGTGAGTCCATCCAATATGCTCTCACTCAAGTGAAAGCTCTATTATCCACATGCTTGTATCGCTATTGAGAGACACATCTAGTCACAGACACTTTAGCGGGACACACATCTCGTCATGGAAATTTCAACGAGACATGTCTCCTGACCACCACCTAGTTAGAAATACTTGTAAGAATAAGATTTGGATCTATGTTTAATCTCTGAGTTTTTATAATAACAAGCATATATTTTATGAAGAATAATTTTAGTTCTAATGGTTTCATTGAGTTTGTAGATACATGATTAGAATTCGGAATAGTCTTATTCAAGATATCATAAAAATCACAATATCACTCAGAAGAAGAAGAACCAATGAGTTATGTTAATGTAACATCAATAGTTCTATGGAATACTGAATGTTTGACAAGAAAAGAATCTCAAAGTGGTTCCAAGAAGAAAGAGTTTCTGCTACAAGATCATAAATCAAGACTGCACATGAAACAAGCTTACAACGCAAAATATCAGAAGTCAAGATTCATTCATTAGAAGAGCTGCTACTTGGATTCTAAAGATGAAGTCATGATTCTGAACATATGTGAAGAAAGTTTCTACTCCAAGATCAGAAGTCAAGATTTGCTAATCAGAAGAGTTGTTACTTATATTTCTGAAGATAAAGTCAAGATTTTGAAGACTCGGAGAGTTCATCGAATGCGCACTTTCATTCAACATCAGAAGTATTCCATTAAAAGAAAGAAAGATCTTCTGAACTCACATCTAATCAACATCTCAAAGTCCATCAGAAGACAAGATCAAAGGATGATATCCTCTCAAGCCAATCTACTCGACAAAAGTAATATTCTTTAGAAGATAAATATCATCAGAAAGACCACTGCACGCAACAGAAGAAATATTATGACGACTTCTAACAGAAACATCAACAGTTCTAAGGAATGTTGAATGTTCATCATAAATGGCATCAATATAAATATCAAGACAAGTTCAAGATAAAAAGGAAGATATTCAAAGTCAAATACAATGTACTTATATAATTTGTAGCTTCAGAAATCAGACATCAGATATGCAGCTTAGAAAAGCTGATTATTAAGAATTCAAAGACAAGACCAACAAGTCAAGATCATAAAAGCTTCCACCCTCAAGAAGACATTGTTCATCAGATAAGATGTTTCTTATATATCTGAAGACAATATTCAACTATCTGAAAGACTCTGACTATACAACAAAGAATAATCACCTGGCTCATTATTAATCCTCAGATTAAAAATAATCCAGTAAGAAGAAGAGAAGACAAAGACAAGATCAAGAATTATCTTCCAAGATTACTACTTCAAGCAGAAGTAAATCATCAGAAGATAAAGTCTTAGAAACTTAGCCAAGAATTTTATAGTACCATCAATATGTTTAAAATATTCCACTACTTTCTTATGTATTGTACTACGCTGTCTTCCACGATGAAAGGCTACCGTTACTGTAGCTAGCAAAGGAAAGTGACATCTTCGTACTACCAACGGTCATATTCCTCAAGTCTATATAAAGAGACTTCATCAGCATTTGAAGATTGATGAACTTTTAACCATTATCACTCTTGAATCAAATTGCTGAAATACTGAAACACCAAGAGAAAAGAAGACTCATTATTCATATTCATCTATAAATATTCTTCTAGAGAAATATCAAGAACACAAGAGTTGCTGCTCATTATTGTGTTAATATATTAAAGGTTAAACACAAAGAGTTGTTGCTCATTATTTATGTGTTAATCTTAGAGTTCTCAATACAAAGACTTGTTACTTATTATTTGTATTAAAGACTTTGTTCTTCATAGTTGTGTTAATCTACTTATTTAGAAGCAAACATTGTAAACACTGTTGATTGTAATTTTGTTAGGAATTGATTATTTCCTCAAGCGACTAGGTTGTAGTCTGAGAATTGAGAGGGCTAAGGTGTCAGGTAGACTCTTAGACGGTTGTTGTTAGTCACCGGCGGGTAGCCTGTGCACCTGTAATCTATTGAGATTAGTGGATTAAGTCCTTGTTGAAGGAGAAATCACCTGAGGAGGGTGGACAAGAGTAACCTAGTTAGAGGTAAACTTGGATAAACCAAAGTGTTCTTTATAGTCTTTCTTTAGCTATAGTCTTTCTAGTTTGTTTGTGAATTAATTTCCAAAGAAATAGTTTATTAGAAAACCTAATTCGAACCCTCATTTTCTTGTGTTTTTCTCACCATTCAATTGGCATCAGAGCTTCGACTCTTCATTAATTTGTAAATCAAACACTTAACCGTGTAGAGAGATCCAGTTGAGAAAAACCCTCTATGGTTTCTCTTGCAAACAAAAATGAAAAAGATATCTACTTTACTAAGACTTCCATTTTTGATGGTGAAAGATTTGAGTATTGGAAAGATAAACTAGAAAGTTTCTTTCTGGGTTATGACGCAAATATTTGGGATCTAATTACAAAAGGTTATGGGGAACCTATATCTACAATCGGCATGATTATTCCAAGAAGCAGAATGACTGAAGATCAAAAACGTCGAAGTAAAAATCATCATAAAGCTAGAACCATTCTTCTAAGTACTATTCCATATAATGAATATGAGAAAACCACCCACAGAAATACAACTAAGGAGATCTTTGACTTCTTAGGAATGACACATGAAGGTAATGCTCAAGTAAAAGAAACTAAAGTGTTAGCTTTAGTCCATAATTATGAAGCCTTCAAAATGGAAAAAGATGAAAATGTTGAAACTATGTTCTTAAGATTTCAATTGCTAGTAGCAGGACACAAGGTTCTGGACAAGAGTTATACAACAGTTGATCATGCAAAGAAAATTATAAGAAGTATTTCAAAGAAATGGAGACTAATGGTAACTGCACTAAAGCTCTCCAAAGATCTGAACAAAATTAGTCTTGAGGAGTTAGTAAGTTCTTTTAGGAGTCACGAGATTGAGTTAGAGGAAGATGAACCTCGGAAAAAGGTTAAATCAGTTGCTCTAAGATCAAGAACAAAAAAGAGTAAATCATAGAAGTACAAAGCTCTCAAATATGAAGAAGAAGAAGAAGAAGAAGAAGAAGAAGACTCAAATGAAGATGCATCAGATGATGAAGAGGAGATATCACTTATTACCAGAAGGTTCAAGCAACTCTGGAGAAGACAAAGCAAATTCAGAAGACCTAGAAGGGATCACTCGGAATCATATTCAAGGGATAAAAAAGGAGTTACATGCTTTGAATGTAATGAACTAGGACATTACAAAAAGGATTTTCCAAAGCTGAAGAAAGAAAATTTCAGAAACGAAAGCTTCAAGAAAAAGATTAAAAGGTAAGAAGAAAAGTCTTATAGAAACATGGGGTGACTCTGACGAAGAACATGCAAATGTAGCACTCACGGCTATCATGTCAGAAGGGAGTGTATTAGATATTGAGTATAACTTATAAGAGGTATTTTCTGACATCTCTCGTACTAATCTTAAATTAATTATATCTAGATTTTATCTAAATTTCATAATCTTAAACAAAAATTCAAGAATCTTAAAAAGTTTCATGAAATTGAAATTAAGAAATTTGAAATGTTAAAAGAAAAATTTTCTGAGAAGAAAGATGACCATCTTATCCTAGAAAGAATAAATACGTGTCAAAGTAAAAATATCTTAGTACTAAAAGAAACTCTTTCAAAAGTTTCATCATTTTCTGATACTATCTCACACAAGCATGATGAAGCCTTTCAAAGATTTTTAGACAATAACCTGGATAGAAGCATAATGGCTTCCATGATCTATGGTATTGGCCATAATGGAAAAAGAGGAACAGGTTATGACCCTTATGAGGACAAGATTTCACCTCATGAAAAACCCTTTTCTCCTTTTTCTTATCTATATCTTCCTGCACAAACACAAATAGCTAAAAATGCACAGAAACACAAAGTGGTAAGATACTCTGGGAAAACTAATTCTGGAGGACCCAAAAGTTTCTGGGTACTAAAAGATAAAATAATGTATGTTGCAGATATGTTACACAGCGGAGCTAAGAAATCATTCATGGTATCTGGACTCTGGATGCTCACGACACATGATGGGAAGAAAACATATGTTCCAAAGCCTGGAACTTAAAGACACTGATTACATAGGGTTTGAAGGAGATTACAAAGAAAAAATAAAAGGTTCTGGAACTATCGGTAATGGAACTCTTCCCTCTATTTCTAATGTACTATATGTTGAAGGTCTAATGCATAACTTTCTATTAATAAGTCAACTAAATGATAATGGTTATGATATTATTTTTAATCTGAAGTCTTGTAAAGCGGTAAATCAGAAAGATGGCTCTGTTCTCTTCACTGGAAAGAGGAAAAAAATTTATAAAATAAAACTATCTGATCTTAAAAACCAAGATGTAAAATGCTTAATATCAGTTAACAATGAGCAGTGGGAGTGGCATAGACGCTTGGGTCACATTAGCTTAAGAATGATATCTCATCTAAATAAACTTGAGTTAGACAGAGGCCTACCTAAGCTGACATTTACTTCAGATGCTCTTTGTGAAGCATGTCAGAAGGGCAAGTTTTGTAAAACTTCTTTCAAAACCAAAAATATTGTTTCTACCTCCAGACATTTGAAGCTTCTACATATTGACATGTTTGGTCCTATTAACACAACATCAATCAATGGTAAGAAGTAAGGACTTTTCATTGAAGATGATTACATTCGTTCGACTTGGGTAAAATTTCTAAGGCACAGGGATGAGTTTCATTTTGTGTTTACCAGTTTTTGTTCACAAGTGCAAAATCAATTTAATACAAAAATTGTTAAAGTCAGAAGTGATCATGGAGGAGAATTTGAAAACAAATTTTTTGAAGAACTATTTGATTCAAATGACATATCCCGTGATTTCTCTTGTCCTAGGACTCCACAACAAAATGGAGTTGTAGAAAGGAATAATAGGACTTTACAAGAAATGGCCAGAACCATGATAAAGGAAACAAATGTTTCTAAGCACTTATGGGCAGAAGCTATGAATACAACATATTACATTCATAATAGAATCTCTATTAGACCTATTATGGAAAAGGCCTCGTAGGAGTTGTATAAAGGAAGAAATCCAAATATATCTTATTTTCATCCTTTTGGATGCACATGCTTCATTTTGAACACTAAAGAGAATTCGAACAAGTTTGATTCTAAAGCACAAAAATGTATTATGCTGGGATACTCAGAATGCTATAAAGGCTACATATACAATACAGAAACACAAGTTGTGGAAGAATCAATTCATGTTAGGTTCGATGATAAGCTTGACTCAGAAAAGTCAAAGTTATTTGAAAGTTTTGCAAATCTAGAAATAATTCTCTCTAATTCTGAAGAAAATGCAAAGAATTACGAAGATGAAAATAGTAGCAAAAAGAAACAAGATGATGAAATATCTGAAGCATAATGACCAGAAATCACACCTGTCCAAAAAAGGCAAAAGCAAAGACTAATAGTTTCTGAGGAATTGATTCTAGGGGACAAGACTGAACCTGTCAGAACAAGATCCACTTTTAAGAAGACTGAGGAATCACTTCTAGTATTGGCATCTCTAGTAGAACCAACATTTTGTGATGAAGCGCTTCAAGAAAATGAATAGATTCTGGAAATGCAAGAAGAATTGGATCAATTTTCTAAAACTTATGTATGGGACTTGGTACCAAAGCGTAAAGGAACTCACGTAATTGGAATCAAGTGGGTATTCATAAACAAGCTCAATAAAAAGGAGAAGTCGTCAGAAACAAGACCGGACTGGTTGCACAAGGTTACAATCAACAAGAAGGTATTGACTATAATGAAACATTTTCCCCAGTCGCCAGGTTAGAATCCATTTGTCTTCTAATTTCTTTTGTTGTTCATAACAATATAATTCTATATCAAATGGATGTCAAAATTGCATTTCTAAATGGTTATATCTCTGAAGATGTATATGTATGTCAAATTCCTTGTTTTAAGAATACTGAATTACTATAACATGTTTTTAAACTTAAAAAATCTTTGTATGGTCTGAAATAGGCTCCTAGAGTTTGGTATGAAAGAATTAGCTCCTTTCTGGTGGAAAATGGTTTCTCAAGAGGGCAAGTGGATACTACTCTCTTATGTAAAAAAAATTTGGAAATGACCTTATATATGTCAAATCTATGTAGATGATATAATTTTTGGTTCAACTAATCCCTCTACCCGTAAATAATTTTCTGATTTAATGCAGGAAGAATTCGAAATGAGCTTAATGCAAAAGTTAAAGTACTTTCTAGGAATTCAAATTCATCAGACCTCAGAAGCTACCTATATTCATCAGAACAAATATACAAAGGAACTTCTGAAGAAATTTAATACGTCAGAATGCAAACCTCCCAAAACTCATATGCATCCTACATATATCCTGCAGAAAGAGGACATAAGTTCAAAAGTTTGTCAGAAGATTTATCGTGGAATGATAGGCTCTCTTCTCTATCTGACTGCTTCCCGACCATATATTTTATTCAGTGTATGTCTATGTGCTCGATTTCAATCAGATCCAAGGGAAACTCACTTAATTGTTGTTAAGAGAATCATAAAATATCTTAATAGAACTCCTAACCTTGGCTTTATATATAAGAAAACATTAAAATAAATGCTATCAGGGTTTTGTGATGCAGACTATGATTGTGATAGAATTGAACGTAAAAGCACTTCTGGAAACTGCCAATTTCTGGGAAATAACCTCATATCCTGGTCTAGAAAAAGGCAATCAACAACTTCATTATCCACAGTTGAAGCCAAATATATTTCAGCATCTTTTTTCAGCACTCAAATGCTCTGGATGAAAAATCAACTAGAGGATTTTTAGATCTATGAAAATGGCATCCCTATCCTCTGTAATAACACTACTTCCATCTTCTTGATTAAGAATCCTATTCTACACTCCCGAGCTAAACACACATAAATCAAACATTATTTTATTAGAGACTATGTTTAGAAAGGGACTCTCGTTTTGAAATTCATAGATACAGACCATCAATGGGTTGATATGTTTACAAAACCCTTAGCTGAAGATAGATTTTTGTTCATTCTAAAAAATTTTAACTTAGTATTTTGTTCAGAATGATTAATTTCTATTGTTTACCTTGATTAAAATTCTTTCACTAATAATTCTACGAGTTAGAAGATATCTATGTCAGAAATATTTGTTTGAGATCATTAAGCTTGGTGTTTCAACAAACTGATAAAATTTAAAAAAACATCTGTTGATTCAAGTCCTATCTAAATTTGTTGGAAATGCTAAGAGCAATACAAAATCCTGTTTTGAGAATAAATTAAAATCTTTCACGTCTCACCTAATTTTTCTTTATATAAACAATTTTTTTTGTAAAATCTTTTTAATTTCTCTCTTATTTTACTGTTGAAATCTAGAAAACTTGAAACATATATGCATTTTTTTCATATCTTGTAAAGTTTTTTTTTATTATGACAAAAAGGGGGAGAAAGAATAATAATTTTGATAAATATCTATTTCTCTAAATCCCATTGCTTACATTTCTAATATATATATATATATATATATATATATATATATATATATATATATATATATATATATATATATATATATATATATATATATATATATATATATATATATATATATATATATATAAAGCTTTTAGAAATGTGTTTCAGGTACAAAGTAAGTGAATTAAGAACTTCTAAAGGCTAGAAGGTTCCAACAAATCAAGATGTGATAAAATAACTTCTAATGTTTTAGAAGGGTCGGGTGATCAAACTCTGATAAAATAAAATTCTAGGGTATAGAATATTTTGAGAGATCGAGGGTTGATAACGAACTTCAAACATAAAAGGGTTTGATAGATCAAGCTATGATAATGAACTTAGCTGCTGACTAGAAGGTTCTTATGAAGGAAGAATGTTTGATAAAACAAACTTTGGTAAAACACTTCCATCTAGTTTAAGTCAGAATTCTTAGAAAGGATAGCGTTGCTCCTAAGCTCTGAAAGATCATAAGTTTATGATTCAGGGGGAGATTGTTTATCCCAGGGGAAGTTTCCAACTCTGGAGGAGTTTTCTAAACTCTTACTTTACTTTGTTTATGATTTAACCCTGTAAAATTGTTTCATCAAAATACATGGTTTTGTCATCATAAAAAATGGGGAGATTGTAAGAACAAGATTTGGATCTATGTTTAATCTCTGAGTTTTGATGATAACATGCATACATTTTATGAAGAACAATTTTAGTTCTAGTGGTTTCATTGAGTGTGCATATACATGATTAGAATTCTGGATAGTCTTATTCAAGATATCATCAGAATCACATTATCACTCAGAAGAAGAACCATTGAGTTATGTTTCTAATGTAACATCAGTAGTTATATGGAATTTTGAATGTTCGACAAGAAAAGAATCTCAATGTAGTTCCAAGAAGAAAGAAATTCTGATAAGCTGATGCTACAAGATCAGAAATCAAGACTGCACAAGAAACAAGATTACAACGCAGAAGATCAGAAGTCAAGATTCATTCATTAGAAGAGTTGCTGCTTAGATTCTAAAGACGAAGTCACGATTCTAAACATATGTGAAGAAAGTTTCTACTCCAAGATCTGAAGTCAAAATTTGCTCATCAAAAGAGTTGTTGCTTATATTTCTAAAGACAAAGTCAAGATTCTAAATACTCGGAGGGTTCATGGAATAAACACCTTCATTCAACATCATAAGTATTTCATTATAAGAAAGAAAGAAAGATTTTATGGTCTCACATCTAATCAACATCTCAAAATCCATCAGAAGACAAGGCCAATGAATGATATCTTCTCAAGCCAATCAACTCAACAAAAGTAATATTCGTTAGAAGATAAATATCATCAGAAAGACCATTGCGCTCAACATAAGAAATATTGTGACCTCTTTTAAAATAAATATCAACAGTTCTAAGGAATACTGAATGTTCATCAGAAAGGGAATCAATACAAATATCAAGACAAGGTCAAGATCAGAAGAAAGATATTCAACGTTAAATCAGATGTACTGATATAAGTTGTTGCTTCAGAAATCATACATCAGATATGCAACTTAGAAAAGTTGATTATTAAAAATTCAAAGATAAGACCAAGAAGTCAAGATCAGAAAAGCTTTCAATCTCAAGAAGACATTGTTCATCAGATAATTTATTGCTTATATATCTAAAGACAATATTCAACTATCTGAAAGACTCTGACTATACAACAAATAAGATCTTCTAGATCATTATTACTCATTAGATAAAAACAATCCATTAAGAAGAAGAGAAGACAGAGACAAGATCAAGAGTTATCTTCCAAGCTTACTACTTCAAGAAGAAGTAAATAATCAGAAGATAAAGTCTTAGAAACTTAGCCACAAAATTTATAGTACAATCAATTTGTTTAAAATATTCCACTACTTGCTTACTTATTGTACTATGTTGTCTTCCACGATGAAATGCTACAGTTACTGTAGCTGGCAAAGGAAAACGACATATCTGTACTACCAACAGTCATATTTCTCAAGTCTATATAAAGAGACTCCATCAGTATTTAAAGATTGACGAACTATCAACCATTATCACTCTTGAATCAAATTGCTGATATATCGAAAAACCAAGAGAAAAGAAAAATCATTATTCATATTCATCTACAAATATTCTTCTAGAGAAATATCAAGAACACAAGAGTTGCTTCTCATTATTGTGTTAATATATTAAAGGTTAAACACAAAGAGTTGTTGCTCATTATTTGTGTGTTAATCTTACAGGTTTCAATACAAAGAGTTATTTCTCATTATTTGCATTAAAGACTTTGTTCTTCATAGTTGTGTTAATCTGCTTATTTAGAAGCAAACATTATAAATACCGTTGATTATAATTTTGTTAAGAATTGATTATTTCCTCATGTGACTAGGTTGTAGTCTGAGACTTGAGAGGACTAAGGTGTCAGGTAGACTCTTAGACGGTTATTGTAAGTCACTGGTGGGTAGCCCGTGCATCTGTAATCTGTTGAGATTAGTGGATTAAGTCTTTATTGAAGGTGAAATCACCAAGGAGGGTGGACAGGAGTAGCCTAGTTAGAGGTGAACCTGGATAAATCAAAGTGTTCTTTATAGTATTTCTTTAGTTATAGGATTTCTAGTTTGTTTATGAAATAATTTTCAAAGAAACAGTTTATTAGAAAACTCATAAGGAAGAATCAGGTTCTGATACATACCATTGTTGGATCATCATGAGGAGGAATCATTCACATTGGATCAAACATTCACCTAAAGGTCAAAGACCCACCCAAATAAATGAGAGACACTACATATTTACCCAAAATCTTAAGGTGATAGGTGTATGAATCCTCTCACTTATAAAGTGTTTAACCTTCACTTTTTTTAGCAATGTAAGACTTAGAACTCACACTTATTTTTTCATACAACTCACACTTGTTTCTCAATATTAAATTCCATTAAAATTCTTATTTAGAAATGGATTGTAATAGATTCTAGAAGATATTACTCTTATAACTTTTAAGATTGATTTGTCTCTCTTGTAAATTATTTGAAGTGGACGTAATCTTTGCGCTGCTTTTGTTGTAAGAATTTAGAATACTCCTTATACTCTCTTATATGTATTTCATTTATAGTCTAATTTCTATATAACCTTTATTAGTTTTGTACTTGGGTCCTCTTAAATTTCTAAAAAAAAATAAAAAATATATATATATATATATATATATATATATATATATATATATATATATATATATATATATATATATATATATATATATATATATATATATATATATATATATATATATATATATATATATATATATATATATATATATATATATATATATATATATATATATATATATATATATATATATATATATATATATATATATATATATATAGAAAGATGCATTTGTTTATTTTTTTAATGAAATATTTATATAAGAGATAAAAAAGAGAGTTATATAAAAAATATAAAAAATATAAAGGACATTGAACAAATATTTAAGTTTTTAATAAAATAGTATTTTGCTTGTTAAAAATACCTCTATAGATAAGTACAATTTCTCCTAAAATGAAATTGAATGAAAAAACAAAACAAAATAGAGAACGGATAGAAAAGAAAGATTATAGTATTATAGAAGTTTCCATTGATATCGTACAACTTGACTTTATATTAATAATAATAATATACACTGTTTTTGGGGATGAAGATTGTATTCACTTGACAGAATAAGAGTTCATGTATATGGATAGTATTCTTCTATTTTTCATAATGTGAATGAGAAGGTTCCTCTTAGAGAAAAAGAAAACACACAAATGTGGTTCATATCATCTTAGAGAAGACGTGGAGAATTGGCCACGTCCATTTTTCTATTTGGCTTTCTTAACAAGACAAATACTATATAAATGTGGGGGCATATGTGATTTGTATTTTGTGAATTATTTGGCAAGATCGTTATGGTACCTTATATCTTCAACTTCATTCTAGATAGAGAAATAATAATTTAATCATTAATTGTAGTTTTTTATCTTACAATTTGAAGTTACATCGCAAAATGGTCTCGTTTAAGTGGGATGAGAAGAATATAATTAAAGGTGCACACTTAAAATAAATTTAAAAAAAAAAATGAGAGTGAAATTGAACATATATGTTAATCTATCATATCTAAAAGTTTAAATTTACAAAAAAGAATTATTGATATTCGCATGGGTAAAAATCTATTTTTATAAACGGAGCAAATCCGTTTTGCCAAGTTTTAAAAAATACAGATAAAATAAACATATTAAGTAGATCGATTCTGCCGCTTAAATAAGTAGGACTTAAAAGTGATTGAATAAAAAGTCCTTAAGTCAAAATCACTTAATATGAAGTGATTTATAAAAAGCCACTACCTTATGAAGTTGTCTTTGTCACCATTCACCCGTTGTCTATTCATTAGCATGGTCGAGATTCCATTTGATATGAAAAGAAATTCTATTGGACCTACTATGAATTTATTCAAATTTTGCAATAGTGTATTATAAGTTTTTTAACAAAAAATCATTTTTATTCTTATACATATTTCTAGAGA
Organism: Vicia faba; assembly: GCA_948472305.1. Lineage (NCBI taxonomy): Eukaryota > Viridiplantae > Streptophyta > Magnoliopsida > Fabales > Fabaceae > Vicia > Vicia faba. The sequence goes on from OX451739.1 coordinate 1,171,647,064, forward strand.
TAATCTACAGTGAAAAAGCTTTTTAATATCTTGGGTGCAAAAAAAGCATTTTAAACACTCCGAATATATTTTTTAAGCAGTTGAATCTTACTATAATTGGTTATGGATCCAAGTATATTTTAACCAGTTTTTTTAACCTTTCTATTTGTGTATGTCGTAACTAATTTATTCTTATTAAATTATTTGTTAATTCTATAAAAAAGAATACTAGAATAAATGTATGAGACCAAAGGAAAACATAAAATAAATGTAATTAACTAAATATGGAATTAAATTTATATGCCAATAGCCACGTTGATTCACATTAGAGATGTCATGGACTGGCCAGTTCTAGAATTTTTTTTTTAGAATAATTAAGTATTAAAATTTTTTTCTGCAAATAACCATGTTTCAGAGAAAATTACGTAAATAATTATGTTTCAGAAAATTCCACAAGGAATGAGCCAACCCAGTTGACGTATGCACCTTATTTTAAAGGGGAAATCTCATCTCACTTGGCGCCTATGTGTAAAAGGCTTGCCCTAAACCAAGTGAGATGGCGCCTTAGTGCAAAAGGCAGACAGTTTTTCGCGTTTTTTATTTAAAATGCGGTACGTTACGTAAATGATATAGGATCAAGAAAATTGACTTTTTATTTATACAATATGATTACACACATAACAATTACATAAAAAAATACAGATTAATCAGTGGTCCCCCGGAACCCGGTAATGACCCCTGGTTCCGCATCCCCGTCCTCGCCTTTCCCGTGCTGGGTTTCGTCGCATTTCCTGTTGTGGCAGGATCGATGGCCCAACGAAGTCAATGCATTTCGGATCCATGAAATCGGTCAAATCTGCTTTGGTACAGTCGGTTGCCCATACCCTCAAAGTTTGGTCGTGTTGGTGGTGGATGGGGTTCCATGGTTGGTCTGTAGCACTGGTCGTCTGAGTACGGGGGATAGAAAGGAAATGGATCTTTGGGTGTTTGGTATTGGGAATGTTGGGTGCTTTGGTGATGTTGTGGTTGATGGTAAGTTGGGTCAGTTGGTTCATAATCTTCCGACAATCCCAGATCAGGGCTAAGGTTGGATGTTGAGGGGCCCATATTGGGATATGTAGAAGACTAGAATTGTGTGTGGGGTATGCGGGTGTATTGGTATTGTGATTGAAATTGTGGTTGGGTGTGAGGCATATGGAGGTATTGGTACTGAGGTGGTGATTGTGGTTGGTTGTGGGGCATGTGGGTGTAATTGTATTGTGGTGGTGACTGTGGTTGGGTGTTTCGTCGGGGGGGTTGGTGAGAGGTTGATGTGTGTTGGGTTTGTTGTTGGGGAAATGAGGGTTGTGCCCATTGTGTTCGTGGGTCAACCAAATACCTTGGATGAGACACGTGCATTTATGGGGTACTAACCGATTTGCACCAAGCTAAATACTGATCCGTGTGTCGCATATTACCATGGTTGAGGAAAACTGGGAATTGCAAGACATGTCGGTGACGCCTCTGCCACATCTTACACCATTCTGGAGCAAAATCTTTCCAGTTGGTAAGACCCCATTGGGCGTCGACCCTTTTAAGATGTCACGGGGGACAAACAAGTCAGATTGCAGGGTATCTCTTGATGTATTCCAAACTGCATCTTGACACGGTCGCTGTGGTGCATCTCCACAATATTGAACCGTATGATTGCAGTCTTTGCGCTCCAAAATTTTATCATAGAGTAAGTGAGGTGTTAGGTGGGTGCATGCATGCATGATAAGTGTCACTCTTGCAGTGTAGGTGCAGACTACGTGGCAGCGTTGGGGAAGGCATCTCTGCATGCATGTAACACGATTGGACGTGAAGGGAGGCACCATTGGACTTGGCAAAAGAGTACAAAAATGAAATGTGTCGCCATCCCTGTTGGCGAATAAGAGGTGGCATGGGTTGCAGTGTAGGTGCAGGCTAAGTGACAGCGTTGAGGAAGACATCTCTACATGCATGTAAGACGATTGAACGTGAAGGGAGGCACCATTGGACTTAGAGAAAGAGTACAAAAATGAAAGGTGTCGCCATCCTTGTTGGCGAATAAGAGGTGGCATGGGTTGCAGTGTAGGTGCAGGCTAGGTGACAGCCTTGGAGAAGGCATCTCTGCATGCATGTAACATGATTGGATGTGAAGGGAGGCGCCGTTGGACTTGACGAAAGAGTACAAAAATGAAATGTGTCACCATCTCTGTTGGCGAATAAGAGGCGGCATGGGTTGCAGTGTAGGTGCAGGCTAGGTGACATCCTTGAAGAAGGCATCTCTGCATGCATGTAACACAATTGGACGTGAAGGGAGGTGCCATTGGACTTGGCGAAAGAGTACAAAAATGAAAGGTGTCGCCATCCTTATTGCTGAATAAGAGGTGGCATGGGTTGCAGTGTAGGTGCAGGCTAGGTGACAGCCTTGGAGAAGGCATCTTTGCATGCATGTAACATAATTGGACGTGATGGGAGGCGAATTAGAGGTTTCTTACTGTTGGTTTATTCAAATTCAGTACAACCTATTTAATCTTACATTTATCAAAACACTCCCACACTTAATCACTCAAACACTAGAACATTCAAAAATTCAAGCAATTAACTCAAATACTTCAAACCTTCAAACCTTCAAACAGTCATACACAATGGCCTCTGCACCCCAATATGTGATCAATGCATATTTCAACAGTGAGACATACATTTGTCCCACCTCTGGGTTTTTGTTTAGAGACACTGAGAACATCCAATTTTGTTTAAACAGGAAAGCCAATTTCTTGTATTTTAAAAAACGATTGGAGGCCAAACTTGGACAAGGTCCTGTGACACAAATCTTTTATCAGAATCTGGTTTTTTTGGTAACAACCAAATAATATTTTATAAGGTTGAGGTTGAAGATGACGAGGACCTTCTGAATATGTTTTCTAGTCATGAGTATTATGGGTACGACTCTATTGAGTTGTACATTATGCTGCGAGAGCCTCAGCTATCACAAGTGGTTGATCCGCTGGAGACCGAACACGCAGAAGTATATGTCGTTGATGAAGAAGAAGAAGATGACGAGTTGGAGATTGACGACATGGTCAACGATGATTCCGAAGATGATGGGATACCTGGTATTCCTTCAAACGAGATCTACACACCACCTCCGCATATGACAAACTTCAACATGGGCGGAGATGAACCGTCATCTGATTTATTTTTCAATCTGTATATGCAGTCGGATGAAAACTTAGAAGAGAAAGACAAATTTCGTAATAGAGAAGAATGTATACGAGCCATACAATTTTTTTACATGCTCAACTCGGTCGATGTTAAGGTGGACCGTGTAAATCCAGAAAGGTACAAGATCAAGTGTATCCACCCAGATTGTATGTTCAAGCTCACTGCATCATACATATTAAGAGGTGGTTCTTGGGTCATAGGTTCTATGTCCACCCACACGTGTGTCAGTTCTACTCAATCACAGGATCATCGGAAACTAAATTATGATCTCATATGTCAAGAAATCCTACCCCTCGTCAGCAACGATCCATCATTGAAGGTGAAAACCATAATCTTCCACATCACTACGATATTTAACTATACTTCGTCTTACCGAAAGGCGTGGTTAGCAAAGACCAAGGCGATTGAAAATGTATATGGAAACTGGGAGGAGTCATACCAAGAACTTCCTCTCTACCTGAATTCACTTCAGAATTATTCTCCGGGTACTATTTACATTCTGGAAACACTGCCAGCGTACGCCCCAGATGGTAGTCAACTCAACAGAAATGGAATATTCATTCGAGTGTTTTGGGCTTTTCAACCTTGCATCACAGGGTTTGCGTCATGCAGACCAATTATACAAATTGATGGGACTTGGTTGTATGGGAAATAAAAAGGCACACTACTGATGGCAGTTGCACAAGATGGAAACAACAACATTTTCCCAATTTCCTTTTCCCTAGTCGAGGGAGAGACTGGTGGTGCTTGGAGCTTCTTTCTCAAGAATCTCCGAACACATGTGGCTCCTCAACAAGATCTCTGATAGACATGCATCTATTGAAAGTGCATACAACAATCCTGTAAACGGTTGGCATGGCCCTCCTTCTATGCATGTCTATTGCATTAGACATATCGTCCAAAATTTCACGAGGGAGATCAAAGACAAAGCTCTTAGGAAAGAGGTTATGAATGCGGGATATGCATTGGCACAACCTATATTCAAATATTATCTCAACGAGATCCGTTTGTCAAATCTGGACGCCGGTAGGTGGGTCGATAACATTTCGATAGAAAAATGGACTAGGTCATACGACAATGGACAAATATGGGGCCACATGACAAAAAATCTAATTGAATCCATGAATGGGGTATTCAAAGGCATACGAAACCTCCCAGTAACTGCTTTGGTTAAATAAACATATTTTAGGATGGCTTCGTTGTTTGCCAAAAGAGGTGAAATGTGGAATGTTGTGTTGCAATCTGGACAACTATGGAGTGAAAGTTGCATGAAGTATATTAAGGCAGAAAGTGCCAAAGCCAACACCCATATGGTTATACGGTTTGACCGACACAGCCACAACTTCATTATCAAAGAGACAATCGACCACAACGAGGGCCCGCCAAGACAAGAGTATAGGGTTATACTACCTTCTCGTTGGTGCAATTGTGGCAAGTTTCAAGCCTTTCATATGCCTTGATCTCATGTCATTGCTGCATGTGCCTATACTCATCAATACGCGCTACAACTTCTGTCTCCCATTTACAAATCTGAAACCTTGCTCAACGTATACAACAACAGCTTCCCTTTGGTAGCAAAACCTGATTATTGGCCTGCATACGACGGCGAAATAGTATGGCACAATGACCAAATGCGAAGGAATAAAAAGGGTCGTCCCAAAAGTAAGTGTATCTCAACTGAAATAGACTCCCTTGACAAGCTGGAAAGAAAGTGTGGTTTATGTCATCAGGTCAGACACAATTGCAAAAATTGTCCGAATCGGGCTACTGGCTCAACCACATAAAAATTGTATTACAAAACATCTTTCCTTTTTTAAGTTGTAAAAATTAGGGTTTTTCATTAATAGCATTTGTTACAATAAACTGTGCGCAAACAAGAAATAAAACACGATAAACCGTCTACGAAATTACAACCGTTAAAACAATTTCATCTGACCCATGCATCATCAACATTATGTCGCTGTCTGTTTTGACTTCCTCCAACCAAAAACTAGGTCTTCCTGTCACAAGTGAGGTTGTTGTTTGTCTTCGCTGGATCCTTCTAATTTGTTCCCCCTCCTCGATGTCTCCCTCTAGCCATCGCATCAACTCCCTCTTCAGACGCTCCATGAAGTGAATGTGCCAGAATTTCATTTTCGTCGGAGGTTTTGTGGCGAAGAAAATAACGTAACCATCTCTGGTAAAAATCATGGGCGATGTCAAGACGCAAATAACAGAGAAAAAAATAAGAGAACAATGCGAGAAAGTGTGAGGAATGACGGAGAAACAGACGAATTATTTATAAAAAATGCATTTTTCCCTAGGAGCCAAGTGAGATGGCGCCTCCTCTCACTTTTAAAGTGCATGCACCATCTCACTTGGCTAAAAGAGAGAGGAGGCGCCAAGTGGGATGGCGCCTAGGGCAAAATGCACAGTGGATGCGCCAACTGGGTTGGCTCCTCCCTTGTGGGGTTTTATGAAACATGGTTAGTTGCGTAATTTTCTCCAAAACATGGTTATTTGCGAAAAAAAATTTAATACCTGATTATTCCAAAAAAAATTCCCAGTTCTACAGTTACCTAGTTGAAAAACATGACAGAGACCAACAACTTGAAAAATAAATTAGGAGGTATATGAACTTTAAAATTTAATGAATGAAAAAAATGATTACAATTGATGTAAAACTTTATATTTGTTATTAAACTAAACAAAAATAATATAATAGAGAAAAAAAAGAGTGTATTTTATTATTCACATTTTAAATATTAATTTTGAATATAATATGAGTTATATTTATATGATATACGTAATGAATGAAAAGTTAATATGAAATTCACTTGTTTATGGACATCTATAATAATGTCATTTATAACGCTCTCTTTTGAATGTCTATAAAAAATATGTCTCATTAAAATCTTATTAGAAAAAATCCCGTGAAAAAAATAATAGTGAAAGAAAAAGAGTATAATATTCTTTGTGAGAGAACTGACCTTTTACTAATCAATACAAATTATTATAAATGAAGAAAGAAAATTATAGAGATATACTCATCCATTATTCATAGTAGTCCCCCCTTAGATATTTGTTTATGTAGTTGTTTAGTTATTGGCATGCATTTTTGGTAAAACCAGGTGTGTGAATGTCATGACTAATGTCATAACATTCTGATTTATTAGGTACTGGTTTATTAGGTACCTTTGTAGAAAAATAGTGGCATACAGGTACTGCTGTTTATGAGTGTGTATCTGAGCATTTTGCAAAATGATCACATTTGCCAAAATCAGTAAACAGGAATTCAGATGTCATAACAAATGTTAAGACATCCTGTTTTGATCTAACAGTTATGCAGTTTGGTTAATTCTGAGATTTTTTCAGGAAGATGACTCAGTCTTTCCAGAACAGAATCTCTCGTGGACTTTGGGTTAACCTAGCTCAACCCTAACCTGGTTGATAAAGTCTTATGACCAAGTCTTAAGGTCAAACAGAATTAACCCTAGCTTTTTGTAGAAACCCTAACTGAAGAAGCAGCTGCTATATATTCAACAGGGCTGCTGTTTGGAATTTATCCTTTTTTGACAGAAGATCATTTAGGAGCTGTATAGTTTTAACTATTGTAATCCAAGCAAGTATCATTGTGATAAGTGACTTGGAATAGGTTTTAATTGTAAGGGTTTTGTATCACTCAAAGCTTTGAAGCAAGAGTGTTTTGTGTCTCTTGACTAAAGCTTTGAAGCAAAGTCAAGTTAGGTTTATGTATCACTCAAAGATGTGAAGCAAGAGTGTTTGTGTTGCTTGATTAAAAAGCTGTGAAGCATAATCAAGTGTATGTTTTGAAGAGTGTCTTCATTAATTCATTAGTCAATTGTTTTAAGTATCACTGCTGTGATTGAGGGGGAGTGAGTAGGAACTCAGGTTTAAGTTGTACTTAGATTGAAGTTGCATTGGGTAGGTCTTAAGTGAATGAGATAAACTGGTTGGTTTATTCCTGAATTAATATCTCTTATAGTGGATTTCCTCCCTGGCTTGGTAGCCCCCAGAGTAGGTGTTGTTGCACACTGAACTGGGTAAACAATTGATTGTGTTCTTTACTGTTTTTGTATTTACTATCTTATAGAAAGTCAGATACAGTGTCATAACATTGAACGTGACATTGAGTATCTGCAGCCAGAATTTCAATTGGCATCAGAGCAGGCACCCTGCCTGTATTACTGGGTGAGATCTAGGGATATCACTTTCTGGCACTATGGACAAAGAAGGAGTTTTTGGAAATAGACCACCCATTCTGGATGGAACAAATTATGACTACTGGAAACCTCGTATGATTGCCTTCTTAAAATCTCTGGACAAAAAGGCTTGGAGAGCTGCTGACAAAGGATGGAACCATCCCACCATAACTGAGAAAGATGGGACAATCAGTCTGAAGCCTGAGGAAGAATGGACACTACACCAAATTTGTCTTTTAGCAGCACCCCTACTAAAGCGCTTTTTGTAAAAGCGCTGGTATAGGTTGCGCTAAAAACAAAATAAAAAAACACGCTAAAAAAGCGCTCTTAAAGGGGGGGGTTACAAAAGCGCTTTCAGAAAGCGCTCTTAGAGGCTGGGGTACGAAGGCGCTTTTGAAAAGCGCTCTTATAGTGGGGGGGGTATGAAAGCGCTTTCTGAAAGCGCTCTTATAGGGGGCTTATGAAAGCGCTTTCAAAAGCGCTGATATAGGGGGTGGGGTACAAGAGCGCTTTTATCCTCAAAAGCGCTGGTATAGCCTTAGTTACGAAAGCGCTTTTCAAAAGCGCCTTCGTACCCTCTTTACAATTAAAATTTTTTAAAACAAGAAATCGTTCATTCTCACAAAATCTTGCATTCTCAGAATACTCTTGCATTCTCAGAAAACTAACAAAATCGTTTCAAAATCTTGCATTCTCAGTTCTCAATCGTCTTCAATCGTTTCCAAATCCCTAAGCTTGGAATCGTCTTCAATCGTTTCCAAATCCCTAAGCTTGGAATCGTCTTCTCCGTTCTCAATCGTCTTCTTCGAAAGAAAAAAAGCTTGGAATACTTAAGGATCAAAAGCTTGCTTCATCAAGTCGTCTCCAATATTTCATCATCATCTTCTTCCTAGAGGTGAGTTCATAGTTAAATTTTAGCTTTGAGAGAAAAATCCATGGTTGGGAAGTTAGGGTTTGTGTTGTTGTTGTTATGAACATGAAACTGTATTTTAGATTTTTCCATTACTTATGAACACCAGGTTCTCAAGTATAATGAAACTAAAACATACCATTTATTTGAAAGGGAAACCATTTTTTCAGATGTAAGAGAAAACCTCTGGTCATGCTGTGAGAGGTTCAGTTAAGATGTCTTGTTAATTTCACAAGAAATAAAGTTAAATGTATAGAACTGATAGCTTGCAGCTCAAACGACACTAAACTAGATGTTGTATTTATAATGCAAAGCTGATTGTAGTTTACCTTGTTTTAGCTTGAATAGGCAGCAAAAAGTTGTTAAAATCAAGAGTTTATGAAAATCAGTTTTACCTATATAAAATTGACTTGTAAACGCGACTACTACAAGTTTAACCTACGATATATATAAATTGACAATATAAAAATGCATGAATAATTTAATTTTCGTCTCAATTATAAAATATATAATTGACATGAACAAAATCAAGTTAACAAAGAAGAAAATGAACTTAATGTGAAAACTGAGATAAAAAAGAGAGGTAATTTTATTAAAATCTCGTGCAAGGTTACTAGAGTGTATTGATTCACTATGAATTCAGTGAAGAAAGGAATCAAATAAAAAGGATATTATCTTGGTTTTGATATCTTAATGTAGAAAAATATTTAGGAGTAATTTAGAGAGTGTGATAATGGAGCTAAGGATGGATTTTATTTTCTTGGGATTTGTTTTTTACTAGTTGAAATTTTGACATTAGTATATGTATGTTTATAGTCTTTGATTCCTTGCATTTCTTCATTCTTATTCTTCTCTTTGATTTGACACTAATGTAGAGGCATGATGTGTTCCTATTACTTGCATTTTATTTTATTCTTCATTTGTCAATGATGTTTAAAGAGGTTGTCACATTAGATAGATGTTGTTTGCTTCTTAGATTTCCATGAGATAAATGATTTCCCAAAGAAAATAGCAAATCTTGTTATTGATCTTCTTGTTGTTGGGCATGTTGCCTAATCACTATCTACAAAACCAAAGAGAATTAAATCAGAACCGGCAGATTTCAATGCCTGGGCTTCCCTAGTTTGAATTAGCGGAGTTATTAATTATAAGTTCATTTGGCTTTTGTTTTGAGCATGCAGATTTCAATTTAGTCGAACTTTTGAAAATTAATTTCACCGTGCAAATTATTTTCTCTGAAGATTTGTACTGTAAATCCCCTCTAAGCTGTTTATTTCTTTGACATTTGCTTTTAAGATTATATATCGTGGCTGTATGTTAGCAAAAGCAGCTGTCTCAATATTTCTTTTCTCTACTGTTTGTTTTCCCCTGCGTCGTTTCTTTATTGGCTGTCTGAAGATTTTCTTGCCTCATTCTTTCAGGCTGACAGTGCAATTGCCGCCCTAAGCTGCAGTGGCGTGATTTTGGGTGCTCTGCCTATAAGGTTAGCTTGATTTTGGGTGCTCTGCCTATAAGGTTAGCTTGATATATCTTTCTGAAGTTTAGGAAACATACCATTTTAACTTTATCTATATTATCGTTAGAAGTTTTTTTTTTAAAGTTATCATTGGGAGTGTGGGTGTAAGTAGGAGGCGAAAAGTTAAAATGGAATATTAGATTAGTATATATAGATAAAGTTAAGTGAAATCTAGGTCAGCAGAAAGAAAAAAGAGATTTTACGATTGTTGATTCGGAATTATTTTTGCATGTCTAGTTAAAAACTTTTTAAAACAATTCATTCAAGATCGTATCGTCTAATTCTTGTGGATAAAATAAATAATGATAAAATTTGATGTGTTCTCTTATGTCTTTATTTTATACTTTTATTTTCTTGTATTTGTCTTTTTCTTCTGCTCATCTTCAAAAAATCATTAAAATTGATTTGTTTTTTAAAATCTCTAATAAAATTTATATCACAATTTACAACACTCCTTCTTGTGAAAATCTAACTATTATGTGGCTGAATTTATGGTTATGAGATAACAATCCATTGATGTCAGATAAAATCTTCAACAAAAAAAGGGTTTTGAATTCAATAAAAGTATCTTATTTAAGGCATAATATAGATTTGGTTTGAATTCAGTAAAAGTGTCTTACTTGAGGCATAATGTAAATTTGGTTGATTTTAATTTTAAGTGTTCAAAATTCGGAGATTTAAACATATGCTTTTTTCCAGTTTTTGTCGATCAAGCTTTACCGAGTGATTTATGTTTTATATAATGTATCTCTAAGTATCTAAGTAATAAGTTATTTCTTGGTGGTTTTCTGTTCGTGTGTGTGAAAAGTTATGCTTAAATATTGAACTTATTAGAGCCTTAGTAAAATTAAGCATAAGCGCTTGGAAGAAACGAAACTTGTTATATATCATCTAATAAGATGAAATTCAATATATTCAATGTTACCAACCTCTTTTTAAGTTTAAGATTGTCTTTTTTGCCTATAAATAAAGAGAGCTCTGTTATAATTATGCATATTCCTTTGAAGAATGAACAAGACATTGTGGTTTGGTGTTTCTATTAAGAAAAGTCTTAGATGGTGCTTATTTGGAGTTTGTGGTTCTATAGGAATGCTATTATATTTAGAAGTCAAAAAATTAATGTGGGTTCTATAGGAATGCTATTATATTTAGAAGTAAAAAAATTAATGTATCGGATTTAGTTTGATCGATTAAGATTTTTTTATGGAAGTAGTAAGTAATAAAAAATATTTCTCATACCAATACTAGTTTTATGCGTTTTGTAAAATTCTTTTTTTTATGTTCAAAACATTTTTCAAACAAAGCTCTTGTTTGCTTAGAATAGTCATTATTACATATAAATTGTATTATCATCTTTCCTCGTGGACTCATAATTTTAGTCATTGTATTTTGATATTTGTTGACACATCTACTACACATACAATAAAAATTTTAAACAAGACTATCAAAAATTAAGTTCAAACTTAAAACATCTTTTTATTTAAAAGAGATTTCTTACAATTTTAATTTCATAAATTTATCTATCGTTAAGTGAGGTACTTACTAACTTTGTGAATTGAATTCGCCATAGGGGTTACTTGTGAAGAGTGAAAGTTTGACCGTTTTTGTTTAGCTTAATTAAGACATGGATAAGACATGGATGAATTCAAACCGATTGTCGAAAGAGTACGAGAAAGGGGTATGGGAATTTGTTGAGTTTGCGGTTGCGCACTCCAAAGACCCGCTTCGAATGCCGTGTCCTTGCTTGGGTTGCTGTTATGCCGGGGGTAAGGTTGACGGGAATCAGTTGGGATCTCATTTACTACGGTTTGGAATTGATAGAAGTTATACATGTTGGACAATGCATGGTGAGAAAAGTACCGGGAATGCTGAGTCGAGTTGTAATAGGAAGTATGCTTCAAACGACGATTGCACAGACACATACGATTGTGATCGAGTCGAAGAGATTGCAGAAGCGCTTGAAGAAGATCTTGCGGATTGTCCCAAAATGTTTGAGAGGTTGGTAAGCGATGCAGAGAAACCGTTGTATGTTGGTTGTTCAAAATTCACAAGATTGTCTGCGGTGTTAAAGTTGTACAACTTAAAGGCGGACAATGGATGGTCGGATAAAAGTTTCACAGAGTTATTAGCCCTTATGAAAGATATGCTACCAGAGGATAATGTTCTTCCCAATCGAACGTATGAAGCCAAAAAGATGTTGTCTTCTATTGGAATGAGCTATGATAAGATACATGCATGTCCAAACGATTGCGTTTTGTTTCGAAACGAGTATGCAGCGTTGAATGAGTGTCCTAAATGTGGTGCCCCTTGATATAAGAAAAAGTTGTCTCCTGCTAAAGTCTTATGGTATTTTCCTATAATTCCGAGATTTAGACGCATGTATCGTAGTGAGACCGATTCAAGACACTTGACTTGGCATGCAGATGAAAGAATTATTGATGGAAAGTTGCGACATCCGGCAGACTCACCACAATGGAGTAAAGTTGATACTGAATATCCTGAATTTGGAAAAGAAGCAAGAAACCTTCGGTTGTCATTGTCTACTGATGGAATGAACCCGCATGGTATTCAAAGTATCTCGCATAGCACATGGCCTGTGATTCTTATGATTTATAACTTACCTCCGTGGCTATGTATGAAGCGTAAGTACATGATGTTATCTATGCTAATTTCTGGGCCTAAACAACCAGGGAATGACATAGACGTATACTTGGCACCCTTAATCGAAGATTTAAAGTTTTTGTGGGAGAGAGGTGTGGAGGTTTACGATGGGTATAGGAAAGAAAGTTTCAACTTGAGGGCGATGTTGTTTGGAACAATTAATGATTTTCCAGCATACGGAAATCTATCCGGGTACAGCAACAAGGGTCAAAAGGCGTGTCCTGTTTGTGAAGATGAAACCGATACGACACGATTGGCGCTTTGTCAGAAGAATGTCTTTCTCGGCCATCGTAGATTCTTAAATTCTAATCATCACTACCGTGGGTGGAGAAAAGCATTCAATGGAGAGGCCGAACATCGTACAGCCCCGCCTTTTTTGTCAGGTGATCAAATTTTTGAAAAGGTGAAAGATGTGAGCACTCAGTTTGGCAAGCCTTTTGCACATTCAATTGTCAAGGGTGGGTGGAAGAAGAAGTCAATTTTCTTTGAACTTCCATATTGGAAGTCGTTGTACGTAAGACATTTCCTGGATGTTATGCATATTGAAAAAAATGTATTTGACAGCGTTATAGGTACGCTACTCAATATACAAGGAAAGTCTAAGGATGGCGTTAACATAAGGAATGACATGGTAAACATGGGGATGAGAACTGAATTGGGGCCCGTGACGAAAGGAAGACGAACATATCTGCCACCTGCTGTTTACACTCTATCTAGAAAGGAGAAGAAAACATTGTGTAAGTTCCTCAGTGAAGTAAAAGTTCCAGAAGGCTACTCTTCAGATATTAGAAGACTTGTGTCCATGAAAGACCTCAAGTTAAAGAGTTTGAAGACGCATGATTGCCATGTTATAATGGAACATTTTTTACCAATAGGTATACGTTCTATTCTGCCAGAAAAAGTAAGAAGCGCAATAACTAAGCTGTGTTTCTTCTTCAGGTCTATTTGCAGTAAGGTGGTCGATCCCGCGATCTTACCAACATTGCAAAATGAGATAGTTGTTACTTTATGTGATCTTGAAATGTATTTTCCTCCCTCGTTTTTTGACATAATGGTTCATCTAGTCGTTCATCTTGTGAAAGAGACACAACTGTGCGGACCAGCTTATATGAGATGGATGTACCCTGCTGAACGTTATATGAAAATATTAAAAGGGTACGTGAAAAACAGAAGTCGACCAGAGGGTTGTATTGCCGAGCGATACGTTGCTGAAGAAGCGGTTGAGTTTTGTACTGAATATCTGTCAAATGTTCAATCAATTGGACTCCCCAAATCTCATATTGTCGAAAAAAAAGAAGGAAAAAGGCTAATTGGAAATAAAGTTGTGACAGTATCAATGGTCGAACGGGATCAAGTGCACTTGTATGTTCTGCACAATGAGATTGAGGTTGAGCCGTTTGTTGAAATGCACAAAGTTGTTCTCCGAGATTTAAATCCAAATAGAAATGAGAACTGGATAGTACGAGAGCACAATCGAAGTTTCATACCGTGGTTTAGAGATCATATTTATTCAAAGTATCGTTCAGATCCTGCTTCAGTAACAGAAAGGTTGAGATGTTTAGCCTATGGTCCATCTGTAATTGTGCTTTCTTATAGCGCATACGCAATTAATGGATACACATTTTATACCAAAGAACAGGATGATAAAAGTACTATGCAAAATAGTGGTGTTACCTTGGTAGCTGAAGCTATGTACATATCAAGTGCGAATGACTTAAATCCGAAATTTGCAAATTTGTCATATTTTGGGGTTATCGAGCGCATTTTGGTGTTTGATTACGCGAAGTTTCAGATTCCTGTATTTGGTTGCAAGTGGGTTGAAAATAATAGTGGCGTACGAATGGATAAGTCAGGATTTTTGCAAGTGGATCTCAATAGGGTAGGGTACAAAGATGAGCCTTTCATTCTAGCCTCTCAAGCTAAACAAGTGTTCTATGTCAATGATCCGACAAGTACGAAATGGTCTATAGTGCTTTTATCTAACAAAATAGTTGATGAAAAAATTGAAGATCAAGGTGATATTGGTGTTGGTATTGAATCTTGTACAAGAAACGATCAAAATGAGAATGAATCTTGTATTAGAAATGATCATAATGAGGGTATTTGGATCAATCCAACCGTCCGCATTGTTAAGAGACGCGTAGTACACAATCCTACCAAGAAAAGAAAGAGACGTTAGTGATAAAGTTAGTGTTAATAGTGTCAATGTTTTAGTTTGTTTGATACAGGTTCAAAATTTGAAGCATTTTTTCTGTGTCAATGTTTCTTGGAATTGGATTAGTATATATTTTGTATGCTATGATGACTTGTTGCAATGATGAAACTTGATTGTTGTTGTTATATGTCGCTATGAGGTCGATATTGATGATGGTACTGTAATGTTAGTTTAATGGTGTACATGTTCAAATATATACATGTTCTCTCTATTTCAATCTTAATATGAGTATCATCTAATATTATTTTTGTCATTTTTGTCTCCTTCATTTTCCTTAATATCTTCACTAATGGTTTTTATTGGTTACTAGTTCATATACCATCTACATATTATCTAGTTGTTCAAGAGTTAAGGGGTAATTCGAATTAAAGGTATTATCTTTTTATTTTGTTTTAAAGTTTTCATTTTTGTTTTTAGTATATCCTCCAACAGTGTTTTGTTTTTATTTTAATATTAAGATGTTTTTTCTAACATTTTTTTTATGTTTTAGGTATCTCTTCAAAGCAAGAAAAATATTACTGGACTGCTTATTTATTATCTATGGGTTTAGTTTCTTTTGTTGTTAAATACTTTATTATTTTTAGTAAAAGGGGTTGAGTTTTGAGGTTAGAATTGTGTAAGGTTTTGTGTCACTTTGTTAGAGTATGAATCCCCTCATCTTTGCCTAAAAGAAATATCATGAACATGCTTTTAATATTGATAGAGTATGCATCCCCTCATCTTTGCCTAAAAGAAATATCATGAAAATAGTGTACTAATGTGCTTTAGTTTGTTTGATACAGGTTCAATGGCTCCAGATAGAGATGCTCCACCTGAAAACCCACCTGAAAACTCACAAGAAAACTCACAAGAAAGAGTTGCTTCGGATACAAATGCTCCACCTGATACTGAAGCAAAAGAGGTTGCACGAGGCATCACTATTATGAAGGGAATCATTCGACATAGAGACCAAGGATTAGTATACCGATTGGAATGGAATTCTGATAAACAACCAATTGGTCCTAATTCTGCAAAGTTGACAAGTTATATTGGTACACTTGTCCGTATGCATATTCCGGTCTCCGTAGCTACCTGGAAATCGAAAACGAAAAATTTAGAATTGGAGGAGAAAAAACAAGCGATTTGGGAAGAGCTTCAGGTATATATCATATATGGTTAATTGTTGTTATTATCTTGACGATAAATTGTTTAAATTACTTATACTAACACACTATGCGTACGTTTTTTTGCAGAGGACTTTTGAGATACCAGATGAACGTAAAAGCTACATACTTAGTTTGGCCGGCAAAAGATATAGAGGGTGGAAAAGTTTTTTGACAAACACCTATCTTAAGGATAAAGATGGAAAATTTCTTGAAGAGGCACCGGGACGGCCAACAAAGTATGCGACCTTCATTGATGAAGCAGATTGGGCTGAGTTTTTAAAGCAAAGAGATGAAGCTTTTCAGAAAAAGAGTGCCACGAATAGTAAGAGAGCATCCAAACCCGCGTATCCATACAAGAAAGGGCGTTTGGGATATGCACGCTTAGAGGATAAAATTGTAAGTAAATAGAAATGCGTTTTAATTAATTGTCTACATGTGCATGTTTTAATTGACGATTTTATCGTTTGTGTCAATGCATAGTTAGAGGAGACTAAAAGTGAGGAAGCTTCACTTCCTGTACATGTGTTGTGGAAGGAAGCTCGTGTGGGCAAGAATCAAGCTGTCGATCCCGATGTTCAGAGAGTTTATACTGAATGTGTAAGTATAATACTGTGTCTTTAATTAAATCAAATGTTTTTTAATATATAAATGATTTTTTATCTCCACTAATAATTATTTAAATGTAAATGAATTACAGGAGACCTTGTCGCAATCGGCATCCACCGGTGAGGAGAGCGTACTTAGTAGAGTACTAGATGCTCCCGAGTATCCCGGTCGGGTGAGGGGTAAGGGTCATGGTGTGACTCCAACCTCTTTTTATAAGAGTTCTAGGAGAAGATCAAATCTTACCAATGAAGAAGTGTTGCAAAAGTTGCAGGAATTGCAAGCACAGGTCTCTGAATTGCAAAGAGATAAAGATATGTATATGAGAGAAAAATGCAACACTTCATCGGTGAGAGAAACTAGTGATAAGGCTAGTATCAACTATCAAAAGAAATTTCCCGAGGTAATTATAAGTTTTTTTCCTTACAAACTGTTCTATTTTATTAATGATAATGACTTTATATTTTCTATTTGTTTAGGGCATTTCATCTTGCCAACTATACTTATCGTCCCCGAATTATCGACTAGTTGGCAAGGGAAAAGTGCACAACACTTCGGGAGATTTACTTCACCACAGACCCCTCCCGGATGGACACCTGAAAGTATCGGTGGATGTTGTATTAGATCGTGATGCGATTCTACCGGTACCTGACATGGTCTCAGAGACGACATTGTTGCGAGATGCAATAGGATCATTTGTTGCATGGCCCTCGGAGCTCATTACCATTAGTGATGAGGTATACTGAAAACGATTATGAATCATTTAGTTTTCGAATGTCAATTCTAAACCGTTTATTAATTATTTTTTACATTTTAATTTTAGACTGCTCCTATAAAACCCGCAATTAAGGGTAAAGGGATTTTACAGGAGGAGGAGTCTGTTGCATCACTAAAAGAGGTACATTTAAAGTGTTAATATATAGTCTGAATCTAAATCTGCATGATTTTATATTTTACCTAACTTATATGATTTTTAGGCATCCGCTCGGGAGTCACAACAAGTGACGCAGCAGGTTCGTAGCTTACCACCCACTGGTCCTCCGAAGCAAGCGGCAAAAAAAGGCGGTGCTTTTGTGCCTCGATACCGTTCGACACTCGCAACAATGGTTGATATGTCCGATTTGAAGGATGGTGGTTTACGTGAAATCAACATGGATGAAAGTGTCTTCGGTATTGAATTCCAGTCACATATTACATTTGATGACTTGGAAGATATTTTTAGGCATGATCAACTAGGCGTCAGTAATAAGCACTCATACATCCGGTAATATTCACTCATCCGATATATTATTTAATTAGTCCCACAATATAATTTATTTACACATTTCAATGAAAATAATCTAATGTTTATTATGTTTTTATTTAAGGTTGTTGTATGACAGAGTGTTGCGCGGGACTGCATTGTCTAACAGATTCCGTTTCGTGTCTTCCGCCCATTGCAGCGGAATGACAATTGCTTCGGAACCGGAATCAGTTAGACAGCGCTTAGTAGATAGATTCATGTCCACCAGCAATACAGAAAGTCTGCATCTTTGGGCGTATAATACCCGACCAGTAGGGTTAGTTTCTCATTCTTGGTTCATCTAATCTCTGTTTCTTTTGTGTATAGCAAAATTTTCATATAACCTATTGTTTTAATTTATAGAGCACACTGGTTGCTGCTTGCTATCAACCCGATAAGAGAAGTCGTGTATTATCTGAATTCGGTAAATGGTGAATGGACCAATTATCCGGCTATGAAGGAAATCGTTGATTTGTAAGTGGGATCGTTCTAAATATATATTCGTGTATATTTATATATTTTCTTATTTGTGGGATTGATTTAAACATATGCTTTTATATATTTAATAATTAGATCAATACAAGTGTTCCGTAGTCAACGGGACGCACAGGTATCCCGGACTAAATCAAACAACATCACTTGGATCCAAGTGCAGGTACATTACTTTTCACAATTTTGCTTATAATATTTATGCTACTTGGTAAAACAAGACAACTATAGAATCTTATTTGTTTTATTATGTAGTGTCCGCAACAGCGAAACAGTCATGATTGCGGATACTTTGTTTTGAGGTTCATGAAAGAAATCCTTCAGGCGAATCAATTAGAGATTCCGCTCACGGTATGAATTTATAACTTAAGATAATTTCATATAATTTATTACATTTAACTAAATATATCATTTATATTATGTTTTTGTTTTGTAGTACCTTGACGAATTCCGTGCTGCTGCGTACCCGAAGCTTAAGTTGGAAGAAATTAAAGAAGATTTGTGTCAATATTATATTAAGCAATTTTTCATGTAGGATTTGTGTCGATTTGAACTATAATATTATTGATGTAATGATGTATATATATAATTTTGGATATTATAATGGTATTATATTAGTATATATATTGTCTTACTGATGGCTGAAATAATAGCGTCGAAAATATATTACAGGTCAAAAATATATTACAGGTCGAAAATATTACAGGTCGAAAACATTACAGGTCGACTGGGAGGATTAAATTATAGGCTGCACATAAAAATACCTCATTTAGAAACGACAGCGCTTTTAAAAAGCGCTCTTAAAGGTCCACCTACTAAAGCGCTTCTTAGTAAAAGCGCTGCCAAAGACCAGTAAAAAAGCATAAAAAATTAAAAAAAAAACGCAGCATACAAAAGCGCTTTTGGAAAAGCGCTCTTATAGGGGGGCCTATCAGAGCGCTTCTTAGTAAAAGCGCTGCCAAAGACCAGTAAAAAAGCATAAAAAATTAAAAAAAAAACGCAGCATACAAAAGCGCTTTTGGAAAAGCGCTCTTATAGGGGGCCTATCAGAGCGCTTTTTCCAAAAAAAGCGCTCTCATAGGGTGGCCTACCAGAGCGCTTTTACAAAAGCGCTTTTGTATGCTGCGTTTTTTTTTTAATTTTTTATGCTTTTTTACTGGTCTTTGGCAGCGCTTTTAAAAAGCGCTCTTAAAGGGGGGTCTACCAGAGCGCTTTTTCCAGGAAAGCGCTCTTATAGGGGGTCCTACCAGAGCGCTTTTTCCAGGAAGCGCTCTTAAAGGGGGGGTCTACCAGAGCGCTTTTAAAAGCGCTTTTGTTACCTACGCCAGCGCAAGCTATTAAAGCGCTTTTAAGCGCTTTTAAAGGCCAAAATAAGCGCTTTAGTAGCCCTTTTCCGTAGTAGTGGGAGTAAAGAAGAAGATGAGTTAGCCCTGGGTAATTCCAAAGCTTTAAATGTCTTGTTCAATGGAATTGATAGAAACATATTCAGACTAGTACATCAATATGAACTGGCCAAGGAAGTTTGGGATTCTCTCAAAACTACCCATGAGGGCACTTCCAAAGTAAAAATGTCAAGGCTTCAGATGCTGACTACCAAGTTTGAGAATCTAAAAATGATGGAAGATGAAACAATTCATGAGTTTCACATGAACATCTTGGAGATTGCCAACACCTCAGGAGCATTGGGAGAAAAGATGTCAGAAGAAAAATTGGTGAGAAAGATTCTCAGATCCTTGCCTAAAAGATTTGCAATGAAGGTAACTGCTATAGAGGAAGCCCAGGATCTCAGCAAGTTGAAAGTGGATGAACTCATTGGGTCTCTTAAGACTTTTGAGATGGGGATCACTGAAAATGTTGACAAAAAGAACAAGAGCATAACACTTGTATCCAACACTGAAGATGAAAACAAGGAGGATGAAGAAGAAAATATTTCAGAAGCTATAGCCATGCTTGGAAGACAATTCAACAAACTCATCAAAAGAATAGATCCAAATTCAAGGTCTAATGTTCATAACATCCCATCTGACATTGACAGTTCCAGCAGAAGACCAAGGTCAGAAGAGAAGGGAAATCAAGGCAGAGGAATTCAATGCCATGGTTGTGAAGGATATGGGCATATTCGAGCTGAATGCCCTACCTTTCTTAAGAAACAAAAGAAAGGAATGACTGTTACCTGGTCTGACTGTGATTCAGAAAGTAATTCTGAAGAAGAATCTGCCAAACTAGTTACTGCTCTAGCTGGTGTTTGCACCTCTGAAAGTGACACCAGTGATGAGGAAGTGACATTTGAAGAACTGGTTGATACTTACAAGAAATTGTGTATCAGAAGTGCTGAAGTCTGTGTGCAAAATGAGAGACAAACAAAGCTCATCATAAAGTTGGAAGCTGAAAAAAGGGCAGACCTTGAAACTATAAGTCATCTAGAAGGGGAAGTTCAATTGCTGAACTCACAACTGAACCAGATGACCAAATCTGTCAAGATGCTGACAAATGGAACTGACAAATTAGAAGAAATCCTTCAGGTTGGACAAAATGTGGGAAACAAGTCTGGACTAGGATTTGTGAAAGCAAAGAAATCTGGTGCAGACAAGAAGATCAGGTCTGATAAACAAATGTCAAAGCAGATGTCTCAACACAACTCTCAACATCAGGAACAAAGATATATGAAGAAAAGGTACCAAAGATGGAGATGTCATCATTGTGGGAGGTATGGTCACATTAAGCCTTTCTGCTTCAGATTGTATGGATACCCTAATCAGAACCCAGGTGTTAAACCTAAAAGGGTACCACATAATCCTCAATGGAAGAAAAAGGATACTGCCCTGATAGCCCACACTTCCCTGAGAGTCTCTGCAAAGGAAGACTAGTACTTTGACAGTGGGTGTTCTAAGCACATGATTGGAATCAAGAACCTTCTCAATAATGTTAAACCTCACACCACTAGTTTTGTGACCTTTGGAGATGGTGCTAAAGGTGAAATCAAAGGAGTTGGTAATTTGGACTGCCCTGGAGTTCCAAACCTGAATGAAGTACTACTGGTAAAAGGCCTGACTGCTAATCTCATTAGTATCAGTCAATTGTGTGATCTAGGATTCAAGGTCAATTTCTCAAAATCTGAATGTCTTGTAATTAATGAAAAACAAGAAGTTATAATGAAAGGAGTCAGATCTAAAGACAACTGTTACTTGTGGGAGCCTGAGAACACTAATTTCTCCACTGTGTGTTCCATTGCCAAAGAAGAAAAAGAGGTGAAACTGTGGCACCAGAAACTTGGCCATCTTCATCTAAGAGGAATGAAAAGGATTATCTCCATGGAGGCAGTCAGAGGGATTCCAAGACTGCAAATTGATGAAGGGAGAGTTTATGGTGAATGGCTGATTGGTAAGCAGACTAGGATGTCACATCCATTGTCAAGACATCTGACCACCTCTAAGGTTCTAGATCTTCTTCATATGAATCTGATGGGACCAATGCTAGTGGAAAGACCTGGTGGAAAGGGATATGCCTATGCTATTATGGATGACTATTCCAGATTCTCCTAGACTATCTTCTTTAGGGAAAAATTTGAGGTGTTTGAAGTTTTTAAAGAACTGTGCAAAAGAACTCAAAGAGAAAAAGAAGGCTGTATTGTCAGAATCAGAAGTGATCATGACAAGGAATTTGAAAATAGCAAGTTTAATAAGTTCTGTTCCTCAGAAGGAATTAGTCTTGAATCCTCTTCTCCTATAACTCCTCAACAAAATAGAGTTGAAAAGAAGAAAAATAGGACCATACAGGAATCTGCCAGAGCTATGATCCATGCCAAAAGACTTCCTTTTCATTTTTGTGCTGAAGCTGAATACATTGCAGATAGTAGTAGCTGTTCTCAAATTATCTGGATGACACAGATGCTCTCTGAGTATAATGTCACACAAGATGTTATGACATTGCACTGTGACAATCTGAATACAATCAATATTTCCAAGAACCCTATTCAGCATAGCAGGACCAAGCACATTGACCTTAAAAATTACTTTATCAGAGACCTTGTAGAGGAGAAGACAATTAAACTGGAACATGGTGTCATTAAGCTACAGTTGGCTGACATTTTTACCAAGGCTCTTGATGCAAATCAACTTGAAAACTTGAGGGGCAAGATGGGTATTTACCAACATGAGAAATTATAGCAATTAATTTTTCTCAAAACAAGGGTTGAAGGAGTTATTTTTGTTAAGTCTATTTTAAGTGGGTTAATCATATATTTCCCAAATTCTTTCAAAATTACTAAGAAGTTGAATAGACACACATTTGCCTCCTTCCACTCTCGACTTTGAAACATCTCTTTTTCTCTCATTCAAAGTTTTCTCCCTAGTTGCTATTGGTTTTCCAAGTCAATCAAAATGTCTTAAACTTCATCCTCATCCAAGACAACCGTTTCATCTTCATCATCTGATCAAGATTCTCGAGTAATCACCACATGCATAGATTCTGAAGTCCTGGAGATTACCCCTCTTAGAGAAATGGCAACTAACCCCTCCAAGGTCAAAAAGCTGAGAACAAGGCATGCAGGAAGGTCTCAAGCTACTGCTTCCGGTAATCCTTCTCATCCTTCATCTTCTGTACCAAATAGGGAAGGATCAACTCAAGTACATCAAGCAATTGCTAGGCTTGTTACAAGAATACTGAGTGAGAACCACTCTGTACCGGGGATTTCTGTTCCATTAAATCAAGAATCAGCAAGCCCAAATGTTGAAGCAAATCCAGATGTCTCTGAGAATGTTGTGACACCAAATGACAACATTCAGAAATCATCTGAAAACCTTGATGATATTCAGAACCCTTCAAAGAAGACTGATGATCCACCTGTTATTGATGTGGATGAGGAATACTCAGACAATGAACTAATTGCCAATGTAAACCCTAGAATAGCTAGGAGAATGATGAAAAGAAAGGGTAATCAGAATGCTGCAAAAGGTCTGAACAAAGATAAACCTGCTGATAAGAAAACCAGGTCTGAAAGGAAGACTGGTATTGTGAAGACTGGAATGTCCAAAGGGAAGGTGAAAGCTCAAGTGCATACTGGGAGTCTCTCAAAACCTGCTAGACAACCAATTACAAAGAAGAGAAAAGAACCTGAGTCTTCTGATTCTGATGAGGAATCAGAGTTTGAAATTAATGCTGAAGAGATTCCTATCAGAAGGAAACTCCCTTCCAGCAAAATGGCTAGAGTTCCTGAAGTCCCAACAGACAACATCTCTTTTCACCACCCTGACAATGCCAACAAATGGAAGTATGTTTGCTTAAAGAGAATAGCTTTAGAAAGAGAACTAAACAATGGTGCCATGGATTGCAAGGAAATCATGGACCTGATCAAAGCTGCTGGACTAATGAAGACTGTGGTAAAATTTACCAAGTGCTTTGAAAATCTGGTCAAGGAATTTATAGTGAACTTGTCTGATGAATGTGCTGATGGAAGGTCAGCTGACTTTGAATGTGTTTATGTTAGAGGAAGAAGGGTTAATTTCTCTCCATCAGAAATTAACAAATTTCTTGGAAGATCAAATGAGGATTGCCCTGAACTGGAAGTCACGGACAATGAAGTATGCCAAACCATCACAACAAGACATGTCAAGTGCTGGCCCTTGAAAGGCAAGCTGAATGCCAGCAAACTAAGCATGAAATTTGCCATCCTGCACAAGATTGGTGCAGCCAACTGGGTCCCTACCAACCACAAATCAACTATCTCCATAGGATTGGGGAGATTCATTTATGCTGTGGGAACCAAGACTGAATTTGACTATGGCAGGTATATTTTTGAACAAACTTTAAAACATGCTGGTAGCTTTGCTGTCAAAGGCCCTATTGCCGTTCCCTCCCTCCTTTGTGGAATTATCCTTGCACAGTACCCTGATATCCTGGTGGCAAGAGATACTGCTTGCAAAAGAGCTCCTGCTCTTGGGTTACACTACAAGGTTTTTTAGGGATCTCATGTTCCTGATATTGTCATAACATCAGCTGAGACATCATCTGTAAAAACTCAGTCCAAAACATCTGATGTTATAGCTATATTGAAAGAGACCTGCAAAGAGCTGGAGACTAGGAAAAAGACTCTAGAAAACCTAATTGCCAGGTTAGAAAAGGAGGAAGCTGAAGGAAACAGAAGGGAAGAGGGTGCTGCTGAAGATCAACTAAATACTGAAGAAAGTAGCTCCTCTGAAGGGGACAGTGCTTAAAGGTTGGTGGAGTTGATGCTGGTTCTTGGTGGAGTTTGCAAGTGTGTTCAGATTTTAGTTGTTGTTTTTATTACTTTTTCTGGATGACTGTATAAACATTTAAGTACATGTAATCTTTGGCCCATTTGTGGCTAAAGATGGGGAGATATTCTGTGGTTAATTACTTGATAAACACTATATTTTCTGCAGTCACGTTTATTCTGCTGCTATCTATTCTCTGATTGCTTAGGGGCTTTAGCCAAAAATCTGCCAAAGGGGGAGTTTGTAGTTGTTTAGTTATTGGCATGCATTTTTGGTAAAACCAGGTGTGTGAATGTCATGACTAATGTCATAATATTCTGATTTATTAGGTATTGGTTTATTAGGTACCTTTGCAGAAAAATAGTGGCATACAGGT
The DNA here is from genome assembly GCA_948472305.1 of Vicia faba. Lineage (NCBI taxonomy): Eukaryota > Viridiplantae > Streptophyta > Magnoliopsida > Fabales > Fabaceae > Vicia > Vicia faba. The sequence continues at coordinate 1,171,671,903 of OX451739.1, forward strand.
ACTGCTGTTTATGAGTGTGTATCTGAGCATTTTGCAAAATGATCACATTTACCAAAATCAGTAAACAGGAATTCAGATGTCATAACAAATGTTAAGACATCCTGTTTTGATCTAACAGTTATGCAGTTTGGTTAATTCTGAGATTTTTTCAGGAAGATGACTCAGTCTTTCCAGAACAGAATCTCTCGTGGACTTTGGGTTAACCTAGCTCAACCCTAACCTGGTTGATAAAGTCTTATGACCAAGTCTTAAGGTCAAACGGAATTAACCCTAGCTTTTTGTGGAAACCCTAACTGAAGAAGCAGCTGCTATATATTCAACAGGGCTGCTGTTTGGAATTTATCCTTTTTTGACAGAAGATCATTTAGGAGCTGTATAGTTTTAACTATTGTAATCCAAGCAAGTATCATTGTGATAAGTGACTTGGAATAGGTTTTAATTGTAAGGGTTTTGTATCACTCAAAGCTTTGAAGCAAGAGTGTTTTGTGTCTCTTGACTAAAGCTTTGAAGCAAAGTCAAGTTAGGTTTATGTATCACTCAAAGCTGTGAAGCAAGAGTGTTTGTGTTGCTTGATTAAAAAGCTGTGAAGCATAATCAAGTGTATGTTTTGAAGAGTGTCTTCATTAATTCATTAGTCAATTGTTTTAAGTATTACTGCTGTGATTGAGGGGGAGTGAGTAGGAACTCAGGTTTAAGTTGTACTTAGATTGAAGTTGCATTGGGTAGGTCTTAAGTGAAGGAGATAAACTGGTTGGTTTATTCCTGAATTAATATCTCTTATAGTGGATTTCCTCCCTGGCTTGGTAGCCCCCAGAGTAGGTGTTGTTGCACACTGAACTAGGTAAACAATTGACTGTGTTCTTTATTGTTTTTGTATTTACTGTCTTATAGAAAGTCAGATACGGTGTCATAACATTGAACGTGACATTGAGTATCTGCAGCCAGAATTTCAGGTTAGGACATGCCTCGTTAAAACCTTATTAGAAAAAATCTAGTGAAAAAATCTAGTGAAGAAAAAAGAGACAATATCCTTTTAAGATAAATTAATTTATCTCTCTCAACTGAACGACCACTTCTTTAATGATGAAGACCAATCTTTTGTACTAGTTGGTTAAAAGTTCTATTTGAGAGTAACTTTGAGACAATGCCTAGAAGATTAATAGATTATCACTTGAACTAATTTATTAGATGCTTATCTCACCACTTTTTTTTAAGATCATGAGTAAAAAGGAATTTTGGAGAAATATATTTTGTTCTATCTCTCTTATAATATAACCATCTTTCAATTGAATGATGAATGCAGTATTATCTTCATATATGGTTGTTGTATGTATTTTTCCAAAAGCCAAATCACAATTCTTTTGTGTGCTAAATTAGAGATCTCAACCGAACACATTTTCGACTTGCCTCGTGTAGTGATAAAAATTTATTCATGATTAGATGAAGTTGTTATTATAGTTTGTTTCACATGTCTTTATAAAATAGTTGTACCATTATAAGTAAACAAATAATCTATGTGATATACCATTATGAGGATCTGACAAGTAACATGTTTATGCATAACATATTAATTCTAATTTGAATATTTTGGAATAAAAAACTCATGCCCCTTGTACTCCTAAAATAATAAAGTACATGTTTAACTTTGTTCCAATGTCTTTGTTGTTGTACCCCAATTTTTGACCTAAGATCCCATTTGCATTTTTGTATTTTTATACAAAAGTCAAGGTCACTAAATACAGTTGGTTTTAACCTCTCACCTTTGAGCATTGATTATGCAGAAATTGTCAAGTGTTTTGAACATTTTTTGCTTATGTATCACTAACTTCTAATCAAGCACGAAATGTGTGTTTTTGTTTCTTTGATTTCATGTGCTGACATGTCTCCTTCGAATGTAACTTGAGCATGTCCTTCATTTTGAACTTAAAGCCTCCTTCGAATGCAAGTTTAGGCCTATTTTGATTTGGACAAGTAGCTGCCTGCAAGCCTGCTTCGATTTGGACAAATTTGCTGCCTGCAAGCCTACTTCGATCTGGACAAGTTTACTACCTGCAAACATGTTTCGATTGGGCAACATTGCTTCTTTCGATCCACAACCTTCGATTGGGCAACATTGCTTCTTTCGATTCACAGCCTTCGATTGGGCAATATGTCTGTTTCGATTCACAAAGCTTCGATGGATAATACAATCTCCCTTCAGTCACAAGCTTCAATGGGCAATACAGTCTCCCTTCAGTCACAAGCTTCGATTTGGCCATGTAGTTTCCTTCGAAGTGACCTCTTTCGATTCACAAGTTAGACCACTGTACTGCCATGCAACAAACACTACTGCGCTACTATGCAGCAGTCCTGCACCAACCTGCCACTAAACTCCAAAATACTGAAAAGCCTGCTACAACAGTCCTGTACTTGCCCAAAAAGGAGTGCACAAGAGCTGCGTAGAAGAAAGGATCGAAACAACATTCCCAAACTGTTAAAATCATTTTGTTTTCCCCCCAAAACTTCAGCAAATCCGCCTATAAATACAAGGCTTCACAACATGGGAAAGAGAGGACTTTGGGCCAGACGAATCTCTCCCCAATTTTCTCCAACCCAGAAAAATTCTCAAAGATTCATAACACTGTAGAAAATCACAAAAAAATCCAAAGAGGACTTTGGGCCAGACGAACCTCTCCCAAATTTTCTCAAACATTGTAAAATTCTGCAAAAATTCTCAAACATAAAAATTCTCAAAGTTCTTCAACACTTGTGAGAACAAACCCAAATTTTCCCAAACACAAAAATCTCTCAAGTCCCTTCAATACTTGTGAGAACAAACCCAGAAAACCCAAACACTTACTTCCTTCGATTCTGAAGAACAACCCCACTTCAGTATCCTTCGAATCAAAGAAGCATCACACGTGCTTTTTCTTTTCCTTCAAACCCAACGCTCCCAGCACAGCCTGTGACCCCTCATTCGAATCCAGCAGGAAGGACCTCACGCCTGTTATCCTCTTTCGAATCCAGCATCAAAGGCCAAACCCCTGGTCCCTCCCTTTGAATCCAGAAGCTCTCCAGGCAACCACCACTCAAGGCCCAGCACACATTCCAGCCTAGCAAGGTAAGTCACTCCTACCTTTGAACTTTTCGTTTCATAACATGTAAATACAATTCCTTTTCATTTGAAACATTGTACATACCACTGTTCTTTCGTTTCCACCCTTTTTAACATATTTTTTTTAGAACTGGGCTCTTTCGTTTTTACTGTTAAACTGTTATTAGCATGGCCTCAGGCCATGTTGTCATTTAATGTTTGAATTGAAAGAAAACAGGAAACAGGAAATAGGAAACGAAGCTTCTGGCTTCGATCCTCTCTCTCCAGGTCAAACGAAAGAGACAACCAGGAGGCAAACCATGTCCAATCGAAAGGCATTCCTTCACTGCTTTCAACCTCCAGTCGAAGAAGGCAACAGGGCAGAATCAAAAGACTTCGCCATACACTGACTGACAGGCCAATCGAAGGACAGAACCTCACTGGTGCGAACTCCCAGTCGAAGGATACAACTTGCTGCTGCCTCTGCCCAATCGAAGGACAGGACCTCGCCCCTGCCAAGGCCCAATCGAAAGACATGACATTTGCTGTTGCCAGCCCCAATCGAAGGCGGCCAACAAAATGCCAGTCGAAGTGTGCTGCTGCCTGGGTCGAAAGATGCTCATTTTCTTACTTTTGTCTTATTTTTTTTCCTTCATATTTTTATGCTTTTTGATATGTTTGTAATAGCGTAGGTTTTTTTATCTTTTTGCATTTTTATTTACTTTGTACAAATGCTAGTAATTAGGCAAGATAAAATCAACAAATAAACAAACCAAGAAAATCAAAAACACTCTTTAATTCTTACTTGAACATACTTTAAAATATGCAAAAACACTCAACAAATCAAAACTCTCCCCAAGGGCATGTTAACTCCGTTCTACCACGACACCGGCCATGCCTATTGCTAGAATGCGTGCGATAATGTCGCCCACTAAAAAACACCAACAAATCAACTTTTTTCTAGAGGAACTACGGTGTTTTGATTCCTTCATTGGATACGTAGGAAAAGGGTCGCGAAACCCTCACGAACGCAATAATAAAAACTCATTTCTTTCCCCTTAAGCAAACATATTTGTAGATAAATACACCCTTGTATATAACAAACAATTTTAAACCAAAAAACAGATATTTCAAAAGGTTCCTACGGAGTACCGCAGATGCATTGGGTGCTAATACCTTCCCATTGCATAACCAACCCCCGAACTCTTGATCTCTTTTCAAAAACGCATTGTATTACTTTTTATTTTACATTGCATGTTTTTTAGGGTTTTATTTCGCTCTTTTCCATTTTCCCTTGGAAATAATAAAGCGCGATGGCCACTCTTGCTTTTGTGAGTCAAGTTAATTAATAGCTTGATCTCCGATTTTCACCGCTACAGAATTGGCGACTCTGCTGGGGAAAGATTGATCTCTTGCTGGTCCATCCCTAAGTGGGTTAGGCCTCGTTTGTTTTATCTGTTTTATTATTATTTGATTTGTTTGATTATGTGTTTATATTGGGTTTTTTTGGGTTTTTTGCAAAGGACGAATCCTATACCCGGATTAAGTTGCATTTAAGAATAGGACGGACGATATAGTCATGTTAACTTTGAGGGAGTAATCCCGAAGAAGGAGGCATGAAATCCCCCACTCAATGGAAGGCCCTTTTGAACGTAATATTTGTTTACCGAGTAATCGAGAAAGACATTATTATTTTCGACCTGGGAGCCAGAGAAATTGAGAACCGTAGAACCCTAACCCATCTTGGCCTTTTAGGTGTAGCGCGGAGATTATAACGGAGTAATCCAGAAGTAATTGTTACGCGATGCTACGCTTGGATGAGTTTCTCTTGATAATATTGCTGATTATTGAGTAATCAAGACGTTGGTAATATCCGAAGGAGGAATGTAGACTCCGAGAACTCTTAGAACCTTGTCTTGCAGGTGTGATTAAACCGTTAGTACATACCTTGGGGATGTTCCTTACCTTGACTCCATGCTCGTGACGATAAACCTTTCAACTTTATTTGTTACCTTGCTTGTGGTTGTTGCATATCCATGCCTTCATGCATCCATGAAACCCTTTTCACTTGATTTTCAAGGAATTTGGAGGTCTTCCTTTGTAAACATCACAAGTTTCGTCAAGCTCAATGGATCTTGGGTGTTGATAGGGTGAAAACCCTAATCCACCAAAATGGATGATTGATCTTGATGATAACTTGATCAACGCTTTGATCCAATATAGAATTCATCTTCTATCTTCATACTTTGATGTTTACAACTTAATATCTTGAGTTCCTTGAAAATCAAATAAAAACTCTCTTTTGCATATCATGCATCATTCTACATTTTTGTTTCACTTTCAAAGGTCTTTTTCCAAGTCTTATTTTTCCTTTGGTCTCACCAGTACAACACTCACGCTAAGAGAACAATGGAGAATATCAAGCAAGAGATTTCTGAACTCCGTGGAGAGATGACTATTTGAAAGCTGGTATGGATCACTCAACTGTTTTGGTTGAAATTTTGGTTGCCGCCCAAGTCCATCCTTCTAGGTGCACTACAAAGCTGATTTGGCTTGTACCTTTCATCAAGGTGCTCCAGGGCATGACTTAGAGGGTTTCTTTGCTTTGAAGATTGAGGTTCAGAAGCTGGTCAGAAGTGGTATCTTGTCATTCAAGGACGTTGGTTTTGAAGTTCAAATCAAGCATGTGCCGAAGAGTAAACACGATTTATGGTCACTTTGAGTTTTGAAGGATGTTTTCGGTGACTCAAGTCCAGATGGAAGGCCTTCCCAGATCATTAACTTATTTCTGCTTTTTACAATTTTGCTTGTTTACCAAAACATTGTTTGCATGTAAGAATTTGTTTGCATCTGAATGATTATCTTAATACAATGAGTATGTTTGTCTTGAAGTAAAGAAACGAGGCAATCACAATCCTCTCAACAAGTAAAGACAAGCTAATGTCACCTGTTTTGTTCAAAAATCAAAAATCAAGAAGAAAAAAAAAAGCCTGCTAAGTCAAAAACTTGAAAACGTGCGACTTAGGCAAAAATTAGGGCATCCCGCTGTACTATCAATTCAAAAGAATTAGTTCAGGAAAAAGTTAGGGAAAATAAAATTGCAAGGAAAGGAATACAAAGAAAATTCCTCAGCAAAGAACAAATTGGTGACTACAAACACGAAGACATAAGGGTGGTTGCTACTCCGAAAGCCTCGTCGTCTCCTTAACCATCACAAAATCCTTTTGAGAGATGAACACTCATGTTGAATTAACTGAACATAGGATTGGAGAACATCATGAAGGGGGTGGGCACCAAATATTTTGAGCCTTAAAATCTTTTTTCTAAAAAAACCGTGAACCAGACCACGTTACAACCTTCAAAATTCCTAATTGAAGCAAGGTTATTTTGAAAGCATACTTTAATGAGATAGTGTTCCTGACTCCCATGAATGTGTTCTAAATAGTTATGTTGGTATCATATGCTTTTCCTATACAAAAATAAATGGTGCTTTAACTCGCAAATTTGTGCGATATCTTTTCAAAATCTTCAAGACTTACATAACAGTTGCATTAGAATTATCATTTCTCATAATAAACTTTTTCTAACTGCAAAACTTTTGTCTGATATCAAGGAAACTCACATATAAACACTGGTGATGAGTTTATTCTTTTAAGGCCTGAAACTCTGTTGAGTAATTGGAGAATCATTTCAAAAAATCATATTCGGGGGCATGTCACCTGAAGACCGTAAGCACGAACATGTTGCTTCTCCCAGTTAATGCTTCTCCAACTTGTTTACCCTTTTGGGGCAAAATTTGAAGACTTTGTTGTGCCAACCACAGTCAATCCGGGGAAATCACTTCGAGATTAGATGAATCTCTCTAAGAGTTTGAAGACACCAGAGCATGGTGAATGCCAGGTCTTTTGTAAAATCCTCTTGAGACGATTTCTCCTTATCAACCATATAGCTTGGGGCATTTTAGAAGTGAAGTTATTCGCAAGAATCATCGAGCAACATGCAGCTTATCAACAGTAAACTTGGGGCATCTAAAATTAGTCCCAGGGGCAATCCAGATTTGTCAAGATATGTTTTGCACACATTATCAGAGGGTGGTGTTCCCAGTATTTCACCTAAGCATGATTTTTTCCAGCTGAAGCATTGTTTGTGTTGTTATCTTTTCAATGGATTATTGACAATAGAAGACTGGACTTTGGGTTTTCTACCTGAAACTATCTTCCTCTTCAGAGATATTTAAGCCTTGTAAAAGGAATTTTCTCCAATGATGGCTTTTGATCTATCTCCAGTAATGTTCCCATCTTGTTGAGATTAGCCGAGTGTCAAGTTGTACTGGGATGTCTTATCATCTTCTGTCTATCTCCTCTATTTTTTTTGTCAACATACACATGACATTCATTCATTCATTCACACTTTCATCATGCACGCACATTTGTATTTGTTGATGTCATTGAGTTCGTATACCTTGGTTGTGTCTATTCAAATAATGTATTTGATCTTTCCAAATAGAGTGTCTACTTAAGCAGAAAGTGTGCCTTCTTTCTAATTCCCCACTGAGTTAACTCTCGTGGAAGAATCTTGCTTTAGATTTCCTTTTCCATCTCTGGATAGGATAAATCCCCATTTGAGTTGTTTCCTCATTGGGTGGAGTCTTGTTTGACTGTTTTCTCTCCAGTTTATTCCTGGATTGAGCTTTGTCTCTTGTGAACGATACCCTGTGGATCTCTCTAGGCAGTGAAACCTAGATGGAGAGTGCATTTATTTTGCAATGTAAATACTTGGTCTCCTCAGGAAGGATTTATTCATGGTTCCCCATTGAAGATGAACTCTATTCCCTAGTAGTGTTATTATAACATTCTTCCGGAATATCGACGTGACAACAAGAGACTGACTCTTTATTTGAGCAGTTTGATTATCTCTGAATTTCTTCATGTTATGACAAATGGCGGTCTCTTCATGAGCAGTTTGTCCATCCTCGATGAAATTATTGATTCTCACCTCCAGCAATATCTTCACGATATTTTATGGGTATCTTTGAAAGCAACAAGTGGCGGACTCTTCATGAGTAGCTTGTGTGCTTTAATATTCTTTGAAGACGGCAAGTGGCAGCTTCTTTATGAGCAGCTTGTGGGTTATAAGCAGCAAGTGGCAAATTCTTTATGAGCAGCTTGTGTGCTTTGATATTCTTTGAAGACAGCAAGTGGCAGCTTCTTTATGAGCAGCTTGTGGATTATAAGCAGCAAGTGGCAGCTTCTTTATGAGCAGCTTGTGTGCTTTGATATTCTTTGAAGACAGCAAGTGGCAGCTTCTTTATGAGCAACTTGTGGGTTATAAGCAGCAAGTGGCAGCTTCTTTATGAGCAGCTTGTGCGCTTTGATATTCTTTGAAGACAACATGTGGCAGCTTCTTTATGAGCAGCTTGTGGGTTATAAGCAGCAAGTGGCAGCTTCTTTATGAGCAGCTTGTGTGCTTTGATATTCTTTGAAGACAGCAAGTGGCAGCTTCTTTATGAGCAGCTTATGGGTTATTGGCAACAAGTGGCGGACTCTTCATGAGCAGCTTGTGTGCTTTGATATTCTTTGAAGACAGCAAGTGGCAGCTTCTTTATGAGCAGCTTATGGGTTATAAGCAGCAAGTGCCAGCTTCTTTATGAGCAGCTTGTGTGCTTTGATATTCTTTGAAGACAACAAGTGGCAGCTTCTTTATGAGCAGCTTGTGGGTTATTGGCCACAAGTGGCGGACTCTTCATGAGCAGCTTGTGTGCTTTAATATTCTTTGAAGACAGCAAGTGGCAGCTTCTTTATGAGCAGCTTGTGGGTTATTGGCAGCAAGTGGCAGCTTCTTCATGAGCAGGTTGTGTGCTTTAATATTCTTTGAAGACAGCAAGTGGAAGCTTCTTTATGAGCAACTTGTGGGTTATAAGCAGCAAGTGGCAGCTTCTTTATGAGCAGCTTGTGTGCTTTGATATTCTTTGAAGACAGCAAGTGGCAACTTCTTTATGAGCAGCTTGGGGGTTATAAGCAGCAAGTGGCAACTTCTTTATGAGCAGCTTGTGTGCTTTGATATTCTTTGAAGACAACAAGTGGCAGCTTCTTTATGAGCAGCTTGTGGGTTATAAGCAACAAGTGGCGGACTCTTCATGAGCAGCTTGTGTGCTTTAATATTCTTTGAAGACAGCAAGTGGCAGCTTCTTTATGAGCAGCTTGTGGGTTATAAGCAGCAAGTGGCATCTTCTTCATGAGCAACTTGTGTGCTTTAATATTCTTTGAAGACAGCAAGTGGCAACTTCTTTATGAGTAGCTTGTGGGTTATAAGCAGCAAGTGGCAGCTTCTTTATGAGCAGCTTGTGTGCTTTGATATTCTTTGAAGACAGCAAGTGGCAGCTTCTTTATGAGTAGCTAGTGGGTTATAAGAAGCAAGTGGCAGCTTCTTTATGAGCATCTTGTGTGCTTTGATATTCTTTGAAGACAGCAAGTGGCAGCTTCTTTATGAGCAGCTTGTGGGTTATTGGCAACAAGTGGCGGACTCTTCATGAGCAGCTTGTGTGCTTTAATATTCTTTGAAGACAACAAGTGGCAACTTCTTTATGAGAAGCTTGTGGGTTATAAGCAGCAAGTGGCAACTTCTTTATGAGCAACTTGTGTGCTTTGATATTCTTTGAAGACAGCAAGTGGCAGCTTCTCTATGAGCAGCTTGTGGGTTATAAGCAACAAGTGGCATACTCTTCATGAGCAGCTTGTGTGCTTTAATATTCTTTGAAGAAAGCAAGTGGCAGCTTCTTTATGAGCAGCTTGTTGGTTATAAGCAGCAAGTGGCAGCTTCTTCATGAGCAGCTTGTGTGCTTTAATATTCTTTGAAGACAACAAGTGGCAGCTTCTTTATGAGCAGCTTGTGGGTTATAAGCAGCAAGTGGCAGCTTCTTTATGAGCAGCTTGTGTGCTTTGATATTCTTTGAAGACAGCAAGTTGCAACTTCTTTATGAGCAGCTTGTGGGTTATAAGCAGTAAGTGGCAGCTTCTTTATGAGCAGCTTGTGTGTGCTTTGATATTCTTTGAAGACAGCAAGTGGCAGCTTCTTTATGAGCAGCTTGTGGGTTATTGGCAACAAGTGGCAGACTCTTCATGAGCAGCTTGTGTGCTTTAATATTCTTTAAAGACAGTAAGTGGCAGCTTCTTTATGAGCAGCTTGTGGGTTATTGGCAACAAGTGGCAGATTCTTCATGAGCAGCTTGTGTGCTTTAATATTCTTTGAAGACAGCAAGTGGCAGCTTCTTTACTTGAGCAGCTTGTATGTCATGGTATTTTTGGAAGACAGCAAGTGGCAGCTTTTTTATTTGAGCAGCTTGTATGTCATAGTATTTTTGGAAGACAGCAAGTGGCGGCCTCTTTATTTGAGCAGCTTGTGTATCCCCAACAATAATGTCTACTCAGCAAACGGAATCCCTTCGGAAAAGTCCCTTGGGGAAGTTTGCATTTTATCCTTTTCAAGCGATATCTTGGTTAAGAAAAGGATTGTGTTACCATTCTTGGCAAAATTCAGAAGTCAGAGATGTTTATCTCCAGTCTCAGTACTGATGACAATCATTTTCCAGTCACAGTACTGATGTAAACCATTTCTTTTTCCAGTCACAGTACTGATGACAATCATTCTCTAGTCTCAGTATTGATGTCAATCATTTTGTTTTCCAGTCTCCGTACTGATGTAAATCATTTCTTTTCCAGTCTCAACACTGATGTAAATCATTCAAGAGTCTCTCATTTGAAGTCTATGACTCTGTTTCCCCAGTGGAGTTACAACCTCTTCCTCTGTGGGATTACTGTATAATGTGCTTGGTTTCTCCAGCATAGTCTATCTCATATGGCGTCATTCCCCATAAAATTCAGAGCATTGCATTCATATCATATCATAAACACAATTGTGGTATCTTAAGGCCAAAAATTGTGTATTCTATATTTAAGTCCCTTCAATCTCGTCGAAATGAAGATTCGAATCTTCATATCTCCAGATAGAAGAAACTTAAATAGGGGCAGCTGTTGTACCCCAATTTTTGACCTAAGATCCCATTTGCATTTTTGCATTTTTATACAAAAGTCAAGGTCACTAAATACAGTTGGTTTTAACCTCTCAACTTTGAGCATTGATTATGCAGAAATTGTCAAGTGTTTTGAACATTTTTTGCTTATGTATCACTAACTTCTAATCAAGCACGAAATGTGTGTTTTTGTTTCTTTGATTTCATGTGCTGACAGGTATCCTTCGAATGCAACTTGAGCATGTCCTTCATTTTAAACTTAAAGCCTCATTCGAATACAAGTTTAGGCCTAATTCGATTTGGACAAGTAGTTGCCTGCAAGCCTGCTTCGATTTGGACAAATTTGCTGCCTGCAAGCCTACTTCGATCTGGACAAGTTTACTGCCTGCAAACATGTTTCGATTGGGCAACATTGCTTCTTTCGATCCACAGCCTTCGATTGGGCAATATTGCTTCTTTCGATCCACATCCTTCGATTGGGCAATATGTCTGTTTCGATTCACAAAGCTTCAATGGGTAATACAATCTCCCTTCAGTCACAAGCTTCGATGGGCAATACAGTCTCCCTTCAGTCACAAGCTTCGATTTGGCCATGTAGTTTCCTTCGAAGTGACCTCATTCGATTCACAAGTTGGACCACTGTACTGCCATGCAACAAACACTACTGCGCTGCTATGCAGCAGTCCTGCACCAACCTGCCACTAAACTCCAAAATACTGAAAAGCCTGCTACAACAGTCCTGTACTTGCCCAAAAAGGAGTGCACAAGAGCTGCATAGAATAAAGGATCGAAACAGCATTCCCAAACTGTTCAAATCATTTTGTTTTCCCCCCAAAACTTCAGCAAATCCGCCTATAAATATAAGGCTTCACAACATGGGAAAGAGAGGACTTTGGGCCAGACGAATCTCTCCCCAATTTTCTCCAACCCTGAAAAATTCTCAAAGATTCATAACACTGTAGAAAATCACAAAAAAATCCAAAGAGGACTTTGGGCCAGACGAACCTCTCCCAAAATTTCTCAAACATTGTAGAAATCTGCAAAAATTCTCAAACATAAAAATTCTCAAAGTTCTTCAAAACTTGTGAGAACAAACCCAAATTTTCCCAAACACAAAAATCTCTCAAGTCCCTTCAATACTTGTGAGAACAAACCTTGAAAACCCAAACACTTACTTCCTTCGATTCTGAAGAACAACCCCACTTCAGTCTCCTTCGAATCAAAGAAGCATCACACGTGCTTTTTTTTTTCCTTCAAACCCAACGCTCCCAGCACAGCCTGTGACCCCTCATTCGAATCCAACAGGAAGGACCTCACGCCTGTTATCCTCTTTCGAATCCAGCATCAAAAGCCAAACCCCTGGTCCCTCCCTTCGAATCCAGAAGCGCTTCAGGCAACCACCACTCAAGGCCCAACACACGTTCCAGCCTAGCAAGGTAAGTCACTCCTACCTTTGAACTTTTCGTTTCATAACATGTAAATATAATTCCTTTTTGTTTGAAACATTGTACATACCACTGTTCTTTCGTTTCCACCCTTTTTAACATATTTTTTTTAGAACTGGGCTCTTTCGTTTTTACTGTTAAACTGTTATTAGCATGGCCTCAGGCCATGTTGTCATTTAATGTTTGAATTGAAATAAAACAGGAAACAAGAAATAGGAAACGAAGCTTCTGGCTTCGATCCTCTCTCTCCAGGTCAAACGAAAGAGACAACCAGGAGGCAAACCATGTCCAATCGAAAGGCATTCCTTCACTGCTTTCAACCTCCAGTCGAAGAAGGCAACAGGGCAGAATCAAAAGACTTCGCCATACACTGACTGGCAGGCCAATCGAAGGACAGAACCTCACTGGTGCGAACTCCCAGTCGAAGGATACAACTTATTGCTGCCTCTGCCCAATCGAAGGACAGGACCTCGCCCCTGCCAAGGCCCAATCGAAAGACACGACCTTTGCTGTTGCCAGCCCCAATCGAAGGAGGCCAACAAAATGCCAGTCGAAGTGTGCTGCTGCCTGGGTCGAAAGATGCTCATTTTCTTACTTTTGTCTTATTTTTTTTTCCTTCATATTTTTTATGCTTTTTGATATGTTTGTAATAGCGTAGGTTTTTTTTATCTTTCTGCATTTTTATTTACTTTGTACAAATGCTAGTAATTAGGCAAGATAAAATCAACAAATAAACAAACCAAGAAAATCAAAAACACTCTTTAATTCTTACTTGAACATACTTTAAAATATGCAAAAACACTCAACAAATCAAAACTCTCCCCAAGGGCATGTTAACTCTGTTCTACCGCGATACCGGCCATGCCTATTTCTAGAATGTGTGCGATAATGTCGCCCACTAAAAAACACCAACAAATCAACTTTTTTCTAGAGGAACTACGGTGTTTTGATTCCTTCATTGGATACGTAGGCAAAGGGTCGCGAAACCCTCACGAACGCAATAATAAAAACTCATTTCTTTCCCCTTAAGCAAACATATTTGTAGATAAATACACCCTTGTATATAACAAACAATTTTAAACCAAAAAACAGATATTTTAAAAGGTTCATGCGGAGTACCGCAAATGCATTGGGTGCTAATACCTTCCCATTGTATAACCAACCCCCGAACTCTTGATCTCTTTTCAAAAACGCATTGTATTACTTTTTATTTTACATTGCATGTTTTTTAGGGTTTTATTTCACTCTTTTCCCTTTTCCCTTGGAAATAATAAAGTGCGGTGGCGACTCTTGCTTTTGTGAGTCAAGTTAATTAATAGCTTGATCTCCGATTTTCACCGCTACATTTGTGTAGGTGAATAACTATATTTTGCTAATAGATTGATAAAATTTGATATATCATGGCATGTATAATTAGCAAAATAGAGCATTGATTGAATTACACTAAGGTATAGTACTTCTAGACCTATTTATTTTTCATCCTCTTCTCGAGGTCTTAAAGAATATTTTGCACATCTAATGATCTAACATCATTGGGATAGACACCATACGAGATTTGTCCATATATAAACATTTTAGTACTTATATTATATAACATATGAGATCTGTCCATATAGAAAGATTTTAACACTTTTTCTATATAATATGTTTAGTGTACACAAATTTCATTGTCTAAATATTCACATTTTCAGGACTTTGTCTTTTCCAAGTCCTTCATCTCGAACAATTTGTTTAAATAAATTTATAGCTTTTGTAAACTCTTTAGGAGTTCCAATAATATTCATGTCATCCACATGGATATCTATTATATCATATTCTTTTTCAAATATTTTCATAAAAATACAAGGACATATAAAATTATTTGTGTACTTCTCTCTTAGCAAGTATTCACTGAGACAATTATAGCACATGTGTCCACATGGTTTTAGCCCATATAGAGACTTATTCAATTTGAAGGAGTAGATTTCTCGAGGTCCAAAATTATGTGCCTATGATATATTAAACCCTTCAGGGAGTTTCATTTAAATAATCTTATCAAGTGAACCATACAAATAAGTTGTTATAACACCCATCATGTTCAAATTAAGCTCTTTATATGCAACAAGGCTAATTAATTACAAAAAAATTACTTGCATCCACAACAAGTGAATATGTTTCTTCAAAATCAATATTAGGTCTTTTAGAAAATCATTGAGCAACAAATCAAACTTTATATCTCACAATTTCACCATTCTTATTCTTCTTTTTCACAAAATATCATTTATATCCAATTGGTTTTACACCTTGAGATGTGCGGACTACATATCCAAAAGTGAGTCGCTTGTAAAGTGAGCTTAATTCTTCTTCCATTGGATCTGTTCATTTTGGCCAATTCTCACTTTGTCTTCAATCTTTGATAGACTTTAATTCACGATCCTCGTTATCATTTATCATCTTTAGTTATATATTTTATACAAAGACATTATCAATATTGACTTTATTTTGGTTCCATCATATTTCATTTATGACATACTTTATCATGATCTCTTTATATTCACAAATGAAATTTTGTTCCTCAGGGGATAAATATTGGACTAGATGTCTAGGACAACAATCCCAACTTGATACACTAGATATATTTGACGGAAACATAGAAATGTAAAAACAAAGCAATAAAGAAAATTCACTCTTCTATAAAATTAGTACAAAGTGTCCTAGATGACCAAAATCCCTTGTTCAATGCCCCTCTTCTCAATTCTACCTTCGTGTCTCTATATTTAGGACTTCACCTAACTATGAGAACCCCCTCTCACTTTCTCCCAATCACAAATCCCAAGTGATCGATGTTAACATACACAAAGATCAATGTTGAATACAACTCAAATAAATAAACCAAATTATGTGTCAAGTTACTGAAGCAATAGAGTGGTGTACAAGAAAAAAAATAAGGACTCAACCTAAAACATAATTATCTCACAAGATAGATGGATGGTTTGCAAGTAACGAGTCTTCTTAAATATCAATTCATGATGGACTTTTCTCCTTGGATATTTGCAAAGATTTCGTCCAGATATGCTGGAAAATTTGTTAAGATATGTTTCTTCAAAACAGCTCCAACCAAAGATTTGATTTGAATATGAATTTAAATCTCAAAGGTTTAAAAGATAGAAATAATATTCTTTGCACAGTAGTAGAAGATTGTGCTCCAAGTCACTAAAAAACTCACGCTTCCACCTTCATCCTTTTCCTAAAAATAAGGGACAAATGATCTACACATGCTATGACATTTGTTCCCACATGTGTTCTTCAGCATAAAAATATCTTGAAACTTCATTGTTGTTTTATAAAATGTAGCCAATCTAAAAAGAACAACAATCCACCTTGGAAAATTTTGGCAAAATAACAATATTCAAGAACATACAAGATGTGTAAGAATTAAGTTGAGCAAAGAACATCACACACACACACACACACACACATGCACACACACACACACACACACTCAATGAGTAGACCATACTCGACACATGGAGCAAACCAAAAACAATAACATATCAGAGTAGCAGTAGCACAACTCAAAAGCAAATTCATAAATCCATTTATTGATACACAATGGCCAATTCTCCATAACATTCAGTCATGCGATCATTCAAGATTAGTAGTTGTTCATGCATGAAGACACAACTGTTAGTAGTCAGGTCAAGATCAACATAATACTACTAACACACAATAGAAACCCACTCAAGGCCAAATGTCATGCCAGATTATCTAGCATGTGAGCACACACATCTTCAGAACACCATTTAGTACCAATCACCCAGAAGTTAGTGTTAGTCCTAAACACATAAAGTCAACAGCAACATAAGTCAAACACTTCTCGAACTCCACACATATGTAGTTAGTATTTCAACCCCTACACACTATTATTTCCCCTTTTTTGCCATAATTCGGAAAAGGTATACCTCAAAATAATCAATCAGTTATCAAAGGTCAGTATATTAGCACATACACACAACATATCATGAGTAGACAAAAACCATCTTCCAAAAGGATAAATGTTAACCATAATGTTGAAGCATTATGAAAAAATACAAGTCGAAAGTAAGATCATAGACTTGCGACGTTAAGATTCCCCAAATAAAAGGATAAAAAAACAATCAATAAAATTGTAGCTATACACACATGAACCACAATAGAGCCACGTGTGATACCAGATGTCTGGCACATCATGTTAGACAATATCAATCATCTTGCTCTTCAGAGTTGTCCTCCTTTTCTTCACTTGCAAACTCTTCTTCTTCTTCTTCTTCTTCACATGAGGATCCTGAACTGCTAGTATCTCCATCATCTTGTTCCTTTTCCTCTCCATTGTCTGCCACGTCTTCTTCACTTTCCTCCTCCTTTTTCATTAAGATAATTTATTCATCCCCTCTCTTTATCCTAATGGTACTTGTAGCTATTATCTCTTGCTGAGACTTAGATACTTCTATTAGTTATAAGAGCACCTCGTTCCTTGTGGCTATGGGAAGTGTAGAAGAGGTTCTAATACTAGTTTGACCATGATGCTTTACCTCAATGTCTAGAACATGAGTCCCCTCAAATAGTTTCTTGTCAAGGATTAAAGGTCCAGCCTTTTTGTTTGGAGTTTCTTGAGGGTGAAGGATTTTAGGTTTTGCTTCAAGATAATACCAGTGATCAGACAAGGAAAAGCTATAGGGAGCTTCAGAGCATAATAATTAACATGCTTCATGATTTGATGAAACACATACTCTCCAAACTCCAGTTTAGACTTGGTTATAATTTGAAAAATCATTTTGGCCAAGACAGAAGTGATGCTGGAACTGTGATTAGTGGGTGCCCAACTTGTTGCACATATCCTATTTAGAACAACATATTTCACAATTAATTTTCCATAAGGCAACCCTTTATTGGGACATTGTTTCACTTGACCAGCAATGATTTCTTTTGCAATCTTGTCCATGGAGAGAACTTTTCCAGTTTCAGTTGACTTGTTTCTTCCTAGATAGTCATCAATAATGAAGGGTGAAAATTTCACACACTTCCCTCGAACATAAACCTTCATATACTCCTAGCTTCCTTCCTTTCAACAATAAACTGAGATATTCATAATTAATTCCCTTACCAGCTTTTGAAAGAAGGAAACAATTTCAGTCACAATCTTCATTAGCTCAACACCAGTTAACAGATCCATAAACTCCTTGCAATCCAAGGCTTCTTTACTCAGTTCCTTTTCAACATCAACTTTTCTTTGATACACATATTTTCACCTTTGAAAAATTGATTCAAAGTGAAAAGACATATTGTCCAGTGGTGCAGCTGGTATGTTGGCATAAATCCCTTTTCCTCCATTCTTGCTCCTAGAAGAGGACACAATGTCTAGGATATGTGTTTCGAAATATCTTTCTAAGTCACTTGATAAAATAAGTTTCTTATCAAGAGACTAATTTTCAAGATCCACTTTTACTTTCTCCTTCCCTTTTCATGACTTGACATAGGCTTAGTCTTCCTCACACCCTCAACCATATTCATAGTAGATATTACGATATCAACTCTCAACATTTTAGATTTTTCTTCTTCATACATAGACCTAACTAAGATTTTTAACATTGTCAAAGTTGGTTCTTGAGCAACCTTCTCTTCAATGATTTTTTTCATGACATTGGAAATGGAATTGTCATCATCATCACCATCGTCTGCTTCATTTCTTTTACTCAAAATGTCAACCACTTTAACTTGAGGGTTTTCATTTCTCAATTCTTTAAAAGACTTGTTATTTTTGTCCAAGCTCTCATTTACAAAAATATCCATCTTTGTTCTTTTAGTGATGAAGTCAACATTTAGTTCTTCATGGGACTTACCAAATATGGTACCAGATGATTTAGCATTAGGTTCAATATGGTGATCAGCCTTTTCTGTTGCACTTCTTCTTTTGAATTTGATACTATAATGTTTGACTCTTTTCTTTGGAAAATTCTCAGGGACAATCATTCGCAATGGTGCAGTATAATGAACTTCCTCTTTTTTATCAGCCTTGTTCCTTGACTAAGAAACCTTGTGTTTCTTAGAGGTGCCTTACATCTTGAATCCATGGGCACTGGGGATTGGTTTGGACTCAGAATTCTTGACCATGTCAGATTTTTTATTCATAGAGAGATGAACATGTGGAGTTCCACATAAGAGAAATGGATACTTCTTTGTGCATGTGAAAGTAGAAAGGTTTTGGAAATGTGTTATACTAGGAATAAGGAACATTATTTCCCGTGTATCAATGATCACTAGAGAGAGAAGGCTTCCTTTTCATGCCTCCTTAGAGAAGTATGCAATAAGTTCTTATACATGCAAAGGCCAATAGTTCCCCTTAGTTTTTGTTTTACTTGGGACTCAAAAAGGTAGTTGAAAGGCCTCGTCTCTTTTTGGACATAATGTTCCATTATCTTGTTTGAAATTTTACCAATCTCAAAGTCATAAGTGACATTTCCTTTATTATTCTTCATGCAAAGGGTGTTATTTCTTCCACCCACGTCTCTCCCTTTAGTGAATTCCATGAGATTCATAGGAGGTAAGTTCAGACCTTTAGATGAGGCATGATATTGAGGAATCTTGTGAGACATCCTATCTAATTGAACTTCTTTACTTTTCACCTTAGATAGGTCTTCTTATATGATCCTCTTCTTACTCTTTACCTTTGACGAGGGCTAAGATATTCATATGTAGCAATTTTCTTTGAACCTAGTACCCTTTATGAACACTTTTTTCTCTTTGCTCGAGACAAAGCATTAAACTTTGGTAAATATCACATTTATGCCTTAATCTCACATGTGGCTTATATTAATCAAGTTTGTAGATATTCCTTCAACCAGTTTGCATATGCCCTTGATTTTTCTTCTTGCTCCATCACTCAGGGTGACATAGTTATTTGATAGTGTCTTTAATTCTTCAATGTAGTCCTTTTCTCCAGTCATGTACCTTGAACATCCATTATCAAAGTATCAATCTTATCTAGGTGAACCTCTAATGTGTATAGGATAAGAGACAAGTGATAATTTCCTTAGTTTTCTACACTTTCTTTATTTGAGATGTCTTCCCTTCCTTTTTTATAACCCATGGTTGATTATGTCCCTGAGGATAACCATACAATTTGAAGCAGAAAGGTCTTATATGACCATATCTATTACAATGGTGACACCTCTTAGATGATTTTTTATTATATTGGAATGATGGTGCACATGTTGATCAAAATGTTGTGACATGTGGTTCTTCATTAGAGACTTAATTTTCCTTTTAGGAGGAACAAACTTCTTGACCTTTTTGCTCATGGAATTGTATTTAAGCTCTGCTACTTTCATATTTGTTGCCACCATATGTGAATCATTATTTTCCATATTGTTGTACCCCAAAATTTCCCTCCCATTTTTGAAAACAATTGATTCAAGACACCTCCTCATGCTCCTAGGGTTCTCAATTGCTCAAGAATACTCAAGGGTTTGAGCATACAAGCACCTCTCTTAAGCAATTGACCTACAACTAGGGTTTTATGTTTCTCAAAGAAAATTGAGCTTCTAATGCCGCAAGTGAGTTTCATGGTTCCTCATATGTTTCAAAGAATTTTCATGTCAAGTTTCAAGCCTTGCATCACAAGTTTGCTCAGTCAATTTCTCAGATGATTGAAAATCAACTGTATTGGATAAAAAGTCAATTATGGTCAACATACAATGAAACTTCAAGATTTTTGGTCAACATCAATATTTTTAACTCACATTCATCATTTTATCAAGGGTTGATCATGATTTATCAAGAAAACTCAAGATTTATCAAAAGTCAAAAGTTACTAAATTAGGGTTTTCTTAAGGAGAAGTCAACTGAACTTTGATCAAGCATAACTTTCACATGCTTCATCAGAAAATTCTCAACCAAATCCTATCTTGAATAAAATTCAATTCTATACAACTTGTCTCTCTAAGCTCAAGTCCAAAAAATCCTTCATTTCAGACATATGAGTCAAGATATTACATGTCATTTTAAAAGTCAACAAAAAGACACTTTTTGTAAAAGCAATTTACATCAAGTTAAAGATTTCAAATGAAAAAATGACCAACACGAGAGTTGTAGGTGACATATTAAGCTTTCCAAAAAGTCTAAGATCGCCTTCATATGACAAAAATTGAGCAAGTTATGAGTTGCATAAGCTGGACAATTATATATGTTGTATAAAATTGTAATAGCTTAGTGTTTAATTTCTCGCAAGGTTTTATTAAATATTGTAACTGCTCTGAAGCCATGTAATAGTCCTAGGGCTTTACTTTTCACACTTATATTTTATACTTTATATATAGTTGTTAGATGTATGCTAATAGGGTTTGTATCGAAAGACAAAAATAAACATTAGAAAACCCTAAAATACTAAGATAAATAACTGAATTAAACAAACATTAGAAAACCCTAAAATACTAAGATAAATAATTGAATTAAACAAACATGCACACTTACACCTCTAGGGTAATCTCCTCTCTGTTTCCTTACGAAAATTGGCCATGTCCCTTGAGAGTGGGATACTTTAGCAAAGACCCTCAAATAAAAATCATAGTCCCTCGATGATCCTTCGAAGTTGCCTATGAAAAATGAATTAGTCCCTCGGATACAAATTGCTAAAGTATCCCTACATGTCGCCTTCAATGACCATTCGATGACCCTACGTCTGTCCCTTCACATCCAATAGATAGGGCTACCTACCAACTAATGGTATGGATATCATTATCTCTAAAGGAGAAGGAAAAATATGAACGACCTTTAGTGGGTAAGGAACTTTAAATCGCTTGCTCACAACTCTTTTCTAAATATAACATTTTTCACATCACACTTTTAAAACAAAATATTTTCGAACACTTTGTATGCATTCTTTAGGACTGATACAAGAATCATTACAAATTCAAACTTACTTTGGCTTTTCAAAAATATTTTCAAACAAATCACACAGATAAAGCAAATTTTTAAAAGGGAGCTAGCAATTAAGAGCCCATAGATAACTGCAGATGAAAAGGGTGCTAACACATTGCCTTTTCATAACTTACCCCCCGAACTCAAAATCTATCAAGGTCTTTCCTGTTCTTTCCAGCCTTTCCTTATATTGGATAAAAGAAAAGTCAATGGTGACTCTAACTATCCGCATATTTTGGATAAAACCAAAAAAGTAAGTTCTCCCACCGTATTACACATATGTTCATACTTTCATAAACTATCAAGTTTGGGTTTCAGCAAGACTACTTCCTCTTTCATCCCAGTGATGGTTGATAGAAAATTCTCCTTTTCTTGAAGAAGAGCATTTATGAACTTCTTTTGTTCCTTACTGTTTAAGAAAGCTTCCTCCCACTTTCGGTGTAGGAGTTTGAATGTTGCATACATCTCTTCTTCAGACATGTCTTCATCACTAGTGCCTTCTTCAGACTCATATTTTCCAATGAAGGCCATTACTTTATTTGCTAATTCTCATTCACTTTCGTTATTAGAATCAAACCAAGAGACTGAGAGTCCCCTTTTTTGCTTCCTTAGAAAAGTAGAACATTCAGTTCTGACGTTACCAAGAACTTCACATTTATAACATTGAACTCATTTCCCTTAGTTAAATTTTTATTCATGTTTGTTTTTGTTCTGGAGATTGATGTCTAACTTCTAGTCTTGAGAATTTGTCCTCCACTTTCTGTCCATCCTTTTCAACAAATTGTTAAAGCTTCTACCTATTAGACAATGACAACATATCTAGAGGGGGGGGGGGGGGGGGGGGTGAATAGATACCACTTTTAAATTTTATACAAAAATTTGATTTTTAAAATTTGTTTTATTAAAGAGCGACACAAAATCTTTTTTCGGAAGTGTCGTCTATATGAACGTTATTGGAAACTCCGATATGCAAACCATAACAATAAATTCAATATGGAATAAGAACAACAAATTGAATTAATATACTTAAATCACTTAACAACTTATTTAACGTTTATCTCAAGTTACTGGTAAAGTTATTTCCAATGTCAATATTAAAATGAACTAGTTGAATCAATTTATCAAACACTTGGTGTGCAAGTGAATTTTCAGAATTTTTCTTTTGATTGTGTTGATACACAAAACCATTTACAATCAAAAGTGATTATAAGCTATATCAACACTTGATTTTCAATAAAAAACAATTCGAAATTTTTTTACAATTCAAATGATAACACAATTCTATTTGACAAATTGATCAATGAAAATCAAATCAAGTAAAAGCAAAAATAAAGGAGACACAAGGAATTTGTCTTCTCAGTTCCCCACTGTCGTCCTTGCGTGTGGGTACGTCTGCACCTAATTCCAATGGAATTAAGATGATTCTTATTATGAAATTTTTTTTATACAAGAGAAATGTTTAAGAGCAACTCCGCAAACTCTAAGCTTATTGTTGATTGAACCCCTTCTCATCTTTTGATCTTGAGAGAGACCAAGACACAATAGATGCAAATTGACTATATGGATCTTGCTAATCCTCTATGTTTTTTATATCCAAAGCTTTCATGCACCGTCAATTTCAAACTATTACAACACAACACTAGAATTGTAATCTTCCGTTCTTGCGTTACTTCCTTTGTGTTCTTTATCTCCAAAGGATCTGTTGCATTCTTTATCTCCAAAGGAATTCACTTAGCTGCAATTACCTCTCGAACGTCTTGCATGAAAACTCCCAAATCAACTAATGATCTTGGAGGATAAACCTGATATTTTTCCTTGATGAAAACCCCTACAAAGTTCAACGCAATACATAATTGGACACTATCAATCCTCGTCTAGATGACACCCCAACAAAACATCGCTGCAATGTAATGTCAGTGTGTATGAATAGATTGAAGGTTGAAGATGAAGAGAGAAATATGCAAATTTTTTAGTTTCACCAAGTTATGAATGATGCATGAAAGAGTATTTATAGTTTTAGAATTTTTAGGGAAAAAGGTAAAAATTCGAAATAAAAAGATTTTATGAAATTTGACCAAATAAACAGTGTGTTTCGACCTAACTATCGTATGTGTCGACACATACGTAATTTTTAAACTGTATGTGTCAACCTATAAAAGGCTTTGTGTTTCCCGAACCAAGTAAGAGGCTACAGGCTTTAAAACGATATTAAATATGTCGACCAAAAAATCTTATGTGTCGACACATAAAATAAGAATTTCTACAATTTCAGAAATGTTTCAGTATGTGTCGACCTGAATGACTGCATGTGTCGATATGTGACTTACAGAAGCTACATGCTTTAAAAATGAGTTGCATGTGTCGACACATGCAATAAAAAATTACGTAGAAAATTATTTTTAATGGCTTGGATCAATTTCAAAATGCTTTTTAATGATTCCTAAGACCTCCAATGCATAGGATTGCCATAGGACATAAGGATACCGTCCAATGTTCAGAAGTGCAAGCTTTTCCCAGTTTTGACATTGATCTTACTGGTTGATCAGAACCTGCAAGTTGGCCGAAAGATGATCTTTGACAGACGGGAAAAGATGATGAGAATGGAGGGGAGGGGTTATACCTGCAAGGCACTCCAACGAGTAAGTATGGGGGGCAAGAGATACAAGCAAAGTATTAGGGTTTTAGAGAAGAATACTGGATACCTAGCCCTCACATGTGTGAGGGTTTATATAATTCCCCCGACGCTTGGCCATTGGACCCTATTCTCGGGCCTAGATATGTGGGTCCGTAAAAATAGGTAACTGCTAGGACTCGATCAAAACGGGCAGGTGTGCCCGTAACTAGCGGTTGGATCAGAAGAGGAGGCAGACTATGGGCAGATGGTCATTCTAGACGTTTCTTGGTTGTCTGCTTGACTCGTATCGTGCTGACAGGAGACAACGGCTGACTGGCTCAGGCGTGTATGTCGGGCATAGCTGGTCGTGTGCTTAGGGGCGTGGTCGACTAGAATGTAGGGCCACTGTTGTTGGGCCGTGCCAAGGGTAGAAGTAGATTGGGCCAATTTTAGTCATTGGGCCAGTCCAGAATAGAAGTCTCCCCAAGTCGTTGCTTTTGAGCATAAGAGTGATGACTTAGAATCAACCCGCAAAACGGGGATGCTTCTTGGTCGACATTGCTTGAGGGGTATAAATGATGTTCGTAATGTTTGCCTTGCAAGGAGGGGAACGATTGAGCGATTTGTTTCGAGGAGCAATGTTGTGCGAGGAGTTTAGAAATTTGCCTAGTGTTTAGTTGCCAGGGAGAGGAATCTGGAGAGGTTGTGTGCTTCACATGCATCAAGCCACGTGCAATCAGATAAGCATGATAATGGTTGACCTATGGGCTAGGGCATAATGACGACGCTCTTTAGAGTTCCCTAGGCACGTGTTCACCCATGCGCTGGTGAGCCCATCCTATAAAAAGAGGGGAGAGAGCTCCATATGTACTTTTCTCCTGTATTTCAGTTGCTCGATACCTCCGTTCTTACCCGACTTCATCTGTACCTGCTCGACTTCATCTGTTTCTGACATGTTCATTTGTTCCGCTGTTCACCGCCGTCTATTCTCGTTGTTACTTTACTCAATCCAGTAAGCTTTCTTTGATTCCATTTGTTTTTGTGATTGTCACTTCCGTTATAGTTTAGATTTTAAGTTTTTTCCTTAGAAAATGCATGTGGTTAGGTTTAGGGCACTGTTTGTTAGGAAGTTCTTGGGAGAGTGTTGGTGGCAGTCGGTGGTTCTGTGGGTTAGAATCGCCAGAGTCGCTGTAGGTTATTCCTGGATGAGTCTGGAATAGTGGAAGCGTTTATGATGAGTCATAGATGATTCTTGTCGATAACCTCAAGGGTTCCTGTTAACCTTAGTCCATTCTATCAAGGGGGAATGACTGTCAGTCTAGACGCCTAAGTGAGGGCTCTGGTGGGGGATAGGGTCCTTATTCCTTAGCGCCCTTTCACTTGATTAGTGGTGGAAGGGTGGTTTTGACATTGATGTCGAACTCATCTCTATCCTATGCTTTTCAATTACTATGGCTGATAACACTGACGACGAGTTTCTCAATGAGCCTAGTGGTTCTTCCCAGAGTTCTATCGAGAGTACGTCTGGCAAGGCGAGAACTTCAGAGGCGTATGAATCCTCGTCGGGAGCATTGGAGCCAGAGATGCATGGTAATCAGGATGCTAAGGGGGGCGTGGAGGTGGCTCTCGTCGATCAAGAGGGTCCCAGCGTGCCTGTGGTCGAGGAAGGTCAACTGGATTGGGTTGCATCGGGCCCGTTGAGGTATATCTCCTTTTTTATTGAGCATCCTGATGAGATATTCACCTCTTTGGATCCAGAGATGGACCGAGAGGATGCTAAAGAACAACGGGCAATCTACATCCCCAACAAGAAGAGCCGGATCTGCTCGCGATTCAAACCTCGTCGGTTCCTTATGTACGTGATCATGTTCAGGGAGATGGGTTTGCAGCTCCCTTTCTCGGACTCTAAGTGGCGGTCTTCAGGCATATTTGTCTGGCTCCATCCCAGCTACATCCGAACTCGATCGCCTTCCTTCGAGCTTTCGAGATCGTGTGCGACTATTTGGGCATCAGGGCCACTGTCCCTTTATTCTTCTATTGTTTCCATATTCAGAGGCAAATGTTTGGTGCCCAATAAAGTTGGGGAACTCTGAAGCAGGCGAACATTAAGTTGTTAAAGGCGTACTTGGAGTCAGTCCGCTTCTTTAAGGAAAAATTTATTTTTGTTCAGTCTGTCTCGGAGAGGGCGCTGTTGAGTGTCTTCTGGGTTTTCCATGCGTATGATGGGGAGGGGGATCCCATTTTGACTGAGGAGGGAAAACATGTGAAAAAGTTGATGCCTAAGTTTCCTTTTCACTAGATCGACAAGCATTATTAAAGGGGGACTGACGCTTATGTCTAGAAGAAAGATCAGCTCAATTCTGAGGATATAGCCAACTTTGATCTTCTATGCGCATTTGTTGTAGGGTTTCTTCCCGTTCGGTGTGCAGGAAGAGGGGGGAAGCCAAATGTTCAGATCAGGCGATTTGTGGATAGGGCAGCTGGCCGGGGCTTTTTATACTCTGCAGGTGTCCTCGAGGCATAAGAGGTAGCACAACGAGGGTACAGTGGATCTGATCGGGGACAGGGAGAAGGAAAATATGATCTGCCCCCTTGCTGGCATGACAGGTCCTTTTCGAGGGTTCTTCTATGTATCTTCTTTGGGGTGAATCCCTTCTGCTCGAAGAGTTAGATTTCTTGACAAAGAGGACAACGTTAGCCCAAGATATCGGGGCCTTCACGAGGGTCTTGGAGATGTTCGTGGTATACACTAAGGGGGGTACTTCCTTGGAGGTCGAGGTGAAGAATCTGTGAGCGAAGTTGTACGAAGCGGAGAAAGAGTAAGCTGATGAGAAGACTGCCCAGAAGGCAGCGGAAGATGGGATGGGGAAATTATCCAAGGATCACAAGGCACTTTTGCTCGAGAAGAAGGCTTCTGACGAGCAGGTGGCGACCCTGACTGCTGAAGTTTCTCCCACCGAGGATGAGTCGGAAGAGGCCAAAGGTTTGAAGACCCGAGCTGATCTGGTTGCTCTCCTACAACTGGTGTTGGATGATGCTCTGGTCGTTTCCGAGGGGAGCTTTGATAACACAGTGAAGCAGCTTCGGGTTCTGAACCTTGCAGTTGAATTGAATGTGACTGGGATGAGTCTCAACTATTATGTGGCAGATGGCCAGATCGTAATCCTTGAGTATATCAGAGGTGTCGGGGATGTGCTCGTTGGAGAGTCGTCGCATTAAAAGCCCATTACCAAGGAGGATCCCTAGCCATATACTTGATTGATTTTAGTTATTTCTTTTTTCTGTCCGGCGCGCCATATTGATGTATCTCCATTCTTGGGGTCCTAGCCTGTTTTGTTTTAAGTTTCTAACAACTGTAGGCCTTCTGTCCATAAATTTATTTTATTGGATGGGGGTCCATGGGCCTCCCTTTTTGTAAAGTTTGTACAATAGCGGCCTTATTGGACATATATTAAATTTCCAATCGGGGTGGTCATTTGCTGTGCGTGATCGTGTCACTTTTATATTTTTTTACAATTTTTGCATGTTAATTGTATCCTCGTCTGCTTGGGACACTTTTTTATTGGATGATTTTTTAGTGGAGATTAGCTCGTTAGTTAGTGTGTTTTCCAGTGTGGGGAAACTGGTCAAATGGATAGGGTGAATATCGAGCATGGGCCAGAAATCGAGTCTCATTTCGAGGACCCAAGCTCGGCGACATGAACTATCTATCACGAGCTGGGTGTTCTGCCAGTATGGTACGATGACGATGGAGCTCGGTCGAGTTTTCCATGTCGGGCTGAGTGTCCGCTCGTCAAAAGAGTGGAGGCTTTCCCCTTCATTTAAATTGGAGTACCATGCTTGTACCTAGGCATGCACGTGTGGTCGGGCCTGGATGAGTTTGTCTTTAAGACGATGCTCGCCTACTGCTTAGTGTTTTAATTATAATATCTTTTTAGCTTTCCAGTGTTCCATGGTCGAGCAAGTTGTCCCCCTTGTAAATTTTCTAAGTAGTACGCCCCGGTCCCTATTTTTGCTTAGACGTGATAGGGGCCTTCCAAGTTCGCTGCGAGCTTGCCTTCGCGAGATTCTTTGCGATTTCTCTTCAGGACAAGGTTGTCGACCTCAAACTCTCGTCATATGACTTTGGTGTCGTAAAACATGGATATTTTTTGTTTGAGAGAGGCTTCTCGTAGGGCTGCTCCTGTTCGGATCTCTTTGACCAGATCTAGTTCTTCCCATAGGGTGGCATCATTTATCTCCTCATCTAGAGGAGCTTTGGTACACCTGGAGGGTTCTTCGATCTCTACAGGGATGACAACCTCCGTTCCATAAGATAGTCGGAAAGGAGTCTCCCTGGTGGATGAGTGTGTTGTTGTTTGGTATCCCTAAAGTATGTTGTACAGCTCCTCGACCCATCTTTCCTTGGTTTCGTCTAACCTTGGTCTGAGACCCCTGAGTATCACCCTATTCACGGACTCGGTCTGGTTATTCGTCTGGGGATGCTCGACAGAGGCGAAGTGTTGGGTGGTGCCCAACTTGGTGACAAAATCCCGAAAGGTCTGGTCTGTGAACTGGGTCCCGTTGTTGGTGACTATCGCTTGTGGGATGTTGAATTAAGAAATGATGTTTCTCTTGTAGAAACGAAGGATATTTTAGGCGGTAATTTTCGACAATGCTTCTGCCTCTATCAATTTGGTGAAGTAGTCGACGACAACTATCAAATATTTGTTTTGATATATACCTACCACGAACAGCCCGAGGAGATCTAACCCCCACCAGGCGAAGGACCAGGGGGAAGAGAGGGAATTGAGCTTGTTCGAGGGGTTAAGTGCATATCCTCGTGCTGTTGGCACTTGTTGCATTTATTTATGTGCTCTTTTGCATCGTGCTGCATGGTGGGCCAGTAATTCCCTGCTCGTAGAGCTTTTTTGGCAAGGGATCTTCCGTCCAGGTGTTGGTCGTTCATCCCTTCATGGATTTCTAGTAGAATTCGATCCGCGTCCCTCTGATCAAACCTTCTCCTGTACAATTTTCCTTTGACCAGGACGTAGGAGCAGGCTCTTTGTCTGACCACGGCCGCCTCTTTTGAGTCGGCGGGTAGCTCCCCTTTTGTAAGGTAGTTGTGTAAAGGGTTCATCCAGCAGTCGTGATCTCCTATGGTAAATACTTCCAAAGTCGAAGGAGTCTCTTGGTGCTCGATTGAGGAATAATTTCCTAAATCACCGTCTTGTTCCCCCTTTCCTCTTTGTGATCGCTAGTTTGTACAGGATGTCCGCCCAGGTGTTATGTTCATAGGGAATATGTTATACGTCTACAGATTTGAATTTATTCTTTCTTCTTGGACCAGGCTCCAATATTCAACATGGTTATCGTTATTCACCTGATATTCCCCTCAGACTTGGGATGCGACGAGTTGAGAGTCAGTGAAGATCTTTACCTCCTCGCTCCCAGATCTTCACTCAGACGTAACCCCGCTAAGAATGCCTCATATTTGGCCTAGTTATTGGAAGTCGGGAAGGATAATATGAGGGAGACTTCTATTAGGATCCCTTCCTTGTTCTCTAGGATGATGCCCTCTCATCACCGATGAAGATTGTCCATCGGCGAGTCCCGTCCGGGGGTGTGGGGGAAGTCATTTTGGCCACAAAGTCGGCCAGGGCCTGAGCTTTGAGGGCTTTCCTGCCTTCATATTAGATGTCGAATTCTAAGAGTTCCAACGAACATTTTACATCATGTCCGCTATATCGGGCCTACCGAGAAATTGCTTTATCGGTTGCTCTATCCGAATGATTATGGTGTGTGCCAAGAAGTAGTTTTTGAGCCTTATCGCTATGTGGATGAGGGCTAGGGCCACTTTTTCAATTCACTGGTATATTACTTTAGGACCCTGCAGGGATTTGATCATAAAGTAGATAGGTTTCTACCCCTCTGGGGTTTCTCGGATTAGTGCAGCACTTATCGCTTCGGAGGTTACGACTAGATAAAGATAAAGGATCTCATCCTTCTCTAGTCGAGAAAGAATGGGAAGTTGCAACAACCCTTGCTTCAGGTAGGTGAGGGCTTACTCACATTCGTCCTTCCATTCGAAGGCAGCTTCTTTACGGAGAATTTTGAAGAGGGAGAGCGCGTGTTGGACGGATTTCTCCATGAAGCAAGAGAGTGAAGTGAGAATATCGTTCAGGATGTGAATGGATTTTTTTGAAGTGAGCGTTGGAAACTCAGAAAATGCTCAGAATTTGCCGGGGTTAGTTTCGATTCTTCGTTTTGTGAGGTAGAACCCGAGGAACATGCCTGCCCGTATGCAAAAGTTGCTTTTTTCTGGGTTAAAACGCATCCGGCATTTCCTAGTCTGCTTGAAGACTTTCTTCAGGTGGAGGGCATGGTCTACCTCTTCTGTCGATTTGACGATCATGTCATTCATGTAGACTTCGAGCGTGTCATCTATCTCGTTGCAGAAAACTTTGTTCATCGTACGCTGATATGTAGCACCCGTGTTTTTTGGGCCAAAGGAAATTACATTGTAGTAATAGTTGCCTGATTCAGTCATAAAAATGGTATATTTCTTGTCTTCTTTCGCCATAAGAATCTAGTTGTATCCAGAATATGCATCAATGAAAGATAATAATTTGAAATTGGCCGAGTTGTCGACCAGTTTGTCGATATTAGAGAGGGGTAAGCATCTTTCGAGCAAGACTGATTGAGACTGGCATAATCAATGCACATACACCAATTTCCATTAGATTTTTTTACGAGGACTACATTTGAGATCTAGGTTATATACTAGACTTCAGAAATAAAATCTGCCTCTAGGAGGTCTTTGACAGCCTGCTTGACAACCTCCATCTTTTCGAGAGACTACTTCCGCCTATGTTGAGCAACTGCCTTAAGGACAGGATCTATGGTCAGATGGTGACATGCAATCTCTAGGTCCAGTCCGGGCATTTCAGCTGCGCTCCAGGAAAACAGGTCGGCATTCTTTCTTAATCAAGCTTTAAGTTGCCTCATTTCCAGGGCGGGGAGGTCTTCTTCGATCTTGACTCCTCTAGAAGGATCGTTCTCGAGGGGGATAGTTTCGAAGTTTCCATCTGGAATAGGTTGCATGGGATCTAAAGGCTCCTCTCTGTCTGCATTCGGGGATGAGTTCTCCCCTTCGACCATGGGGTCCTTCCCTTTTCTCCTTCACTCTGCATAATCTTCCTTGGAGAAGTGGCTGTCGAGGTCGACGACATCGACCCTTGGCAGTGGCTTGGGCTCCTTGGAGCTGGAGGGCAAGGCGGATCCAGTGGTTGTTCGGGGCTGAGCATTGGTGGAACTCAGGCCCTTGGTTGAATCTTCAAAGAGCCTCCTTGCTTCCTAGATGTCCCCATGGAGGGTGGCGACCAAGCCTTCGGCAGTGTAGTATTTCATCTTGAGGTGTATGGTGGAGGGCACCACAATCACTTTGGCTAGAGTGGGCCTCCCGATGATGCATTGATAGAGAGACGGGTTGTCCACTACTAGAAACTAAGTCTTGATGGCTCTGGCAGTTACCCATCTCCCGAAGGTGACAATCAATTCAACATACCCCCAGGGTTTGGTGCTAGTCCCGTTGAAGCCCTAGAGGTCCGAGCCCATGTATGGGGTCAAGTGAGTTTCATTCAGCTGGAGGGTGGTGAACAGCTGGGTGTACATGATTTTCACCGAGCTTCCTTGATCGACCATGATACGCCGAACATCAAAGTTTACCATGTGAGCCCACATGATCAGTGGGATGGTTGAGTTGGAACTCCGCCTGGAAGTTCCTCTCAGTAGAATACGAGGGGTTGAGAGCCTCCCCTGAACTTGTTGAGGGTAGCATCTATGTCATAGTTGGCTTCAATATGTGAGGAGAATTATAGGGGGGACATCCTCCATGTTCGAGAAGTAGAAATCTTCCGGTCACGAGACGCTCATGGCGATTGGTATGATGTCATTATTATGGAGGCTCCTCATGGGCACCCTCTTCCTTATTCTTGTACTGCTTGAGATGTCCGTCCCATATCAGTATCTTGATCGTGTCCTTGAGATGGATGTAATCGTCGATGTTATGACCATGGATTTTGTGGAACCTACAGTACTTGCTCTTGTCGGTTCCAAGCATGAAGCGTGTCTAGCAAGGAAAGCATACCACAACCTGTTTTAATTATGAGTTGGCGCATTTGGTCAGAATATGCTCCCTCGAGGTGGTCAAATAGGTGTAGTCGTGGAATCGACCAACATGCCCCTTGTAATCTTTGAAGTCTCGGGATCTGTCTTCCTTCTTTCTCTCTCCCCCCGATGGGATGTCGAGGGTCCGTTGCTTCTCGTGGATTTGGTGTTCTCTTGGTGCCTTGAATCCCTAGCATTGTTGGACGCTTCTGTCTCCTCGTACTGAATTTACGCTTGAGCCTTGAGGAGGAGAGAGTCGAGTGTGGCTGGAGTTTCGATGCCTACAACCTTCACGAAGTTTCTCCGGGGACGAAGCCCTTGTTCAAGAATGTACTTCTTCATGGAATCAGTCGCTGAGACCTATATTGTTTCTTTATTGAAGCGCTCAATATATGCTCACAGAGACTTGTCTCTGCCTTGGATAATCGCTACTAGCAACGCCTCTGATTTTGGATGTCGGAGGGAGGCGGTGAAGTTCCTCAAAAATATATTCCCCAACTGTTTCCAAGAAGTGATAGATTCAGGGGCAGGCTTTTGTACCAAGCCATGTCACCTTTTCTCAGAGTGGTAGGTAACAACCTGCATTTGATCGCGCCTTTCACACCTCAGTAGTCAAGTTTGGCATCGATGTCTTCTATATGGTCGTCTGGGTTAGCCATATCATCATAGAATCCCAATGGCGGTGGCTTCTCAAGCCCGACCAGGAGTCGTGCCTCTATAATTTCTTTTGATAATAGACCTCAGGGTTCGACGTCATGGGTCTCTCCTGGTGATGATGGTAAGAGGTGATGGTTTCTTCCTTGTCGGGTGTTGTTATCTCATCGAGGGGAGGAGCTCCACCCTTGTCGCCTCGATTTGGGTGATAGCGACCTACTGAGGTCGTCTTTGCGGGTGCTCTTCGTTTTCTTAGATAGTTTGTGATCATAATGGTCGACCATGATTGATGAATGAGGAGGATCTTTGGTCTTTAGGTTCATGGGAACTGAAAACGAGGAAGATAGTTTCCCACATACTGCACCACTGATCTTACCGGTTGATCAGAACCTGCAAATTGGCCGGAGGATGATTTTTGACGGACTGGAAAAGTTGATGAGAAGGGGAGGGGGGGTTAAACCTACAAGGCACTCCGACGATCAAGTAAGTGTATGAGCCACGAGATTCAATCAAAGTATTAAGGGTTTCAAAGATGAATATTGGATACCTGGCCCTCCCATGTGTGAGGGTTTATATAATGCCCCCAGCGCTTGGCCATTGGTCCCTATTTTTGGGCCTAGACATACGGGTCCACAAAAATAGGTAACTTCCAGAACTCGTTCGAAACGGGTAGGTGTTCCTGTAACTAGCCGTTAGATCCAAGGAGGAGGCGAATTACAGGCAGATGGTCGTTCTAGATGTTTCCTAGTTGTCTGCTCAACTCGTGTCGGGATGACGGGAGATAATGACTGATTGGGTCAAGCGTGTGGGTTGGGCATAGCTGGTCGTGTGCTCAGCAGCGTGGTCGACCAGAATCCTGGGCCACTGTTGTTGGGTCGTGCCAAGGATAGAAGCGGATTGGGCCAATTCTAGTCATTGGGCAAGTCCAGAACATACATCATTCAAAACATTTTACGACAAAGTTTATACTCACCTACTCCCCTTTTTGTTAATGGAAAAACTTGCAACGATGCATTCTCTGTATTTATTGAAGGCTCCCCCTAAATTTGTGCTTCCCTACTTCGACTTGCATATGCTTCTTCCCCTTCGACAACATAAAAATGAAAGATAGAAAACTGTGAGAAGTAACATAGTTCCATAACAATACCAATACAACAGTCAAATTCTATTTTTCATAGAAGAGCAACAAACACATATCTCCATATATATGTGATGATGCAAAATTTTAAATAGCGAGCATGAAATATTACAACAAATGTAATGAATTGCATAAAGAATAAATAAGCAAGAAATGACAATAATTTCAAGTTGTTTTTGTAGCGCCACGAACAAGTAACACTTCATAATGGGACTCCCGATGCCGCACATACATGTGCCTAGCATAGCAACAAAAATATGTCA
This sequence comes from Vicia faba, assembly GCA_948472305.1. Taxonomy (NCBI): domain Eukaryota; kingdom Viridiplantae; phylum Streptophyta; class Magnoliopsida; order Fabales; family Fabaceae; genus Vicia; species Vicia faba. The sequence goes on from OX451739.1 coordinate 1,171,706,201, forward strand.
CTACTAAAACCAAAATGAAGACGATTTTCATGCCATAAAACCAAGACAACAAGAAACATATATTGCAAATAACGTGCATACAAATAATTCAAGCACAAGTGCAAAAAAAAAACACAAATACATGCTAGCATAATAAGAATAAACTTATACAAATGTAAAAAAATTAATACATGAAGTCATTATAAACATATAGATCAAGAACACACAATGGTTATTAATAACAAAATTTGAAATGAACATTCATGATTTTCATCATTTGAGAAAAGGTCAAACATTTTTGGAAGAAACTAGTAACATACATCAAGGTAAATATTACTTTCAAGGATAAATTGAAACTATATTACCTCACTCTTGATTGATATTGAAGTTGCACTCACATGATATAAAATACTCAAACACAAAGTTAGAGTGAAAGTATAAAGTGAAAGCAATAAGATAGAATCAAAGACTATTTTTCATGGAAGAGTAAACCGTGAGAAGTAACATAGTTTCATAACAAGACTAATACAACAATCAGAGTCTATTTTTCATAGAAGAGTAACAAACACATATTTCCACATATATATATATATATATAGTGATGTAAAATTTTAAATACCGAGCAAGCAATATTACAACAAATGTAATGAATTGTATAAAGACTAAATAAAAAAGAAATGACAATAATGTCAAGTTGTTTGTATATCGTCACTCTTATACCCCAATTCCCCCCCCCCCCCCTAAGATTTTCTAGCATCACATTGCATTAAGATCACGTTGTCTTCAAGTTTTGTTCTACACGGTTAATGCGAGTTCAGTTGCTTGGTTCTCAAGACTCTTAGAGATATGTTCATGTGTTTATTTCCATGCCTTCTTAATCAAGTAATCTCAAATTTTGGCAAGTGTGAATAGTGAAAATAAGAATGTCGCCATCTCAAACTCAAGGGTTTCGCTAGGCAGTAACAAAGTAGAAACTCAAGGTTTTTGGGATTCAAATACATGTCGCACGTGTTCCAAGCTATTCAATCAGGTATTAATCAAGTCATCATCAATCCAAACTCTCATGTGTTTCAACACGCTCTGGATTGTGCAAAAAGTCAAGCATTTCAATTGATTTGAGACAGTGCAGACATAAATTCAGTATTGTGCGTTTCAAGCTTAGAAATTCATAACTTGAGATCAGAAAATGGTTTGGGGTTGATTCTTTAGGCATTAGAACTGTATTGAGGTCTTCTTTATTCCATCTGTTCATGTCGAAGGCTAATTTTGTGAGGAAGATTTTCTAAACACAAAATACCGAAAATGCGTTATGCAGTGGATTTACCGTTTCTCTGGTTTTTGGATGCTTAAAAATTTGTAACTTCTAACTGGAAAATCATATTTGAGTGCCTCTTAGAGCATTTGAACTGTCTTTTTATTTCTTCCGACTTTCATGTTTGTCTCGGAAGGAAATTCATTAAGGAAGATCTCCGAATGCGCGAGTATGCATAAGTTATACAGTGAAAAAATAGTGAAAATAGTGTGTTGAACCGCTGTTTTTCAGATGATTAAAAATTTATAACTTTCGCCCAGTTTGATATTTTTGAGTGGTTCTTTGGGTGAAAAATCCTTCTTGATTTTATCTTCGATTTGTATGTTCTGGTCAGAAGTTAATTCTTTGCAGAGGCTTTCCGAAAATGTGGATTACTAGAGAAAATTGCATGCAAAAACTGTTTTCTATCGAACTGTTTCTCGATATTTTAAAAATCGTAACTCTCTCGATTTTTATCATATCAGGATGATTCTTGAAGAGTCAGATCAAAATTTTTGTAAGCTTCAACATTACTCCAGGGCCAGAGTTAAGATTATGCTCCGAAGATTTCAGTTTATGGTTCGCATCCAAAAGTTCGCACGAAAATAAGCCAAAATTTTCAATATGGTGAAATAAGTCAATTGTTTCTTGCCGTTCTAAAAATCATAAATTATTGAATATTTATCGTATCAGGGTGATGGTTCTTTCGGCACGACATCAAAAGTTTCGTCACCGACATTTTTGCTTCAAGGTTTGCATCCATATTTTGCACCGTGCAACATGAGCTTGTGTTTTGTTCGTGCGCTGTACACAAAATAAGCTGTAAAATTATGCACTGTGAATTTTTACACTGCGTCATGGCAATATAACTTACTCATTTTTTATCATATCGAGACAATTTTTTCGGCGCCGCGTCATAAATTATGTTATCAGCATCTTTGTTTCAAGTCGCACGTCGAGATTTCGCACCCATTATTATGAGTGTGATCGGTGGAAATAGAACTGACTGTTTAAAGCTGCATCGCGTATGTCGCGGTAAGCAAGAGTCACCACCGTCTTTTATATTCTCCAACATGGAAAGGACAAAAGCACATCAAAATTCCTTATTGAGAATGTCTCTCGGTTCGGGAGGTAGATTTATAGAAAGGGAAGGTGTTAGCACCCTTTCTATCCATGGTTATCCATGGGCTCTTAGGTAATTGCTCTTATGTTTTCAAAATGTTTGCTTTTCAAAATGTGAGTGGGTTTGAAAACATTTTCATTGAAAGATTTCTGAGTGACTCTTGTATCTGTCCTCAAGAGTGTTTGAAAAATTTGTTTTGAAAGCTTTTGAAAGTGTCAGTGTGAAAAGATTGTTTTGTTTGTTTTTTAGAGAGCAAGTACCCATGAGTCATCTACCTACCCTAAGGAATTAGGCTGTGTAAGAGTCCTTAAGGTAATTCCATCCCACCATTGAGAGGTAGGTAGCACCACCGTTGGAGGTGTTCGGGTCAATTCGATTGAGGGACGGTGTGGTCACCGAAGCAATAGTAGGACACCTTAGAAGAATCCCTAATGTCCTAGATCCTTTTTAATCCGAGGCAACCGTTTCGAGGCAACTGGATCTTAGACATAAGGGCGACCGCTAAAACACCCTATACTTGACGACCACTTTCGAGGCAACGAGTGAGGCGTACCCTAGAAGTGGTGTGTGCGTTGTGTGTTGTTTTCATGTTAACAGTTATCTTGGATCATGCAATTGTGAGCTAACGAGTTGTTTTTAATTATCATACATTCTTTCATGCAATTTAGCAGTTAGGAGTGCGGAAATAAAATACAGAAAGGTAAAAGCTACGCTATTACAAGACGCGGGTCTATACATCGCCAAAAGACAAAGACCCATTTTTGATAAAGATGCGGAAAGTAAAGAAAAGCGATAAACCTAATTACTATTACATCCTTGGAAGCAGTTACATAATAATCAAAAGAAATAAGAATAACGTGCGAAAGAATTAAAATCAGGACGTCCTCGGGTTTTGACCCTTTGCTTGAAATTAAATTAAATTAAAAACCTAATTAATTATTTAATTAAAGAAAAGAAAGTGTTTTTTTTTATGTTTTTTGTATTTATTATGGAAATAAAGAAAAAAAAGAATTAAAATTAAAGTTAGTGAAACCCTAGTTCTAAGTTTATTTTACTTATTGATGAAAAAGGTCAAAATTAGGCTAATTAACTAAATTATTTAATTTACATGTTATTTACAAAAGTAATAGTAATTAATAAATAATAATAATAATTAATTAAAGAAAATATGAATGAAAATGTCAAATCCTAATTCTATATAATTTTTATTTATTAAGAAAAAATTGAAGTTAAACCTAAATTAAACTAATTCAATTATTTAGAATTTATTTACAAAAATAAGTTAATGGTGAAATTAATAAATAAAATATATTTACAATTTGATTTTCTGATTTTTATTATGGAAAAATTAATTTGTGGTGAATTAATAATAATTATTATAACAATTAAAAGAATTTAAAAAAAGAAAAGAAAATAAGATAAATATGCAAACCAAGGGGGTATGTTGGCCCAAAGTGGAGGTTTGTGTGAGAGAATTATGGCCCATTAGAAGACCAAGCCTCGTTGACTTTCAGGAATCATGTGCATGCTGTTTGACTGGGGAGTATCATGTTCCTCATCTCTTGGCCACTGGATGGAAGTTGAGAGACACCTGGCTAGCTGAGGCGTGAGGCTTAGGGTGGACCACTGGATGATTGCTGCACAAGATTGTGTTAGAAAAAATATTATGAATTATATGGGGGGACCTGGGAATCGAACCCAGGTCCCAGTACTTGCAAGCCACGTTTCCAACCAACTGATCCATGATGCGCGTTTGTAATATGGATGGACAATAAATATTATATAAAAAAAACAGTCTCAATGGTATAAAACAAAATAATGCGCGCCAGATTTGAATCCTCCAATCATGAGACGCCACGCCCTTCGTCTTCCTCTTTCTTCTACAAAATATAAAACAAGATAGCGGGGGTTTTAAACCCCCACAAAGCAAAAGTGCCAAGAATAGCGAATAGCCCTATGGATGATATAAATTGAGCGCGAGGGTTTCAATGATTTCGTCTTGGCCTGACGAATTTGTCCATACAGGTTTTTAGGTCTAATTTTACCTTAATAAGAAAGCCCTAATTTAAAAGCTTGGCAACCCTAAAACGTGTTAATGGCAAATAATGATTCAGAGCGTTATAATGTAATTAGATTATTCCATTAGCTTCAGAATGTTCCTAACAACACAAACCAATCAAGAAAAATGGTTAAAAACGCATGAATGATGATATGTAATTCCGAAAAATAATGCAAACCGTAGGGCTTGTTCTTGCGCGTTCTTTGAGCTTTAGGACTCGTTCTTGAATGCAATGCGTTCAGGAAACTCCCAGCAAGGTGTTGGAAATACGAAAAGGGTTTGAATTTGCTTGGAGTATTGATTTCAGTTTTCCATATTTCTTGGATTTTTGCAAATTGGTTATGGAGTTCTATGGCAGCTTTTTCGTGTGTAGGGATAGGGTTAGCTTTTTCCTTTGTATTGGAACATAATTAGGTTAAAATTAAGCCCAATAATCCATTGCATTCAAGTTTGCATATGTGATTGGCAATCAAATCTTTTTTCAATCTTTTCTTTCATGAAACCTTGCCAATCATGGATATTTTGAGGTCCTTGAGGTGCACACGAGTTGCCAGCTTGCCCTAGCCTTATTTTCTTCACAAAAAGATTTAAAAAGCATATCTTTTGAATTTTCCTACAATTAAAACCAATTAAATGAATTAATATTAATATAAATTCAATTAATTAATTAAAAATAAGAAAATAAATCAAATTAAGTTCAATGGGTCGTGCATAGGCTTTGGGTAAAGATTCAAGAAGGAATTTGAGGCCCATTAGCAAAAATGAAGTGTTTTAGGCAAAGTTGACTTTTGAAAGTTCCCAAAAATTTCCCAACTTCTCCAATGCATATCTTGCTCAATTTTGAAGCTATGAACATGTTCTTGGACATTTTGGAAAGGTATTGAAGTCCTCTAACCAATGCCTTTGGTCCCATGTCATTTTGATTTACCAATCTCAAGTTATGGTCTTTGACTTAAAGTGCCTTTTTGTTGACTTTTGAAAATGACCTATAATGTTGAAATTGATAACTTTTTGTGAGAGCATTTCTTGGACTTGGAGTGTGAAGATGAGTTGTAGGAAATGTCATCCCCTTCAAAATGAGCATTGGATGGGATTTTCTGATAAACCATGAAGAAGTTATGCCTTGGTCAATCTGCAGTTGACTTTTCAGCTGCCCAAAAATAGAAACTTTTGCATCTTGAGACTTTTTGAGCCATGCTTGAGGAATCATGATCAAGAATTGATCAAATGATGATTGTGGCTTCAAATTAAGATGTTGACCAAAAATTTTGACTTTTGACTGTCAAATGACCATTTTACCCCTGCAGTTGACTGTGAGGCAATTAGGGTTTTTGACTGTGCAACTTGATGCTGTGAGTCTTGAACCTTGACATATGGATGCTTGACAATGTATATAGACATATGGGACTTGATTGGACCCTTGAAAACCTCAATTTCTTTGCAAGAACAAAAACCCTAATTTTGACTGTGTTAGAAGGCAATTGAAGCCTGATCTTGCCAAATCTTGGAGAATATGGGAGGGCAAATTTTGGGGTACAACAATGAGCTTGGGGCTCAATCTCGCACTGTGCACAAAATAAGTCGAAAATTCAAGTTTTGAAGCCAAACTATATATTTCAAATTTCAAAATTTCAAACACAATTACACTCACAATCTCAAATCTCAAAAGATCAAAAACTATTCTCTCTCACTTTTCTCTCATCTACTTCAATTTTCTTCAAGAACACATCGATAAAAATCAATAAAAATCTTCAATAATCTTCTCTCTTTATCCTTCAAAACTTGCACAACCTTCCTCCTCCCTTGAAGCAATCGCGCGCCACCCCCACTAACCTCCGACGACCGCAGCTCTGTCCAAGCCTCTGTCGCGATTCTTTCCTCTGCCTCCATGTGATTTCCGCCGGAACTCCTCCTCGGATTTCCTCCTTATGTTTCACGCGAAGACCACCACATATCTTTTCTCCTCCTCTTCCGATCGCGTTTTTTCAGTCATCATCATCAACTTCTCCAATTCTTCATTTCGGTAATTAATCCTTAAGACTTTACTTGAGTTTAATTTTGAATTGGATATTTCTTGAAGCTTAGATGTTTAATTTAATGCTTGAGAGATGATTCCATGATGTGAATTAAATTGAGGTTTGAGTTGTGAATTTCGTCACTTGACTCTTGAGTTTTATTCTTTTCTTGTGTAACATTGCTTGGTGCAGGACATTAGCTGGATGCACGCATAGCTTACGATTTATTTTCGCATTGTAATATTGGATAATTATATTGGATGTTGTATTTTATTTGATTTTTTATCGATGCTATCTCGCTCGAATACCGTCGGGTTTCTTGGCTTGTATTTACTATATAACAGACTCTTATCCATTTGGTATATTTCTTATTTATTTTTTCGCATTTGTTTACACTCTTCTGTTGCAATGAGAAGTAGGACTAGATATGAATGTTCTGAAAGCCCTTGTGTTAGGCGGGCAATTATGTTTTAAAAGACCTTTAGAAGGAAATTCCTATATGCGCTTGTTTGTTTACAATTTGGTTTGTTAACATTTGAGCCAAATACCTCGATGAAGGCGTCCTATTCCCATTCCCCGTTGATAAGTCCTCAAAAGGAGGCATAAGGCGACACAGGGTCCGTAATCGACCCTGCAATTTCTAGTCCCCAGATCGTTCGTAGATCATGTCGTACAATGATGTTATGGATCATGTTGCTCATGTTATTGAGTCAGTCATATGGAAAAAAGGATTTGTAATCAATCCCTCACACTTTGTCTTTAGCTCGTGCTTGTAAAACGTTGATGCTCTGATGTGATCTCATTATTGCCTTTTATCTCCTACCTCAGTTCTTGATATCTTGGTCAGGTGTTTAGTCGCTTATGACGATTCACTTCCACTCTTCTCTTGCCTCGATTATTTGATATCTTGGTTAAGAGTTGACACCCTTTCTTTCTCTCCTAGATGATTTGATACACGGTTAAGAACCATTATTCCTCCATTCTGCTTGCCTCGACGATATGATGTCTTGGCTAAGCATCCCTTTATCATACCTTGATAATTTAATATCATGGTTAGGTACCCAACTTCCTTTATCCTACCTCGATGATATGATATCGTAGTTAGGTATCCCTCTCCTTATCCTACTTTGGTGCCATGCCACATCGATTAGGTGTGTGCTACTTGAGTGAGTGGATACTCCTCAAGTTTTGTTTGTTTGTTTTGGTGTCGACTTTGTGTGATCGCACTTGTGTGCGTGTTTTTTTAGGTTTTGAAACTTTGACATGTTCCGTTAGGATCTCTCGATTCAACCTTTAGCGGTAATTCGAGATAGACGTTAAGTTGTGAACCATGCATGCTAACTTAGTTAGAGGTTCCCCTTTTATCCTTGACATTAGGGCCATCGTTGTATGATAACACTAGGGATAGAAATAGGTTAGTCCCTATGAGACGGTGGGAGAACTGACTTGGGTGTTTTGTGTTTTATCGCAAATGTTACGGTTAGCAAGAGTCGCCACCGACTTTTCTTTTATCCAAAAGGAAAGGTGAAAAATCACAGGAAAGACCTTTGAGATTGTTTCTTGAGTTCGGGGGTAGATTATAAAAAGGGAAGGTATTAGTACCCTTTTCATCCATAGTTTTCCATGGGCTCTTAGTTACTTGCTTAAATCACTTGCTTTTGTTTGAAAATGTGCTTTGTGTGATTTTTTTGAAAGTATTTTGAAAAGGCGCCATCGTTTAGGCAAACTTTGTATTTTGCTTGTTTTTGCTAAGATACCTCACATGCATAATATGGCCATTTTGTAAGGCAACCAAGTGGATTTACCCTAAAGGGTGCTTGTGTGCAAGTGCATTGTTTTTCATGCTTGGTTTTGTCATTGATTAGGGTTTTCTAATTGATTGGTTTTAGTCTTTCCATACAAAATCCTAATTAATAGCATTTGTATATAAAGCGATAAATTGCAGAAATTAAAATTACTACGCTATTACAATACTGGTGGGAGGGGGTGCACAAATTACAAATAGGGATTTACAAGAAAATTAAACCTAATTATCTATTACAACCATATTGAATATTGTACAACAATTGAAAAATAAAATGCAATAAGAAAAAAAATAAATGGAAAAGGTAATGGTTTTTGTTGTTTTTTATGAAAGGGTTTTTTTGGTCTTGCCCTAATTAAAGAAAAAAAATTAATTAAAGTTAAATAAAATTAAATTAAACTAATTAAGAAAAGAAATTAATTTGAAAAGGATTTTTAGGATTTTTTATGAAAAAGGTTTTAAATTAATGAAAATAAAAGGAAAATTATAAAAATAACCTAAATTCTAAATTAATTTTAAACTAAAAATAAAATAATATATTAATTTATCCTAAGTCTAAGAATTTATTTAAAGAGAAAATAAATTAATTTGTCTTTAAGAAAATATTTTTAATATTTTGTTTTATGGAGAAAATAAATATATAAGTATGATTAATAAATAAATAAATATATTTTTGGATTTCTTTGTGATTTTATGAAAATAATAGTAATGATAAAAATAATAATAATATTAATAATAATAATAATAAATAAAATAAAAATAAAAATAATATATATATATATATATATATATATATATATATATATATATATATATATATATATATATATATATATATATATATATATATATATATATATATATATATATATATATATATATATATATATATATATATATATATATATATATATATATATATATATATATATATATATATATATATATATATATATATATATATATATATATATATATATATATATATATATATATATATATATATATATATATATATAAAACAAAAGTAAGGGGGGGTGAATCAGTAACTCAAGGAGTAATATGAGAAAAAAAGACTAGGCCCAATGAGAGCCCAAACGCTGCCAAAAAAACCAAAAGAAAGTCAGAAAATCCTGAAAAATTGTAAAAGGTTACGCTGAGGCTTGAACCCAGGACCTAAGGGTGAACAGGCGCGCGCTTTACCACTGGGGTGACTATACATCTGTTGATATAAACAAAACAATAAATATATGATACAAAATGTGCCCTGATTACACTTCATCTTCAACCTCCAGCCAGACCACCTGTAACTTGTTCATTTCTCATCCATTTGCAAAAATGTAAACATGAAACTTGTGTAAAATTTTACCACGATTCCATAAATGTAAACAACTTAAACTAATTCTCAAGAATGAACATGAATTTTGAATGGTACCAAATTCTGACCTAATTTTTCCAGGATGTTCAAATTCAAAATTCTAACTACTTAAGAAATATAAATGAAATCTAAAGACATGGTTAACTTCAGAACAATGATGTCTACATTTTTTATTCACAAATTAAACATTAATGATGCTTGTATAAAGAGTTCAAAGTTGAGATAACTTACCTCAAAAATGGATATCGTTTTTTGCAAATGAGCTTGTTTTAAGTTGATGTAATGATCAGGTTAACTTCCTTGAGTCCCTAGGAAGCTATTCCAATTGTTACTTTGAGTTGTAAGTACTTGAAATGGCATGGAGAAGTCAAGGTACATACCTCTATTTTTTGAAATGGAAGATGGTGATGGATGTGTTACAGAACTGTAACAGGGTATGGGATTGTTTGTGTATGATGCTTGGAAGCTTTTGGAAGCAAGAGGCTAAGAAACGCGCGAGTAGTTTTTGATTTTGGGATTTCTGGCCAGAATATGCAAAAATGGAGGTGTGAGGTACAAATCTGAGTTCTTTCTCTTTTCAGGGCTCAAGCATGCATGTGATTTGTGGGAAATGACTTGTACATAAGTAATGAGAAGGTTTTTGTTCTTGAGAAGGTCAGAAGTATAAGATCTAGCTGATTGCTATGTTACTTGATTTTGAAGAAAAGTGGGAAGTATGGTTCCAAGAGGAAGTACAAGTATGGGCTGAGTGATTGTAAGTGTTTAGACAAACTTCTCCTGAGTTATAGGACATGTATGATCAGAAGAAAACAATTTCAAGGCTCAAGAACAAGTTTTGTGCAAAAAGCTACTTTATCAAAATGGCATTGTGCACTTTCTTCCTAAAATGGATATAAAGCATGGCTTTGCATTCAATGCTTGAATTGATACCTCTAACAGCTGTGAAAGAAATTAATTATGGAGTGCCTAAAAATTTTTAGGCATGTAAAGTAGAGATTATGAAGCATAGGTTTGAAATTTGAATCTTGTTCATCACAAAATGACTTGTATTTCAAGTGTGAAAACCCTAACTTCATCTCTTCAATTCTCCCTGCTCAAGAATGATCTCAAGGAGTTCTTTGACATTTTGGAAATCTTTTAATGTTCTCTATAACCCCTCTTTTAATAAATTTTGGAAATTCCCTTTGGAACTATATGAAAAAGTGCCATGAAGTTAGGTCATAATCCTGACCAAAACTAGGGCAAAATTTCACTAAGTGTTCAATTTCAAGACCATGACTTTATGAATTAATAACTTAAGATCCAAGAATTTTTAGGATAAGTTGTGTAAATAAATGTTGTAGATATCATGGAGATCTACAACTTTCATATTGAAAGTTTCTTTCGAATCCTCTTGCATCATGGTGAAAAATTGGCCCAAAGTTATGAAAAAATATGAAGTTTAAACACTTAGAAAAATTTCTAAGTTAGTAAACTTTGACTTTTCAAAATGAAATCTTGACTTTTTTATTTCTTGATGAATAAGTTTCATATTTTGACATGTTTTGAGGAATTGTGATCTTTGACATTGAACTTTGACCAAAAAGTCAAAGTTTGACTTTTCAGTGTACAATTGACTTTTTGATCAGTTGACTGAAAATTCACTATCAATCCAATTGATCATGAGCAATTTTTTAGGTCATGCAATTAGGTCAATATGATGCAATTGAACTCTTGAAATCATGCTTCAAACCAATTGACCATTTGCTAGGTCAAAAATCAGAAATTGTCCTTTCTAAGTCAAAACCCTAATTTTGACCATTTTTCCCTTTTGATGATTTGATCAAATTTCTTGGGGAATTATGGTCCAAACTTGATCAAATGATACATATGAGTTTATAATATTGATGTGGATCAAAAATTATAATGTTTGACTGTAAATTGGCCATATTTGACTTTCTCTCCAATACAATTGATTTTTAGGTCAACTGCTCAATTGACTGAGCAAAAGTGTGATCCAAGGCTTAAAACTTGACATGAGTAATCTTTGGGGTCCATAATGATCCATGAGAGTCATATAAAGCATTTAAAGTTCCATTATCCTTGTGCAATCTCAAACCCTAATTTTGGTCATCAGTGCTTGAGGAGGTGTCTTGAGTTGATCAACCCTAGTGCAGTCTTGAACCAAGAGAGGTCTTTGTGAGAAAATATTTGATAAGTGAGAGGGAAAATTTTGGGGTACAACAACTGCCCCTGTTCAATCTTCTTAAACCTAAAGAGTTAGATTGGCGGATCCGCCATTCGTGACTTAAAGGTGAAAGATGATTGAACACTAGAGTGCCCAGAAATTTGCACTCGAAGATGGATGGTGAATGGGCTTATAGATGACATTTGGAGGAATGTTGGTAAACACTGGAAGAAGTATCAGCATAAAGCTCTTGTTGATTTATACTAAAACTTGATGTTTACCTATGAGAAAAAGAGTTAGTAAAATGCAGATGCTTGCATAATGTTCATCAGATGTGGTATTATGTTAAATGCATATGCTATGTGAGATGTATGTTTTTTTTGTCCGAGAAAATAAATCCTTGACTGCTGCTGAGGAAGTTCTGGGAGATTGAATCCCTGATTGCCATTGGGGATGAAGAATATTCATATCTTCAAACTTTGCTGAAAGGATGCTCTCACTAGAAAATATCTCTTGAATGTCAGTTATTATCTGGTGGGATCCAGGCTTCACAATTTGCTGAGGATGAAGTAGTCAACGGCTATCTGGTCAGATCCAGGCTTCATGGCAACTTATTAGGGGAGAGACGAATTAACTGTTATCTGGTCGGATTCCAGGCTTTGCAGAAAACTTCTTGAAATTGAATAGTTATCTGGTCGGATCCAGGCTTCACAACAACTTATTAGGGATATGGAAGTTAACTGTTATCTGGTCGGATCAGGCTTCGCAATAACTTAAAGTGATAACTACTATCTGGTTGGGTCCATGTTTTTTGGAAAGTTGTACTATTATCTGGTCGAGTCCAGGCTTCACAGTGTATCTCTGGGGATCATAGTTAATTGTTAACTGGCCGGGCTCCAGGTTTTACAATAAACTGTTTGAAAAACTGTTATCTGGTCGGGTCTAGGCTTTGGAAATTTCTGAGATTGATGAGGTCATTTGATATTTGGTCGGGTCCAGGTTTCACAATAAATTATTTGGGGGTAATTGATATCTGGTCGGATCTAGGCTTCACAACAACTTGCTTGAAAAGATGAAATCGAAAACTGATATCTGGTCGGATCCAGGTTTCACAGTAATTTGTTGGGGCAGAGGCAAATTCTATTGGGGAAAAGAAGTTAAAACTTGGTCGGGTTGAGTCCAGGTTCTTCTATATATTTGAAGAGTTAGACTATTATTTGGTCGGGTTCAGGTTTCATAACATCTTGAAATTGAGATCAACTGTTATCGGGTCGGGTCTAGGTTTCAGCAATTAGAGAATTCAAACTAATATCTGGTCGGGTCCAGGTTTCAGTAATAACTTGAAAATTGTGCTAATATCTTGTCAGATCCAGGCTTCATAGTATCTTTTTGGAAATAGTAAAGGCTTTGCTAACGGCTTTACTAGGGACCAGGGGTTGTGGCCCTATGATTTGCACTAATTCAAACTGGAGAGTGTAGACTCGGTCGGGTAGGACAAACTCAGCTTGGGGAGGATACACTAAACCGGGGAGGATATACTCTGTTTGGAGATAACAACCTTGGATGGGGAAGATATACTCAGCTGGGGAAGACAGACTCAGCCGGGGAACTTTGTGGTGTCTTGATTGTTGTATGTCGAGGAAATTTGAAGTCGACTGGGGAGTTTTGTGGTTCCTCGATTATTGTTTGGGAGATAAAACCTGTTGGGGAAAGGTTTATTGCATCCGTCCTCGTGGGGATAATGATAATGAGATAACTTTATGGGGAAATTTCATATACATTAAAGAGATGCTTACTGCTGCTTAGCAGGACACATGTGCCAAATAGTTTTAATTATGTTCATATGCACATGTTCACTCAATTTTATTCATTGGACAAATTTGCATTCAAAACAAAGACATAAATTTGGCACTTCAAAGTATATTTGTATTGATATTTTGCCCATGAATAGGCATTTTTGTACAGAGAGACAGAGATCCTAGTAAGAGAAAATCGTCGAAAGGAAAACAAAATTGATAATGAAAACAAATAGCCATGTGAAATGATCTCATTGTCTTCCAATTCTACTATTGCCCCAATGTCTTCGAATGTCCCTTGCCGTTGATAGAAGTTGATTGGATTGATCTCAGACCGTTTGAACTTCGACCTTGGTGATAAAATTGACTGTGTTGATTCCACGGGTCATAGTTATACGCTTTTCATCCTTAAATTTTTCCGGGGCCGCCCTTTCGGGTTTTCAGCCCACCAGGATACCCTTTTTGCCTAAGTCGCCCTTTCGGGTTTTCAACTTGTCAGGTGTACAATCTTTTGCATATATCCCTAATTTTTGCTTAAACCTTTTGGTTTGCAGGATGCCCTTATTTTTCTTAGGTGTGTCAACCTAACGGGTCTCTTATGCGTAGTATTTTTTAACTATGTCTGCGTTTATAGGATGTGGGAAATCTTTACCATCCATGGTAGTCAGCATCATGGAACCGCCAGAGAAAACTCTCTTGACAACAAATGGCCCTTCATAGGTGGGAGTCCATTTGCCTCTGGGGTCACCTTGTGGTAAAATGATGTGCTTTATCACCAAGTCACCAACTTGACATACTCGAGGCTTGACCTTTTTATTGAAAGCCTTTATCATCCGTTTTTGGTACGTCTGACCATGGAAAATAGCAGCTAATCATTTTTCATCGATCAAGTTCAGCTAATCCAATCTCGTTTGAACCCACTCGTCTTCACCTAGGCCTGCCTCATTCATAATTCTTAGAGAGGGAATCTGAACTTCCACTGGAAAAACAACTTCCATTCCATAGACTAAAGAAAATGGAGTTGCCCCAATTGATGTTCTAGCTGAAGTACGGTAGCCATGTAGAGCAAACGGAAACATCTCATGCCAATCCTTATAGGTTACTAGCATTTTCTGCATAATTTCTTCTCGATATTTTTGTTGGCCGCTTCGACTGCGCCATTCATTTTCGGTCTATACAAAGAAGAATTGTGATGCTTGATCTTAAACTTAGTGCAAAGCTCAATGATCATAGCATTGTTGAGGTTAGTTCCATTGTCGGTGATGATCTTTTCGGGGATACCATAACGGCAGATGAGGTTGTGTCTGATGAATCTGACCGAGGAAAATGAGGCAGCTTTGACCCATTTTGTAAAATAGTCGATAGGAACAAGAATAAAGTGATGTTCGTTGGAAGTTGTGGGCTTGATTTCTCTGATCATGTCAATGACCCACATTACAAATGGCCACGGAGCGGTCATGACATTCAGAGGAATAAGAGGGACATGGACCGATGCCCGTTGGACCATGTCTTCCATGATTTCCTCTGCCTCCTTCTTATTCACACATCGGAGTAGAGTTGAATCATGGTTGTTCTTGTACAACATCCCGTTACTTAGGAAGAATTTGGCTGCAAATATTCATAAGAACTTTCTATCATTGATAGATGCCCCTTCTGGATACTCTTGTGCTTCAAGGTATCTCATCACCTCATGATACCATGGCTTTTCCGCATCGGTGTCAAGCTCATAGAAATGTGCAGGTTCATCGAATCTTTCAATTGTTATCACAGGGGCTTCATTGTCCCATCTAACTTTGAACATTGAAGACATGGTTTCCAGAGCGTCAGCCAACTGGTTTTCTTCCCTAGGGAAATGCTCAAAAGTGATCTCTTCGAAGTGAGGAATTAGGGATAGCACAAGTTCCTTATAAGGGATGAGATTAGGGTGTTTAGTGTCCCAATCTCCTTTTACTTGGCTGATCACTAGAGCGGAATCCCCAAACACATCAAAATGCTTGATCCTTAAGTCAATAGCAGCTTTCAGACCTAAGATGCATGCTTCATACTCGGCCATATTGTTTGTGAAATCGAAGCATAGTCTGGCAGTGAAAGGAGTGTGACAACCTTCAGGAGAGATGATCACAACACCAATTCCATTAACTAAGGTGTTGGAAGCCCCATTGAATACCATAATCCATCGGGATCCATGTTCAGGTCCGTCATACGGTCCAGGTTTCGCACAGTCGGTTACCAGCATGATGTTCTCATCAGGGAAGTCGAAGTTTATTGATTAATAATCATCCACAGCTTGATGGGCCAAATGATCTGCTAGTACACTTCCTTTGATGGCTTTTTGAGTCATGTATTAAATGTCATACTCAATCAAGATCATTTCCCATCTGGCTATCCGTCCGGAAAGGGAAGGTTTCTCGAAGATGTACTTGATTGGGTCCATCTTAGAAATCAACAAAGTGGTATGAGTCAACATATACTGTCTTAGACTACAAGCAGCCCATTCCATAGTGCAACAAGTTTTCTCGAGCAGTGAATATCTTGTTTCACAGTCGGTAAACTTTTTGCTCAGGTAATAAATAGCATGCTCTTTTCGGCCAGACTCGTCCTGTTGGCCCCAAACACACCCCATAGAATTCTCTAGTACTATCAAGTATGTTGGATTAAAATATCCAGCGTCAACCTTAGGGATTTGAAGGGCTTAACATCCCCCCATGGGCGCCTACACAGGTGTGTTAGGTGGGCCAGGTAGGCCCCTTGTTGGATTCGCTATAAGGAAATAGAGTAGCACCTTGGCTACAAGCAATTGCTTTTAGCGCAGTGGTAGGCGCTTGATCCAGTTTATGTGGTATCAGAGCAAGGTCATGGGTTCGAATCCCCCCGGCTGACACTGTGGGGGAGATTGTTGGATTAAAATATCCAGCGTCAACCTTAGGGATTTGAAGGGCTTAACATCCCCCCATGGGCGCCTACACAGGTGTGTTAGGTGGGCCAGGTAGGCCCCTTGTTGGATTCGCTATAAGGAAATAGAGTAGCACCTTGGCTACAAGCAATTGCTTTTAGCATAGTGGTAGGCGCTTGATCCAGTTTATGGATTGTTAGAACAAAGTTTGAATCTACTACCCTAAGTTTAAGTTTTGATGATAACAAAATGAAATGATATATTATTATATGATTCATGTAAGAACTATTTGCTACCTAAAATATTACTTTCTGTTTTGCAGAAACTCTGATTGGTATCAGCAAGAGTACAGCATAATCAGCATCAGAATATTGGATATCAACATTAGCATCAGAAGTTGCTATATCAGAATACCAGAATCAGAAGAACAACTCACGTTTATGCTGAAGCTTGATGAACAAAATTGCGCTCAACACTCTGATCTCTGATAAAGACAACAACAGTTCATCAGCACTTAAGCAGCGTCAGAATGAGCCAAAGCCAGAACACGCTTTAAGTAGCAACGGTACTGTGCATTCAAGACGAGTTATTACCAACGACATCATTCCAGACAAGATCTGCTTAATAAGGAAAGTTTGTAATTGGCATTGAATCAAGATTATTGCTCCAATGTTCATCAATTTCAATGCTATATAAACAAGACAATGAAGATTGAATTGGATAATGCTCTACATCAATTCACACGCCTAAAAGCTATTCATCATCTTCTTATTATCAGTTTTCTAATAGCTCCATATTTCGTTACTCAATTATTTTAGCAATCTAGTTTCAATAAGCTTAAGTTGTGTAGTATCACA
This sequence comes from Vicia faba, assembly GCA_948472305.1. Taxonomy (NCBI): domain Eukaryota; kingdom Viridiplantae; phylum Streptophyta; class Magnoliopsida; order Fabales; family Fabaceae; genus Vicia; species Vicia faba. The sequence goes on from OX451739.1 coordinate 1,171,723,563, forward strand.
GTTGTGATAAACAGTTTTATAGAAAACATTCACACACCTAGATTTCTATTCTGTGTAAGAAAGTGATTCCTTGACAAACCGGTTTGTGGTTTGCATCAAGAAGGCTTTAGAAGTTGTTAAAGCAGATTGTAATATTCAGTTGAATATAGTGGATTAAGACCTCGTTGGAGAGAGGCGAAATCACCTTGACGGGTGGACTGGAGTAGTTTGAGATCAAACGAACCAGGATAAAAATATCGTGTTCATTGCATTGATTTTCAGTTTTACAATTCAACCCCCCTTCTTGTGTTTTTCACTTCTTCAATTGGCATCAGAGCGCCTGGTTCTGAGTTAAAACACTTAACCGTGTCAGTACAAGATCCAGCGTCAGAAAAACACAATGGCAGGAACTTATTCTCACACCAGCAATGACAACCATGAGGACAGAGACAGATTAAGCGGCAAACCTCCAGTCTTTGATGGAGAAAATTTTGATTACTGGAAAGACAAAATTGAAAGCTTCTTTCTGGCACATGATGCTGATCTGTGGGACATGGTGACAGATGGATACACGCACCCTGTGAATGCAAGCGGTCAGAAGATTGATAGGAAAACAATGTCTGACCAACAAAAGTGTGACTTGAAAAATCACCACAAGGCTAGAACCATCTTCTCAGTACCATCTCTTATGCTGAATATGAAAAGATCTCCAACAGAGTCACAGCAAAGAACATGTTTGACTCACTCAGAATGACGCATGAGGGCAACGTTCAGGTCAAAGAAACTAAAGCTCTGGCGCTCACTCAGAAGTATGAGGCATTCAAAATGGAAGAAAGTGAATCCATTGAAACAATGTTCTCAAGATTCCAGATTCTGGTAGCTGGTCTCAAGGTTCTGGACAAAGGTTACTCTACTGCTGATCACGTCAAGAAAATCATCAGAAGCTTACCAAAGCAGTGGAGGCCAATGGTTACAACTCTGAAGCTAGCAAAAGTTCTCAACAAAATTTCTCTGGAGGAACTTATCAGCTCCCTCAGAAGTCATGAGATAGAGCTAGAAGCTGATGAACCCCAGAAGCAAGGTAAGCCTTTAGCATTAAAATCTAACAAAAAATCCGAGTCTAAAGTTTTGCAGGCAGTTGAAGAAACATCTGATGGATCCTCATCAGAAGAAGACGAACTCTCCCTCCTCTCCAGAAGAGTGAATCAACTGTGGAAGCAGAGGCAAAGGAAGTTCAGGAATCCCAGAAGATCTGATCAGAACGAGTCTTCTTCCAGATACAGAAGGACAGATTCTTCCTCTGGATACAGAAGATCTGAAGGCTCCTCAGGAAGCAGAAAGCCAAACACCAAGGACATCATCTGCTATGAGTGCAATGAGCAAGGACACTACAAGAGTGACTGCCCAAAGCTTCAGAGGGAAAAGCCCAAAAAGAAGTTTGGAAGAGAAAAGAAGAAAAGTCTCATGGCTACATGGGATGACTCTGACTCGTCTGAAGCTGACTCAGAATCAGATGATGAGAGAGCAAACATAGCTCTCATGGCCAACATTTCAGAAGATAGTGAAGCTTCTGAATCATACTCAGAATCAGATACTGAAGAGGTATTTCCTGACTTTGCAGTTATATTTACCAAGGCTGAAATTGCTGAAAGCCTTAATGAAATTATGGAAAGGTATCAGCAGATTATAGTTAAATTCAGAAACCTGAAAAGGAATCTTGAATCTGACTCTGATAAGACTGAGAGTCTTAAATTGGAGAATTCTGAGCTGAGAAATAAAATTTCAAAATTAGAAAATACTTTACAAAACTCTCAGTAGGAACCAATTTCTGAAACTCCCAGCAACGCTGATGAGATCATCAAGGAGTATGATCACAGTTTCCAGAAGTTCCTTGCTAAAAGCATAGATAGAAGCAAAATGGCTTCAATGATCTATGGAGTTAGCAGAAACAGCAGGAAGGGAATAGGATACCAAGGTAAGGTTCCTACACCAAAGAATGTCATGGATTTAACCATTAAACACACTCCTTTGAATTCACATTTTGTGTATGGTCACACACATGATATTAAATACACTAGCAGTAAGTACTCTGTGAAACCAAAATTCAACAAGAGTTTTGGTAAATCTAACAAATCAGGACCCAAGAAAATCTGGGTACCTAAGGATAAAATAATACATGTTGCAGATATCTTTAGCAGCAAATCAGAAACACCAGTCATGGTACCTGGACTCTGGCTGCTCGCGACACATGACGGGAAGAAGGCATATGTTCCAAAGCCTGGAACTTAAGCCTGGAGGCCATGTTGGCTTTGGAGGCAATCAGAGGGGAAAGATAATTGGCTCTAGAACTGTAGGTAATGGAAATCTTCCCTCTATTAATAATGTTCTGCTAGTAGATGGATTAATGCATAATCTGTTATCCATAAGTCAATTCAGTGATAACGGTTATGATATAATCTTTAATCAAAAATCATGTAAAGCTGTTAGTCAAAAAGATGGGACTATCCTGTTTAATGGAAAGAGGAAAAACAACATCTATAAAATCAAACTTTCTGAACTGAAAAGTCAGAATGTAAAGTGTCTTCTGTCTGTTAACAACGAGCAGTGGATCTGGCACAGAAGATTGGGGCATGTTAGTATGAGAAGAATATCTCAGATTAACAAACTCAATCTGGTCAGAGGACTTCCTAATTTGAAGTTCAATTCAGATGCTCTGTGTGAAGCATGTCAGAAAGGCAAGTTTGCAAAACCTTCTTTTAAATCTAAAAATGTTGTTTCTACCTCTAAGCCATTAGAACTTCTGCACATTAACTTATTTGGACCAGTTAAAACTGCTTCAGTCAGTGGCAAGAAGTATGGGTTAGTAATCGTAGATGACTATAGCAGATGGACATGGGTAAAGTTCTTAAGACACAAGGACGAGTCACACTCTGTGTTTGTTACCTTCTGTAACTAAGTTCAGAATGAAAAGGATCTTAGAATCGTTAAAGTCAGAAGTGATCATGGTGGAGAGTTTGAAAACAAAGATTTTGAGTCATTCTTTAATGACAGGGGCATTCTGCATGATTTCTCTTGTCCTAGAACTCCCCAACAAAATGGAGTTGTAGAATGAAAGAACAGAACATTGCAAGAAATGGCCAGAACCATGATCAATGAGACAAACGTTGCTAAGATCTTCTGGGCAGAAGCAATAAACACATCGTGTTATATTCAGAATAGAATCTCAATAAGACCTATTATGGAAAAGACTCCATATGAATTGTGGAAGAACAGAAAGCCCAACATTTCATATTTTCATCCATTTGGATGTACCTGTTTTATGTTAAATACAAAAAATTATTTGAACAAGTTTGACTCTAAAGCACAGAAGTGTATCATGTTAGGATACTCTGAACGCTCAAGAGGGTACAGAGTATACAATACAGAAACACAGATTGTGGAAGAATCAATCAGTGTTCGTTTTGATGATAAGCTTGACTCTGAAAAGTCAAAGCAGAATGAAGTTTTTGCAGGTATGGAAATTGAATTTACAGGTTCTGAAGACAAGTCATCAGAAGCTCTCAACACAGACACTCCTTCAACGTCTGAAAGGAGCACTGCTAGCAATCCTACAATAGCTGCTGATCAACCTCAGAAGAGATTACCCAGAAGCAGCTTGGATCACCCAGAAGAAACTATCTTAGGAAGAAAGGAAGATCTAATCAGAACAAGATCAAGCTTCAGAAACTCTGAAGAAACTCTCATGGGACTTGTGTCTCTGATTGAACCTTCTTCTATTGATGAAGCACTTCTGGACAACAACTGGATTCTGGCAATGCAAGAAGCGCTGAATCAATTCACCAGAAATGACGTATGGGATCTTGTTCCCAGACCAAAAAGATTCAACGTCATTGGAACAAGATGGGTGTTCAGAAACAAGCTAAATGAACAAGGTGAAGTCATCAGAAACAAAGCACGACTGGTAGCACAAGGTTATAGTCAGCAAGAGGGAATAGACTATACAGAAACCTTTGCTCCAGTCGCCAGGTTAGAATCTATCAGACTTTTAATTTCATTTGCTGTTAATAGAGGCATCACTCTGTATCAGATGGATGTCAAGATGGAATTCTTAAATGGTTATATAGAAGAAGAGGTTTATGTACACCAACCCCCTGGTTTTGAAAATACAAAACATCCAGAACATGTTTTCAAACTAAAGAAGTCACTATATGGTCTGAAACAAGCACCCAGAGCTTGGTATGAAAGACTAAGTAACTTTCTGTTAGAAAATGAATTCACCAGAGGGAAGGTGGACACTACCTTATTCTGTAAGTCAGTTAAGAATGACATCTTAGTCTGTCAAATTTATGTTGATGATATTATTTTTGGATCTACTAATCCTTCTCTTGGAAGAAAATTTGCTAAGTGTATGCAGGCAGAATTTGAGATGAGCCTTATGGGGGAACTGAAATTCTTTCTAGGAATTCAGATCAATCAAACTCCAGAGGGAACTTACATTAATCAGAGCAAATATATCAGAGATCTTCTGAAGAAATTTGACCTCTCAGAATGTAAGCCATCAAAGATTCCAATGCATCCCACGTGCATTCTGGAAAGAGAAGAGGTAAGCAAAAAGGTAGAACAGAAGGTCTACAGAGGTATGATTGGTTCTCTCCTTTATCTGACAGCTTTAAGACCTGATATCTTATTCAGCGTATGTATTTGTGCTAGATTCCAATCAGATCCTAGAGAATCTCACTTAACAGTTGTTAAGCAAATTTTCAAGTATCTGAAAGGTACTACTAATCTGGGTTTATTTTATAGAAAATCTAGTGATTACAGCTTAGTAGGCTACTGCGATGCTGACTTTGCTGGAGACAAAGTAGAGCGTAAAAGTACTTCTGGAAGCTGCCAGTTTCTGGGAGAAAATCTGATCTCTTGGTCCAGCAAAAGACAATCAACAATTACGCTATCAACAGCAGAAGCTGAGTACATAGCAGCAGTAGGATGTAGCACACAAATGCTCTGGATGAAAAGTCAGCTTGAAGACTTCCAGATTTTTGAGAGTAACATCCCTATACTCTGTGACAATACTTCTGCTATTTGCTTAAGTAAGAATCCTATTTTACATTCTAGAGCTAAGCATATAGAAATAAAACATCATTTCATTAGGGACTATATTCAGAAAGGAATTTTAAACTTAAAATTTATTGATACAGACCATCAATGGGCTGATATCTTCACTAAACCCCTTTCTGAAGATAGGTTCAATTTCATTCTGAAACATCTCAGCATGAAAATCTGCCCAGAGTGAAAATGTTTTAATTCCATATATTATCTTTCAGAATGTATCTGTTTTACTGTGAACTTCTGATCAATCTCTTTTCAGAAAGAAAGAACATGCAGATTGTATCAGATGCTAGTCTTAAAGATCTGAGCGTTTCAGCTCAAGGATAGACGTGTTGATCACTAAATCAAACAAGTGTCATCAAATCATCAGCAAATCTCTGAAGCAGAACGCGTGCACGCTTCTGAGAAGGCAAAACGCTGATTGGGTGCATTGAGACACATGTCTGGTAACCGTTTCAAGTATCTTTCTCAAATCCCCCAAAATCAGCAAGCATTAAATGAAAGTAATCATGTTTTAAAAACGTAATCATGATTTTATTTTCTCTTTCTTGAAACCGTTTACACTTTCAAAAATTTTCTTAAATCTATTTAAGCACTTTAACTTCTCACATTAATCCTTTACCGTTTCTCATAATCTCTCAAATATTTTCTGCATTTTCTCTGTGTTCATCTCTTTCAAACTTAAACCCATTTTCTCAGTTTTTCTCAGAAAAAACCCTAAGTGTGAACATGGCAACCTCCAGCAGTGCTTCTGCAGGTTCTCAGAAGAAAGCTTCCTCTAAACAGTACCAAGTTCCATTCAGAACACTCCTTACACCAGTGAAGAATCTAGAAGTGTTGTCTGAACTGATTATTGACTTTGGCGGTCTGAAAGAGAATGGTTTTGACTTGACAGAAGAAGTTAGGGCACATAAATGGGAGAGATATTTTGACAGGTTGGTTGGACCAATGTTCCCAGTTTTAGTCAAGGAGTTCTGGATTCATCCGACCTCTTCAACGCATCAAGTCACCTCCTACATAATGGGAAAGAAGATTGTGATCACTGAGGATCACATAGCAAAACTGATTGGTTACAATGGCGGTGGCGTCCGCTGCATTGATATGGCTGAAAGATGCTCTGACGTTGGTGTCATAGCACAACAGGTTTTCACCCATGGGGTGCCCAGCAGCAAGATCAGAGACCTAAAGGATCACCATAGAGTTTGGGCGAAGATCATTCTGGGGTGTTTTAATCACAGGAAGCCAACTAGCTCCCCTGATTATATAAATATAGATCAGCAGTTTCTGATCTACTTTATTAATCAGAAGGTAAAAATCAACTTGGCTCATCTTCTGTTTAATCACCTCAGAACAAGCGTGAAGGAGACCAGGGAAGAAGAAAGAACAAAGAGGGATTGGATACCCTTTGGAAGGTTAATATCAGATATTCTGACTGAGAATAGGCTGATAGAGCACCTTATAGAAGCTCAAGAGTTAAGCACTATTGAACCAACTGTTGGCAAGCCTCTGAACGCGAAGAATCTGAAGAAAATGAAGTTAATAGAAAATATCAGAAAGGAACCCAGTGTTACTCCTATTGCTGACATCACCAGCAGAAGAGTCCAACTGAGCGACTTTCCTTTATTTTCTGAGATAGAATCTAAACCAGTGGTGGTTCTCAGATACTTGGACGCGTGCAAGGCTGATGGTACAGATCCCAAGCTGAATATCAAAGATCTGCACCAACAACAACCAGAAGTTTCACTGAAGAAGACGAAGAAAAGGAAGGCCACTTCAGAAGGAACATCCCAGCAGACTCCCAAGAAAAGAGGTAATTTATCTGCTGCTTCTGTTTTAAATTCTTCTGCTATTCCAACATCAATCCCAACTCCAGCTTCACATGAAATCCCAATCCCCATACCAACTATAGATGAAACCGAACCAGAAGAGGACCCTTCTGAGTCACTGACTCTCAGAAGACCCCGCACCAAACATCCCAAACTAACAACTTCAACAACATCAGAACTTGACAAAGTTTTGTCTGACATTGATCAACGTGTTTCTGATCACCTCTCCAACAATCCAAACTCTGAACCACAAATTGCCCACTCTCGTCAACCAGAACAACCTCTCTCACCCATACCAGAAGAACCACATATTCCTGAACAACCAGAAATTCCTCCTCCTTCTCCACAACCAGCAATTCCTCCTCCCTCTCATCAACCAGAAATTCTTCCACCATCACCTCAACCATCACCTCCTCAACCTGAGTTTCATCATTCTGAAACACCATCACCTCCATCTCCTGAACCCCATTCTCCTCAATCCTCTGAGCCACAACCTCTGGCAATTCAGCTGCCATGTGGAACAACCGTAACCATGGCCCAGCTGCCATCCTCGCCAGAATCTACCCCTCCAAATACTCCAAAAACCCCACACAGTCCAATTATTATTTCTGATTCTCCCACTCCATCTCCCAAACAAGCATCTCCCAAACAAACTACAGATGACCCCAGTAGGACCTTCATCAATTTAACAATCCTTGACCGTCTTGCTGATCTCAAAAATAAAATAGCCATTCCAAAACCAAAACAGCCAGATGTTGGCTCTAGCATTGTGAATTTTGAAATAGGTTTGCAGCAGTGGAGTGCTTCTCTAAAGCAAGTCTGTCCTGGAATGATTGATCCTGCTGCCTCAGACCAGCTCTGGTCACGTTTCAGAATTTGGGTACGTGCTGAAGCCCTCAAGTTGCAGGATATCAACTATGAGCAGGCACAACAGAACTTCAGCAAGCTGCTGAAGGAAGTTGAAAGTCAGCTGCCACAGGAAGACGTGCTCCTTCTGGATAGTGAGCCATGGTCTGAGAAGCGTCCAGCTTCAAAAGTGCAGCCAGAAGAAGATCAGACAATTCAAGCTGAAGCCAGTCAAGCTGAAGATGTTGCAGAAAGCTCTCAGAAGCTCCCTGCTTCTGATGTTTCTCAAGCTGCCTTGGACAGGCAGACTCTGGAAGAGCTGAAGCTGAATGATATTCGTCTGCAACAAAGGATGGATGAAAATGATCAGAAGATGAAGGAAAGGATGGATGTGCAGGACAGCAAGATAGATACAGTAGTCAGCATGGTGCACAAGCAGACTGAAACTACTGATCAGATTAAAGAAATGCTGGAGACTCTGTTCACACGCTTTCCTCCCCAACCTTAGATTTTCATTCATGCTATTTTCATGTTTTCTTTGCATATCTTCTGTATTGTTTTGTCTGGCTCTGAATATTTTAATATAACAAGTTTTTCTGCTCTAATCGTTTTAGCACATCACTTACACTTTTTGATTGCTGACAAAAGGGGGGAGAACAAGAATGATATTTTTCAATAACGGATTACTGAGACAAAGAGTCTCAAACATTCTAACTCTGATATTTTTGAATGTTTTATGTGTTTGCATAAGTCTACAGGTACAAGAACGCTCTCTGATACACTGAAGCCCAAAGCCCTGATACTCTGATCCAAAGCAAGGCTCTGATAAAGCTCTGCTCTGATATTCTGATATGAAGTTCTTCTCTGATAATCTGATCTGAAGTTCTGATAGTCAAAGCTCTAACATTCTGATGTTCAAGAATTCAATAAAGATCTGATCCTGAAGAACTCTTGGAATTAAAAAGGGAAGTAATAAATTCAGGGGGAGTATCTCCGATCCTATCTCTTTATCCCTTATCTTTGATAACTCCTTATTTAATTCTGATGCAACTCATCATTTAGTTATCTCTGATACTTTTTCACGCTATTTTCAATTAAAAAATATCTAGTTTTTGTCATCATCAAAAAGGGGGAGATTGTTAGAACAAAGTTTGAATCTACTACCCTAAGTTTAAGTTTTGATGATAACAAAATGAAATGATATATTAATTATATGATTCATGTAAGAACTATTTGCTACCTAAAATATTACTTTCTGTTTTGCAGAAACTCTGATAGGTATCAGCAAGAGTACAACATAATCAGCATCTGAATATTGGATATCAACATTAGCATCAGAAGTTGCTATATCAGAATACCAGAATCAGAAGAACAACTCACGTTTATGCTGAAGCTTGATGAACAGAACTGCGCTCAACATTCTGATCTCTGATAAAGACAACAACAGTTCATCAACACTTAAGCAGCGTCAGAATGAGCCAAAGCCAGAACACGCTTTAAGTAGCAACGGTACTGTGCATTCAAGACGAGTTATTACCAACGGCATCATTCCAGACAAGATCTTCTTAATAAGGAAAGTTTGTAATTGGCATTGAATCAAGATTATTGCTCCAACGTTCATCAATTTCAATGCTATATAAACAAGACAATGAAGATTGAATTGGCTAATGCTCTACATCAATTCACACGCCTAAAAGCTATTCATCATCTTCTTATTCTCAGTTTTCTAAAAGCTCCATATTTCCTTACTCAATTATTTTAGCAATCTAGTTTCAATAAGCTTAAGTTGTGTAGTATCACAGTTGTGATAAACAGTTTTGTAGAAAACATTCACACACCTAGATTTCTATTATGTGTAAGAAAGTGATTCCTTGACAAACCAGTTTGTGGTTTGCATCAAGAAGGCTTTAGCAGTTGTTAAAGCAGATTGTAATATTCAGTCGAATATAGTGGATTAAGACCTCGTTGGAGAGAGGCGAAATCACCTTGACGGGTGGACTGGAGTAGTTTGAGATCAAACGAACCAGGATAAAAATATCGTGTTCATTGCATTGATTTTCAGTTTTACAATTCAACCCCCCTTCTTGTGTTTTTCACTTCTTCAAAGTACATGATCAAGGGTCTTCCTTCATCTGGAGGCATGAGAATAGGAGGTTCTTCTAGGTATTATTTGATTTTGTCAAAGGCAATCTAGCACTCATTGTTCCATCTGACTACCTGATATTTCTTAGAGAGTTTGGAGAGTGGCTCACAAGTAGCAGTCAAGTGAGATATGAAACGGGCAATGTAATTGAGATGACCCAAGAATCCTATGACTTTGTTTTCAGAATGAGGGACTGGCATTTCCTAGATGGCCTTTACCTTGACATGATCAACTTTAATGCCTTTGTTGCTGACGACAAAACCTAGAAGCTTTCCAGCTCGTACTCCAAACGTGCACTTGTTAGGGTTTAACCTCAACTTGTACTTCTTCAGCCTCTTGAATAATTTATGCAGATGATCGAGATGTTCTTCTTTGGTTTGTGATCTGGAAATCATATCATCCACATATACCTCTATCTCGTGATGAATAATGTCATGAAATAAAGCTATCATAGCCCTTTGATATGGTTCCCCTACATTCTTTAATCCGAACAACATGACCTTGTAGCAGAAGGTGCCCCATTGCGTAACGAAAGTAGTCTTCTCCATATCTTCGGGAGCCATCCTTATTTGATTATTGCTTGAGAAGCCATCCATGAATGAGAAGACTTTATGTTGAGCAGTATTATCCACTAATACATCAATGTGTGGTAGAGGGAAGTCATCCTTGGGGCTTGCCCTATTCAGATCCCTATAGTCTACGCACATGCGAACTTTCCCGACTTTCTTTGGCACTGGAACCTCATTGGAAACCCATTGAGGATAGGATGTAACAACTAGGAACCCCTCATCAAATTGTTTCATCACTTCAGCTTTGATTTTTCAGACATATCAGGCCTCATGCGACGAACCTTTTGTTTAACAGGAGGGCAATCTTCTCTTATCGGTAGACGATGAACTACAATGTCGGTATCCAACCCAGGCATATCTTCATAAGACCAGGCAAATACTTCCACGTAATCATGCAACATCTGAACCAACCTGCTCCTGACACCGCTTTCCAAGTTAGCGCCAATCTTGATTTCCTTCTTATCTGACTTAGTACCCAGGTTGATAACTTCAACTGACTCTTTGTGCAATTGAATAACTTTTTTCTCTTGTAATAGAAGTCTGGCTAGTTCTCCCGGTATGTCACAATCTTCCTTTCCTTCGTGTTCGACTTGGTTGATAGGATATTCAAAGTTATAGTCGACAATAGTAGAGTCATTGGCAATAGGATCCAGAGTGGATGTGGACCTGCAAGAGTGTGTGGGTGTGTGCATGTAAGATACATGGCTATTTTTTTGAAAAATGTATTTGAAAGAAAGGAAAGACAGTGAACACAAGTATTTGAATTCAAAAGAGTCCAATGTACTGAATGATCATATGATTAGATGAATATAAATAAAAGCCTTGACAAATGGACCAAAGTGCCCCGGGCTAGGCAAATGGCTTGAAAGTCATTATTAAAATATTACAGACAACAAGTTCTTGAATTGAAAGAAAAGTAATAACAAAGTATATTACTCCTTAATGAAGGAGATGGGCATAAAGTCTTTTGTATGCCAATTCTTCAGCTCCGTAGTAGTTGGATACACCCACTCTTCAAATGCAGCTTCTTCTTCAGAATCACCCACGATGTTGACTTCACGGCTTCCAATGCGGAGAGGTGGCTTTCCAGCACGAGCACGCCTTACTTCCTTCTGAGCTTTGACGGTGAAGCCCAGACCAAACTTGTCCGCTTTAAATGGGATATCGAGGAGTTTCCCCCAAGTATCACAATTTCCTTCTTCAATTGCCTCGTAGGAATCCTTGACTAAAACCATCTTTTGCATGGTCTTAACATCTTTAGACTCATTAGAAGAACAATTAGTAGCAGCAATCATCGGTGGTATAACCTCAAAGGATTGACATGGGGTTTCAATGAATTCTCCTTCCATCTCTACGTACTTGAAAGAGTTAAGATGGCTCACCATAAACTCTTCTTCTCTGCAGATGATGACTATTCTACCCTTGACTAGATATTTGAGTTTCTGGTGGAGGGTTGAGGTTACTGCCCCAACTTTATGGATCCACAGGCGACCTACCAGACAAGAATAGGCTGGACGAATATCCATAATATAGAAGGTGGAGTTGAAAATTTGGGAGCCCACTTTTATTGGAAGATCCACTTCCCCATGAACAGTCCTCTTTGATTCGTCAAACGCCCTTACAATGATATCACTTGGCTTCAAAACTAAACCTTCACAGTCAAGACGATCTAACGCCCCCTTGGGTAATACATTCAAAGAAGAACCAATGTCCACTAGCACATGTGCTAAGGTAGTCTCTTTGCACTCGATTGACACATGTAGCTTTATTGTGATTCTTTCCAAGAGGTGTTAAGTCAGCATTTGAAAATCCCAAGCCATTATCAGCTTTTAGGCTAGCTACGCAATTCTAAAATTGATCAGTTGTTGTCTCATGGAGGACATGAGCCTTTTTCAGGAATTTGATTAATGTTCGAGCATGGGCATCAGAGCAAAGAAGCAATGACAACATTGAAATCTTAGAAGGGGTTTTCCCCAACTGTTTTACAATTTTGAAGTCGCTTCTCTTTATGATCTTTAAAATCTCATCCATTTCACGGGCGGAGGGTTCTTCATCATCTACGTCTTTGGAGGGTACTTCAATCACAACCGGATCAATAACCTTTTCCTTCCCTCTGGTATCGGTACTTGGCTTGGCAGCAGTAATGCAGATGGGTGTTCTTGTAACAACTGGTGGTGAGATATTGGCTGAATATATTCTTCCAGTTCTAGTTACTTTGCTTGAACCAGCTATGTTGCTGACATCGTCATCTTTTTCTTCCTCGATCCAGGCATCTTTTTTAATCCCATGATAGAACACTTCAGCACCGTAATTCCATGGTACCGCTTTGTTTGAATAGTGGGGAATCGGTCCGGGATTGGTAATTATTAATGGAGCAATAGTGGGTTCATTTGAAATCCTAATAGGACCTTTGGAGGTGATCCTAAGAGGTTTGTTTGAGATGGTAATAATGGAAAGGTCTTCACATTTGTTAATCAAACTCTTGGCAAACGAAATCTTTTCAAATAGAATTTCGTGGCTATCCATCAGGCGTTGTATTCCTTTTTTCATCCCTTCACATTCATTGAGCTGTCTTGTACAACATATTACATTCATCGAAGTAGTCAATTCTTCAACAGAGGCAATAAAAATTGTATCTTCAACAGCATTAACACCTTTGTCATGCTTCGACATTGGAGCGGTAATTACATTCGGCTTTAGAGGAGGATTAAACTCAATAGTCTTGTTGTAAATCAGATCCTGGATTTTGTTCTTCAAGGCCCAACACTGGTCAGTCACGTGCCCAGGGCTACTTGAATGGTAAGCACACTTATCGTTTGGATTATACTTTGGTGACGAGGTGTCAGGGTTGGTGGGAGGATCGTGCAATGTCACTAAATTAGCCTTGAGAAAATGTTGAAGGGCTTGAGGCAGTGACATACTTAACCTTGTAAATTGTCTTCATGGAGTTTCAAAACATTGATGATTTGCAGACGGTCTTGGAGTAGGAGTTGGATTGGAGATTCAGACAACATTGACATACGGATGATCATTCTTCTTGGTATGGGCCCTCGCCCCATACAAAAAATTAACTTCATTCTTTGTAGAAAAAGGTTTCTTGATAGGTTTGGTGGTGGAGGTAGATGCCACAGAGATCTTCCCACTTTTGATGCCACTTTCAACTCTTTCACCGATTAAAATTAATTCGGTGAAACCAGAAGAAGAGCAGCCAACCAATAGATTAAAGAAAGGACCAGATAAAGTTCCCATGAACATGTCGATGTTCTCCCTATCAATCAAGGGAGGTTGGACTCTACTAGCAAGGTCTCTCCACTTTTGCACATATTCCTTAAATCCTTCGTTCTTCCCCATGGTCATATCTTGCAATTGAACCCTCGTTGGCGCCAAGTTGGTGTTGTACTGATACTGATGGTAGAAGGAAATAGCTAAATCATCCCAAGTGTTGATACGAGAACCATCTAACTGATAAAACCATTCAAGTTGTGTTCCATCCAAGCTCTCTTGGAAAAAGTGAAGCCATAGCTTCTTATCAGCAGTGTGCGGCTGTATCTTGCGCACATAAGATTTCAAATGGAGTTTTGGACAAGAAACCCCATCGTACTTTGCAAAGATTGGTACTTTGAATTTGTGGGGAATGATTACCCCAGATATCAAACCCAAATCATCAAAGTCTAAACCGGGGACGGCTTGGATTTCAACAGCTTTCAATCTGTCTTCTAACTACTTGTATTTGATATCAGCAGGTGGATATTGCTTATTGAAATAATCATCATTAAATTCTTGATCATTAGCACATTCAGCCTGAGTACTTTTGACCTCACCGACCTGGTTCTCGTCTTCTTCAGATGAGTCTCCTCCTACTGGGATTTGACGGATTGTTTCCTTGAACCTTCTACCCATGTTGAGCAGAGCTTTCTTCTTTGGCTTCTTCTTAATGGCCAGCAAAGCCATCATATCTTGCTGCCCCTTGGCTAGGGCTAGTAGAGCTTCCTGTAACTGAGAATTCTGGGCTTGGAGATCCGTCACAGTCTTCTCTAGATCCATCTTACTGAAATAAATAGCAGAAAGATAAGGAAACTTGTTATGCGAAAACCTGTCATGTTATGATGCATGGTGTTGTACTCCAAAATTTGCCCTCTCATTTCATCAACATTTTCTCATCACAAGACCCTTGGAGCTCAAGCTCAAATTAGGGTTTGAGTTTTCACAAATATGTTTTGACCTAAAAGGCCAAAAATGACTTTCATGCTTCATATTGGACTCACAAGTTTATACATACCAAGTTTCAAGCCTTGATTCCAATCTTTGCCCAGTCAATTGGACAGTTGACCTAGAAATCAGCTGTATTGGGAAAAAGTCAACTATGGCCAATTGACAGTCAAACTTCATGATTTTTGACCCACATCAACATTATGAACTCATATGAACCATTTGGTCAAGTTTGGATCACAATTCCACAAGAAATTTGATCAGATCACCAAAAGGGCAAAATGGTCATTTTTAGGGTTTTGACTACACAAAGGCAATTTTTGACTGTTTGATCTCGCCAATGGCAAACCAAGCTCACATTTGGACTCAAGAATTCAATGGCATGGTCTTGACACATTCAACAAGTTCAAAAGATCCCAAATGCACAAGATTGACAGATGAATTTTCCAATCAACTGATCAAATTTGACTATATACTGAAAAGTCAAACTTTGACTTTTTGGTCAAAATCAAGTGCCAAGATCCATTTTTCATCAAGACATGTCAAATTATGAAACTTGTTCATCAAGAAACCAAAAATTACAAATTAGGGTTTAAAATGAAGAAATTTCATAACTTATAAATTTTTTAAGTTATGAAATTCCCTTATTTTTTCCTAACTTTGTCCCATCTTTTCATCAAGATATATTTGGATTCAAACAAAACTCAAAACATGAAAGTTATAATCCATTGCAAAATCTACAACTTTTATTCACAAAGTTTCCTCAAAAGAAGCTTGTAGCTCAATTTATGATTTTTGGAATAGGGTTGCAAAACATTCTTAACTTAGAAATTTTTTTGACCTATTTTAGGCAGGATTTTTGCCCAACTTCATGGCCACTTTTCACATGCTTCCACTTGGAATTTCAGCTTGCATTACAAAGATGGATTGTATTACACATTCCAAGCTTTCCAAATTGTCCAAGAACTCATCAAACACCCTTGTGGTTAGGGAGATTCGAATTTGTGAAGATGGGTAAAAGTCACTTTGTTCATAAGACAATTACATGTTCATAACATTGCCATTTTCAAGTCAGCTTGTACAAGCTAGATTACATGCCTCTAATCCTTCTCACACTCAATAATTCAATGCTAAACCATTGTGCTAAGATGTTATTTTGTTCATTTGGTCATTACATGAAAGATTAACCTTTAAATGGATAAAGCATTTTTGCTATTTTGGAAAAGGTACACTTTATGTCAAATACAAATCCAAGAGGCATGGGCAAAATCTTTAGAGCTAGCATTTTGTACACAAATCACTCTGATCAAGAACAAGAGGTGCAGCATAGTTTAGGGCATTGGACAAGCTGGTATAGAAACTTGTATTTTCTTACTTATCTAGGAAGAAACATTGCAAAAGGGGTCCAACATTGAGCTCCTGTCAACACAAGCTAAAACAAACATCTTGAACATCTTCCAAACATAAAACCAGACCTAAGGCACGACCAAACCACCTTCAATACCTCCTCATTCACAGAAATACCTTCTTGCTGCAAAAATAGAGTCTCTTCTGCAACTTGAATCCCACAGTCCATTCCTGTCGTGCGTTTTGGCTAAAACCTCTTCATACACACTCCCTACCATCCATTGAAGCTATTCCAAGCATTGAACTGGAAATGTAACATCCATAACCAAGGTTGCCATTTTCATTTTTCATCTGTGCAGGTTGACTTCTATAGCTCGATTCAGTGAGATTCAAAGCAAGCCAAGCATAGAGGAAGCATCCTTGGACCTCAAGCAAGCTGTACAAGTCCTCAAACTTCATTGAAAGTACCTCCGTTGTTGTACACGATTCAAGCTGAACAGGTAAAAGTTTGAACTTCTATCTCTCTATCCAAGCATATTTAGGCTTAAGTTTGTGAAGAAGGTATGACCTATTCATGGCCTTGAAGCTACCCATGTCCTCACTTTTCATTTATATTGTGTGTGTTAAGAGAATTTTGAACCTGAATATTGGAAAAAAGTTAGGTCAGGAATTGGGGGAGAAGAAATTCTCTCTCATTTCTGAGAGTTAGAACAATTTTTTTATATGTATGAATTCGTGATTTAATGCTCTACATAGTTCATGTTGTGAGTTTTGGCTGAAAATCAAAGAATCAGGATATTTGAATCAAGCAAGGAAACGCGCGTTTTGTTGTTCAAGGTTGCTGGAGGTTGAAGACAACTCCCTTTGGGCTGGGCTTGGTTTATTTTTCTGTTTGCACAACATTATGTTCCACTTACACCCCCTTGACTCATTGTGTGATTTTTTAATCATTTTGACTTTTTATTTTTTCTTCTGACTTATTATTTTTTGTCAAAACATAAAAAATATTAAAAATATTTTTCCACTCATTTTTGCATTTATTTTGAATTTATTTGTTTTATTTAAACTTGTACATATAAATAAGCATAATACTTTTTTTATTTAAAATACTAAAAAATAATACAAAACACATTTATTTTCTGTTATTATTTTATTTTACCTTTTTGAAAACATTTTCTCAAAATACACTTTTTTTGATAAATAATAAATATTTTATTTTTACATATATTTAGTATCTTTAATACATAATATAAATACTTATATATTTATTAGAATATTTAGGATAAAAATACAAAAATAATACATTTTTATTTTTATTAATATTTGACCTCAAAAATTACTTTTTTACAAATATACTTCACTTTTATTTATTTTTGTGTATAATTAATAAATATTGTATATAATAAATAATAAATACTTACTATTTAGAAAATTAGGGTTTTGCCCTAAAAATGTGAAAATATCCAAAAATTAACCTTTTTTTATTATTTTTATTTCACTTGTAAATAATCATACACTTACACAAATACATTGATACATTTACAATACACATTTTATTTTTCTTATACATTGCTACATTACATTTTTTACATGGCGATTGATTCGATTTGGTTGTAAATTATTTGGACACTACTCTCCTATTAAGTCTCATCCCCATTTGTAAATATTTGTACCCCCACTCCCGGATACTTATTTGTAATTGCGTAGACTTTTAAATTCCCGCAATTTATCGCTTTCAAATATACCATGGTTAGACCTAGGGTTTGTATGTACATAAAATCAAACGCTAGATAACCTAATACAAAGATAAATGCATGACAATCAATACACAATTCACACTTGCACCCCTAAGGGTAATCCCGCTCGTTGCCTTCCAAAATGGGCCATGCTTGCACGTTGAGTATCTTTGGCAAAACAAAACGAATCAAAATGATTATAGTCCCTCGATGACGCTTTCGAAAGTCGCCTAATCAAAATGATCATAGTCCCTTCAAGCAAATTGCCAAAGTCACTTGGCACCATTGCATTCATGGTCCATACGATGACCCACGCTTGTCCCGTTAACATCCTAACGCAAGATTGTCCACCAAATACAATGGTGGAACAAAATTGTTAAAAGGGTTAAAACATGAGGAAAATCTTTGAGTAAATTTAGGGATAGACAACTCTTAGTTACTTGATCGAACTTGCAAAACACACTTGCCTACTTTTCAAAATCCACTCCACAAACACTTTCAAAACAACTTCCAAAAACATTTAAAACATCTTTTCGAAAAGATACACACCTTTGTATATACTCAAACACGAGTCATTACAACGGTTGCCTAGACAAGGCCTCTTTTTCAAAACATTTTTAAAACACACACACACACCACCATTTCAAGCAATTGAAAATCAAAGGCAAGTGATCTAAAACCAAGTAACTAAGAGCCCATGGATAACCATGGATGAAAAGGGTGCTAATACCTTCCCTTTTCATAATCTACCCCCCGAACCCACGAAATATCTCAAAAGGTTTTTCCTGTGCTTTTTTTAACCTTTCCTTTAGGATAAAATAAAAAGTCGATGGCGACTCTTGCTAAACTGAACAAGTGCGAATACAAAATGCAAAACCTCAAGTCAGTTCTCCCACCGTATCACAGAACTGGCGACTCTGCTGGGGACAAATTCAAAAGTGGGGTTACCTTAGGGTTTAGATCACCTTTACATTCTTGCTTTGATTGCCTTGATTGCTTTACTCTTTGGGTCCTTGTTTGGGTTTGTTGTAAATCCTACACCCGGATTTGGGGCACCTTCTTAGGTAAATAGCAATAAAACTGTGAGGGAACTGTGCGGGGTATATCGACATGGTTGAAGCAGTAAGCTATGTTAGTGTGACTTATTTGTGAGTACCGGTAACCCTTGAGTTCAATCAAGGAGAGTACGGGGCCGCTGAGTGATGTCATGAAGCACTAACGAACTCTTAGAACCTTACTTGACCATCTTAGCCTTTTTAGGGGTAGTGAGATGACCGACTTTGGTGCAGTTCGAAGTTGGTAGATACTCGATACTACACTCATTGAGGGTTGTTTTCTTGGAATATTTTGGTCGCCAGTTAAGTGGCTAAACCAAAACAATGAACACAGAAAACAATCCAATGATATTGAGCTCCTTAGAACCCGATTTCTATTTTAGGACAGGATGAGCCAACTAACTTCAAGAGGGTACTTACCTACAACCCCATGCAAGCCTAAACCTAAGGGCTTGTTTGCTTTGTGTGAATATGATTGCCTGTATATACACTTACTTGCTTTTGCATACATGTACATAACATCATGACATCATACCATAGCATTTTCACTAACCATTTCAAGGATCTCGAGGGTTCTTTTGATGCAGGGTTACGTTGAACCAGACGTCTACCAAAGGGCAAGAGGTTTCTCCTCTAAACAAATTCCAATCAAAGATCAAGTGCAACAACTTGAATCAGGGGCTATGACCCACTTGACATGGTGAGCTTGATTCTCGTGGAAAGACATCCACCAGTGCAAAGTTCTCCAATCGAAGACCGAAGTTCAACCTCTAACATTCTCTTGTGTTTACCCTAAAGAGATCCTTGAAAACATTGCATATATATCATACATATCATTGCATAGCAGGTTTCTCCTTTTCAGGTTTCCTTATCTTCTTACTGTTTATTTCAGTAAGATGGATATGGAACAAACGGTGAAATATCTCCAAGCTCAAAACACTCAATTCCAACAAATGCTTCTGGCTATGGGGAAAGGGAAAGAGGATCTGAAAGCTCTTCTTGTCAAAGACAAGGGGGTAAGTCTGGTAGAAGACCATGATGTGGAGATTGATGAAGCTGAAGCTGACTACTCCGAGGAACAATATCCTCCTACTGATGACAAGTACAAACAGTTGGAGGATCGCCTCAATGCCATGGAGGTCCAACAAATACCTGGCTTGGATTTAGGAGACCTGGGTTTGGTTCCTGGATTGGTCATTCCGCCAAAGTTCAAAGTCCCTACCTTTGCTCTGTACGATGGAGTCTCTTGCCCTAAGATGCATCTAAAGTCTTATGTCCGCAAGATTCAACCATATACAACTGATCCAAAGCTTTGGATCCATTTCTTCCAAGAAAGTCTGGTAGGGGCTCAACTTGAGTGGTTCTATCAATTGAAGAGTTCTCGCATCCACACCTGGAAAGACTTAGCTTTTGCTTTCTATGAGCAGTATCAGTACAATGCTGATCTTGCACCAACTCGTGTGCAATTGCAGAGCATGACCATGGGTTCCGACGAGAGCTTCAAGGGATATGCCCAAAAGTGAAGAGATATGGCTGGTAGGGTGCAACCCCCTTTAACTGACAGAGAGCTGATTGACATCTTCATGGGGACTTTGATAGGGCCTTTCTTCAATCACTTAATTGGAAGATCCTCAGCTGGGTTCACCGAGCTAATACTGACCGGCGAAAGGGTCGAAGCTGGCATCAAAAGTGGAAAGATCCAAGGAACTACATCCTCGGATACTCAAATAATTCCCTACAATGGAAAGAAAGAGTCCAATGCTACGAACAGTCAAAAGGGTCATCATGACCAACACGTAGGGTCAATCTTGATCTCTAATCCTACGCCTGCTCAACAAAGACAAGGGCATCAACATAAGGAGGTCACGCCTAAGAGACAGTTCACCAAGATCAACATGTCACTGTCTCAGGCACTGCAACACTTGTTGAAGAGGGATCTGATTACATTGAAGGCTCCCCTCCAGAACCCAAATACTTCTGCTCCTACCTATCATCCCAATGAAAGGTGTGCATATCACTCTGACAGTCCGGGGCATGACACCAACAACTGTTGGCCTCTGAAGAACAAGATCCAAGACATGATTGATGCCAAGGAGATTGAGTTTGGTCCTCCAGAGGCCCCAGCATGATCACTGCTCCTATTCCAGCTCATTGAGATCGTCTTTGTTACTTTGAATTTTCAAGTTGTAATCTCTTTGTCATTCAAACAATTATCTATTAATGTCAAACTTTGTTTCATTAATGCATTGCATATGTTTGTCTTGATTTGATCCACTCATTTCCATTACACTTGAACTATGCTTTATACTTGCTTTATGATATTTGACTCTTGATAAAAAGCTGCAAGCCTTTAGAGGGAGGATGACGAAACAATACCATATTCTCATACAGTATGCTTTTGAATAGACCTTGCTGATGATGTACAAGCATTTCTTTCAATTCCCAAACACTGGAGTTATAAGGAAGATAATCCCTTGTCTACCCCTTCGAGCCAAAGAAGTAGGAGTTTTCTGTTCTAAACAAATCAAAACCTTTGATATAAACCTGGGGCCGGGTAGTCTCTCAGTTAATTCAAAAAAAGGTGCGCATTGAGGTCGCAAACACTCAGTTCGTAATACAACGAACGACATCAAAAAGAGAAAAGCATTCCTTTGGAATCAAAAGACAGTGATGGTTCCCTATCACATAGGCAGTCAATCTCTCAAAAAAAATAAAAAGCCCACTGAGCCAAAACCTGTAAAGGAAGCTCAAGAAAGCTGGGGCATCCCGCTGACTGTGATCTCAAAAACGGGAAAAGTCAGGCAAAAGTTAGGGATGACAAATCAAAATCAAAATAAAGAGGTCATTACAAATCCTCAACAACATGAAAAATGTTGCAACATGAAAAATGGAGACGATGACTGCCTCCTAAATTCAACTGGTGAACCATCACCCAAAAGTCGTTCCAAACTCAAAAAGAGTGCGACGCACTATTAACTGAGCTTAGGGTTGAAGAACATCACAAAGAGCGGGTGGGTACAAATATACTTTGAGCCTTTATCCTTTGTTTCTTAAACCATGAACCAAGCCATGTTACAACCCTTCAAAAGTCCTAATTGAAGCATGGGTTAGTTCGAAAGTATACTGTTACAAAAGGTATCCTGACTTCTGTAAGGCTTTGCTCTAAATCTTGTGTTGATTTTGTCTTATGAAAAGTTTTCTGCTAAAAAACGTATTTTTCAAAACTTCAAGACAAACATAAACTTTGCATTGCTTGAATATCACTGTTTGCATTTGACTATTTGTTTGACAGCGAAGAAATTCATACAGCGAATGTTCGGAGGAACGAAAACTCTCTCAGTGAACAAAAATCACTTCAAAAGGATGACACTTCCAACGACAAGTCTCCTATCAACCAGGGGCAGTCCAGTCAAGGTTTCAACAGATCTTTCAAAGTTCAGTTAACCTGGGGCAGTCCAGTCAAGATTTCAAGAAATCTCTCAATTCGCAGAGTAATCTGATTCAAGACTCCTTCATCATCACTTGGGGCATTCGAATGTCAAAAGTGTTCAACAATTCCTTCATCACCTGCTGGAAGTTACAACCACCGACAGAATAACGGACAATTGAAGCTCCTAAAAATCTGTTTCTCTCAAGAGTGAAGACTCTCATCCTTATCACCTCAGAAGATTGGTATACTCCCAATTTATGACCCTTAACAAAATCAAGATCTAGAGATAGTTCAAGATGTAACCCAGGTGTGGCGACATTCCGTAACTTATTCAAGATTTGCTTCTAGAAATAGTTCAAGATGTGACCCAAGTTTGGCGATATTCCGTAACTTATTCCAGATTTCATTCCAGAAATAGTTCAAGATGTGACCCAGATTTGGCGACATTCCATAACTTATTCAAGATTTGCTTCTAGAAATAGTTCAAGATGTGACCCAAGATTTGGCGACATTCCGTAACTTATTCCAGATTTCATTCCAGAAATAGTTCAAGATGTGACCCAGATTTGGCGACATTCCATAACTTATTCAAGATTTCCTTCTAGAAATAGTTCAAGATGTGACCAAGATTTGGTGACATTCTGTAACTTATTCCAGATTTCATTCCAGAAGTAGTTCAAGATGTGACCCAAGATTTGGCGACATTCCGATACTTATTCCAGATTTGCTTCTAGAGATAGTTCAAGATGTGACCCAGAGATGGCGACATTCCGTAACTTATTCCAGATCAACACCTGCAACTCAAAAGATTCTTGCAATCCCCAGCCAGAGAGCCTCACAGAATCTAATTCCCCTCAGAGTCAAGTTTCAAGATCCCCAGCGGAGCTAAAACTTCCAACTATCAATCCCCAAGCAGAGTGAATACTCTCATTCTCAATTCCTCACAAAATATTCGAATATTCCTCAGTGAAGATCTTCTCAAGACAGGAATCCCCAGTAGATTGGCATATGACCCAAGCTCCTGATCCCCCAACAATGGTCCCAGGACTCCTCATCTACAGCAATCAAAGATTCTTGCCCTCCCTAGCAGCAGTCAAGGAATTATTTTCCCCGACAGCAGTCAAGATTCTTTTATCTTCAGCCATCCAGGATTCATCTATCCTCAGCAAGATAGCTCATCAGCTTACATGCGCATTCATCACATTCATATCATAATCATTGATATAACATACATTGCATCATGCATCATGACAGTGCATACAACTAACTCTTTACCTTCTTTCAGGAAAGATCAGTTGACAGACAAAGATCATCATCTTCTGAAAGTCTCTCTAGAAATAGTTCAGATGTGACCCAGACATGGCAACATTCTAATACTTATTCCAGATTCACCCAGAGATAGTTCAGATGTGACCCAGACATGGCGATATTCTGATACTTATTCCAGATGCAGTTTTACACGGACTCATCATCAGGAAACCCTACACTGGTTCCTTCTCCACTTCAAGACTTCTGAAAACAGTTCACGGGTTCTCCAGTAATGGATGTTAACCTATCGCTTGTTCAGATTCTTCTCAACTATTGAAAATAGTTTACGGATTCTCCAAAACATGGATGTCAATCTATTGCTTATTTAGAACCCCAGTTCAGAGATGTTCCAAAATATGGATGCCTTTCTGATACTCGTCCACTCACCAATGACATACAGTTCAACAATTTCCAGATGGCATCTCTAAGCCCATCCTCCTCCAAACATTTCCAGATGGCATCTTTAAGCCCATCACCAAATGGCATCTTTAAGCCCATTCACTCTACCATCACATCACCGAGTGCAAATTTTTTGGGCACTCTAGTGTCTAATCTCCTTTTACCCTCGAGACGCAAATGGAAAACTTGCCAATCTAACTCTTCAGGTTCAAGAAGATTGAACAGGGGCAACTGTTGTACCCCAAAATTTGCCCTCTCATTTCATCAACATTTTCTCATCACAAGACCCTTGGAGCTCAAGCTCAAATTAGGGTTTGAGTTTGCACAAAGATGTTTTGACCTAAAAGGCCCAAAATGACTTTCATGCTTCATATTGGACTCACAAGTTTATACATACCAAGTTTCAAGCCTTGATTCCAATCTTTGCCCAGTCAATTGGACATTTGACCTAGAAATCAGCTGTATTGGGGAAAAAGTCAACTATGGCCAATTGACAGTCAAACTTCATGATTTTTGACCCACATCAACATTATGAACTCATATGAACCATTTGGTCAAGTTTGGATCACAATTCCACAAGAAATTTGATCAGATCACCAAAAGGGCAAAATGGTCATTTTTAGGGTTTTGACTGCACAAAGGCAATTTTTGACTGTTTCACCTGGCCAATGGCAAACCAAGCTCACATTTGGACTCAATAATTCAATGGCATGGTCTTGACACATTCAACAAGTTCAAAAGATCCCAAATGCACAAGATTGACAAATGAATTTTCCAATCAACTGATCAAATTTGACTATATACTGAAAAGTCAAACTTTGACTTTTTGGTCAAAATCAAGTGCCAAGATCCATTTTTCATCAAGACATGTCAAATTATGAAACTTGTTCATCAAGAAACCAAAAATTACAAATTAGGGTTTAAAATGAAGAAATTTCATAACTTAGAAATTTTCTAAGTTATGAAATTCCCTTATTTTTTCCTAACTTTGTCCCATCTTTTCATCAAGATATATTTGGATTCAAACAAAACTCAAAACATGAAAGTTATAATCCATTGCAAAATCTACAACTTTTATTCACAAAGTTTCCTCAAAAGAAGATTGTAGCTCAAGTTATGATTTTTGGAATAGGGTTGCAAAACATTCTTAACTTAGAAATTTTTTTGAC
The DNA here is from genome assembly GCA_948472305.1 of Vicia faba. Taxonomy (NCBI): domain Eukaryota; kingdom Viridiplantae; phylum Streptophyta; class Magnoliopsida; order Fabales; family Fabaceae; genus Vicia; species Vicia faba. The sequence continues at coordinate 1,171,748,688 of OX451739.1, forward strand.
CTATTTTAGGCAGGATTTTTGCCCAACTTCATGGCCACTTTTCACATGCTTCCACTTGGAATTTCAGCTTGCATTACAGATGGATTGTATTACACATTGCAAGCTTTCCAAATTGTCCAAGAACTCATCAAACACCCTTGTGGTTAGGGAGATTCGAATTTGTGAAGATGGGTAAAAGTCACTTTGTTCATAAGACAATTACATGTTCATAACATTGCCATTTTCAAGTCAGCTTGTACAAGCTAGATTACAGGCCTCTAATCCTTCTCACACTCAATAATTCAATGCTAAACCATTGTGCCAAGATGTTATTTTGTTCATTTGGTCATTACATGAAAGATTAACCTTTAAATGGATAAAGCATTTTTGCTATTTTGGAAAAGGTATACTTTATGTCAAATACAAATCCAAGAGGCATGGGCAAAATATTTAGAGCTAGCATTTTGTACACAAATCACTCTGATCAAGAACAAGAGGTGCAACATAGTTTAGGGCATTGGACATGCTGGTATAGAAACTTGTATTTTCTTACTTATCTAGGAAGAAACATTGCAAAAGGGGTCCAACATTGAGCTCCTGTCAACACAAGCTAAAACAAACATCTTGAACATCTTCCAAACATAAAACCAGACCTAAGGCACGACCAAACCACCTTCAATACCTGCAAAAACTGAGTCTCTTCTGCAACTTGAATCCCACAGTCCATTCCTGTCGTGCGTTTTGGCTAAAACCTCTTCATACACACTCCCTACAATCCATTGAAGCTATTCCAAGCATTGAACTGGAACTGTAACATCCATAACCAAGGTTGCCATTTTCATTTTTCATCTGTGCAGGTTGACTTCTATAGCTCGATTCAGTGAGATTCAAAGCAAGTCAAGCACAGAGGAAGCATCCTTGGACCTCAAGCAAGCTGTACAAGTCCTCAAACTTCATTGAAAGTACCTCCATTGTTGTACACGATTCAAGCTGAACAGGTAAAAGTTTGAACTTCTATCTCTCTATCCAAGCATATTTAGGCTTAAGTTTGTGAAGAAGGTATGACCTATTCATGGCCCTGAAGCTACCCATGTCCTCACTTTTCATTTATATTGTGTGTGTTAAGAGAATTTTGAACCTGAACATTGGAAAAAAGTTAGGTCAGGAATTAGGGGAGAAGAAATTCTCTCTCATTTCTGAGAGTTAGAATAATTTTTTTATATGTATGAATTCGTGATTTAATGCTCTACATAGTTCATGTTGTGAGTTTTGGCTGAAAATCAAAGAATCAGGATATTTGAATCAAGCAAGGAAACGCGCGTTTTGTTGTTCAAGGTTGCTGGAGGTTGAAGACAACTCCCTTTGGGCTGGGCTTGGTTTTTTTTTTCTGTTTGCACCTCATTCTTCCACTTACACCCCCTTGGCTCATTGTGTGATTTTTTAATCATTTTGACTTTTTATTTTTTCTTCTGACTTATTATTTTTTGTCAAAACATAAAAAATATTAAAAATATTTTTCCACTCATTTTTGCATTTATTTTGAATTTATTTGTTTTATTTAAACTTGTACATATAAATAAGCATAATACTTTTTTTATTTAAAATACTAAAAAATAATACAAAACACATTTATTTTCTGTTATTATTTTATTTTACCTTTTTGAAAACATTTTCTCAAAATACACTTTTTTTGATAAATAATAAATATTTTATTTTTACATATATTTAGTATATTTAATACATAATATAAATACTTATATATTTATTAGAATATTTAGGATAAAAATACAAAAATAATACATTTTTATTTTTATTAATATTTGACCTCAAAAATTACTTTTTTACAAATATACTTCACTTTTATTTATTTTTGTGTATAATTAATAAATATTGTATATAATAAATAATAAATACTTACTATTTAGAAAATTAGGGTTTTGCCCTAAAAATGTGAGAATATTCAAAAATTAACCTTTTTTTTATTATTTTTATTTCACTTGTAAATAATCATACACTTACACAAATACATTGATACATTTACAATACACATTTTATTTTTCTTATACATTGCTACATTACATTTTTTACATGGCGATTGATTCGATTTGGTTGTTAATTATTTGGACACTACTCTCCTATTAATTCTCATCCCCATTTGTAAATATTTGTACCCCCACTCCCGGATACTTATTTGTAATTGCGTAGACTTTTAAATTCCCGCAATTTATCGCTTTCAAATATACCATGGTTAGACCTAGGGTTTGTATGTACATAAAATCAAACGCTAGATAACCTAATACAAAGATAAATGCATGACAATCAATACATAATTCACACTTGCACCCCTAAGGGTAATCCCGCTCGTTGCCTTCCAAAATGGGCCATGCTTGCACGTTGAGTATCTTTGGCAAAACAAAACGAATCAAAATGATCATAGTCCCTCGATGACGCTTTCGAAAGTCGCCTAATCAAAATGATCATAGTCCCTTCAAGCAAATTGCCAAAGTCACTTGGCACCATTGCATTCATGGTCCATACGATGACCCGCGCCTGTCCTGTTAACATCCTAACGCAAGATTGTCCACCAAATACAATGGTGGAACAAAATTGTTAAAAGGGTTAAAACATGAGGAAAATCTTTGAGTAAATTTAGGGATGGACAACTCTTAGTTACTTGATCAAACTTGCAAAACACACTTGCCTACTTTTCAAAATCCACTCCACAAACACTTTCAAAAAAACTTCCAAAAACATTTGAAACATCTTTTCGAAAAGATACACACCTTTGTATATACTCAAACACGAGTCATTACAACGGTTGCCTAGACAAGGCCTCTTTTTCAAAACATTTTTAAAACACACACACACACAACACCATTTCAAGCAATTGAAAATCAAAGGCAAGTGATCCAAAACCAAGTAACTAAGAGCCCATGGATAACCATGGATGAAAAGGGTGCTAATACCTTCCCTTTTCATAATCTACCCCCCGAACCCACGAAATATCTCAAAAGGTTTTTCCTGTGCCTTTTTTAACCTTTCCTTTAGGATAAAATAAAAAGTCGGTGGCGACTCTTGCTAAACCGAACAAGTGCGAATACAAAACGCAAAACCTCAAGTCAGTTCTCCCACCGTATCACACATGGAATATGTACATGCAAATGATTTTAAGGATTAATGAAATTTAAATTCATATAGAAAAAAGAATGAACAAACGTTAATTTTCATTTGACAAAACAAGATTACATCATGCCTCTTGGGCTTACAGAATAACTTTCTAAGATAAAAAGAATGAACGCATCCTCTTTGGCGCGAGATAAGCGTTCACACTTTTCTCTTCTTGTAGCTGCTTTGTAAGCTCCAAGACCCTCTTCTCACTAGCATAGAATTGAGCCTCGAAAGTATCTAGTTCTTCCTTCAGTTGGATTCAACCCTTTTGCAAGTCTTCGAGAGAGGTAGGCATGCCGGGATGGAGGATAGTGTGGGTAACATCTCCTTTGACCTTAGGCTCCATGATGAATGATAGGACGGAGGGATAAGGCATCACAAGTTTCTGAGCATGAGCCCGCACCCATTTAAGGTAAGGCTCGAGGGGAATGGAATTCTTGTGTCCTAGCATCTTGCTATCCACCTTGTTCAACATCCTCCAAGCTCGGATAAATCTCTGGTGGTGACTTTGATCGTCGCTCTCGTAGTCAAATACCAAACCTTGAATAAGCATCTCGTGTGGACCATCCCTTAGGGCATAACCAAACTGTCTTAAAGCTAAGCAAGGGTTGTAGGTGATACCTCCTCTAATTCCAAGTAAAAGGACATTAGGGAATTATCCACAACGGTCGACAATAGTAACATTCTCCAAAGAGCGGGAACACCAATGAATATCTGAATGTCTGAGCGTCATCAACCTATGTGACCACCTTGATCCTTGCCTATTATTCAATACAGATTGGGGAAGATGAAAAATAAACCATCTTGCCAGGAGAGGAGTACAACACATAAGGATACCCCTCTTCCTCATAGTGCGAGTGTGAAAGGAATGCAGGATGTCCCCTAGCAAAGTAGGCACTGGGTTATGAGACATGAAGATTTCGACAATTTTCACATCTATGAGTTGGTCAGGATTTGGAAACAAAACAATCCCATAGATGAGGAGAGCCACAATTTCATCAAAGGCTTGAAAATCCAAAGAGTTCCAACAGTTTTGGGCTTTCTCAAACAAGAACTTTGCTAGGAAACCTTTGACACCACTCCTTGTTTCCCAATTAATTGTGATATCAGATGGTTGCAAGTGTAGAGCTTCAACAATCTCTTCTGGCTTTGGATCTCTTTCCTTACCGTTGAAAGGTAGTTGATTGAGAATGGGAATCCTCAAGAGTTGGGAGAATTCTTCCAAAGTCGGCACAAGTTGATAATCAGGAAATATGAAGCAATGATATAAAGGATCAAAGAACTGAAAGAGCACCTTCATCATGTCTTCATCAGTGTTAGAGGTGACCAAGTTTAGTAGGAGACAATGTCTTTCGGTAAATGGAGAATTTTCAGGAATCCTTGATGCTAGCTCCTTGAGTGGAGGAGGGATCCTTACGAGGTTGACTTGAATGGTTTTCCTGCGAATAGAAACCATGTCCTACAAAACAGAAACAAAGATAAATCCCAAAAATCCTTGAAATGGTTAGTGAGCATGAGTATGATGTTATGATGTTTATGATGTTATGTACAAGTAAATATATACAAACAAAGTAAACAAGTCCTTAGGTTTTGGCTTGCATGGAGTCTCATAGGTAAGTACCCTCTTGGAGTTTAGTTGGCTCAAACCTGTCCTAGTAATAGTAACTGGGTTCTAAGGAGCTCAATATCACTGATTTGTTTTCTCGGGCATTATTTCAGCGCAAGCCTCTTAAATGGCGACCGAAATATCCCAAAAAACCAAACCTCAATGAGTGTAGTATCGAGTATCTACCAACTTCGGACTACACCAAAGCCGGTCATCTCACTACGTCCTAATGGCCAAGTTGGTCAAGTAAAGGTTCTAAAAGTTCATTAGTTCTTCATGACATCACTCAGCCGCCCCGTATTCTCCTTGACTACTCAAGGGCTACCGGTACCCATAAATATGTCACACTAACGTAGCTATTGTTTAGACCATGTTGGTATACCCTGCACAGTTTCCACAATGTATTACTACTTACCTATAAGTTATCCCAAATTCGGGTAGAGGATTCAAACCCAAACAAAGAACCAAAATGTAAATCACACAAGTCAAACAAAGAAATCAAGTAAATGTGTGTTGTACCCCAAAATTTGCCCTCCCATATTTCTCAAGACATTGCAAGAAAAATCTCCAAGTGGTTCAAGATTGCTCAAGAGTTGGACAATCAAGCCATCTCCTAAGGCAGTCAATTCAAAATTAGGGTTTTGTGTTGCATCAAGGTCCTTGCATCCAAATGCCCTAAAGTGCTTCCCAATGTCCTAATATGTTCTCAAGATCATCCATGTCAAATTTCAAGCCTTGCCGAGGAAGTTTGGTCAGTCAATTGCTCAAGAGGTCCAAAAATCGATTGTACTAGGGCAAAAGTCAACTGTGACCTATGAACAGTCAAACCTCAAGATTTTTTGTCAACATTCTCATTTTGAAGGATAATTCATCATTTGATCAAGGGTTTATCATGATTCATCAAGGATTTCTCAAAATTCATCAAGATTCAAAAGTTGCTAAATTAGGGTTTTGTAGGAAAAGTCAACTCAACTTTGACCAAGCCTAACTTTCTCATACTTTATGATAAATGACCCATCTAAAGCTCATTTTGAAGAGGATGCAATTTACTACAATCCATCTTCACACCCCAAGATCAATAACTTCACTCACAAAAAGTTACAAATTTGGACATTATAGGTCATTTTTGAAAGTCAACAAAAACACCTTTTTTTGCCAAAGCTTATAACCTGAGCATGGAATATCCAAATGCTATGATACCAAAAGGGTTGGTTAGAGGACATCTCAAGGTTTCTAAAAAGTCAAAGAACACCTCCAAAAGTTCAAAATTGAAGAAGTTATGCATTGTTGAAGTTGGGCATTTTTTCAAAATTGCCAAAAGTCAACTATCCCCAAAACTTCAAATTTTTTCAAATGGGTCCACTTTTTCCACTTGATTTGATTTTGTCACACTACACACGTGTCCTATCTTCAGTCTTGTGTCCAATTATTAATTTTTCTATTTGATTTGATTTTTATTGAATTAATTCATTTTTAATCAATTTAAATCCAAATAAAATCCAAATCTTGATCACTTGGAATCTTTTTGATTGATACAGGTCTTAAATATCATTATGGACATGGTCAAACTCGTATCAAGCCATATCATTAACAAAATATTGGATTTGGAATCAAATTGGAAGCTTTTTAATGGAGGATCATATCATATCTCCAAGCATTAATTTGCAAAGATTCAAGTCCAAATATTTGACCTAACACAATGCCTTATACATATACAAGCTAAAGAGGCACGAATCAGTACCTAGAGGCTGCACAATCAGAAGAACAAAAACTTGAAAAAAGGCAAAAAAGCTTGAATCTGAACGTGTTGGTTGAGTGGTTGACGTGTTGGCCAGTGAGTAGCAGGACCTGGGTTTGAATCCCAGGTCCACCATATTACTTTGTATTATTTTTCAACAGGTTATTGGGTGTGAATTCAAACGCGTAGCATACCATGGTCCTTCATCCAGATGCCTGCCAGATGGCCCTAGGCCAGATCTGGTGGCCAAGATTGCAAGTCCACCATATTCTCAAGTCAATGGACGACCACTGGATCAGAAAAGTCATGCAGGCCTGCTTGCATTGGGCCACAAAAATGCTAATCAACCTCCTTTCCAGCCCAAACCCCCCTTTGGTTATTTCTATTTCTTTTTTATTTCATTTATTTATTTGTTTTGATTAATTATTTTATTTTTCTAACTGACCAATTAAATTATTTTCCTCATAGAAATCAAAAACCAAAAAATATATTTTATTTATTAAAATTAAATTCATCATTTTATTTTTGTAAATAAATACTAACTCAATTAATTTAGTTTAATTAGAGAATAATTTTTAATATTTTTGCAATATTTAAAATCAATGTAATAATTAGGTTTTACTAACTTTAAATCAAATTTATTTTATTTCCTTATCAAAAACTCCAAAAAATATTTTTATTAATTTATTTATTTATTTATTTAATTAACTTAGTTTATTTCCTTTTAATTCAAAAAATAACCAAAAAATCACGTTCTTTCAAAAAAGGGTCAAAACCCTAAAAAATGCGCCGATTTAATTTTCCCGCATGCGATCCATTTATGATATTGATGTAATTGTTTCCCGGTATGTAATAGTTTTAATTAGGACCTTTGATTATTTTATCGCTTTATTTTATTTTCCGCATTTTAAATTAAAGGGTTGTCTTTGGCGATGTAAATACCCGACGCCTTGTAATAGTTTAGATTTAATTTCCGCAAATTTAATTTCCGCAACTCATAAACTGTTAGATGTTTGATAACAGGGAATGCATGACAAGATCAAATATTTAACCTAAAATCAACATAGCTCACCCATGACATGTACAAAGATAAAATTAAACGAAATAACACACTCGCACATGCGCACTCTTAGGGTACACCCCACTTGGTTTCCTTCGTACACGGTCATTGAGTATAGGTCGTTTTAGAGGTCGTCCTCTTGTCTAAAAGATCATAGTCGCCTCAAAACAGTTGCCTCGGATATTGTTGCCTCAAAACAAATGATCTAAGACATTAGGGTTACCTCTAAGACATCCTAACATTGCTTTGGTGACCGTAAGTCCTTAAATTCGAATTGACCCTCAAACTCCAACGACGATACTACCTACTCATCAATAGTGGGATAGTATTGTCTAAAGGACATTAGCACAGATTGATTCCTTTTTTCGAGTAGGTAGATGGTTCTTAAGTACTTGCTCTTTCTAAAACAAAACAAAACTTTTCGCACTTACACCTTTCAAACAAAAACTTCTTTCAAACCCACAAAACACAAAAAAAAGCAATTTTGAAAACACTTTGAGAAAGTACCTAAGAGCCTGTGGATAACCACGGATAGAAAGGGTGCTAACACCTTCCCTTTCTATAATCTACCCCCCGGACCCGAGAAACATCTCGAAAAAGGAATTTTTCTGTGCTTTTTTCCTTTCCTTGTTGGATAAAATAAAAGACGGTCGCGACTCTTGCTTACCGCGACATTTTGCGAAAACAAACGCAAACCAGCATTCCAAAAAACAGTCAGTTCTCTCCCACTGTATCACAGAACTGGCGACTCTGCTGGGGAGATTAATAAATGTGGTGTACCTTAGGATTAGATCATTGTGTTTTCAATTGTGTGCTTTGTATGATTTATATTTGTGGGCTTGTATCGGAGTTGCTATAGATCCTAACCCGAATCTGGGGGTACCCTTTAGGTAAGTAGCAATAAACAGTGAGGCAACTGTATGGCGTAGACTGATACGGTTGAAGCAGTAGCTACGTTGGTGTGGCACTTTAGTCTGTACCGATATCCCTTGTGTTGGAACGAGGAGAATATGGGTTTTCTAAGGGGTCATTAAGAACCAACTGACCTTAGAACCTTTAAATTGACCAACTTGGCCATAGAATAGTAGCAGTATGCTACACTCATTGAGACTAAACTCTCGCGATGATTCTGGCTGCAAGAAAAGGTTGCTAAACTGAAATTATGACCGATCGAGGGTAGTCAGTGATATTGAGATCCTCTAGAACCTGGTTACTATTTTTAGGACAGGTTTAAACCAACTGAACTGAAAGAGGGTAGTACCTAAGCTCCTTGCCAGCCTGAAATCTAAGGGCTCTCTGTGTGACTTGTGTGCCTTTACCATGTTTGCTATTTGTGGATACTTGTGGTGTGCTTACTATCATGACATCATGACATCATAACATTGCATACATCTTGCGTTGGACTAACCTATTTCAAAGACAGGAGGGATTCATCTTTGTTCTGTTTTGTAGGTCATCATGATGCCCATGCGTAGGAATACTATCCGGATAAACTTTGTCCAGGTTCCCACCTTGCTTAAAGATTTGGTTGCAAAGATGCCTGATACTACTTCTTTCCTCAGGAGACATGGTTATCTTCTCAGTTTGGTCACCTCCAAATTGGACGAGCAGATGATGAGTGTCCTAGTCCAGTTCTATGACCCGCTGTACCATTGCTTTACTTTTCAGGACTACCAGTTGGTTCCCACCCTAGAAGAGTTCTCTGAGCTGCTCGGTATCTCTGTTCTGGAGCAGACCCCGTTAACTGGTTGGGAGAAGATCCTTAGGCCCGAAGAGATTGTTGCAGCCCTTCATATGACAAAAGAGGAGGTAATGGCTAATTGGGAGACTAGAAGTGGAGCAAAGGGATTTCTGACTAAGTTCTTGGTTGGTAAGGATAACTATTTCTGGGATAGTCTAGACTTCAAGGCATTCGAGGATATTCTGGCTCTTCTGATATATGGCTTGGTATTGTTTCCGAATCCTGACTCCTTTGTTGATGTGAATGCGGTGAAGATCTTCATCTCTCGCAATCCTATACCCACTCTCTTGGGTGACATTCTTCATCAGCTTTATGCCCGTACTGCCTGAAAGCGGGGAACCTTGATGTGACGTGCTCCATTATTGTTGAGGTGGTTTATTTCGCACCTCCCCAAATCAGTGTTGTAGAACAAAGAAGGCATGGACTGGGCTTATAGGGTTATGTCTCTCTCGCATAATGACATCATTTGGACTCTCAAGGGTATGGATGAGGTGACTATTATTGATCGATGTGGGGAGTACCCCAATTTTCCATTAATAGGAACCTGTGGGGGAATTTCTTACAATCCTTGCTTGGCTTTACGTCAGTTTGGGAGAGCCAGAAGAGAAGGACCACATGAGTTGTTAATGCCTAGCATCATCTTTGATTTTCAAGGGGATATCGACGAGCAGCGTCGCAGATTCATAAGGGCTTGGGATAGAGATCACCAATCTGATCCACACGAGCTGGGCCCAAAGACTTCTCTTCCAATGGAGCCTTATCTCAGATGGGTCTGTATCCGTGCCCAAAAGCTGGGTATGCCTTATGAAGCCGTCCGACCTATCATTGTTGAAGTTGCTAATGAAGAAGGGGTTCTTCCAACCATCCTCCATCCTCATATGCCCACTGACATTAGGGCACTAAAAAGATCTTGGATGCAGTTGAGAGAGGAACGTGATTCTTACCGAGAGAAGTTCAACGAGCAAGAGCAGAAGATCCAAAAGTTGACTAGACAGGTGGAGAACGAGCGGATTCTTAATGACTATGTCCGCACCGAGAGGAAGAGACCATGGGAGCATTGATTGGCCTTTGATGATTTCCTTTCCAGTTTTTATTTACTTTTCAGTATTTCCTTTCATGTAACGCCTTAATGGCATCAGTTGAACAATTTGAATTCTAATGTTTATCTAATAAAGTGTGTTTCCTTTCTTGTTTACAAATTTGAATCTCCCGATTATCTTTGAAATCATGTCATACGCATTTCATCCCATGCACTCCATAATAGGTACCCGTTATAGGTCTCTTATCTTCTTCGCTGTTTATTTCAGCACTCATCATATCTGCTGAACGTTCAACTGAGCAAGCCATCAAGGCCCTCCAGGCCCAGAATGCCCAATTTCAAGAGTTGTTCATGAATCTAGCCAAGGGTCAGCAAGACCTGAAGACCCTGATTCTGAAAGAGAAGAAGAAGAAGAAGAAGAGGACAATCCTGTTTAACACAGGGCACAGGTTTGGAAACAAGCTACATAATAAAGTTGATTTGACTACCTCATCTGGAGGGAAAGATAGTCAGGAAGAAAGGAGGGCTCCTAGCCCTGTAGTCTCCGACAACGAGACAGACATCGATGAAGACCACTATCCTCCTGCCGAGGATAGGTACAAGCAACTGGAAGATTGGTTGAGTGCTATGGAAGTTCAGAAAGTGCCTGGTCTAGATTTTGGTGATCTGGGTCTATCATCTGGGGTGGTAATTCCCCATAAATTCAAGGCACCAGCCTTTGCTAAGTATGGCGGAGTTTCTTGTCCAAAGCTGCACCTCTGGTCATATGTAAGGAAGATTCAGCCGTACACCGCTGATAAGAACCTATGGATCCACTTCTTTCAAGACAGTCTCTCAGGGACTCAGCTTGAGTGGTTTTATCAGTTGGACGGAACCAGTATCCGCAGTTGGGAAGATTTGGCTACTGCTTTCTACAGGCAGTATCAATACAATTCCGACTTCGCTCCTACGTGTACCCAACTCCAGGGTATGTCTATGGGAACGGGAGAAGGTTTCAAAGATTATGCTCAAAAGTGGAGGGACCTCACCGGAAGAGTGCAACCACCCTTGGCTGATCAGGAGCTTGTGGATATGTTTCTGGGGACCTTATCTGGTCCATTTTTCAACCATCTGATCGAGAGTTCTTCATCTGGGTTTACAGAGCTGATCATGACCGGCGAAAGGATTGAGGCTGGTATTAAGGCTGATAAGATACAGAAGGGTGCCTCATCGAGCACCGAGAAGAGGCCCTTTAAGAAAGAGTCCAGTGTTGTCTACAGTTCGAAAAACCAGAGTAGACTTGAACTCCGCCAAGCTGTTAATGCGGTTGTTATTTCAAAATCTGCTGGTGCTCCTCAGCACAACAATCAACAAAAGGACGAGAAACCTCGAAGGCATTTCACCCGTCTCAACATGACATTATCCCAGATTCTGCCACAATTGCTGAAGACCAATCTGGTGATTCTAAAGGAAGCCCCGAAGAATCCAAACACTACGTCGCCAAAGTACAACCCTAATGCCCGCTATGCTTTTCACTCTGATAGCCCGGGGTATAATACAAATGATTGTTGGGTTTTGAAGAACAAGGTACAAGACTTGATTGATGCGAAAGAGATTGAGTTCGGAGCACCAGAGAAGCCTAAAAAAGATGCAGGGGTGAATGCTATCAGGGATGACGATGATGAAGAGTTTGACATTGACAGTTGGATCTATCCTACTACCGATGGTGGATTAAGCAACTGGACAGCGAAGGATTCTATGCCCGTTTCTGTTATCACCCAGTAATGAAACTTTTTGTTTTGAATTTCTAACAGACAATGTTTTAAACTTTATGGCCCGGTGTCTTACCTGAGACACTATGGCTTCATTTGTGAGGGCTTTATGTGTGTCATTTTCATATATCATTAATAAAAGCATTGGATGTTCCTTGCATTTCAAATTTTGCGCTCCTTGTTTTTCTTTATTATATATTGCAAAACAACTATTTTACACACACTCACATATATAGGTCCACATCCACTCTGGATCTCACTGGTAACGACTCTGCTACTGCCAGTTATGACTTCAAAAATCCGATCAACTTAGCCGAAGACGAAGGTGAAGATGATTGCGAAGTGCCTGGTGAATTTGCAAGACTGATACTCCAGGAGGAGAGGGTTATTCAGCCGCATGAAGAGCCGGTGGAATCAGTGAATCTGGGTACAGAGATAGACAAAAGAGAGGTCAAGATCGGTGCAAACCTGGAGCTTAGTGTGAAGCAATGGTTAATTCAGATGCTGCGTGACTATGTTGATATCTTTGCTTGGTCTTACGAAGATATGCCTGGTTTGGATACTGATATTGTGGTTCATCGCCTGCCTACCAAGGAAGACTGTCCTCTAGTGAAACAGAAGGTCCGCCGAATGCGCCCAGAGATGTCTGAGAAAATCAAGGCTGAAGTCATGAAACAGTTTGACGCCGGTTTTCTAGCAGTGACTTCTTACCCATAGTGGGTTGCCAATGTGGTTCCTGTGCCGAAGAAGGATGGTAAGGTTTGAATGTGTGTTAACTACAGGGATCTGAATAGGGCGAGCCCCAAGGATGACTTCCCTCTACCTCATATTGACGTTCTGGTTGACAACACCGCTCAGCACAAGGTATTCTCCTTCATGGATGGTTTCTCCGGTTATAATCAGATTAAAATGGATACCGAAGACATGGAGAAGACAACCTTTGTTACTCAGTGGGGTACCTTTTGCTACAATGTCATGCCTTTTGGACTGAAGAATGATGGGGCAACGTATCGGTATGCCATGGTTGCTTTGTTTCATGACATGATCCATCATGAGATTGAGGTATACGTCGACGACATGATTGCAAGATCCAAAACTGAGGAGGAACACCTTAACCATCTTCAGAAGCTATTTGACAGGTTGAAGTTATACAAGCTGAGGTTGAACCCGAACAAGTGCACCTTCGAGGTAAGATCTGGTAAGCTATTGGGTTTCATCGTAAGTGACAAAGGTATTCAAGTAGATCGGGAAAAAGTGAAGGCTATACAGGAGATGCCAGCCCCCAGAACAGAGAAAGAAGTTAGAGGCTTTCTGGGACGTCTGAATTACATTGCCCGATTCATCTCGCACCTGACTGCTACTTGTGAGCCAATCTTCAAGCTGCTGAAGAAATATCTAGTACGTTGGAATGATGAATGTCAGGCCGATTTCGAAAGGATCAAAGAGTATCTCCAGGAGCCACCCATTCTGATGCCTCCAGTTGAAGGGAGACCTCTGATCTTATACTTGACAGTACTCGACAACTCAATGGGGTGTGTGCTGGGGCAGCATAACGAGTCTGTCCGAAAAGAGCATGCTATTTATTACCTTAGCAAAAAGTTTACCGACTGTGAGACCCGATACTCACTGCTCGAGAAAACTTGCTGCACTTTGGCATGGGCTGCTCGCCGGCTGAGACAGTATATGTTGACTCACACTACCCTGTTGATATCAAAGATGGATCCAATCAAGTATATCTTCGAAAAGCCTGCCTTGTCCGGAAGAATAGCGAGATGGCAGATGATCTTGACTGAGTATGACATACAATACACGACCCAAAAAGCAATTAAGGGAAGTGTGTTGGCATACCATTTGGCACATCAGGCAGTGGATGATTACCAATCTATGAACTTTGAATTTCCGAACGAGAATATCATATTGATAACTGATTGTGAGACACCTGGACCGGATGAAGGACCTGAGGAAGGATCCCGATGGTCTATGTACTTTGATGGAGCTTCAAACACTTTGGGTAATGACATTGGCGCCATGATCATATCTCCTAAAGGCTCTCATACTCCATTTATCGCCCGACTATGTTTCAACTGCACCAACAACATGGTGGAGTATGAAGTGTGCATCATTGCTCTTCGAGCCGCAATTGACCTAAGGATTAAGTTTCTAAGTGTCTTCGGAGATTCCACTCTCGTGATCTGTCAGATCAAAGGCGAGTGGGATATGAAACACCCAAATCTTATTCCTTACAAGGAGTATGTATTGACATTGCTTCCACATTTTGAGGAGATAACCTTTGAACACTTCCCTAGAGAGGAGAATCAGTTGGCGGACGCGCTGGCTACGATGTCTTCTATGTTCAAAGTCAATTGGGACAACGAAGCTCCCTGGATCATCATTGAAAAATTGGACGAACCTGCACATTGCTGTGACATTGAGACTGAAGAGGTAACAGAAAAACCCTGGTTCCATGAGGTGAAAAGGTATCTTGAGGCTCAGGAATACCCCGAGGGTGAATCTGTTAATGACAAGAAGTTTCTGAGGAGGTTTGCGGCAAAGTTCTTCATCAGCAATGACATTCTTTACAAGCGTAACCATGATTCGACCTTACTGCGTTGTGTGGATAAGAACGAAGAAGAAGGGATCATGATGGAGTTACATGAAGGTACTTTCGGAACTCATTCCAGTGGACACACCATGGCAAAGAAAATCCTTCGGGCAGGATATTATTGGTCCACAATAGAAGCTGACGGTTATCAGCATTCTCGGACGTGTCACAAGTGCCAAGTCTATGTTGATAAAGTACACATACCTCCAGTACCTCTGAATGTCTTGACGACTCCGTGGCCTTTTGCAATGTGGGGCATTGATATGATCGGCGAGATCAGAACTACAGCGTCCAATGGGCATCATTTCATCCTGGTAGCAATTGATTACTTTACGAAGTGGGTTGAAGCAGCTTCCTTTGCTACAGTAACTAAGAACGTCGTGGCACGGTTTATTCGGCACAATCTGATCTGTCGATACGGTGTACCAGAGAGGATCATTACAGACAATGGTACCAATCTAAACAATAAGATGATCACTGAGCTCTGCGGGCAATTCAAGATACAGCATCACAACTCTTCTCCTTACCGGCCGAAGATGAATGGGGCTGTCGAAGCGGCTAATAAGAATATTAAGAAGATTGTACAGAAGATGACAGTGACATAAAAAGACTGGAACGAGATGTTACCATTTGCTCTTCATGGGTACCGTACCTCAGCTCGGACATCAACCGGGGCAACACCCTATTCTTTGGTATATGGCATGGAGGCAGTCTTGCCCATTGAAGTTCAGATACCCTCTCTCCGGATCATGAAGGATGCAGGTTTGAGTGAAGATGACTGGATTCAAACCCAGCTTGATCAGCTAAACTTAATCGATGAAAAAATACTTACTGCTATTTGTCATGGTCAGACGTACCAGAAACGGATGATCAAGGCATTTAACAAGAAAGTTAGACGACAAGAGTATCAAGTTGGGGATCTGGTAATCAAGCGCATTATTCTACCTCAAGGTGATCCCAGGGGTAAATGGACCCCTACTTACGAAGGGCCATTTATGGTTAAGAACATCTTCTCAGGAGGAGCTATGATTCTAACCACCATGGATGGTGACAACCTTCCTCACCCCGTCAATGCGGACATAGTCAAAAAAGTACTACACATAATCAAAGACTCGCTAGGTCGACTGGCCTAGGCAAAAATAAGGGCTTCCCGGCGAACCAAAAGGGTTCGGGCAAAAATAAGAGATGAAAATGAAAAAATCTGTACACCCGACAAGTCGAAAACCTGAAAAGGCGGCTTGGGCAAAAAATGGTATCCCGGTGGACTGAAAATCTGAAAAGACAGTCCAGGCAAAAGTTAGGGATTAAAGCGTACGACTATGTCTCGTCATCTCGTCACTGGCCTACCAGAAGAAGACTTGTCATTTTGACCGAAAGATACCAAGCACCTCATAGGTGGGGATAATACTCGATGCATATGGCCTCCGCATGCACCTTCTCCCGCAGAAACAGGGGCAAAAAAGTCTCGATGTAAGCCATCGTTATATCCTTAGCACGCGTCCGAGTAACATTCACTCCCCGCAGAGTAAGACAGTAAAGATAACTCTCCCCACCTGAGGCTTGCAACTGTGAATGAGTCGGTAATATTCTCCCCAAGCAGAGTTTATCTACCATCAACACTGAAAAGGCTTAATATCCCCGGCAGTCTTAATATTCCCCAATGGAGTATAAGAATACTCCCTGGCAGAATACAAGATATCCCTAGTGGAGTTAAAATTTTCCCAGTGCAGTCTGAAAAAGCTTCCCCAATGGAGTTGAAGAATCATCCCCAGTAGCCTCTGGAAGTTCGTCCCTGGCGGAGTATAAAAATAAATATCCCACTACGCCAAAAACAAGTTTTAGCAGCGCCTCTACTAAAGCGCTTATTGAAAAAGCGCTGCCATAGCCTTCACAAAAAACAAAATTAAAAAAAAGGGAAACCTACGAAGGCGCTTTTTTAAAAGCGCTGGCATAGGGTTCCCTACCAAAGCGCTTTTCAGAAAGCGCTTTCATAGGTATTTGAAATATCTAACCTACGAAAGCGCTTTTGAAAAGCGCTTTGGTAGGGAACCCTATGCCAGCGCTTTTGAAAAGCGCTTTGAAAGGGAACCCTATGCCAGCGCTTTTTACCTCAGAAGCGCTTTGAAAGGGGGACCTATGCCAGCGCTTTTTAAAAGCGCTTTCGTAGGTTGTTTTTATAATAAAATTAAAAATCCCTAAATCTTCTTCATTTCTTTCGTTCAGAGCTTCTTCATTTCTTCATTTCTTCATTTCTTCATTACAGAAAACGAAACCCAGTTGTTCATCTTCTTCTCCATTCGTCTGCTCCTATTCAAGCTCTCTTCATCCTTCGTCGTCCTCACTTTCATAACAACAGTTTCTTGTTATTACAAAACCCTTCAACAGTTAGCAAGAACGAAACCCAAGGGATTTTGAAGGTTGGCTGTTACTTGTTAGAGGAAAGATCTAAAAGTTCATTTCACTTTTTCCATTTCTTTGGTTTGAGGTAAGAATTCTTACTCATTTTTCTTAGTTTTAGATATTGCATATTAACTGTTTGTGAAATGTTCTACATGATTGTTCCTAATTAAGGGTATGTTAGAGGGTTAGGAAAATGAAGTTGGAGGTTCAGCTCATTGAGAATATGATATAGAACAGGAAACGCTGTTATTCCTAAGTACCCTGCTAAGATTAAAAGTGTTTTGATTTGGATGACCTAATCCTAGGTGTCATAGAGAATAAGATCTAGGTGACAACCTGTCGGAAATACTAGTATTAAGAGTAAACTAAGAAATAAAAGCATTAGTATGTAAATTATTGATATTTAACACTATTTACCATGGTGGACAAATGATAATCAATAACTAAGAACAAACAAATAAAAAAAGGATAAACAGAAAAGCTTAGTTCTACTGGTCAGGTTGAACTTGACAGTGATGAATTTCGGACTCAGAAATTCGTTTCTTGTATTGAGCAATGAAAGCTGTAGCTCTCATGTCAATGACAGGATCAGCCACACCCCAACTACCTCTGTCTTCATCACTTGGCCACACTTTGTTAGCATATGCAGCTTGATCATAGTACCCTCCTCCTCCTCTTTGCTTGTTGCTACTAGATTTGAAAATGTTGAAAACAGACCATGATGACTTTGATTTCCTTTGGTTGTTGTTTCCTCCCATTTCAGTGATGAGTAGAGGGTGGTGAGTGATGATTCCTAGGGACAATAAAGTAGTGATTGAAGGATGGAAGTGTGTTAGGTTGTGTTGTGTTGTATTCTGGTACAAAATGGTTATATAGCACTAGGTACTACTAAACAGTCTTTTAGTAAAACTAAGACACGTGAATCTGATTCAAACAACTTGCGTGAATCTAATATTCATGGTTCAAAAACAAATAAAAATCACGCAATATTTAATAACAAAAGGTTCAAACAATTTCACATGGAACAGTAAATTTTGATTTAACTTTTTGAAAAGGTACATTTACTTTGGTCCTATGGTTTCATGTTTGACTAGATAAATGATATGATCGGTGTTCTTTGTGTTTTTATGTTCAATGATGTACATCTGTTGGTGCCTTCCACACACCTCTGTGTTCAATTTAAACTTGACAGGTACCTGGCAGATTTGAATTTTAAATAACTACATCAAGGCAATGAAATTCTTCTTCTTTTCTTTGTTCTTTTAAGTAGTACTAATCAAGAGTAGGGAAGCTGTTAATTTTAATACTATATTAATAATCTAATAAATTTGAACTATGGTCTTTCTAACTTTAACTAACGTACAAATTCTAAAACTAAATATCTGATAAATATCAAGAACAATATTTTTAAAGTTGATAAGACTAAGTAGACACCAAGTTTTATTATAATCACGAGATCATCATCTAACAGCTAGATATGATATGAGAGCATATAATTAATTATATAAAATTGTTATAGGCAAAACCAATAGCTTTAGAACATTATTATGTTAATTAAACATCATGGTATACATGTTCGCATTGAAAACACATATATTTAAGTAGTTATATGCTTACTTTCTTATATTAAATAAGTGAAGGGAGGATAAAGGCCCTACACCAACAATATAGGTATGCGTAAGCCCTTTGAAAGGTAGATGATGGTGAATATTTTTGAAGCTATTGATGGCATGGTACAAGACTATTGAGTTAGGGAACCATCTGGGATTGGGCAGGGAAGGAATGTTAATGAGTATAATACTAGGTGAGGGATAAGATGAGGATAAGAGGGATAGAGATAAACCTAATGATGAGTTTCATATGATTGTCTAGGTTGTAAATTTGGAAATCTATGAGGAGAAATGATTAGATGCAGTGGAATTAACATAAGGGGATCATTGAGATGTGAAATCTTATCCTACACGCAATATTAAGGAAAATCATATAGACCATAATTAGAGTTTACGCTAGAATTTACATATAACATAAACAAGTAAATGTAAAATTTAATTCAAAATGACAATAAGTGAGTACTTAAAAATTTGTGACAGACTTTGTTTAGTAACATTTGGATGAAAAGGAATGCCAAGAACATCTGTTTATGCATTGTCCTCTAACACAGCAGGTTTGCTTCTCATCCCCACTTGGAATCCATCTTTAGACCTACTAACATTGTCCTAACATTTTAATGAAACTCTTTGATTTATCATTCATTTCATGGTTACAATTGTTTCCATGTACACGACTTCTTGTAACATTTTCTTGTTTTTTACAGAATAAAAGTCAAAGTATTTCATTGCTAATATGAGTAATACAACAAAAACATCTAATGAAAGTTACTGCAAGGAATATAATAGAGTTTGAGTAACACCATTAGCTTTTAACCTAGCAAATACAATATTATAGTTGTCAATCTAATATTTTCTCAGACTCATGCTTTGGTTTCCAAATATATTATTGATTTTGAACAACAGTAGCAATTTAACATCACAGCAATATCAATGAAGACAGCCAAACAAGGAATGGTTTGATAGAACCAAACTACATAAACAAACGGCCATTGGACAGTTAAGAAAAAACACATGTTGTAGCCTCATTAAGGTCTAACTTTCATAACCCCTGATTATTACAAAACATCTTTCATACTTTAAGGCTTGAACTTCCTGTATGGTCTGCCGTTATCTTCATCTTGCATATGCTGTAATCATAAATTAAAAAAGTCATGTCTAGGTGCAAAGAAAATCAAGATGAATTGAAAACTATAGAGCGTCATTTAACAATTAACAATACATTGCTTTTAAAATTTGATTTGAACCTAACTAAGACTTGACAAAGCTAACTTGTAAGATAAGGACTGAATATAATTGTTTGAAATCCGACTTCACTATTGTTTGAATATAATTGTTATTACCTGTATCCAAGACTGAATCACTAGTATCCGACTTCACTAGTTAGTAATTAGTGATGAGTTGTTTAGCACATGCTTAAGGTGAGGCAAGAATAACTATGAATTTGATTACCTGATATGTTGAATTTCTTTACAGGTAATTAATTATTATTTTGCTATAGTTGCGTGACTAATTAGTTGCTATAGTCAAACCATGGATAAAAAATGGATGACTACCAATCGATTGTCGAAAGAGTATGAGGATGGGGTATCAGAATTCGTTAAGTTTGCCGTTGCGCACGCCAGAGAACCCAATGGAATGATATGTCCTTGCTTGAGATGCTGTTATGGGAGACGGGTTGACGCGGTTCAGTTGGAATCGCATTTACTGATGCATGGAATTGATAGAAGTTATGCATGTTGGAATTTGCATGGTGAGAAAAGTAGCGGGAATGTTGAATCGAGTTATAATACGACGTATGCTTCAAATGAGGATTTCGCAGACGCATACGATTATGATCGAGTCGAAGAGATTGCAGAAGCGCTTGAAGAAGATCTTGAGGATTGTCCCAAAATGTTAGAGAGGTTGGTAAGCGATGCAGAGAAACCGTTGTATGATGGTTGTACAAAATTCACAAGATTGTCTGCGGTGTTAAAGTTGTACAACTTAAAGGCGGAGAACGGATGGTCGGATAAAAGTTTCACACAGTTATTAGCCCTCGTGAAAGAAATGCTACCAGAGGATAATGTTCTTCCCAATCGAACGTATGAGGCCAAAAAGATGTTGTCCTCTATTGGCATGAGCTATGAAAAGATACATGCATGTCCAAAAGATTGCGTTTTATTTCGAAACGAGTACGCAGTGTTAAATGAGTGTCCTAAATGCGGTGCCCCTCGATATAAGGAAAAGTTGTCTCCGGAAAAGGTGTTATGGTATTTTCCTATAATTCCGAGATTTAGGCGCATGTATCGTAGTGAGACCGATTCAAGACACTTGACTTGGCATGCAGATGAAAGAATTATTGATGGGAAGTTGCGACATCCGGCAGACTCACCACAGTGGACGAAAGTTGATATTGATTATCCTGAATTTGGAAAAGAAGCAAGAAATCTTCGCTTGTCGTTGTCTACTGATGGAATGAACCCGCATGGTATTCAAAGTATCTCGCATAGCACCTGGCCTGTGATTCTTATGATATATAACCTACCTCCGTGGCTATGTATGAAGCGTAAGTACATGATGCTATCTATGTTAATTTCTGGGCCCAAACAACCAGGGAATGACATAGACGTGTACTTGGCACCCTTAGTCGAAGATTTGAAGTTTTTGTGGGAGACCGGTGTGGAGGTTTACGATGGGTATAGGAAAGAAAGTTTCAACTTGAGGGCGATGTTGTTTGGAACAATTAATGATTTTCCGGCGTACGGAAATCTATCAGGGTACAGCATTAAGGGTCAAAAAGCGTGTCCTGTTTGTGAAGATGAAACCGATACGATGCGATTGAACTTTTGTCAGAAGAATGTTTTTCTCGGTCATCGTAGATTCTTAAATTCTAGTCATCACTATCGTGGGTGGAGAAAGGCATTCAATGGAGAGGCAGAACACGGTAGAGCTCCACATATGTTGACAGGTGATCAGATTTTTGAAAAGGTGAAAGATGTGAGTACGGAGTTTGGCAAGCCTTTTGCACATAGACTTGTCACGAGTGGGTGGAAGAAGAGGTCGATTTTTTTTGAACTTCCATATTGGAAGTCGTTGTACGTAAGACATTTCCTCGATGTTATGCATATTGAAAAAAATGTATTTGATAGTGTCATTGGTACGTTACTCAATATACAAGGAAAGTCTAAGGATGGCATTAACATAAGGAAGGACATGTTAAACATGGGAATTAGAACTGAATTGGCACCCGTGACGAAAGGAAGACGCACATATCTACCACCTGCTGTTTACACTCTATCTAGAAAGGAGAAGAAAATATTGTGTAAGTTCCTCAGTGAAGTTAAAGTTCCAGAAGGCTACTCATCAGATATTAGAAGACTTGTGTCAATGAAAGACCTAAAGTTAAAGAGTTTAAAGACTCATGATTGCCATGTTATAATGGAACATTTTCTACCAATAGGTATACGTTCTATTCTGCCAGAAAAAGTAAGGAGCGCAATAACTAAGTTGTGTTTTTTCTTCAAGTCAATATGCAGCAAGGTGATCGATCCTGCGATCTTACCAACATTGCAAAAAGAGGTGGTTGTTACTTTATGTGAGCTTGAAATGTATTTTCCTCCCTCGTTTTTTGACATAATGGTTCATCTAGTCGTTCATCTTGTCAAAGAGACACAGTTGTGCGGACCAGCTTATATGAGATGGATGTACCCTGCTGAACGTTATATGAAAATTTTAAAAGGGTACGTGAAAAACCGAAGTCGACCGGAGGGTTGTATTGCGGAACGATACATTGTTGAAGAAGCGGTTGAGTTTTGCACTGAATATCTGTCAAATGTTCAATCAATTGGACTCCCCAAATCTCATATTGTCGAGAAAAAAGAAGGAAAAAGACTAATTGGAAATAAAGTTGTGACAGTGTCAATGGTCGAACGGGATCAGGTGCATTTGTATGTTCTGCACAATGAGATTGAGGTTGAGCCGTATGCTGAAATGCACAAGGGTGTTCTTCGAGGTTTAAATCTGAATAGAAATGAGAATTGGATAGTACGAGAGCACAATCGAAGTTTCATACCGTGGTTTAAGGAACAAATTTATTCAAAGTATCGTTCGGATCCTGCTTCAGTAACAGAAAGGTTGAGATGTTTAGCATATGGTCCAAGTATGATTGTGTTTTCTTATAGCGCATACGCAATTAATGGATACACATTTTATACCAAAGAACAGGATGATAAAAGTACTATGCAGAATAGTGGTGTTACCTTGGTAGCTGAAGCGATGCACATATCAAGTGCGAATGACTTAAACCCGAAATTTGCAAATCTGTCATATTTTGGGGTTATCGAGCGCATTTTGTTGTTTGATTACGGGAAGTTTCAGATTCCTGTATTTGATTGCAAGTGGGTTGAAAATAATAATGGCGTACGAATGGATAAGTCAGGATTTTTGCAAGTGGATCTCAATAGGGTGGGGTACAAAGATGAACCTTTTATTCTAGCCTCTCAGGCTAAACAAGTGTTCTATGTCAATGATCCGACAAGTACGAAATGGTCTATAGTGCTTTTGTCTAACAAAGTAATTGATGAAAACATTGGAGATCAAGGTGATATTGGCGTTGGCATTGAATCTTGTACAAGAAACGATCAAAATGAGAATGAACCTTGTACTAGAGATGATCATAATGAGGGTATTTGGATCAATCCAACCATCCGAGTTGTTAATAGAAGCGTAAAATATATTGCTACCAAGAAAAGAAAGAGACGTTAGTGAAAAAGGTATTATTATAATTATAGCCTAATATTGTAAGTAATATGTGAATAATGTTTTGAATTTTTGGCATATCTTTTGAACCGTTTTGAATTTTTGCGAATGTGCTTGTGCTTAATTAGTAGAACAATGTTTCCGGAGCTGATGGTGAGGTTTATTTCTTGCAAGTTTGGTTTTTTAGCATTTTATTCAATTTTGAGTTCCTTTAGTGCTATTCATATCTTTTTCGACTATCCATTTTCATGTAGTGTACTAATGTGCTTGTTTGACTTTTGTTACAGGTCTAATGGCTAGCAATGAAGAAAACCCGCAAGGAAACCAACAAGAAAATCCACCAGGAAACCAACAAGATCATGAAAACTCACAAGAAACAAATCATGCAGCGGATGATACTTCAGCAAATGATGTTGCACGAGGCATCACCATAATGCGCGAAATCATTCGTGCTAGAGATAAGGGAGTGAAATATAATGTAGATTGGAATCATTCAAATCAATTAGTTGGGGTTAATGCTTCAAAATTCACAAGCTACGTTGGTACACTTGTTCGTATGCATGTGCCAATCTCCATATCTAGATGGAATGCGAAACAATGTGAAGCATTGAAGCAAGGAAAAGAAATGTTTTGGGAAGATGTTAAGGTATGTATGTTATATGGTTTATATGGTTATATGTTTATAAGTTTATAAGTTTATATGGTGTATATGGTTTTTAAACTACTTATATGTTTATATGGTTTATATGGTTTTTAAATTACTTATATGTTTATATGGTTTATACGCAGCGGTCTTTTAACGTTCCAGATGAGCGTAAAGGCTTCATACTTGGGTTGGCCGGGAAAAGATTTAGAGGGTGGAAAAATCTGTTGACGAACACCTATCTTAAGGATGACAAAGGAAAGTGGCTGGAAGAGTTCCCGGCCGGAAGGCCAGAAAAGTATAATCTTTTCATTAAACAAGAAGATTGGACTGAGTTTATTAGACAAAGAGATGACGAATTCCGGCAAAAGAGTGCCAAAAATAGTGAGAGAGCATCAAAGCCCGCGTACCCATACAAAAAAGGGCGTTTGGGATATGCGCGCTTAGAGGAAAAAATTGTAAGTAATAAATAGAAATGATATGTTCTTATTAATTGTCTAAATGTGTTGTATTTGACGATCTAACCGTTTGTTTCTATGCATAGTTAGAGGAGACGAAAAGTGATGAAACCTCACTTCCAGCACATTTGCTGTGGAAGGAAGCCCGTGTGGGCAAGAATCAAGCTGTTGATCCAAGTGTTCTAAGAATTTATGATGAATGCGTAAGTATAACATTGTGTCTTTAATTAAATCAAATTTTTATGACTATTTAATTGATTTTTTTATCTCCATTATTTTCAGGAGACATTGTCACAAACGGAGTCCACCGGTGACGACCAGGATACGAGGAGCGTACTTAGTAAAGCACTGAATGTTCCTGAGTATTCCGGTCGGGTTAGGGGTAAAGGTCACGGTGTGACTCCAACCTCTTTCTACCAGCATCATCGGAAAAGAAATCCTACCAATGCAGAAGTGATGAATGTACTTATGGAATTACAAGCAAAAGTCAATGCATTGGAAAGAGATAAAGAGGTATTAATGAGGGAAAAGGGCAATGCGGCAATGGCGAAAGAAACTAGTGACAACGCTAGTATCAACCGTCAGAATAAATTTCCTGAGGTAATTATAAATATATTGATAAATCTCTATTGTTCAAGTTTCTCATTTTTATTCCACCTCTTTCTATTATTGAATTAAAAGTAATATGTATGCATATTGGTTTAGGGCATTTCATCTTGCCAACTATACGTAATGGCATCAGATTATCACCTTGTTGGCAAGGGAAAAGTGTACAACACTTTGGGAGATTTAATTCATAATACACCGATCCCGGCTGGACACCTGAGAGTATCAGTAGATTATCCTATTGATCCCGATGCGTTGGTACCGGTACCTGACGTGGCCTTGGATATAAGATCGGTGCGAGACGCGGTAGGGTCGTTTGTTGCATGGCCCTTGGACCTCATTTTCATTGATGATGAGGTAAGTTTAAAACCGTTAATATGAATCATTTAGATTTCAAATGTCAATTCTGAACCGTTAAGTTAATTATTTTTTAATATTAGCCTCCTACAAAACCCGCTAATAAGGGTAAGGAGATTTTGCAGCAAGGCGGCGAGTCTATGGCATCAATTCCAGAGGTACACTTAAATTGTTTATTATATGATATGAATTTAAAACTGAACGATTTTATAATTTACCTAAGTTATATGATTGTTAGGTATCTGCGAAAGTGTCACAACAAGTGACCCAGCCTGTTCGTAGCAGACCACCCCCGAAAAAGTCAATGCATAAGGGGGGAAGAGGCGGGGGAAGAGGCGTTTTTGTACCTCGATATCGGAATACACTTGGAGTACTTTTGGAAACCTCAGATTTGAAGTCAGGTGGTATTCGTACAATCCTTATGGATGCAGATATCTTTGGTCTTGACTGCCAAGAAACGATAGGATTGGACGAAATGACTGAGATTATGACGCATGGTGAATTAGGCATCGGCAATGTTCACGCATACATCCGGTATTCCGATAAATATATCATTTAATTAGTTGAACAATTTATTTACACATTTCAATGAAAATAGTCTAATGTTTATATGTTTTTATTTAAGGTTGTTGTACGATAAAAAAATGCGCGAGACTGTATTGGCAAGACGCTTCCATTTCTTGTCTGCCCATATTGTCAGCGGAGCGACAATTGTCAGGGAACCGGGTTCAGTTAGGGAGTACTTAGTGAATCGATACACGGCCTACGTCGGCAACCCAGATAGCTTGTTTATTTTGCCGTATAACACTGTTCTAGTGGGGTGAGTTTTTCATTTATTCTAATATATCTTTGTTTATTTTGCGTAGAAACTTTTCTTCTAAACTGTTGCTTAAATTTTTAGAAAACACTGGTTGTTGTTGGCTATCGATCCGATTAAAGAAGTTGTGTACTTTCTGAATTCGGTAGACGGGGAATGGACTAACTATCCCGCTATGAAGGAAACTGTTGATCAGTAAGTGAGATCGTTCTAACTATTCGTGTATATTTATATATTTAATTATTTCTGTGAGATTGATCTAAATATATGTTTTTATTTTCTTAGATCAATACAAATATTTCGTAGTCAAAGGGACGCACAGGTACCCCGGAGTAAATCATCAAATATTACTTGGATCAAAGTGCAGGTACAAAATTAGTTGCTTATAATAATAATGTTACTTGATAAAATTACACGACAACTATAAAATATATTCTGTTTTTCTATGCAGTGTCCGTTACAGAATAACGATGTAGATTGCGGATACTTTTGCTTGAGGTTTATGAAAGAAATCCTTCATAAAAATCAAGTAGAGATTCCAAGCACGGTATGGATTTATAACTTAGAATAATTTTGTATGATTTCTACATTTAATAACATCATGCATATACTGAAGTAATAATTTCTTATGTAGTACTTTGATGACCTCTATACTATGTCGTACACGAAAGTTCAAGTGGAAGAAGTCAAAGAGGAAATATGTCAATTTTATGTTGAAAACAGATTATTCTGATGGGTATGAATAAAATATTATTGTACGTGTTAGTTTGATTGTGTTGGAGCCTTTAATATTGTTTGTTTAATTGACCGTGTTGTTCATATTCATACTTTGCAGGATGAAGACCGTGTCGGTGGAGCATTATTTTCGATGTAATTATATATGATTTAGTTATGGTTACAAATGTATATAAGGATTGAATTATGGTTACAAATGTATATATACTTTGTATGTGATTTAGTTACATATGTATATAAGGATTTAGTTATGGTTACAAATGTATTATATGGTATACCGGTTTCTGTTAATATAATACCGGTTTCTGTGAATATTATAAGGATTGAATTACAGGTTAAATTATTGGACCAAAAAAAAATTACAGGCCGCACAGGGAACCTCAAATTATAGGTTTCACTTTAAAAAATTTGTATGAGCTACGAAAGCGCTTTTGGCTAAAAAGCGCTTTCGTAGGCAGGATAAATAAAAAAAAAATTAAATAGCAACCCTATAAAAGCGCTTTTTCCATAAAGCGCTGTAAAAGCCATGATAAATAAAAAAAAAAATTAAATAGAAACCCCCTATCAAAGCGCTTTTTATGGAAAAAGCGCTGGGAAAGACCCCCCTATCAAAGCGCTTTTTCCATAAAAAGCGCTGTAAAAGGCCTGATAAATAAAAAAAAAAATTTAAATAGCACACCTATCAAAGCGCTTTTCAAAAAGCGCTGGGAAAGACCCCCCTATCAAAGCGCTCTTTAAGGAAAAAGCGCTGTGATAGGTCCACCTACGACAGCGCTTTTGGCCAGAAAAAAGCGCTTTCGTAGCCTACGGCAGCGCTGGCTACGGCAGCGCTTTTAAGCGCTTTTAAAGGGCAAAAAAAAGCGCTGTGAAAGCCCATTTTCGTAGTAGTGTCCCCAGCCCAGTTCAAAGGAAGATTGTCCCCAGCCAAGTTCAAAGGATCATTCCTAGCAGAATTCAGAGGGTTATCCCCCGCAGGAGACTAACAAGATTATCCCCAGCAAGTTGCAACTGAAAGTTCATCCCCACCGAAGTCCTTTCCTTTCACAAGCAGGGATTCAATCCTCAATAGATTCAATGTCGCCAACAATGGTAATCCATCCCTAGTGGAGTTTATCAGTGGAATCCTCAGCAGAGCATCTCTTCCCCACAGAGTAACCTCCTCATCAGTTTATTCCCCAACGGAGTTCTCTTCTCCTGCAGGTTTATTCTCGCAATCACCTTCGTTCACCATCCCCAGCGAAAACAAAGAATTCAACTCTATTCTCCAGCAGCTATCCGAGATTTATTTTCCCTAGCTAAAACATCACATTTCAATACATCATAATACATGCATATACGCATCATATAATACAATCTCATTTATGTTGAGAACATCATTGCTTGATCCATGTCATGCATTGTATATGACTGACCTTTACCTTTCAGGAAAGATCCAGTTAAATTCTCAGCTATATCAAAAGACCTTGCCTGGTCCAGTTAAATCGATTCCTAAATATTTTTCTGATGTCGATCAAGTCAAAGGCCTTCTCTAGTCCAGTAAAGTCGATTCCTAAAGATTTTCCTGATGCCGATCCAGTTGAAGATTCCAAGACCTTGCCTGGTCCAGTTAAATCAATTCCTAAATATTTTTCTGATGCCGATCCAGTCAAAGGCCTTCTCTGGTCCAGTTAAATCGATTCCTAAAGATTTTGCTGATGCCGATCCAGTTGAAGTTATTCCAAGACCTTGCCTGGTCTAGTTAATTCAATTCCTAAAGATTTTTATGATGCCGATCCAGTCAAAGGCCTTCTCTGGTCCAGTCAAATTGATTCCTAAAGATTTTTCTGATGCCGATCCAGTTGAAGTCGTTCCAAGACCTTGCCTGATCTAGTTAAATCGATTCCTAAAGATTTTTCTGATGTCGATCCAGTCAAAGGCCTTCTCTGGTCCAGTTAAATCGATTCCTAAAGATTTTTCTGATGCCAATCCAGTCAAAGAAGACAAAACCTCCTCTGGTCAAGTTAAATCGATTCCTAAAGATTTTTCTGATGCCGATCCAGTTGAATATTCCAAGACCTTGCCTGGTCCAATTAAATCGATTCCTAAAGATTTTTCTGATTCCGATCCAGCCAAAGGCCTCCTCTGGTCCAGTTAAATCAATTCCTAAATATTTTTCTGATGCCAATCCAGTCAAAGAATACAAGACCTCCTCTGGTCCAGTTAAATCGATTCCTAAAGATTTTTCTGATGCCAATCCAATCAAAGAAGACAAGACCTCCTCTGGTCCAGTTAAATCGATTCTTAAAGATTTTTCTGATGCCAATCCAGTCAAAGAAGACAAGACCTCCTCTGGTTCAGTTAAATCGATTCCTAAAGATTTTTCTGATGCCAATCCAGTCAAAGAAGACAAGACCTCCTCTGGTTCAGTTAAATCGATTCCTAAAGATTTTTCTGATGCCGATCCCGTCAAAGTCAATCCAAGACCTCCTCTGGTTCAGTCAGATCGCTGATAAGATCTCCCTGATTCGTATTCCAGTTGAAGTCCAGAACAACTATCAATAGTCTCCAAATGACCTCTGTAAGCCCATTCCCGACATCACCATGCTGATACCACTTCATGCGAGTGCAAATTTCTGGGCACTCTAGTGTTCAATCATCTTCCACCTTCGGATCACGAAAGGCCCGAAAGCCTATCTATATCCTCAGGTTTAAGAAGATTGAACAGGGGCAGCTGTTGTACCCAAAAATTTGCCCTCCCATATTTCTCAAGACATTGCAAGAAAAATCTCCAAGTGGTTCAAGATTGCTCAAGAGTTAGACAGTCAAGCCAACTCCTAAGGCAGTCAATTCAAAATTAGGGTTTTGTGTTGCATCAAGGTCCTTGCATTAAAATGACCTCAAGTTCTCCCAAATGTCCTAATATGTTCTCAATATCATCCATGTCAAATTTCAAGCCTTGCAGAGGAAGTTTGGTTAGTCAATTGCTGAAGAGGTCCAAAAATCGACTATACTAGGGCAAAAGTCAACTATGACATATGAACAGTCAAACCTCAAGATTTTTTGTCAACATTATCATTTTGAAGGATAATTCATCATTTGATCAATGGTTTATCATGATTCATCAAGGATTGCTCAAAATTCATCAAGATTCAAAAGTTGCTAAATTAGGGTTTTGTAGGAAAAGTCAACTCAACTTTGACCAAGTATAACTTTCTCATACTTTATGAGAAATGACCCATCCAAAGCTCATTTTGAATAGGATTAAATTTCCTAAAATCCATCTTCACACCCCAAGATCAAGAAATTCACTCACAAAAAGTTAAAAATTTGGACATTATAGGTCATTTTTGAAAGTGAACAAAAACACCTTTTTTGCCAAAGCTTATAACTTAAGCATGGAATATCAAAATGATATGAGCCCAAAAGGTTTGGTTATAGGACAACTCAAGGTTTGTAAAAAGTCAAAGAACACCTCCAAAAGTTCAAAATTGAAGAAGTTATGCATTGTTGAAGTTGGGTATTTTTCCAAAATTGCAAAAAGTCAACTATCCCCAAAACTTCAAATTTTGTCAAATGGGCCCACTTTTTTCCACTTGATTTGATCTTTTCACACTACACATGTGTCCTATCTTCAGTCTTGTGTCCAATTATTAATTTTTCTATTTTATTTGATTTTTATTGAATTAATTCATTTTTAATCAATTTAAATCCAAATAAAATCCAAATCTTGATCACTTGGAATCTTTTTGGTTGATACAGGTCTTAAATGTCATTATGGACATGGTCAAACTCGTATCAAGCCATATCATGAACAAAATATTGGATTTGGAATCAAATTGGAAGCTTTTTAATGGAGGATCATATCATATCTCCAAGCATTGATTTGCAAAGATTCAAGTCCAAATATTTGACCTAATACAATGCCTTATACATATACAAGCTAAAGAGGCACGAATCAGTACCTAGAGGCTGCACAATCAGAAGAACAAAAACTTGAAAAAAGGCAAAAAAGCTTGAATCTGAAATCGATCCTAGAGGTGCTTTCAACACAAAACCTCAACGCTATCCTCTTGCTGGACATCCACTGAGTCTATAGCAATCAAAAGCAAGGCCATTCACCTCCTAAAACGCGCTGTAAGTCCCCCTGAAAGCCGCCCTGTACTCGAAATCGCAAACTCTCATTCTTGCATTTTTTTGACAAATTATTGGCATGATCATGATCCTTGTATGATTTCTAAACTTTCTGCAATATTTGATTGTGTTTTTATAGCCTGTAATGCCATACATGAATCTAGGGTTCTTGTTTCTTGTTTTTGGGTGTTTTAGTTTCAGGAAAAATCAAGGCAAATAATGGACATATCCATGTTTAGAAGGAAGAGACGATCATGTCCATGGTCTTGGATTGCATTTTTACAGCCTAGAATTAATTTTAGGAGCAAGCTACGAATTTAGCTACAGATAAGAATCCGCAGGTAAATATCCAGGACAAACGAAGAAGACAAAGACGTGGCCATGTCCCATTCGTTGGTTCAAATATTTCACGCTTATTTTTTATATTTGTTGGCATGTTAATTGTTTTCCATATAATTATTGCTGTCCATTATAATAACAATCAGAACGCGTTGGTTGAGTGGTTGACGTGTTGGCCAGTGAGTAGCAGGACCTGGGTTCGAATCCTAGGTCCACCATATTACTTTGTATTATTTTTCAACAGGTTATTGGGTGTGAATTCAAACGCGTAGCATACCATGGTCCTTCATCCAGATGCCTGCCAGATGGCCCTAGGCCAGATCTGGTCGCCAAGATTGCAAGTCCACCATATTCTCAAGTAAATGGACGACCACTGGATCAGAAAAGTCATGCAGGTATGCTTGCATTGGGCCACAAAAATGCTAATCAACCTCCTTTCCAGCCCAAACCCCCCTTTGGTTATTTCTATTTCTTTTTTATTTCATTTATTTATTTGTTTTGATTAATTATTTTATTTTTCTAACTGACCAATTAAATTATTTTCCTCATAGAAATCAAAAACCAAAAAATATATTTTATTTATTAAAATTAAATTCATCATTTTATTTTTGTAAATAAATACTAACTCAATTAATTTAGTTTAATTAGAGAATAATTTTTAATATTTTTGCAATATTTAAAATCAATGTAGATAATTAGGTTTTACTAACTTTAAATCAAATTTATTTTATTTCCTTAAATATCAAAAACTCCAAAAAATATTTTAATTAATTAATTAATTTATTTATTTAATTAACTTAGTTTATTTCCTTTTAATTCAAAAACTAACCAAAAAATCACTTTCTTTCCAAAAAGGGTCAAAACCCTAAAAAATGCGCCGATTTAATTTTCCCGCATGCGATCCATTTATGATATTGATGTAATTGTTTCCCGGTATGTAATAGTTTTAATTAGGACCTTTGATTATTTTATCGCTTTATTTTATTTTCCGCATTTTAAATTAAAGGGTTGTCTTTGGCGATGTAAATACCCAACGCCTTGTAATAGTTTAGATTTAATTTCCGCTAATTTAATTTCTGCAACTTATAAACTGTTAGATGTTTGATAATAGGGAATGCATGACAAGATCAAATCTTTAACCTAAAATCAACATAACTCTCCCATGACATGTACAAAGATAAAATTAACCGAAATAACACACTCGCACATGTGCACTCTTAGGGTACACCCCACTTGGTTGCCTTCGTACACGGTCATTGAGTATAGGTCATTTTAGAGGTCGCCCTCTTGTCTAAAAGATCATAGTCGCCTCGAAACGGTTTCCTCAGATATTGTTGCCTGAAAACAAATGATCTAAGACATTAGGGTTACCGCTAAGACATCCTAACATTGCTTTGGTGACCGTAAGTCCCTAAATTCGAATTAACCCTCAAACTCCAACGACGATACTACCTACTCATCAATAGTGGGATAGTATTGTCTAAAGGATATTAGCACATATTGATTCCTTTTTTCGAGTAGGTAGATGGTTCTTAAGTACTTGCTCTTTCTAAAACAAAACAAAACTTTTCGCACTTACACCTTTCAAACAAAAACTTCTTTCAAACCCACAAAACACAAAGAAAAGCAATTTTGAAAACACTTTGAGCAAGTACCTAAGAGCTCGTGGATAAGCACGGATAGAAAGGGTGCTAACACCTTCCCTTTCTATAATCTACCCCCCGGACCCGAGAAACATCTCGAAAAAGGAATTTTTCTGTGCTTTTTTCCTTTCCTTGTTGGATAAAATAAAGATGGCGGCGACTCTTTCTTACCGCGACATTTTGTGAAAACAAACGCAAAACGCGAACCAGCATTCCAATCAGTTCTCTCCCACCGTATCACAATGTGATCTAACCTTAAGGTAACCCCACTTTTAGAAAATTCCCCATCAGAGTCGACATTTTTGTGATACGGTGGGAAAAATGACTTGGGTGTTTTACGTTTTATCGCAAATGTTGCGGTTAGCAAGAGTCGCCATCGACTTTTATTTTATCCAAAAGGAAAGGTGAAAAAGCACAGGAAAGACCTTTGAGATTGTTTCTTGAGTTCGGGGGGTAGATTATGAAAAGGGAAGGTATTAGCACCCTTTTCATCCATGGTTTTCCATGAGCTCTTAGTTACTTGCTTAGATCACTTTCTTTTGTTTGAAAATGTGCTTTGTGTGGTTTTTTTGAAATTATTTTGAAAAGGTGCCATCGTTTAGGCAAACTTTGTAATGATTCTCGTTTGTAAGAATGTATACAAAGTGTTGATCTTTTGAAAATGTTTTTAAGTTTGAAAGAAGTTTTGAAAGTGTTTGGTGTTTGTTTGGAAAATAGTAAGGATGTTTTGGTTTGAAATTGAGCAAGTAACTAGGAACATTCTACCTACTCAAAAGTCTTTCTTGTTTATTTCCTCTTTCCTTTAACATTGTTATCTTACCATTGATTTGGTAAGCAACCCTATCTTTGGATGTGAACGAGACAGGCGTGGGTCATCGTATAACCATAATTAGCAATGTTGCAAGGTATCTTAGCATTTTCTTTAGGAACTAAGATAATTTTTGAAAGACAACTTTGATAGCATCATCGAGGGACTATGATCTTGTATTTTGCTTGTTTTTTCTAAGATACCTCCCATGCATAATATGGCCATTTTTTAAGGCAACCAAGTGGATTTACCCTAAGGGGTGCTTGTGTGAAAGTGCATTGTTTTTCATGCTTGGTTTTGTCTTTGATTAGGGTTTTCTAATTGATTGGTTTTAGTCTTTCCATACAAAATCCTAATTACTAGCATTTATATATAAAGCGATAAATTGCGGAAATTAAAATTACTACGCTATTACAATACTGATGGGAGGGGGTGTACAAATTACAAATGGGGATTTACAAGAAAATTAAACCTAATTATATATTACAATCATATTGAATATTGTACAACAATTGAAAAATAAAATGCAATAATATAAATGGAAAAGGAAATGGTTTTTGTTGTTTTTTATGAAAGGGTTTTTTTGGTCTTGCCCTAATTAAAGAAAAAAAATTAATTAAAGTTAAATAAAATAAAACTAAACTAATTAAGAAAAGAAATTAATTTGAAAAGGATTTTTAGGGTTTTTTATGAAAAAGGTTTTAAGTTAATGAAAGTAAAAGGAAAATTAATTATAAAAATATCCTAAATTCTAAATTAATTTTAAACTAAAAATAAAATAATATATTAATTTATCCAAAGTTTAAGAATTTATTTAAGGAGAAAAGAAATTAATTTGTCTTTAAGAAAATATTTTTAATCTTTTGTTTTATGGAGAAAGTAAATATATAATATGATTAATAAATAAATACAAAAAATATATTTTTGGATTTCTTTGTGATTTTATGAAAATAATAGTAATGATAAAAAATAAAAAAAAATAATAATAATAAAGAAAATAAAATAAAAATAAAAAAAGAAAAAAAGAAAAGTCAGGGGGGGGTGGTGAATCACTAACCCAAGGAGTAATATGAGAAAAAAAGACTAGGCCCATTGAGAGCCCAAACGCTGCCAAAAAACAAAAGAAAGTCAAAAAATTATGAAAAATTGCAAAAGGTCACACTGGGGCTTGAACCCAGGACCTAAGGGTGAACAGGCGTGCACTTTACAACTGGGGTGGCTATACATCGGTTGATATAAACAAAACAATAAATATATGATACCAAACTCGCCCTGATTACACTTCATCTTCAACCTCCAACCAGACCACTTGTAACTTGTTCATTTCTCATCCATTTGCAAAAATGTAAACATGAAACTTGTGTAAAATTTTACCATGATTCCAGAAATGTAAACAACTTAAACTAATTCTCAAGAATGAACATGAATTTTGAATGGTACCAAATTATGACCTAATTTTTCCAGGATGTTCAGATTCAAAATTCTAACTACTTAAGCATAATAAATGAAATCTAAAGACATGTTTAGCTTCAAAACAACGATGTCTACATTTTTATTCATAAATTAAACATTAATGATGCTTGTATGAAGAGTTCAAAATTGAGATAACTTACCTCAAAACTGGAAATCGTGTTCTGTAAATGAGCTTGATTCAAGTTGATGTAATGATCAGGTTAGCTTCCTTGAGTCCCTAGGAAGCTATTCCAATGGTTACTTTGAGTTGTAAGTGCTTGAATTGGCCTAGAAAAGTCAAGATGGAAACCTTTGTTTTTGGAAATGGAAGATAGTGATGGAGGTGTTACAGAACTGTAAAAGGATATGGGATTGCTTATGTATGATGCTTGGAAGCTTTTGGAAGCAAGAGGCCAAGAAATGCACGAGTAGTTTTTGATTTTGGGATTTCTGGCCAGAATATGCAACAATGGAGGTGTGAGATGCAAATCTGAGTTCTTGCCCTTTTCAGGTCTCAAGCATGCGTGTGGTTTGTGGGAAATGACTTGTACATAAGTAATTAGAAGGTTTTTGTGCTTGAGAGGGTCATAAGTACAAGATCTAGGCTGATTGCTATGTTACTTGATTTTGAAGAAAAGTGGGAAGTATGGTTCCAAGAGGAAGTACAAGTATGGGCTGAGTGATTGTAAGTGTTTATACAAACTTCTTTTGAGTTATAAGACATGTATGATCAGAAGAAAACAATTGCAAGACTCAAGAACAAGTTTTGTGCAAAAAGCTACTTTATCAAAATGGCATTGTGCACTTTCTTACTAAAATGGATATAAAGCATGACTTTGCATTGAACGCTTGAATTGAGACCTCTAACAGCTGTGCAAGAAATTAATTATGGAGTGCCTAAAAATTTTGAGGCCTGTAAAGTAGATATTATGCAGCATAGGTTTGAAATTTGAATCTTGTTCATCACAAAATGACTTGTATTTCAA
Source organism: Vicia faba (assembly GCA_948472305.1). Taxonomy (NCBI): domain Eukaryota; kingdom Viridiplantae; phylum Streptophyta; class Magnoliopsida; order Fabales; family Fabaceae; genus Vicia; species Vicia faba. The sequence continues at coordinate 1,171,785,073 of OX451739.1, forward strand.
GTGTGAAAACCCTAACTTCATCTCTTCGATTCTCCCTGCTCAAGAATGATCTCAAGGAGTTCCTGGAGATTTTGGAAAGCTTGTAATATGCTATACAACCCCTATTTGAATAATTTTTGAAAATTCACTTTGGAACTATATGAAAAAGTTCCATGAAGTTAAGTCAAAATCCTGACTAAAACTAGGGCAAAATTTCACTAAGTGTCCAATTTCAAGACCATGACTTTATGAATTAATAACTTAAGATCCAAGAATTTTTAGAAGAAATTGTATGAAGAAATGTTGTAGATATCATGGAGATCTACAACTTTCATGTTGAAAGTTTCTTCTGAATCCTTTTGCATCATGGTGAAATATTGGCCCAAAGTTATGAAAAAACATGAAGTTTAAACACTTAGAAAAATTTCGAAGTTAGAAAACTTTGACTTTTCAAAATGAAATCTTGACTTTTTGATTTCATGATGAATAAGTTTCATATTTTGACATGTTTTGAGTAATTGTGATCTTTGACATTGAACTTTGACAAAAAAGTCAAATTATGACTTTTTAGTGTACAATTCACTTTTTGATCAGTTGACTGAAAATTCACTATCAATCCAATTGATCTTGAGAAATGTTTTAGGTCATTACATTAGGTCAAAATGATGCAATTGAACTCTTGAAATAATTCTTCAAACCAATTGACCATTTTCTAGGTTAAAAATCAGAAATTGCCCTTTCTAAGTCAAAACCCTAATTTTGACCATTTTGCCCTTTTGATGATTTGATCAAATTTCTTGGGGAATTATGGTCCAAACTTGATCAAATGATATATATGAGTTTATAATGTTGACGTGGATAAAAAATTATGATGTTTGACTGTAAATTGGCCATAGTTGACTTTTTCCCTAATACAACTGATTTTTAGGTCAACTGATCAATTGACTGAGCAATAGTGTGATCCAATGCTTAAAACTTGACATGAGTAATCTTTTGGGTCCATAATGATCCATGAGAGTCATATGAAGCATTGAAATTTCCATTATCCTTGTGCAATCTCAAACACAAATTTTGGTCATCAGTGCTTGAGGAGGTGTCTTGAGCTGATCAACCCTAGTGCAGTCTTGAACCAAGAGAGATCTTTGTGAGCAAATATTTGATAAGTGAGAGGGAAATTTTGGGGTACAATAGTCCCCTTTAGAATTTTTCTCTTCCCCTTTTGCATAACTAAAACTAAAACTCTTTTTCTTTGGAGAATTCATAAAGTGCTCTAACCATACTTAAATCTTTTCTCAATATAAAAATACTAACCAATCCAAACTTTTTTGCCTTCGAGACTAGTTTCTTTGAATTTTTTTTCATATAATAGCGTGTTAATTCCTTTCTACCACAATGCGTGAGTCTCCAAAGGTTGAGCTGCGGTAGAATGTGATATTAGCATTATTCCTAAAAAACATATAACACATCAAAAAATTTGAGATGATTTACGAGTGTTTTGATCTCTCATTACACAGAGAGGGTACGTAGGTACAAAGGTTCGCAACCGCGGCAGGGACAAAGAATAAAACATTTTTTTTGTATATACACTTTTCATACATGCATTTCCCTTTATCTTAATTAGCATTTAAGTAGAATACACTCTTTGATTAGAACAACAAGAATGGATCATGGGGAGTACTACAGACGTGAGGGGTACTAATACCTTCCCCTTGCATAATAAACTCCCTTACCCAATCTCTCGGTCGTAAGATCGTGACTTCTCCCTTCTCAGGTTTTTCTTTGATGATTTTCCTTTCCCTTCCCATGGGATAAATAAATACTCGATGGCGAATTCATTGATTTCATCTCGATGATTTTCTGCCGATTCCTTCAGCTGGCGACTTCATTGGAGACAGATTGACCAATTGCTGGTCCATCCCGTAAGTCACTCCTAAATCTTGTTTTTCTTTTCTTTGGGTGTTTATTTTTATGATTTATAGCTTGTTCGTTTGCACATGTTTATCTGAGCATATGTATTCATTTCATTTTTATCGCTTTCCATATACTGTTGTTGTGCTGGATTCTGTGTTTCTTTGTTGGGTGGGTGATACTATTGAGTTAAAAGACCCAATACCCAGGCAAAAGTTGTAAACTCTTAGGAATACATAGGAATATAGTGGAACATGATGGCTAGTGAATGTAGATATTTCTAGTGCGGTCATGTCGTCCATGCTCAGATGAGGTTTTAATGAGGTACTATCATTATCACGTAGGTGTACGATGATAGTATTTTCAAGCGAACCCAGGATTCTGAGTTACCGTTGACCTTACCCTGACCTAGATTTCACTCGTGAGTGGTGCGTGAATAATCTTTAGAGGTACAGATGGAGACTGTATGTTCTATTGGTGACTTTGGTTCTTTGGTATTTTGAATTGGTCTGAACCTTTGATCTTGTTACATGTGATCGTGTTCTGTTATCCGTTCAGAAGCTATCTAGTTGTTGAAGCTTTGATCCCACATGTTTGAATACATAGCATGTTGATGTAATTATTAGCATACATGTTACTTCGTTTCCAAGCATCATTTCTTTGATTCCAATTGTTAAGCCGCTAATTATTAGCATACAGTGGCTTAAATGTAGGAATCAAAACATATAAACTCTTGGAAATACGGGAACATGGCATTTGTTTTGCATGTCATGCATCATTTTGCATTTTATAAGTTTCCCCAGAGCCTTACTCAAGGTTCTTTTGTCGTTTGAAACAAGTTGTCTCATCAGTACAACACTCGTGCTAAGAGAAGATTGAAAACATTAAGCAAGAGATCTCTTAACTCCGCAAAGAGGTAACCAATTTGAAGGTTGGTATGGAGTATCTAGCTGCTTTGCTTGAAAGTTTGGTTGTCTCCCAAGTCATTCCTGCTAGGAAAGAGCAAGAAATGACTAAGGTCTTCCTGAAAACCCTTGGCTCATTTTATTATGAAAGAATGGTGGCGAGTGTGCCAAATGATTTCACTGAGATGGAAAGTATGGGTGTCCGTCTAGAGGAAGTCGCCAGGGAAGGACAGTTGTTAAAAGATGAAGGTTCTAGTGGTACAAAGAAGCCATCATATGGATTTTCTAGAAATAAAGAAGGATAAACAAATGTTGTTGTTCAAGAAAGAAGGATTAGACCTTCGAGAAGACGTTATCAGCATCAAAAACAAGTTGCTTCAGTAACTTCGATTGTCAATGTAGCTCTGAATGCTATTGCATATCAGAGAGCACCTCAACAAGGTAATCAAGGGCAGGGTAAAAAAGAGAGGCTTTTGATCCAATTCTGATGAGTTATACAAAATTGTTTCCAGCTTTGATTCAGAAGAACCTGATGCAGACTAGGCCTCCTCCTACTATACCTTCAAATTTGCCATGGTATTGTAAAGCTGATCATACTTGTGCATTTCATCAAGGAGCCCCTGAGCACAGTATTGAAAATTGCTATCCGTCGAAGTCTGAAGTGCAGAAAATGGTCAGATCTACTCTCTTGTCTTTAAAAGATATAGGTCCTAATGTGAAAGGTAACCCACTGCCCAAGCATGTAGGTGGAGATACTGTGAATGTGGTTCAGGGATGACTTGTAGATTTTAGACTTTATGACATAAACATGGTCTGATAGGGTGGTAGAACCGACTGTTTAATACTGGTTTTGCATTTTTTGTTCGCAAATGTCACGGTAAGCAAGAGTCGCCACTGACTTTTCTTTCATCCAACAAAGGAAAGGGTTAAAAGAACAGAAAAATACCTTTTTCGAGATTTTCTGAGTAAGGGGGTAGATTATGCAAAGGGAAGGTATTAGAACCCTTTCCATCCATGGTTTTCCACGAGCTCTTAGGTACTTGCTCATTTTTGAAAACTGTTTGTGTTTGTGTGTTTTGAAAGATTTTGTTTGCTTTATGATAACTCTTGTATCAGTCCTCAAGAGTTTGATAAACCATTTTTGAAAAGAAGTTTTAAAGTGTGTAAGTGTAAAAAGAATCATATTTGAGCAAGTACTTAAGAAATGTCTACCTACTCAAAAAAGGATGTTCTTTTCCTCCTACCCTTTAGATAGTTCTATCCTACTATTAGTGAGTAGGTAGCCCTATCATCGGATGTTGAGGGACTATCGAAAGGGATGTTTATGGTCATCGGAGGAAACATATAAGGATACCTTAGTATATCGAAGGGATTGTCATCATATATGCAACATCGAGGGACACGATCATTTCTCATAGGCAACTCGAGGGACGTTTAGGGACTATGATATTTATGATGAATTTTAAACTGAGGGTCTTTTGCTAAGTGTTGTACCCCAAAATTTGCCCTCTCATTTTATAAAGATTTCTCATCACAAGGCTCTTTGAACTCAAGACCAGATTAAGGTTTTGCACTACTCAAGACATCTCCTTGCACTATTGACCTAAATTAGGGTTTGAGTTTGCACAAATATTTTTGGACTTCCAATGATCAAAGTGACTTTCATATTTCATATTGGATCTACAAGATTGTCCATACCAAGTTTCAAGCCTTGAATCAAATTTTTGCCCCGTCAATTGGACAGTTGACCTAAAAATCAACTAGATTGGGTAAAAAGTCAACTGTGGCCAATTTACAGTCAAACCTCATAATTTCTTATCCACATCAACATTATAGACTCATATGAACCATTTGATCAAGTTTGGATCATAACTCCTCAAGAAATTTGATCAGATCATCAAAAGGGCAAAATGGTCATTTTTAGGGTTTTGACTGTATAAGGGCAATTTCTGATTTTTCACCTAGCCAATGGAAAATTAGGTTCAAGCATGGACTCAAGGACTCAATGGCATCATCTTGACCTATTCACAAGGTTCAAAAGACCTCAAATGCATTGGATTTACAGATGAATTTTTCAGTCAACTGATCAAAATTTGACTGTACACTGAAAAGTCAAACTTTGACTTTTTGGTCAAAATCAAGTGCCAAGGGTCATTTTTCATCAAGATGTGTCAAAACATGAAACTTGTTCATCAAGAAACCCAATTTTGCAAATTAGGGTTTAAGATTGAAAAATTTCATAACTTAGAATTTTTCTAAGTTATGAAATTTTCTTATTTTTTCCCAACTTTGCCCAATATTTTCACCATGATGCAATTGGATTCAAACAAAACCTCCAAAATGAAAGTTGTAGTCCTACACAAAGTCTACAACTTTTATTCACAAAGTTTTCTCAAAAGAAGCTTGGATCTCAAGTTATGATTTTTGGAATAAGGGTCCATGAAACTTTTAACTTAGTAAAATTTTGCCCTAGTTTAGGCAGGATTTTGACCTATTTTCATGACCATTTTTCACATAGTTCCATTTGGAATCTCAAATTGCATTTCAAAGATGAATTGTAGATAATGTTGCAAGCTTTCCAAAATGTCCAGGAACTCTCCAAAATCATTTATGGTGAGGGAGAATCGAAGGCTTGAAGTTGGCAAAAACTCACTTTTGATCCATGGCATGTTCATATTGATACAATTTGAAAACTCCAATCAGCCATGTTTGTACTTGATTACAGGTCCCAAAACCCTTCCATAGTCAATAATTAAATGCAAATCCATTGGTCTAAGGCTTAGTTTTGGTCATTAGAGGATTATACAATAGATTAATCCAAAAATGGTAAAAGGTACATTACCATTTTTGTCAAAATCTTGCTTTATGTCAAATAGAATCCTTGAGCCTTGAACAAGATTTTGTACTGCACACAATGTCCACCAACTTGAGGGGCCAAGAGCACAAGGTGCAGGCTGATAGATAGCCTGTAGAGGCTTGTATTGCATCATGGTTTTGCTTTTGCTTAAAATACAAGAAACTTGTCAAATACACTAGAACTTGAACATCAGAGAGAACCAACTTTTGCAAGAATTTGAGACAAGTTTCACACATTGCATTGAACCTAAAACACGAGCCTTTGAGTCCTGAAACCTTCCATAGCACAAAATCACCTTCCATTGGCAAAACAGGGCACTCCCTGCAGTTTGATTTCCATAGCAAAAACCCCTCGTGCGTTTTGCCTCAAACTTGTTCAAACACCTTCCACATAACCCATCCAAGCTATCCAAACCCTTAAACACTGACTGTAACTCCATTTGCAAGGTTTACCATTTTTTATTTCAGCTTGTGCGGGTTGAGTTCTACAGGCTTGTTTAAGCACATTCAAGGCAAACTAGGCATTGGGGAAGGTAAGAGGAAGTCCAAGCAAGCTCCCAAACATCTCAGGCCTCACTGAAAAGATCCACATTGCCATACACGATCTCAGCTGAAACAGGTTTTTATCAACTTCCTATCTCTCTATTTAGGAATCATTAGGCTTAGGTTTGTGAATGAAAAATGTAGTATTCATAGCCATGAAGCTGTACATATGCTCATTTTTCATTTAAGTTAATCGTGTTAAGAGAATTTGATTCATGAACTTCCTAAAAAAATTTGGTTAGGGTTTAGGGCCAGAGAAATTCTCTCTGGTCTTTGAGAGTTAGAATGAGTTCTTTACATGGTTGAATTCGTCTTGAAAAATGCTACAACTTTGATGTTATGGGTTTTTGCATTAGAGCACGTATGCAGGTTGTTCATGTTTAAAGTCAGGCGCGCGCATTTTTGAGCCAAGGTTGAAGACGAAGCTTGGAATTGGGCTGGGCTTTTGGCTTTTTGTTTTTGACACTTCCCCTTTTACTGATTACACCCCCTGGCCCATTTCTTCATATTTTTATATTTTTTGTATTTATTTTCATTTCTGATTTTATTTTCTTATTTTCCAAACATAAAAAATATCAAAAAATATTTTTATAAATTTTCACATTTATTTTGTATTTTATTTTTATTTTTTTCTAACATAAAAATAATTTAATTAGTATATACTTTTATTTAATGAAAACTTGAAAATAATATATAATAATATTATACCTTTATTTTTTATTCTTTATTTATTTATAGTCAAATAATATTTTTTCTAAATATATTTTATTTTTGTATATACATTATTTTATTTTATTGTACATAAAAAATATATAATATATATTTACTTTCTCAAAAGAAAATTAGGGTTCTTGCCCTTAATAAAAAAAATAATCTTTTTATTTCTTTTTTTTTTTTACATTAAATATTATATTTTTACATATATGAAAATAAACAAAACATTTTTTGCATATTCATCATATTTTGCATATTTATTAAATTTATCATTTAAATATTTGTCTATTTATTATTTGTACCAATTATTCAATTTGGATGTAATAGTAAATATTAGGGTTTTATTTTCTTGTAAATATCCCCCATTCAAAAATTGTATCCCTCTCCCCATATCAAATGTTGTAATAGTGTAGATTTATTTTTACGCATTTATGCTTTCAATTATGCCATGATTAGAGATTAGGGTTTGTATGCAAAAAATCCAAAATCAAACAAATAGCTTGACTAATACAAAGACAAAATGCATGAAAATGATAACACAATACACACATACACCCCTAGGGTTTCACCCACTTGTTGCCTTTAAAATGGCCATGTTATGCATGTTGAGTGCTTTGGCAAAACAAAAACAAAACAAAAAGATCATAGTCCCTCGATGACGCTATCTTGGTTGCTTATACAAAATGATCTAGTCCCTCAAAAAATTTGCTAAAGATACTTAGCATAATTGCTATCATGGTCAATACGATGACCCGCACCTGTCCCGTTTAACATTCTAATACAAGTTTGTTTACCAAATGCAATAGTAAAACAACACTGTCAAAAGGGTTAAAAATGTGTAGGAAATACCTTTGAGTAAAATAGGGTAGACAACTCTTAGTTACTTGATCAAAACTTGCAGAAACGTCCTTGCTATTTTCAAACACACTTCACAACACAATTTCAAAACATTTCCCAAAAAGAAACTTTCAAACATTGAAAAATCTTTTCAAAAGACAATACACCTTTGTATATATTCAAATAAGAATCATTACAAAGGTTTCCATAACGATGGCCTCTTTTCAAAACATTTTCAAAACCACACACAAAGCACCATTTCAAACAATTGAAAAGAAAAAGCAAGTGATCTAAACAAGTAACTAAGAGCCCATGGAAAACCATGGATGAAAAGGGTGCTTGCACCTTCCCTTTTCATAATCTACCCCCCGAACCCAAGAAAAACATCTCAAAGGTCTTTCCTGTGCTTTTTGACCTTTCCTTTGGATAAAATAAAAAGTCGGTAGCGACTCTTGCTAAACCGAAACATTTGCGAACAAAAACACAAAACCTCAAGTCAGTTCTCCCACCGTATCACACTAAGATATCCCTATGTTCGAGGGACATGACCATTGTTTTCCGAGGCAACCAAAGTGGGGAAATACCCTAAGGGTGCAAGTGTGTAACAGTGTGCTTTTTTCAGTTATTTTTGTATTTTTATTAGGTTAGCTAACGTTTTAATTTACAGTCTTGGCATACACGCCTAATTACTAGTAGTTTATATAAAGACATACAATATATTGCAAAAAGTGAAACCTACAGCTATTACAAGGCTTCAGGACAGTTACAGTTATATCTGACTAAAATGTAAAGTGCGGAAAATAAAAATCCTAATTAGGGCTATTACAATCCATAGGCAGATACATAGTAAAATAAAATGTGTGCGCAATAAAATTACAAACCATGGGCAAATACATAATAATATAAGCGCTCGAAATAAAGAAACATCTAAAAGCCTAGTAAAAAAAATTCTAAGTAACCAAGAACATATTTTTGTTTGTTTTTTTTATCTAATTTTTAATAAAATAGCTAAGTGAAATAAATACCTAAAATTTAATTATAGAAGAAAAAATTTGGATGAAATAAATCCTAATTCTAATATTTTTGTATATTTTATTAAGAAAATAATTTAAATTAAAAAGAACCTAAGTCTAATTGATTTTAAGTTGATAAAATTAAAATTAAAATAATTAATATAATTTTTAAAAAGAACCTAAATCTATTTATTACTTTTTTTGATTTTTTTATGACTTGTTAAAACAATGACTTTTGAAAATAGTAAACAAAATAAAATAAAATGAGAAAATAAACAAAACATGGGCCTGTCATCAATAACAAAATGGGGGGTGTTATTTGAATTTCCGTCTGGCCCAAATGAGGCCAAGCCCAGGACATCTTGGGATCCTGTGGGGACGACCTCTGAGAGTCCATGGTGGTCTACACATCCTGGGTGCTAGATCTGGATCCCATATGGATTTGCTGGCCTAGATCTGAAGAGTATGATATGTGCCTGGGTATGTGAAACGCTGGATCTGTTGAACACATATTAGAAAAAATATAACATGCATGATTGGGGACTCGAACCCTAGTCCTTTCCCTAACACGCGCGCTTCTTCACCATCTGAGCTACTGATCATTCATTAATCCAAATAATAAAACAATATTATATACACAAATTAATCAGAAGCATCCAAAAAATAAAAAATGTGCGCTGGATTTGAATTTTCCAGTGAGGGGCTGCCACACATCTTCCTCCCTCATCTGTCGTCTTAGCCTTGGACCTATAGTGACAGTTTTTGTCTGTCACTATAGCACCTGTAAACCAAAAGAAACAAATATACGCATGATAAATTCATGGTGAGGCCATAGATGAATTTGCCTCAACCTCTTGAGCACATAGAGACCCCTGGTTAGGCCTAATTTTGGCTATTTCCAGAAATCCTAATTTTAAGCTTGGAACCCTAAAAATGGTGGTATCCCATTCCTGCGTCAATAATGCATGATTAAAATACGCTCATATTATATAAATCAAAGAAATCAGAGTCAAGAAAAAAACGCAAACAGTGAGGTGGTGATAGTATGCTTCAGACTGTTTTGGGACTTGGTAACGGCTGGGAACGATCCAAGAGGCTTCTAGGAATGTGTTTGAGCCTTTGTTTGGGACTAAAACCAGCTGTAATTTGACATTCAAGTTTGACAGTTTTTGAGTTTTTGGGTGAAAAGTGCAGCAATTCTTCAAGCTTTATGTACATAGATTTGGCTGGCTAGAGTGTTGTACTTATAGTGTAGACGGAGGAGACACAATTGAATGGAAAATATCATGGCCATAACTCATATTTTCGAACAAAAGTCCAACAAATTCAAAGCCTTCCAAATTTTCCAAAACATGCCTTATCCTTTCTTGAATGAACCTGGTCATGTTTGCACAAATCTTGGGCCTCTAAGCAAGCCAAAGCATCAGCCCAAATGCCTAAACCCATTTCCAATTATTTTGTACCATTTATTTTATATTTATTTGGAATAAGTTAAAATAAATATGTAAAAAATAGGTAGAAAATGCAAGGCCATGCAAAAATAATATTAGAGGTCCTCTATAACCTTAGGAAGATATTTGAACCTTAAAAAGTTAGGCCATTGACTCAAAAATCCAAATTTTCCCAATGCACCATTCTTGAAATTTCCAAAATTTTCCCAAGTTGGGCAAGCCATAACTTACTCAATTTGCATCTCATGATAATAATCTGGTACTTTTTGGAAAGCCCAATATGTTTACTTCAATCCCTCTTTTTATTAATTTTGTATTTGAAGATGTTATCTTGATGTAAAAGGTCTTGGCAAAAAGTGGCTTTTGTTGACTTTCTGAAAATGACCTATAATGTATGAGCTTGTATCTTTCCAAGGGTGAATTTATTGAAATTTAGGAATGAAGAGAAGTTGTATGGAATTGGATTCTCTTCATGAGCTTTTGTTGGGGGAAAATGGATGAAGTATGTGAAAGTTATGCCTGGTCAAAGTTCAGTTGACTTTTCCTATAGAAACCCTAATTTAGCAATTCTTGACTTTTGATGAATTAGGAGCATTTCTTGAGGAATCATGATCAACCCTTAATAAAATGATGGGTATTACTTCAAAATGTTGGCGTTGACCAAAAACTTGAAGTTTGACTGTATTTGGGCCACAATTGACTTTTGACCTAGTATAGTTGATTTTCAGGTATTTGAGCAATTGACTGAGAAAACTTGATGTGCAAGGAATGAAATTTGGCATGGATGATCTTGAGGACATATTAGGACAATGTAGAACATTTGGGATCCTTGGGACTTATACATCTTGTTTAAAATCGAAACCCTAGTTTGAGGTTTATTGCCTTAGGAGGAGAACTTGTCTGGTCAACTCTTGGTCATCCTAGGGAAATTGAGGATCTCAAGGGACATGTGTGAAGTAAAATGAGAGGGAAAATTTTGGGGTACAATAGCTTCTCCTGTTCAATCTTCTTAAACCTGAGGATGTAGATTGGCTGGTCTGCCTTTCGTGATCTGAAGGTGGAAGATAATTGAACACTAGAGTGCCCATAAATTTGCACTCGTCTGAAATGATGCTTGATCGTGTAGATAATATCGGGAATTGGCTTATAGATGCCATTTGGGGAAGATGACGGAAGATCGTCAGATATGGGCTTAAAGATGCCATCTAGAGGATATGATGGAGAGTCATCGGAGATGGGCTTAAAGATGCCATCTAGAACAATGTTAATTCCATGAGACATTGCTTTGTAGGAATTCCTATTCCTATTGTTGAGGAGGACTCCGTTGAGGAATGTTGGTCTCTGTTTTGGGGAATAGAGTTTAGGAGCTTCAGTTGTCCATTACTCTACTGGGGAATCGTCTTTTGATTGAAGAGACGAAAGTAAACTGCTATCTGGTCGTATTCAGGCTTCACAGTGACTTGTTGAGGGTAATGAGGCTGATTGCTATCTGGTCATATTTCAGGTTTCACAACGAATTACTGGGGAAATGAGATTAAACTCTTATCTGGTCGTACTCCAGGCTTCCGTGATTTGAAGAAATTAAGATGTTATCCGGTCGGATCCAGGCTTCAACTTGAATTTGAGGTATACTACAATCTGGTTGAGTCCAGGCTTCATAGTGATTAACAGAGTAAACTACTATCTGGTCGGATTCCAGGCTTCACAACACCTTATACTGTTATCTGTTCGTATTCCAGGCTTCACAGTGTCTTGAATTATTGATGGACTATTATCTGGTCAGATTCCGGGCTTCAGCCATGATGTTAACTATTATCTGGTCGGGTCCAGGCTTCACAGTATGGTGAACTGCTATCTGGTCGGATTCCAGGCTTTGCAGTTCCTTTAACTGAAATAGAAATAAAAAAAATCTTAGTATCGATTTAACTGAACTAGACGGAAGTCTTGGGATATTTTCAACTGGAATAGAAATTAGAGAGATCTTAGTGTCGATCTAACTGAACTAGAGAAGGTCTTGAATAACTTTGACTGGAATGGAAATCAGGAATATCTTAGTATCGATTTAACTGAACCAGATAGAAGTCTTGGGATATCTTCAACTGGAATAGAAATCAGAGAGATCTTAGTGTCGATCTAACTGAACCAGAGAAGATCTTGAATTAACTTTGACTGGAATGGAAATCAGGAAAATCTTAGTATCGATATAACTGAACTAGACAGAAGTCTTGGGATATCTTCAACTGGAATAGAAATCAGAGAGATCTTAGTGTCGATCTAACTGAACCAGAGAAGGTCTTGAATTAACTTTGATTGGAATGGAAATCAGGAAAATCTTAGTATCGATTTAACTAAACCAGATAGAAGTCTTGGGATATCTTTAACTGGAATAAAAATCAGAGAGATCTTAGTGTCGATCTAACTGAACCAGAGAAGGTCTTGAATTAACTTTGACTGGAATGGAAATCAGGAAAATCTTAGTATCGATTTAACTAAACCACACAAAAGTTTTGGAATATCTTTAACCGAAATAGAAATCAGAAAGATCTTAGTGTCGATCTAACTGAACCCGAGAAGGTCTTGAATCAACTTTGACTGGAATGGAAATTCGGAGAATCTTAGTATCAATTTAATTGAACCAGACAAAAGTCTTGGAATATCTTCAACTGAAATAGAAATCAGAAAGATCTTAGTATCGATCTAACTGAACCAAAGAAGATATTGAGAACGTCTTTATGAGGAAAATGATGAAACAGTCCTTCGTTAGACGTAGCTTTTGAGAAGACTACCAAGTCACATAAGTAGTCAACGGTGTTTGTTAATTTGATCTTTCCCTGAAAATGGCAAAGAGTTAGTCGTATGAAATGTCATGATGTATGAAATGCATTGTGATGATGTTCTCAAAATAAATGAGATTATGTTGTATACGGTGTGTATGTGCATGTCATGATGTATGAATATGGGTTGCTATTGCAATATTTTTTAGTCTGGGAAAATAAATCCCTGACTGCTGCTGAAGAGTATTGGGAAGTCGAATCCTTCGTTTCCGCTGAGAATGATGAATGGATATGATTTGCCAGGGATTTCCTCTTTTTGCTGGAGGATATTCTGTCAGGGATTGACTCTGTGGAGAGAGATGATGCTTTGTTGGAAGGTTTAGCCGATGTAGAGAAAGAAACTCTATTGGGGAATGAACTTCCGTAGTTAGAGAAATAAACTCTATCCGGGAGGAGGTTTTACAAACTGTTTGAAATTATAAAACTTGGCTGGGGAATACAGATTTCAGCTCTCTAAAGGAACTTTGCTGGAGGAGATAATTCCTGCTTGGGGAAGAAGAGATCAAAACTCTAGTTATTCCTACTCTGTGGGGAACATAGACATCGCGGGGACGTATTGTAGTGACGACTTCGTCTAAAACTGTCTCTGCCCCTGTACCATGCTGGAAAGAGTAACTGTTGGGACTACAAATTGTTTTTTAGAATTTGCCTCGTTTCTTAAAGTCATTAGCAATTGTCTTTCTGTTTCTTATGAAATCATTTGTGAACAGTAATCATATTCAAATGCACATGTCAAAAATAAATCACTGGACGTTTTTGCAAAACAAAATAGTAAAATAAAATCAAATAGTTTTGTACTTTCAAAGAAATGATTTGTATTGATTTTTTTGAAGTTCGCCTATAACAGGCATTTTGTACAAAGAAACTGACGTTCTAGTAGAAGAACACCGTCGTAAGAAATGAAAATTACACAAAATAGTGTACAAAGAGAAAACAACTATGTGAAACAATCCCATTGAGTTTCAATTCTACTATTTCCCCTATGTCCTTGAGCGTCTCATCACTTTGCTACTTGTCTGAAGCTGACTGGATTGATCGGTACCATTTGAGCTTGATAGTTGACACTGAAGTCCAGTCGCAAGGTAATCCAATGGGACATAGTTGTATGCTTTAAATCCTTAACTTTTTCCTGGACCTCCCTTTTGGGTTTTCGGTCCACCAGGATACCCTTTTTTGCCCAAGTCGCCTTTTCAGGTTTTCGACTTGCCGGGTGTACAGATTTTTTGTATTTATCCATAACTTTTGCCCGAACCTTTTTGGTTCGTCGGGATGCCCTTATTTTTGCCTAGGCCAGTCAACCTAGAGGGTCTTTATTTATGCGTAGTATTTTTTCACTATGTCCGCATTAACAGGGTGAGGAAGGTCGTCACCATCCATGGTGGTTAGAATCATGGCTCCACCGGAAAATATGCTTTTGATTACAAATAGCCCTTCGTACGTGGGAGTCCATTTTCCCCCGGTGTCACCTTGTGGCAGTATGGTGCGCATGATTACTAGATCACCCACTTGATATACTTGACGTTTGACCCTTTTGTTGAAGGCCTTGATCATTCGCTTTTGGTATATCTGACCATGGCAGACAGCAGTAAGCCTTTTCTCATCAATCAGATTCAGTTGATCAAGTCGAGTCTGGATCCAATCATCTTCGTTCAAGCCTTCATCCTTCATGATCCTCAAAGAAGGGATCTGGACTTCAATAGGTAGGACAACCTCCATACCATATACCAGAGAATAAGGTGTTGCCCCTGTTGACGTACATGCTGAGGTGCGGTAACCATAAAGAGCAAATGGTAACATCTCATTATAGTCTTTGTATGTCACCTTCATATTCTGTATGATTTTCTTAATATTCTTGTTAGCAGCCTCCACATTGCCATTCATCTTCGGCCGGTAAGGGGAAGAGTTTTTTATGCTGATTCTTGAATTGTTTACAGAGTTTGGTGATCATTGTATTATTGAGATTTGTACCATTGTCTGTAATGATTCTCTCTGGCACACCATACCGACAAATTAGGTTATGCTTGATAAACTGTGCCAGAATGTTCTTGGTAACAGTAGCAAAAGAGGCAGCCTCAACCCACTTCGTGAAGTAATCAATGGCCACAAGGATGAAGCGATGCCTATTGGAAGCGGTAGGTATAATCTCTCCGATCATGTCAATGCCCCACATTGTAAAGGGCCATGGAGCCATCAAGACATTCAAGGGAACCAGAGGTACATGTACTTTATTAGCATAGATCTGGCATTTGTGACAAGTCTGGGAATACTGATAACAGACTGCTTCCATAGTGGACCAATAGTATCCTGTCCGTAGAATCTTTTTAGCCATGGTGTGTCCACTAGAGTGGGTTCCAAAGGTAACTTCGTGTAGATCCACCATAATCCTCTCTGCTTTGTTCTTATCTATGCACCGAAGTAAAGATGAGTCATGATTGCGCTTGTAGAGGATTCCATTACTAAGGAAGAACTTTGCGGAGAACCTTCTCAGAAATTTCTTATCATTGAAAGACACCCCCTCAGGATATTCTTGAGCCTCGAGATACCTCTTCACTTCATGAAACCAAGGTTTGTCTGCTACTTCTTCAATGTCAATCTCATAGCAGTATGCTGGTTCATCCAACCCCTCAATAGTGATCCGAGGAGCCTCGTTGTCCCATCTGACCTTGAACATGGATGACATAGTAGCTAGCGCGTCCACTAACTGATTCTCTTCTCGTGGGAAATGTTCAAAGGTGACCTCTTCAAAGTGTGGAAGAAATGTCAGCACATGTTCTTTATAAGGGATGAGATTCGGGTGCTTCGTGTCCCACTCTCCTTTGATTTGATTTATTACCAAGGCTGAATCCCCGAAAATGCTCAAGAACTTGATCCTTAGGTCAATAGCAGCTTTGAGACCCATGATGCACGCTTCATATTCTGCCATATTGTTGGTACAATTGAAACATAATCTGGCGGTGAAAGGAGTATGACAGCCCTCGGGAGATATGATTACAGCACCGATGCCATTGCCAAGCGCATTGGAGGCTCCATCAAAAACCATAGTCCATCAGGATCCTTCCTCAGGTCCTTCATCCGGCCCAGGATCTTCATAGTCAGTCGTTAACATAATATTCTCGTCCGGGAATTCAAAGTTCATGGATTGGTAGTCATCCACGGCCTGATGAGCCAAATGATCAACTAGTACACTTCCCTTGATTGCTTTCTGGGTCGTGTATTGGATATCGTATTCGGTCAAGATCATTTTCCATCTTGCTATTATTCCGGAGAGAGCAAGCTTCTCGAAGATGTACTTGATCGGATCCATCTTAGATATCAACAAAGTAGTGTGGGTTAACATATACTATCTCAGTCGGCGATCAACCCATGCCAAAGTGCAGCAAGTTTTCTCGAGCAGTGAGTATCTTATTTCACAGTCAGTAAACTTTTTGCTAAGGTAGTATATTGCATTCTCTTTTCGACCGGACTCGTCATGCTGCCCCATCACACACCCCATTGAATTATCTAACACTGTTAAGTACATTATCAAAGGTCTTCCTTCAATGGAGGCATCAGAGTTGGAGGCTCTTGACGGTATTCCTGTATTCTCTCAAAGGCAGTCTGGCATTCTTCATTCCATTTTACCACTTGATCTTTCTTCAGAAGTTTGAAGATTGACTCATAAGTAGTAGTTAAATGGGAAATGAATCTGGAAATGTAATTTAGGCGTCCCAAGAAACCTCTAACCTCCTTCTCAGTACGAGGGGCCAACATCTCTTGTATAGCCTTCACCTTTGCAGGGTCTACCTGAATACCTTTGTCACTGACAATGAAACCTATGAGTTTACCAGATCTTATCCCAAAGGTGCACTTTTTTGGATTTAACCTCAACTTGTATGTCTTTAACCTATCAAACAACTTTTATAGATGATCAAGGTGCTCTTCCTCAGTTTGAGACCTGGCTATCATGTCATCAACATAAACCTCTATCTCGTGGTGTTTCATGTCGTGGAATAAGGCTACCATGGCTCGCTGATAGGTTGCCCTAGCGTTCTTCAACCCAAATGGCATCACTTTATAGCAGAAAGTGCCCCATTGGGTGACGAAGGTTGTCTTCTCCTTGTCTTTGGGTGCCATCTTGATCTGATTGTAGCCATAGAAACCATCCATGAAGGAAAAGATCTTGTGTTTCACGGTGTTGTCAACCAGAACGTCAATGTGGGGAAGTGGAAAGTCATCCTTGGGGTTTGCCCTGTTTAAATATTGGTAGTCGATACACATCCGTACCTTACCGTCCTTTTTAGGCACCGGGACTACGTTAGCAACCCATTGGGGATAAGAGGTGACAGCTAAGAACCCAGTGTTGAACTGCTTCATAACTTCTGCTTTGATCTTCTCTGACATTTAAGGACGCATACGATATACCTTTTGCTTTACTAGAGGGAAATCTTCTTTAGTTGGAAGACGATAAACCACAATATTTGTGTCCAGTCCTGGAATGTCTTCATACGACCAGGCAAAGATCTCGACATAGTTATGCAAAATCTGTATCAACCGCTGTTTGACACTAAGCTCCAGATTTTCACCTATCTTGACTTCTTTTCTGTCCTCTTCTGTGCCCAAGTTTATTGTCTCAACTGGCTCTTCATGAGGCTTCATGGACCTTTCTTCCTGCTGTAACAGCCTAGCAAGTTCTCCGGGTACCTCCCAATCTTCCTCACATTCGTCCTCGGCTTGGTTGATCGGATTTTCAAAGTGATAATTGACAATAGCAGAACTGCTATCAATGGGATCCAGAGTGGATATAGATCTGCAGTTTGATACGCGAGTGTGTGTAAGAGCATAGCTATATAGACAAAGTAAAAAGAAGAAAAGAAAAACAGAGAGTGCAAAATTTGTATGCATAAACGTCCAATGCTTTATTAATGCCATATGAAATCGAAACATGATAACCCTCACAACTAAATCATTATGCCCTGGGTAAGACACATGGTCATAAAGTTTATATTGTTTATTATATATCCAAAAACAAGAAAGACAATTACTTCTGAATAAAATTAATTGGTACAAAGTCTTTTTCTGTCCAGTTACTAAGTCCACCGTTGGTAGTAGGGAAGATCCAGCTATCCATGTCACCGTCACCATCACTGTCTTCTAGAGCGTTGACCCCATGATTGTTGATGCATAGGGGAGGTCCTCCGGCAAGAGCATCACGAACAACCCTTTGAGGCCTAAAGAGAAACCCAAACCAAACTTATTAGATTTGTAAGGAATGTCGGAGAGCTGGCCCCGGATGGTAAACCCACCTTCTTCAATAACTGCTTTTGCATCCTTGAGAGAAGCCATCTTTAAGAGAGGTTTGGTGATCTTTGGCAGATTGGTGACAATTTCAGTTGCAGCCATAGTCTGAGGCACCTCTTCAAAGTTTTGACACGGAGTCTCGATGAATTCTCCATCCATTTCCACATACCATGAGGAATTCAAATGTCTTACCATGTTCTCTTCTTCACCGTGTACTGTAACAATTCTTCCTTTCACCGGGTACTTCATCATCTGATGCAGAGTGGACGTGACAGCTCCTTCCCCATGGATCCAAGGGCGTCCCAACAAACAAGAATAATATGGTCTGATATCCATCATGTAGAAGGTGGAGTCAAAGGTGTGAGAACCAACTTTGATGGGGATGTCCACCTCCCCGTGCACCATTCTTTTCAAACCATCGAAAGCCATCACTACAATGTTGCTGTGCTTCAGGGTCAAACCTTTGCAGTCTAGTCTATCCAGAGCCTTCTTAGGCAGCACGTTCAATGATGAACCAGTATCTACCAGGAAATGGGCCAAAGTAGCCCCCCTGCATTCAACAGAAACATGTAGCGCATCATTGTGTTTTCTCCCTCTGGGTGTCAGATTTGCATCAAAAAAACCCAAACTGTTATCATCCATCAAACTGACCACACAATCTTCAAATTAGTCAGCGAAGGTTTCTTGTGGCACATGGGCGGTCTTAAGGAATTTCACCAAAGCCTTTTCATGAGCTTCGGAGCATAACAGTAAGGCTAGCATAAAAATCTTGGAAAGGGTTTGCCCCTACTGTTCGACCACATTGTAGTCTCTCTTCTTTATTATTTTCAAAATTTCTTCCATTTCTTTCTTGGAAGCCTTTGGGATAGATTCTGAATACGCCTTTGTCTGGACAGGCTCAATCAATACGTCTTTGCCTTGAGTCCTGGCCGACTCGGTGATAGGGGTGTCAGTAGGGGTAATCACAGGAATTGCAGTAGTAGTATCAGCAGGAACAACCGTAGGAATGATCACAGGACTAGTAACAACTTTTGGAGGAGAAATCTCAGGGGAGAAAACTCTTCCACTTCTTGTTATTTTGCTGGTTTAAAAAATGTTACCAATGTCGGGACCAACATTTTTGGAAACTTAGTCTTCAACAGCCAGCAGGTCTTGCTTGACACCGTGGTAGTAGATGTCAGCCCCATTGTTCCAAGGAACAACCTTGTCCGAGGAGTATGGGATTGGCCCTGGCATGGTGATGATCAGAGGAGCCAACTTCGGAGAAGATGTGATCCTGACGGGTAATTTGGTGGAGATCCTGGGAGGATTGGTGGAAATGGTTATGATTGAAACATCCTTGCAAGAAACAGTCGAAACGAGAGTCTTCTCAAAAAAAATCTCTATCATCCATCAGGCGTTGGACACCTGCCTTCAACAAATGACAACCAATCAGTAGAGATAAACATAAGTGGCAACCTTCGCCACAGCCCAGAAATAAACTGGATTTCAAAAAGTTCCACTTAATGGTCATGAGGGGAGTAACAAGTTTCTCAACAGAAGTAACAAACAAATCATCTTCAATAGCATTAACACCACAGTCGTGCTTGGGCATAGGAGCAGTGATAACATTGGGAATCTCAGGAGCGTCAAATTCAATCTCCTTGGTTTCAATAAGGTCTTGTACCTTGTTTTTCAAAGCCCAACAGTCGTTTGTATCATGGCCTGGACTTTCTGAATGGTAAGCACAATGAGCATTTGGATTGTAGCGGGGAGAGGCAGTGTTGGGATTCTTCGGAGCTTCCCTCAAAGTTACTAGATTAGATTTCAGAAAATGTGGCAAGGCTTGAGACAAAGTCATATTTATTCGGGTAAACTGTTTTACTGGCCTTTCTGCTCTAGGATGATTGTTCCTTTGTTGAGTAGGTGCAGGTTTAGAGATCATAACAGCCCCTACTGCTAGACGATATTAAGTTCTGTCCTAATTCCTTTGACTGTAAGTGGCGCTGACTTCCTTCTTCGCAGAAAATGGCTTCCTTACTGTACTGGAGGATGCATCCTTTTGGATCTTACCACTCCTAATCCCAGCTTCCGCTCTTTCTCCTGTCAAAATCAATTCAGTGAAGCCGGCTGAGGAACTTCCAATTAAATGATTGAAAAATATACCAGATAGGGTACCCAGAAACATATCCACTAGCTCCCTATCAGACAGGGGAGGTTGGACTCTTCCTGCTAAGTCCCTCCACTTCTGAGCATAGTCTTTAAAGCCTTCGCTCGATCCCATAGACATACTTTGGAGTTGTGTACGGGTGGAAGCAAGGTCTGCATTATACTGATACTTCCTGTAGAAAGCAGCAGCTAGGTCTTCCCAATTACGAATGTTGGTCATTTCCAGTTGGTAGAACCACTCTAATTGAGTTCAGGATAGACTATCTTGAAAGAAGTGGACCCTTAGGTCCTTGTCAGCAGTGTGAGGCTGGATCTTCCTCACATTAGATTGGAGGTGCATCTTGGGACACGAAACCCCATCATATTTGGAGAACATTGGCACCTTGAACTTCTGCAGGATGACAACCCCAGAAACTAAACCCAGCTCTTCAAAATCAAGCCCAGGCACCCTCTGGATTTCCATTGCACTCAAACGCTCTTCCAGCTGTTTGTATTTTTTGTCGGTCGGAGGGTACTCCTTTTCATTGTAGTCAGTCTCATTATCATATTCCCTTGGACTGGGGTCTTCCTATATTGTCTCCCCTTCTTGATTATCTCCTTCTTTTGATGAAAATGTAAGCTCAACCACTTGCCTTAACGGTCCTTTGAACCTCCTTCCCAGATTCACCACACCAGCTGTCCTCCCTGGCTTATTAGTCTTTTATTTTACAATCAGGGCTTTCAGTTCCTCTTGCCCCTTGGATAGAGCCATGATCATCTGTTAAAACTGAGTATTCTGAGTCTGTAGATCTTTCACTGTTTGTTCTAGAGCCATTGCTGAAATAAACAGCGAAGAAGATGAGAAACCTACTATGAAACCTGCTTATGAAATTATATGTATGGTATATGTATGCAACATTTTCAAGGATTTCTAAGACTTAAATTTGCCTAAACAAAAAGAGAATAAACGTTAATTGTATTGAGATGCTTTATTGATCACAATAATTCCTCTTGGGCTCACAAGGGCACAAAGAAAAAATCAAACTCTCAAAGCAAAATAAGACTCAAGCTTCCCACAGGCGCATCTTCTTTGGTGCAATGTAAGAATTTATACTCTTATCCTCGTGAAGTAACCTGGTGAGATCTAAAACCTTCTTCTCGCTGGCGTAGAATTAGGTTTCAAAGGAATCTCGTTCTTCCTTGAGTTTGATCCAGGATTTTCGTAGCTCCTCAAAATCAATTGGCATGTCAGGATGAAGAACGATGTAAGGAGTGTATCCCTCATCAATTGGCTCCATAATCACAGGTAATATGGAGGGGGTAAGGCATCATAAGACATTGAGAACGCGCTCGCACCCGTTTGAGGTAAGGCTCGAGAGGAATGGAATTCTTGCGCCCCCGTATCTTGCTATCAACTCTGTTTATCATGCCCCAAGCTCGAATGAACCTCTTACGATAACCTTGAACATAATTCTAATAGTCAAATGTGATTCCTTAGACGAGTGTGTTGTACCCCAAAATTTTCCCTCCCATTTTCACATAAGACATACTTCTAGAGGTTCTCAATTGCTCAAGGTTGACCAAGAATTGACCAGACAATTCTCCTCCTAAGGCAATGAACCCCCAACTAGGGTTTCAATTTTCATCAATATGGTTGGGCTCAAAAGGTCTCAAATGCTTCCCATGGTCCTAATATGTCTTTAAGATCATCCATGCCAAGCTTCATTCCTTGCTCAATAAGTTTGCTCAGTCAATTGCCCAAGTCTTGGAAAACCAACTGTCCTAGGTCAAAAATCAACTGTGGCCCATGTGCAATCGAAGTTCAATATTTTTGGTCAACATCAACATTTTGAAGTGATTTCCATCATTTGATCAAAAGTTGATCATGATTCCTCAATAAATGCTCCAAACCCATCAAAAGTCAAAAGTGGCAAATTAGGGTTTCTATAGGAAAAGTCAACTAAACTTTGACCAGACATAACTTTCATATACTTCATCCATTTTCCCCCAACCAAAACTCATATTGAATATTATCTCATTCCCTATAACTTCTCTTCAGCCCTCAAGTCCAAGAAATGCATCATTTGAAAGATACAAGCTCATACATTACAAGTCATTTTCAGAAAGTCAACAAAAGCCACTTTTTTCCAAGACCTTTTACATCAAGGTAAAATCTTCAAATGCAAAATTTATCAAAAGAGGAATTGAAGTAGACATCTTGGTATTTCCAAAAAGTGCAAGATCATCATCATGAGATAAATATTGAGCAAGTTATGGCTTTCCCAAGTTGGGAAAATTTGGGAATTTTCAAGAATTATGCATTAAGCAAATTTGAAGTTTTAAGGAAAGGGCTCAATTTCTTGGACTTCAAGCATCTTCCTAAGTTTATGTAGGACCTCCAAATTTATTATTTCCATGCCTTGCATTTGCTAACTATTTTATTCATATTTATTTTTATTTATTTCAAATAAATATGAAATAAAATGTATAAAATAATTGGAAATGGGCTTTGAGATTTGGGTTGATGTTTTGAACAGCCTGCGCCCATAAAAGTTTGTGCAAAGGTGTCCACATTCATTAAAATTCAAAAAATGACAAGTTTCCTTGTCTTTGGCAAAGTTACAAAACATCATTTATGGCTTTAAAAACACATGTTTATGGTTGTTATTGCCTTTGTTCTCTTGTCTCCCCCCTGCTCTCTATATAAAGGACACATTAGAAAGCTTCAAGACATGATATACAGCTTGGAAAAGCTCTACAAATTTTGCAAAAAAAATATCAAAGTTGTAAAATTCGCATTTTAGGTTCCAGCCTTCCTCAGTCCAAACAAAAGATCCAAATACATTCCTAGAGGCTCCCTGAAGCTTTTGCAATCATTAACAAGCCATGAAACATCACAAAATGCCTCAGTAAGCTCCATTTTTATATTTTCTAACTTGTTTCATGCAGATCTGGTGCTTGTCGTAGCTAGATGTGCATTATACACCATCATACATGTGCCATCAGATGTCCATCTGATCAGATCTAGCGCACTCCATCTGCGGGCTCACCATGTACCATCAAGACCAATCCACATCGGATCCAGAAGTAAATTTGGGCCTCTCCCTTCATGGGCCAGCAAATTCAATAACCACACCCCCACTGTTTTTTTACTATCTCATGCCCATCTAGTTTTTTTTTGTAATGTCTTAAATTCTTTTATCTTCTTTACTTAATTAAGAAAATAATAAATAAAAACTCACAATAAAATTAGGCTTAGACTTTTTTTAAAATTAAAATAATGAATTTCTTTAATTAATTAATTAAATTTTAACTACTTTCTTATTTTAAAATGAACTAGAATTTTTGATTTAATTTATGTTTCAAATGTTTTCTTAATAAAAAATGAAAAAATATTAAAATTAGATTAATTTCATTCAATATTTATTTTCTTAAATTAAATATAGATTCAGTTTAATTATTTTTCTTGAAATAAACAAAAATAAAACCAAAAAGTTTTTTCTTGTTTACTTAGAATTTTTCTTAGGATTTTTAGACGTAATATTTATTTCGTGCGCATTATTTTTATTCTCGCATTTGATATAAATAATGTAACTGATTATGGGATAGTCTAGATTTAAAATTCTGCATTTTATTTTCTTGCACTTTTTTATGTAATTGTCCCAAAGCGTTGTAATAGTCTAGGATTTAAATTTTTGCACTTTAAATTTATGTAAATATTAACTGTTAGTAACTAGGCGTGTATGGAAAGACTAATAATCAAATGTTAGCTAACCTAACAAAAAGACAAAAAATAACTGAATCTCAACACAGTTGCACATGCGCACCTCTAAGGTATCTCCCGCTTTGATTTTCTTTAAATAAAACAATCATGAGGCAGGAACGCTTTAGCAAAGACCCATAAATAAATAAAGATCATAGTCTCTCGATGACCTTACGGTTGCCTTTCGGTAAATGATCTAGTTCCTAAAAGAAAATTGCTAAAGTGTCTCCACAAGTTGCCTTCGTGATTGTAAAACGTCCCTTCGATTGTCCCTTAACATCCAACAATAGAGCTACCTACTCACTAATAGTAGGATAGCACTATCTAAAGGGTAGGAGGAAAAAAACATCCTTTTTCGAGTAGGTATAATATTCTTAAGTACTTGCTCAAATCTAAATTTTTCACACTTACACACTTTTCAAAAACTATTTTAAAAAATGCTTTATCATACTCTTGAGGACTGGTACAAGAGTTACCATAAAGCAAACAAAATCTTTCAAAACACACAACCACACAAACAATTTTCAAAATGAGCAAGTACCTAAGAGCCCGTGGAAAACCACAGATGGAAAGGGTGGTAATACCTTCCCTTTCCATAATCTACCCCCCTTACTCAGAAAATCTCGAAAAAGGTCTTTTTATGTTCTTTTCACCCTTTCCTTTGTTGGATAAAAGAAAATTCGGTGGCGAATATTGCTTACTGCGACATTTGCGAACAAAAAATGCAAAACCAGTATTAAACAGTCGGTTCTGCCATCGTATCACAGAACTGGTGACTCTGCTGGGGAAAATTATAAAGTGCGGTTTACCTTAGGGTCTAGATCATTTTGCTTTTCTGTTTGTTTTGATTTCTTTACTTTTAAGGGTACTGTTTGGGTTACTATAGATCATGTACCCGGATCTGGGGATACCTTTTAGGCAAGTAACAATAAATCATGGAAACTGTGCGGGGTATACTGACACGGTTGAAGCGGTGGCTATGTTGATGCGGCACTTTGGTTGGTATCGGTAGCCCTTGAGTTAATCAAGGAGAATACGGGGCCGCTGCATGGTGTCATGAAGCGTCAACTGACCTTAGAATATTTAAATGAACAACTTGGACATTAGGACGTAGCGAGATGGCCGTCTTTGGTGTATTCCCAAAGTCGGAAGATACTTGATGCTACACTCATTTAGATTTGACTCTTGAGTTTTGTTTGGTTGCGAGTCACTCGCCTGTCAAATGAATCTTGTGGGAAATATCAGTGATATTGAGATCCCTTAGAACCCTATTACTATTTATAGGACAAGTTGAACCAATCCAACTTCAAGAGGGTATTACCTTGAAACCCATGCAAGCCTTAAACCTAAGGTCTTTGGTGTGATTTGCTTGTGCTTGCTATATATGTGATTTCTTAGCATAATCATGACATCATAACATCATGCCACAACATTTCTTTAACCATTTCAAGGATATCTAGGGTTTGTGATGCAGGTTATGGTAAATCAGACGTTTATAAAGGGGCAAAGGGGATTTATTTTCCTCTAGCCAATGCCGTCAAAAGATCAAAACTCAACAACTTGAGTCAGGGGCTATGACCCACTTGATATGGTGAGCTTGACTCTCGTAGAAGGACACTCAATGATATGAAGTTCTTCAATCAAAGATGCAAATTTCAACTTCTGACATTTTCTCGTTTACCCTGAGAAATCCTTGAAAACATTGCATACATATATCATACATATCATTTCATAAGCAGGTTTCAAAGCAGGTTTCTCATCCTCTTCGCTGTTTATTTTAGCAATGGCTCTAGAACAAACAGTGAAGGATCTACATACTCAGAATGCCCAGTTTCAAGAGATGATCACGGCTCTGACCAAGGGGAAAGAAGAACTGAAAGCCCTGCTTGTTAAAGAAAAGAAGAAGCCAAGGAAGCCAATTGGTTTCGTGAATCTGGGAAGAAGGGTTAGAGGACCAGTGCGGTGAGCCTCTGAACTGGTAACTTCATCAAAGGAAGGAGGCAGTCAAGAAGAGGAAACAAGAGGGGAAGACTCCAGTCCAAAAGAATCTAATGATTAATCTAACTATGATGAAGAATAGTATCCTCCTACTGATGAAAAATATAAACAACGGGAGGATCGTTTAAATGCAATGGAGGTTCGGATGGTACCAGGTATGGATTTTGAAGAACTGGGTTTGGTTTTTGGGGTTGTTATCCCGCTAAAGTTTAAGGTGCCGGTGTTTTCCAAATATGATGGGGTTTCATGTCCCAAAATGCACCTCCGATCTTATGTGAGGAAAATCCATCCTCACACTGCTAACAAGGACTTATGGGTCCACTTCTTTCAGGATAGCATGTCTGGAACTCAGCTAGAATGGTTCTATCAGCTGGAGGGGGCCAACATCCATAATTGGGAAGACCTGGCTGCTGCTTTTTACAAGCAGTATCAGTACAACGCAGACCTCGTTCCCACCCGTACTCAACTCCAAAATATGTCTATGGGTTCAAGTGAGGGCTTTAAGGACTATGCTCAGAAGTGGAGGGACATAGCAGGAAGAGTCCAGCCTCCCTTGTCTGATAGGGAGCCAATGGATATGTTTCTCGGTACCCTGTCTGGTCCATTTTTTAATCACCTAATTGGATGTTCCTTAGCCGACTTCACTGAATTGATCTTGACGGGAGAAATAGTGGAAGCTGGAATTAGGAGTGGTAAGATCCAGAAGGATGCATCCTCCAGTTCAGCAAGGAAGCCATTTCCTGGGAAAAAAAGGTTAGTGTTATGTACATCCAAAGGAATCAGGACAGAACTGAACGCCATCCAGCAGTAGGGGCTGTTATGATCTCTAAACCTGCACCTACTCAACAATGGAACAATCAGCCTAGAACAGAAAGGATGGTAAGACAGTTTACCCGGATAAATATGACGCGGTCTCAAGTCTTGCCACATTTGTTGAAATCTAATCTAGTAATCTTGTGGGAATCTCCAAATAATCCCAACACTGCGTCTCCTCGCTACAACCCAAATGCTCGATGCGCCCACCATTATGAGACTTCGGGGCATGACACGAACGAATGTTGGGCTTTGAAGAGCAAGGTGCAGGATCTGATCGAGGCAAAGGAGATTGAATTTGATCCCCCTGAGACTCCCAATGTCATAACTGCACCCATGCCCAAGCACGGCTCGGGAATCAATGCTATTGATGTTGTCTCTGCCACAGAAGATACCGACAATGAGTGTGACGTGGATAGCCGGATCTTCCCTACTACCAACGGTGTACCCAGTAATTGGACAACAAAAGACTTTGTACTAATTACTTTTATTCAGAAGTAATTGTCTTTATTGTTTTTAGATGTGTAATAAACAATATAAACTTTATGGCCATGTGTCTTACCCGGGGCAGAATGGTTTATTTGTGAGGGTTATCATGTTTCATTTTCATATGGAATTAATTAAGCATTGGACGTTTATTGCATAAAAATTTTATGCTCTCTATTTTTCTTTTCTGCTTTTACTTTGTCTATACAGCTATGCTCTTACACACACTCACGTATCAAACTACTGATCCATGTCCACGCTGGATCCCATTGATAACAACTATACTATTGCCGGTTATGACGTTGAAAATCCGATCAACCAAGCCGAGGACGAAGGTGAGAAAGATTTTGAGGTACCTGGAGAACTTTCTAGACTATTAGAGCAGGAAGAAAGGGCTAGACAGCCTCATGAAGAGCCAATTGAGATAGTAAACTTAGGCACAGAAGAGGACAGAAAAGAGGTTAAGATAGGTGCAAATCTGGAGCTTAGTGTCAAACAGCGGTTGATACGAATGTTGCATGACTATGTAGAGATCTTTGTGTTGCACCCCAAAATTTTCCCTCTCATATTTCCCAAGACATTGCAAGAATAATCTCCAAGTGGCTCAAGATTGCTCAAGAGTTGGACAGTCAAATCATCTCCTAAGACAGTCAACCCCAAATTAGGGTTTTGTGTTGCATCAAGGTCCTTGCATCCAAATGACCTCAAGATTTCCCCAATGTCCTAATATGTTATCAAGTTCATCCATGCCAAATTTCAAGCCTTGCAGAGGAAGTTTGCTCAGTGAATTGCTCAAAGGGTCCAAAAATCGACTGTGCTAGGGCAAAAGTCAACTATGACCTAAATACAGTCAAACTTCAAGATTTTTTGTCAACATTCTCATTTTTGAAGGATATTTCATCATTTGATCAAGGGTTGATCATGATTCATCAAGGATTGCTCAAAATTCATCAAGACTCAAAGGTTGCTAAATTAGGGTTTTGCAGGAAAAATCAACTCAACTTTGACCAATTATAACTTTCTCATACTTCACGATAAATGACCCATCCAAAGCTCATTTTGAAGAGGATTCAATTTCCTACAATCCATCTTCACACCCCAAGATCAAGAAATGCACTCACAAAAAGTTAAAAATTTGGACATTATAGGTCATTTTTGAAAGTCAACAAAAACACCTTTTATTCTAAAGCTTATAACTTGAGAATGGAATATCAAAATGAGTTGAGACCAAAAGGGTTGGTTAGAGGACATCTCAGGCTTTCTAAAACGTCCAATAACACTTCCAAAAGTTCAAAATTGAAGAAGTTATGCATTGTTGAAGTTGGCCATTTTTGCAAAATTGTCAAAAGTCAACTATCCCCAAAACATCAAATTTTGTCAAATGGGCCCATTATTTTCCACTTGATTTGATCTTGTAACACTACACACGTCTCCTAGCTTCAGCTTTGTGACCATTTGTCAATTTTATTATTTAATTTGATTTTTTATTGAATTATTTCATTTTTAATCAAATTAAATCAAATAAAATCCAAATATTGATTACTTAGGATCTTTTTTATTGTTATAGGTCTTAATTATCATCATGGTCAGCATCAAATTCGTATCTCACCATATCATGAACAAAAAGATGGATTTTGGACAAGATTGGAAAGTTATCAATGGAGGATCAAATCAAATCTCCAAGCATTGATGCACAAAGATTCAAGACCTAATTGTTGACCTAATACAATACATTATACATATACAAGGAAAAGGACACGAGAGGAGAGGTTATAAGCTGCAAGAACACCAAAAGCAAACTTGAAAAAATTGGCAAAAAGCTTGAAACTGAAATCGTGCATAGAGGCAGTTTCAACACCAAATCTCAATGCTAATCAATTGCTGGGAAATCCTTGAAGCGAAACCAATCCCTAACAAGTCTCCATACGCGCCTTAGAGCTCTGTAAGTGTCTCGAAAACATGCCTTTCAGTTGAATTCATATGTCCTTGTTCTTGCATTTTTCTTATAAAATCTTTGCATATTCATGATTATCGTTCAATTTAGAAGCTTTCTGCATTAACCAATTGTGTTTATATGGCCTATAACCCCCTAGCCGAATCTAGGGTTCTTGGTTTGTATTTTTGGGCATTTCTTGTACAGGTGAAATCAAGGTCCAAGAATGGTATATATTTGTTCAGGAAGCCTAGACGAGCATGACCATGGTCCTGGATTTGATTTTTATGGCCTAGAATAGAATTTAGAACGCACATGCAAATTTAACTGCGAATGTAAATCCGCAGGTAAATAACCAGGGTGAACGAAGAAGATGATGACGCGTCTCCCTCCCATTGGTTGATTCAAACTCTGTGCTTTATTTTTTAATTCTGGCATATTGTTTGTTTTTCCCATATTATTATTGTTGTCCATTCCACTAACAAATGAAGCACATTGGTTCAGTGGCAAAGGCGTGTCTCCAAATACCATTGGGACCTGGGTTCGAATCCCAGGTCCCCCATATGTTTGTTATATTTTGTTTCCAGATGATCCAATGCAAGCTCCAACGCGTGATGCACCATACTCCCTCAATCAATCACCTGCCAGATGGCCCCAGGCCAGATCTGGTGGTCCAGATGAGATGCCTACCATATGCGCTAATCAACGTGCCACATGGAATTCCAGAAAGTCAACACAGGCCAGGACAAATGGGCCTTGAAAATTGCTGAATAAACCCCCTATACATGCCCAAACCCTCACTCTCTCTATTTTTATTATTTTCTTTTAATTAATTAATTGTTATTATTTTTATTATTTAATTAACCAATCAAAGCTTTTTCTCATAAAAATAAAAAACCCAAAAATTATTAAACTAATTTTTAGCATTTTACTTTTGTAAATAAATATTAATTTAATTAATTTAGTTTAATTAGGAAATAACTTTAATATTTTTTGCAATAATTAAAATTAATTTAGACAACTAGGTTTTATTAACTTTGATTAAATTTATTTTTATTTATTTAAATATCAAAAATCCAAAAATATCATTTTTATTAATTAATTAATTAATTTTTTAATTTAATGCGTAACCTAATTTAATTTCTTTCTTAATTCAAAAATAAATTTAAAAAAAAAATTTCTTGAAAAACAAAGGGTCAAAACCCTAGAACTCGCCCGATTTAATTTTCCCGCACGCGATCCTTATTTTATTCAATATTGTATCTGTTTCCTGGGATGTAATAGTTTAATTAGGACTTTAAATATTTTTATCGCTTTATTTATTTTCCGCATTTTAATTTCAAGGGTGGCTTTTGGCGATGTAAATACCCGACGCCTTGTAATAGTTAGTTTTAATTTCCGCAATTTAATTTCCGCAACTTATAAACTGTTAGATGTTTGATAATAGGGAATG
The DNA here is from genome assembly GCA_948472305.1 of Vicia faba. Taxonomy (NCBI): domain Eukaryota; kingdom Viridiplantae; phylum Streptophyta; class Magnoliopsida; order Fabales; family Fabaceae; genus Vicia; species Vicia faba. Next base: position 1,171,815,963 of record OX451739.1, read on the forward strand.
AATGACAAGATCAAATGTTTAAACCTAAAATCAACATAGATAACCATTGACATGTACAAAGATAAAATTAACCGAAACAACACACTCGCACATGCGCACTCTTAGGGTGCACCTCGCTTGGTTTCCTTCAAACGTGGTCATTGAGTATAGGAAGTTTTAGAGGTCTCCCTCTTGTCCAAAGATCATAGTTGCCTTGAAACGGTTGCCTCGGAAAAATGATCTAAGACATTAGGGTTACCGCTAAGGCGTCTTAGCATTACTTTAGTGACCACACGTCCCTTAATCGAATTGACCCTTAAACTCCAACGACGGTGCTACCTACTCATCAATAGTGGGATAGTATTGTCTAAAGGACATTAGCACAGATTGATTCCTTTTTCGAGTAGGTAGATGGTTCTTGAGTACTTGCTCCTTCAAAATAAAACTTTTTGCACTTACACCTTTCAAACAAAAACTTCTTTCAAACCCACAAACACAAAGAAAAGAAAATTTTGAAAACACTTTGAGCATGTACCTAAGAGCCCGTGGATAACAACGGATAGAAAGGGTGCTAACACCTTCCCTTTCTATAATCTACTCCCCGGACCCGAGAAACATCTCGAAAAAGGAATTTTTTTGTGCTTTTTTCCTTTCCTTGTTGGATAAAATAAAAGACGGTGGCGACTCTTGCTTACCGCAACATTTTGCGAAAACAAACGCAAAACACGAACCAACATATCAAAAAACAGTCAGTTCTCTCCCACCGTATCACAGAACTGGCGACTCTGCTGGGGATTATTAATAAGTTGGGTGTACCTTAAGATTAGATCATTGTGTTTTCAATTGTTTGCTTTGTATGATTTATATTTGTGGGCTTGTATCGGAGTTACTATAGAACCTAACCCGGATTTGGGGATACCTGTTGTACCCCAAAATTTTCCCTCTCATATTTCTCCAGACATTGCAAAAATAACCTCAAAGTGGCTCAATATTGCTCAAGAGTTGGACAATCAAGTCATCTCCTAAGGCAGTCAACCTCAAACTAGGGTTTTGTGTTGCATCAAGGTCCTTGCATCTAAATGACCTCAAGTTCTCCCAAATGTCCTAATATTCTCTCAAGATCATCCATGTCAAATTTCAAGCCTTGTAGAGGAAGTTTGGTCAGTCAATTGCTCAAGAAGTCCAAAAATCGACTGTGCTAGGGCAAAAGTCAATTGTAACCCAAATACAGTCAAACTTTAAGATTTTTTGTCACCATTCTCAAATTGAAGGATATTTCATCATTTGATCAAGGGTTGATCATGATTCATCAAGGATTGCTCAAAATTCATCAAGATTTAAAAGTTGCTAAATTAGGGTTTTATAGGAAAAGTCAACTCAACTTTGACCAAGCATAACTTTCTCATACTTCATGAGAAATGACCCATCCAAAGCTCATTTTTAAGAGGATTAAATTTCCTACAATCCATCTTCACATCCCAAGATCAAGAAATGCACTCACAAGAAGTTACAAATTTGGACATTATAGGTCATTTTTGAAAGTCAACAATAACACCTTGTTTTCCAAAGCTTATAACTTGAGAATGGAATATCAAAATGAAATGATAAAAAATGGGTTGCTTATAGGACATCTCAAGGTTTATAAAAAGTCCAAGAACACCTCCAAAAGTTCAAAATTGAAGAAGTTATGCATTGTTGAAGTTGGGCATTTTTGCAAAATTGCCAAAAGTCAACTATCCCCAAAACTTCAAATTTTGTCAAATGGGCCCACTTTTTTCCACTTGATTTGATCTTGTTGTTGGATTAAAGTATCCAGCGTCAACCTTAGGATTCGAAGGGCTTAACATGCCACCCATGGGTGCTTAAAAACTAGGTGCAGCCCCTGAAAGTGCTCGTACTATATGGAAATAAAGTTGCACCTTGGCTACAAGCAATTGCTTTTAGCTCAGTGGTAAGCGCTTGATCCTACAAGTTGGAATCAGAGCGCCTGGTTATGAGCTTATAACACTTAACCATGTCAGTACAAGATCCAGCGTCAGAAAAACACAATGGCAGGACCAAGTCAAAACATCAGCAATGACAACAATGAACAAAGAGACAGATTCAGTGGAAAACCTCCAGTCTTTGATAGAGAGAACTTTGACTACTGGAAAGATAGAATTGAGAGTTTCTTTCTGGACCATGATGCTGATCTGTGGGACATGGTTACTGATGGATACACGCACCAAGTGGATGGAAGTGGTCAGAAGATTGACAGGAAAACGATGTCTGATCAGCAAAAGTGTGAGTTCAGAAATCATCACAAGGCCAGAACAATTCTTCTCAGCGCCATCTCTTATTCAGAGTATGAGAAGATATCAAACAGAGACACTGCAAAAAATATGTTTGACTCTCTGAGAAAGACGCATGAAGGCAACATTCAAGTCAAAGAAACCAAAGCCCTTACACTCATTCAGAAGTATGAGGCATTCAAGATGGAAGAGAGTGAATCAATAAAAACTATGTTTTCAAGATTTCAAATTCTTGTTGCTGGTCTAAAAGTTCTTGACAAAGGGTATTCCACTGTTGATCACGTTAAGAAGATCATCAGAAGCTTGCCAAAACAATGGAGGCCAATGGTCACAGCGCTTAAGCTAGCCAAGGATCTCAATAAAATATCTCTGGAGGAACTTGTCAGCTCCCTCAGAAGTCACGAGATAGAGCTAGAAGAAGATGAACCTCAAAAGCAAGGTAAGCCATTAGCTTTAAAATCTAACAAAATCTGACTCCAAAGTTTTGCAGGCTGTGGAAGAAACCTCTGATGGGTCCTCATCAAAAGAAGATGAACTGTCTCTCCTCTCCAGAAGGGTGAACCAATTGTGGAAGCAGAGGCAAAGGAAGTTCAGGAATCCTAGAAGATCAGAAAATCAGAATGAATCTTTCTCCAGATACAGAAGGTCAGAATCCTCCTCTGGACACAGAAGATCTGAAGGTTCTTCAGGAAACAGAAAGCCAAACAACAAAGACATCATCTGCTATGAATGTAACGAGCAAGGGCACTACAAAAGTGATTGCCCAAAGCTTCAAAAGGAGAAGCCCAAAAAGAAGTTTGGCAAGGAAAAGAAGAAAAGTCTCATGGCTACATGGGATGATTTTGACACATCTGAAGCTGACTCAGAATCAGATGATGAAAGAGAAAACATAGCTCTCATGGAAAACATAACAGAAGACAGTGAAGCTTATGAGTCAGAATCTGAATCAGATACAGAAGAGGTATTCCCTGACTTTACTATAAACTTTACTAAGGCTGAACTTGCTGAAAGCCTTAATGAAATTCTGGAAAGATATCAGCAGATCAGAGTCAAATTCAGATACCTGAAAAGGAATCTTGCTTCTGACTCTGATAAGACTGAGAGTCTCAAATTGGAGAATTCTGAGTTAAAAGATAAAATTTCAAAATTAGAAAACCAATTGCAAAACTCTCAGAAGGAAACAATCCCTGAAACTCCCAACAATGCTGATGAGATCATCAAGGAGTATGATCACAGCTTTCAGAAGTTTCTAGCTAAAAACATGGACAGAAGCAAAATGGCTTCAATGATCTATGGAGTTAGCAGAAATGGCAGAAAAGGGATAGGATATCAAGGTAAGGTACCTACACCAAAAATTCCATGGATTTAGTTATAAAACGTACTCCACTTGATTCACACTTTATATATGGGCACACACATGACATAAAATATACAAGTAGTGATTACTCTGCCAAACCAAAATTCAACCAGAGTTTTGGTAAAACTAAAAAAATCAGGACCCAAGAAAATGTGGGTACCTAAGGATAAAATAATACATGTGGCAGATATCTTTAGCAGCAAAGCAAAAACACCAATCATGGTACCTGGACTCTGGCTGCTCACGACACATGACAGGAAGAAGGCATATGTTCCAAAGCCTGGAACATAAGCCTGGAGGCCACGTAGGTTTTAGAGGCAATCAGAGAGGAAAGATCATTGGCTCTGGAACAGTAGGTAATGGAAATCTTCCCTCTATAAGTAATGTTTTACTAGTTGATGGATTAATGCATAATCTGTTATCCATAAGTCAATTAAGTGATAATGGTTATGATATAATCTTCAATCAAAATTCATGCAAAGCAATTAGTCAGAAAGATGGGACTATCCTATTTAATGGAAAGAGGAAAAACAACATCTATAAAATAAAAATTTCTGAACTAAAAAGTCAGAATGTAAAATGTCTACTGTCTGTTAACAACGAGCAATGGATCTGGCACAGAAGATTGGGACATGTTAGTATGAGAAGAATATCTCAGATTAACAAACTCAATCTGGTCAGAGGACTTCCTAACCTGAAGTTCAATTCACATGCTCTGTGTGAAGCATGTCAGAAAGGCAAGTTTGCAAAACCAGCTTTCAAATCCAAAAACATAGTTTCCACCTCCAAGCCATTAGAACTTCTGCACATTGACTTATTTGGACCAGTTAAAACTGCTTTAGTCAGTGGCAAGAAGTATGGGTTAGTAATCGTAGATGACTATAGCAGATGGACATGGGTAAAGTTCTTAAGGCACAAGGACGAGTCACACTCTGTGTTTGTTACCTTCTGCAACCAAGTTTAGAATGAAAAGGATCTTAGAATCGTCAAAGTCAGAAGTGATCATGGTGGAGAATTTGAAAACAAATATTTTGAGTTATTCTTCAATGACAAAGGCATTCTGCATGATTTCTCTTGTCCTAGAACTCCCCAGCAAAATGGAGTTGTAGAACGAAAGAATAGAACATTGCAAGAAATGGCCAGAACCATGATCAATGAGACTAACGTTGCTAAGATCTTCTGGGGAGAGGCAATAAACACAGCGTGTTACATTCAGAATAGAATCTCCATAAGACCTATTCTGGAAAAGACTCCATATGAATTGTGGAAGAACAGAAAGCCCAACATTTCCTACTTTCACCCATTTGGATGTACATGTTTTATTCAGAATACAAAAAATTATTTGAACAAGTTTGACTCTAAAGCACAAAAGTGTATTATGTTAGGATATTCTGAACGCTCAAGAGGGTACAGAGTATACAATACAGAAACACAGATTGTGGAAGAGTCAATCAGTGTTCGTTTTGAGGATAAGCTTGACTCTCAAAAGTCAAAGCAGAATGAATTCCTTGCAGGTATGGAAGTTGAACTCACAGGTACTGAAGACAAATCATCAGAAGCTCTCAACAGAGACACTCCCTCAACATCAGAAAGAGTCACTGCAAGCAATCCAGCACCTTATGTTGATCAACTCCAGAAAAGACCATCCAGAAGCAGCATGGATCACCCAGAAGAAACAATCTTAGGAATAAAGGAAGATCCAATTAGAACAAGATCTAGCTTCAGAAACTCTGAAGAATCCCTCATGGGACTGGTTTCTCTAATTGAACCAACAACAATTGATGAAGCACTTCTGGACAATGACTGGATTATAGAAATGAAAGAGGAGCTAAATCAATTCACAAGAAATGACGTATGGGATCTAGTTCCCAAACCAAAAGGATTCAACGTCATTGGAACAAAATGGGTGTTCAGAAACAAACTGAACGAACAAGGTGAAGTCATCAGAAACAAAGCACGACTGGTAGCACAAGGTTATAGTCAGCAAGAGGGAATAGAATATACAGAAACCTTTGCTCTAGTCGCCAGGTTAGAATCTATCAGACTCTTAATTTCATTTGTTGTTAATAAAGGCATCACTCTGTATCAGATGGATGTTAAGAGTGCATTCTTAAATGGCTATATAGAAGAAGAGGTATATGTGCACCAACCCCCTGGTTTTGAAAGTTCCAAAAATCCAGAATATGCTTTCAAACTAAAGAAGTCACTCTATGGTCTGAAACAAGCTCCCAGAGCTTGGTATGAAAGACTAAGTAACTTCCTGTTAGAAAAGGAATTCACCAGATGGAAAGTGGACACAACCTTGTTCTGTAAAACAGTTAAGAATGAAATTTTAGTATGTCAGATTTATGTTGATGACATCATATTTGGATCCACTAAACCCTCTCTGGGAAGAAAGTTTGCTAAATGTATGCAGGCAGAATTTGAGATGAGCCTAATGGGGGAACTAAAATTCTTTCTGGGCATTCAGATTAATCAAACCCCAGAAGGAACTTACATTCATCAGAGAAAATATGTCAGAGAACTTCTCAAGAAATTTGATCTCTCAGAATGTAAGCCATCAAAGATTCCAATGCATCCCACGTGTATTCTGGAAAGAGAAGAGGTAAGTAAAAAGGTAGAACAGAAGGTCTACAGAGGTATGATTGGTTCTCTTCTCTATCTGACGGCCTCAAGGCCTGACATTCTATTCAGTGTTTGCATTTGTGCTAGATTCCAATCAGATCCTAGAGAATCTCACTTAATAGAAGTTAAGCGAATTTTCAAGTATCTGAAAGGTACTACTAATCTGGGTTTGTTTTATAGAAAATCAAGTGATTACAGTTTGATAGGATACTGTGATGCTGATTTCGCTGGAGACAGAGTAGAACGTAAAAGCACTTCTGGAAGCTGCCAATTTCTGGGAGAAAATCTGATCTCATGGTCCAGCAGAAGATAATCCACAATAGCTCTATCAACAGCAGAAGCTGAATACATAGCAGCAACTGGATGCAGCACACAAATGCTCTGGATGAAAAGTCAACTTGAGGACTTCAAGATATTTGAGAGTAACATCCCTATCCTCTGTGACAATACTTCTGCTATTTGTCTCAGTAAAAATCCTATTTTGCATTCTAGGGCTAAGCATATAGAAATAAAACATCATTTTATTAGGGACTATATTCAGAAAGGGATTCTAAATTTAAAATTTATTAACACAAACCATCAATGGGCTGATATCTTTACAAAACCTCTTTCTGAAGATAGGTTCAACTTCATTCTGAAACATCTCAGCATGAAGCTCTGGCCAGAATAAAACTGTTTTGATTCCATATCTTAACCTTCAGAACTTTGTTTTTTTTGTGAACTACTGATCAATCTTTCTTCAGATCTTTAGAAGTACAGATTGTATCAGAATCAAGGATAGAAGTGTGCAGTTCACTCAAGCAAACAAGTGTCATCCAGTCATCAGCTACTTTCTGAGGCTGAACATGCGTTCACGTTTCTGAAAGGTCAAAAGCGCTGATTGGTTGCATTGAGACACATGTCATGGGTAACCGTTCCAATATCTTTCTGAATCCCCCAAAATCAGCTATCATTAAATGCTCATAATCATTATATTTAATTTCTCTCTCTTGCCGTTTATGTTTTCAAAAATTTTTAGAAATCTATTTAAACACATTTCTCACCATTTACACTCTTTTACCTTCACTTTCATTTTCTCTACAAACTTATTGTTTTCAGTCTGCATCCTTTCTCAAAACCCTTTCAATTTTTTTATAAAACTTTCGGTGTGAACATGGTTTCCTCCAGCAACCCTACTTCCAGTACCCAGAAAACAGATTCCTCTGAACAATATGAAGAAACCCACAAAACTCTTCTCACACCCATCAAAAATCTAGAAGTTCTTTCAGAATTGATCGTGGATTTCAACAGTCTTCAAGAGAACATGTTTAATCTCTCTAAAGAGGTTAAGGCTCAAGGCTGGGAAAGATATTTTGACCGACTGGTGAGTCCAACATTCCCAATTCTTGTAAAGGAATTTTGGATTCATGCTTCATCTTCCAACCATCAAGTTACTTCATACATAATGGGGAAGAAGATTGTTATAACTGAGGACCTCATTGCACGATTAATAGGCTACAGTGGTGGTGGTGTACGTTGCATTGACATGGTTGAAAGATGTGCTGATGTTTCCCTAATTGCTAGAGAAATCTTCACTCTGGGTCTTCCCTCCAGCAAGATAAGGGATTTAAAAGACCATCACAAAATATGGGCCAAGATCATTTTGGGATGCATAAACCACATGAAGCCTACCAGCTCTCCTGACTACATCAATATTGATCAGCAATTTATGATCTACTTCATCTCCCAGAAGATCAAGGTGAATCTGGCTCATATGCTGTTTAACCATCTAAGGACTAGTGTTAAGGAAACCAGAGAAGAGGAGCGCACAAAAAGGGACTGGATACCCCTAGGAAGGCTTATATCAGATATTCTAACAGAGAATAAGCTGATTGATCATCTAACAGAGGCTCAGGAAATCAGCTCTCTGGAAGCTACTATTGGCAAACCGCTGAATGCAAAGAATCTAAAGAAGATGAGGTTGATTGAGAACATCAAGAAGGAACCCAGTGTCACTTCTTTTGCAACAATCTCCAGCAGAAGAGTCCCTCTGGATAACTTTCATCTGTTCTCAGAGATTGATTCTAAACCTGATATAATAGTCAGATATCTGGATGCATGCAAGGCGGATGGTACATCACCAAATTTGAACATTCAGGATCTGCAGTAGAAGGCTCCAGAAGTTATGCTGAAGAAAACCAAGAAAAGGAAAGTTGTAGCAGAAGGATCATCCCAGCGGACTCCTAAAAAGAGAGGTAATCCTTCTTCTGTAACTGTTTTAAATTCAATTTCTGTATCAACATCTATCCCAATTCCCACTCAATCAGAAAACCCCACACCATAAACATTTGATGACTTTGACATTGAATTTGACCCCTCTGAATCCTTAACTCTTAAAAGATCTCGCTCCCAACCTCCAAATCCAAATATTGATGCAACCCAACAAGAACTTGCAAAAGTTCTATCTGATATAGAAACCTTTGACCAACATACTTCTGCTCCCATACCAGAAATTCCCCTCTCACCACAACCAGAAATTCCCCTCTCTCCACTACCAGAAATACCATTACCTTCATCTCCTCAACCAAAAATTCATCCACCTTCTCCACAACCTGAACTATTTCAACCAGAAGTTCAAACTTCTGAGGCTCAACCTTCTGAATCCTATGAACCAGAACCTCATAACGATCAATCAAACCAAACTGTTGATTCTGATACCATTCCCATTCCTGGAATCACTGAACCTCTGGCCATTCGTATGCCCCTAACCATCCTGAATATTCCCCAAATTCCCTCTTCACTAGAATCAACTCCACCAAACTCCCCAACCAGTCCAATAATAATTCCTGACTCCCACTCCCTCACCAAAGAACAATCCAGAAGACAACATCAAGCCTGTCATTAATTTAACGGTCTTTGAACGTCTTGCTACCATAACCCACAAAACAGCTATCCCAAAACCAAAACCATCTGAACCCTCTCCATATGTTGGTACCAACTTATTGATATTTGAAACAGAAGTACAGAAGTACAGAAGTGGATCACTTCTCTGAAGCAAGCTAGTTTTGAGCTGATTGATCCTGCTGCATCAGACTACCTTTGGACAAGGTTCAGAAGATGGGTATCTTCTGAAACTCATAAAATGCAAGAACAAAGCTACAGACAAGTTCAACAGAACTTCAGTAATCTACTGAAAGAAATTGAAGGTCCAGTTCTATGCCAGCTGCTTAAGGAAGAAGTTCTCCCTCTGGACAATGCTCCCTGGTCTGAACATCGTCCATCATCCAAAGTTCAACCTGAGTCAGAAGATCTCAATCTGAATGTTACTCCAGAGCAGATGATTCCTGCTGAAGAACTGGGTCACAAGGAGGATATTGCAGAATGCTCTGAGAAACATCCAGTTTCTGAAGATCCCCAAGCTTCATCCTATGACAAGCAGACTCTAGAAGACCTGAAAAGATCTAATATGTTGATGAATGAAAGAATGGATAAACAGGACGACAAAATTGAGGAAATCAAGAGCATGTTAACCCAGCAACAGGAAACCAACATCCAAATCAAGAGCTTGTTGGAAACTTTGTTCACACGTCTTCCTCCTCCCTCTTAGAATTTCCTCATTTTTATAACATGTTTATCTGTAATATTCTTACATTGTTCTGAACTTATCATTGCTTCTGATTTCAATATAAACGCATTTTGACTCTGATTATTTGTTCTTTTTGATAACTGACAAAAAGGGGGATAAAGAATGATATTTTTCAATAACGGATTACTGAGACATAAGTCTCAGACATTCTGATCCATTTAAATTTCTCTCTTCTGAAAAGCTTACAGGTACAAAACTCTGATGAAAGATACAGTAAAGTTCTGATGCTCAAAGACTCATGGAATTAAAGGGAAGTAAACAACTCAGGGGGAGTTTCTCTTCTTAATTCTATACTTTTTATTCTTTATTTTTAATTGAAAAAATCTGGTTTTTGTCATCATCAAAAAGGGGGAGATTGTTAGAACATAGTTTGATTCTACAACCCTTAATTAGAGTTTTGATGATAACAAAATACAAAGAATAAATAAATTGTAAGATTTATATATAAGACAAATATGCTTCTTAAAATTATGTTTTGTATATACAGAAGTTCTGATGGAATCAGCATCAGCATCAGCATCAGAAGCATCAAAAGATCAGTAACATGTGCTACATGCTGAAGCTACCAGATCATACGCTGAAGCTTGATGACTAGAATCTGCGCATAAACATATACACTCTGACTCTGATCAAATATCTTTACAAAGTCATCAACACTCTGAAGCGTTATCATAAGTTAAAGCAAAGAACACTCTGAAGCGTTACCATAAGCAAAGAAGACTCTGAAGCGTTATTAAGTATTCAAGACAGAATTAATTGCTAACGGCTTTATTCAGACAAGATCTTCTTCAAAAGGAAAGTGCGTTATTATCAGTAAAAGTGCTTTATGGACAACGTATATTTGCCTTGGCTATATAAACAAGTCTGCTTGAGAAAAGACGTACGCATGCACTCACATAATTTGCCAAGCCTTCAAAACCACGCTTACTCAAACGCTTTAGCAAACTCAGTTTATTCCAAGCTTAAATTGTGTAATTATCACAGTTGTGATATATTGTTTTATTAGAAAACATTAACACATCATTGTTCAAATTATTTGTAAAAGATTTCCTTGAGATAAACCGGTTTGTGGTTATACTCAAGAAGGCTTTAACAGTTGTTAAAGTAGCTGTTGTAATCCCTTGAATATAGTGGATTAAGACCTCGTTGGAGAGAGGCGAAATCACCTTGACGGGTGGACTGGAGTAGTTTGAGATCAAACAAACCAGGATAAAAATACTGTGTCGTCTAAGAATTTGTTTTAAGTTTTACAATTCAACCCCCCTTCTTGTGTTTTTCACATCTTCAAGTGGTATCAGAGCATGGTCATGGGTTCGAATCCCCCCGGATGACACTGGGGGGAAGATTGTTGGATTAAAGTATCCAGCGTCAACCTTAGGATTCGAAGGGCTTAACATCCCACCCATGGGTGCTTAGAAAACTAGGTGCAGCCCTTGAAAGTGCTCGTACTATATGGAAATAAAGTTGCACCTTGGCTACAAGCAATTGCTTTTATCTCAGTGGTAAGCGCTTGATCCTACACTTGTCACACTACACACGTGTCCTATCTTCAATCTTGTGTCCATTTATTGATTTTTCTATTTTATTTGATTTTTATTGAATTAATTCATTTTAAATCAATTTAAATCCAAATAAAATCCAAATATTGATCACTTGGAATCTTTTTGATTGATATAGGTCTTAATTGTCATCATGGACATGATCAAATTCGTATCAAGCCATATCATGAACAAAAAGATGGAATTTGGACAATTTTAGAAGGTTTTCAATGGAGGATCATATCAAATCCTAAAACATCAATGCATAAAGATTCAAAGTCCAAAACTTGACCTAATCCAATGCTCATTACATATACAAGCTAGAGGCACACGCATCAGAGGTTGGAGGCTGCTAAATCACAAGAACAAAACTTAAAAAAATTGCAAAAAAGCTTGAAACTGAAATCTGCCTTAGAGGTGCTTTCAACATGAAATCTCAACACTATCCTCTTGCTGGACATCCACTTAATTGAAATCAATCAAAAGCAAGCTCCCAGACCCCTTCAATCACGCTGTAAGTCCCTCTGAAAACCGCTTGGCATTTGAAATCGCATATCATTATTCCTGCACTTTCTTGGCAAAATCTTTACACAATCATGCTTATCGTTCCATTTAGAAGCTTTTTGCATTATTTAATTGTGTTTATATGACCTGTAGTGCCATACCCGAATCTAGGGTTCTTATTTCTTGTTTTTGGGCATTTTAGTTTCAGGAAAAATCAATGCAAATAATGGACATAGGCATGTTCAGGAGGGAGGGACGAGCATGACTGTGGTCTCAGAATTCGTTTCCATGGCCTAGAACTCGTTTTAGGATGGACCTATGGATTTAGCTGCGGATACAAATCCGCAGGTAAATATCCAGGGTTCAGTGGAGAAGACGAAGACGTTTCCTTTTCCAACTGGCCCATTCAAAAACTTCGCGCATATTTTTTTGTATTGCTGGCATATTGCTGTTGTTTCACATATAATATTCTTTGTTTATTACACTAACAATTAACAGGCGTTGGTTGAGTGGCAAGGACGTATGCTTGGTGACTAACAGGACCTGGGTTCGAATCCCAGGTCCCCATATTATTTGTTACATTTTTCAGCCAAGTGATTCCATGCAATGTCAAAAGCGTAGCATATCATGTGTCCTCATCCAGATGCTTGCCAGATGGCCCTAGGCCAGATCTGGTGGCCAAGATTGAACGTGCACCATATGCCAAAGTCAATGTGCACGCATGGAATTGCAAAAGTCAGTGCATGCTTGAACTATTGGGCCCTCTGAGTTGCTATCCAAACCTCCAAATGGGCCCAAACCCCCTTGAGTTTGTTTCTTCTATTTTCTTTCTTTATTCATTTTATTATTTAATTTTTATTATTTATTATTTAATCACTAACCAATTAAACTTTTTCCTCATAAAATAAAAAACCAAAAAAATATATTTTATTTATTAAAATTAAATTCAACACTTTATTTTTGTAAATAAATATTAATTGAATTAACTTAGTTTTAATTAGGTATAATTTTTAATATCTTTTGCAAATAATTAAAATTAATTTAGATTATTAGGTTTCACTAACTTTAATCAAATTTAATTTATTTCTTCAAATACTCAAAAATCCAAAAAATGTCTTTTTAATTAATTAATTAATTTATTTATTTAATTAACTTAGATCTAATTTCTTTTTAATCCAAAAATAACAAAAAATGCTTTCTTTCAAAAAAGGGTTAAAACCCTAAAAAATGCGCCCGATTTAATTTTCCCGCATGCGATCCATTTATGAAATTGATGTAATTATTTCCCGGAATGTAATAGCTTTAATTAGGACTATTTAATTTATTTATCGCTTTATTTTATTTTCGGCATTTTAAATTCAAGGGTTGCTTTTGGCGATGTAAATACCCGACGCCTTGTAATAGTTAGATTTAATTTCCGCAATTTAAATTCCGCAATCTATAAACTGTTAGATGTTTAGTAATAGGGAATGCATGACAAGATCGAATGTATGAACTTAAAATCAACATAGATAACCATTGACATGTACAAAGATAAAATTAACCGAAATAACACACTCGCACATGCGCACTCTTAGGGTACACCTCACTTGGTTGCCTTCGAACGTGGTCATTGAGTATAGGAAGTTTTAGAGGTCGCCCTCTTGTCCAAAGATCATAGTTGCCTCGAAACGGTTGCCTCGGAAAAATGATCTAAGACATTAGGGTTACCGCTAAGGCGTCCTAACATTGCTTTAGTGACCACACGTCCCTTAATCGAATTGACCCTTAAAACTCCAACGACGATGCTACCTACTCATCAATAGTGGGACAGCATTGTCTAAAGGACATTAGCACAGATTGATTCCTTTTTTGAGTAGGTAGATGGTTCTTAAGTACTTGCTCCTTCGAAACAAAATAAAACTTTTCGCACTTACACCTTTCAAACAAAAACTTCTTTCAAACCCACAAACACAAAGAAAAGAAAATTTTGAAAACACTTTGAGCAAGTACCTAAGAGCCCGTGGATAACCACAGATAGAAAGGGTGCTAACACCTTCCCTTTCTATAATCTACCCCCCGGACCCGAGAAACGTCTCGAAAAAGGAATTTTTCTGTGCTTTTTTCCTTTCCTTATTGGATAAAATAAAAGACGGTGGCGACTCTTGCTTACCGCGACATTTTGCAAAAATAAACGCAAAACACGAACCAGCATTCCAAAAAACAGTCAATTCTCTTCCCACCGTATCACAGAACTGGCGACTCTGCTGGGGAAACTTAATAAGTGGGGTGTACCTTAGGATTAGATCATTGTGTTTTCAATTGTATGCTTTGTATGATTTATATTTGTGGGCTTGTATTGGAGTTACTATAGATCCTAACCCGGATCTGGGGATACCCTTTAGGTAAGTAACAATAAACTGTAAGAGAACTGTACGCCGTAGACCGATACGGTTGAAGCAGTAGCTACGTTGGTGTGGCACTTTAGATTATACCGATATCCCTTGTGTTGGAACGAGGAGAATATGGGTCATCTAAGGGGTCATTAAGAACCAACCGACCTTAGAACCTTTAAATTGACCAACTTGGCCATAGAATAGTAGCAGTATGCTACACTCATTGAGACTAAACTCTCCTGATGATTCCGGCCGCAAGAAAAGGTTGCTAAACTGGAATTATGACCGATTGAGGGTAGTCAGTGATATTGAGATCCTCTAGAACCTGATTACTATTTTTAGGACAGGTTTAAACCAACTGAACTGAAAGAGGGTAGTACCTAAGCTCCTTGCCAGCCTGAAATCTAAGGGTTCTCTGTGTCACTTGTGTGCCTTTACCATGTTTGCTATTTGTGGGTACTTGTGGTGTGCTTACTATCATTACATCATTACATCATAACATTTCATACATCTTGCATTGGACTAACCTATTTCAAAGACAGGAGGGATTCATCTTTGTTCTGTTTTGTAGGTCATCATGATGCCCATGCGTAGGAATACCATCCGGATCAACTTTCTCCAAGTTCCAACCTTGCTTAAAGAGTTGATTGCAAAGATGCCTGATACTACTTCCTTCCTCAGGAGACATGGTTATCTTCTCAGTTTGGTCACCTCCAAATTGGACGAGCAAATGATGAGTGTTTTGGTCCAATTCTATGATCCGCTGTACCATTGCTTTACTTTCCAGGACTACCAGTTGGTTCCCACCCTAGAAGAGTTCTCTGAGCTGCTCGGTATCTCTATTCTGGAGCAGACCCCGTTTACTGGTTGGGAAAAGATCCTTAGGCCCGAAGAGATTGCTGCAGCCCTTCATATGACAAAAGAAAGGGTAATGACTAATTGGGAGACTAGAAGTGGAGCAAAGGGCTTTCTGACTAAGTTCTTGGTTGGTAAGGCTAATTATTTCTGGGATAGTCTGGACTTCAAGGCATTCGAAGATATTCTGGCTCTTCTGATATACGACTTTGTATTGTTTCCGAATCCTGACTCTTTTGTTGATGTGAATGCGGTGAAAATCTTCATCTCTCGTAATCATGTACCCACTCTCATGCGTGACATTCTTCATCAGCTTTATGCTCGTACCGCCCGAAAGCGGGGAACCTTGATGTGTTGTGCTCCATTATTGGCGAGATGGTTTATTTTGCATCTCCCCAAATTAGTGCTGAAGAACAAAGAAGGCATGGGCTGGGCCTATAGGGTTATGTCTCTTTCTCATAATGACATCATCTGGACTATCAAGGGTATGGATGAGGTGGCTATTATTGATCGTTGTGGGGAGTACCCCAATGTTCCATTGATAGGAACCCATGAAGGAATTTCTTACAATCCGTGCTTGGCCTTACGTCAGTTTGGGCGAGCC
The DNA here is from genome assembly GCA_948472305.1 of Vicia faba. Lineage (NCBI taxonomy): Eukaryota > Viridiplantae > Streptophyta > Magnoliopsida > Fabales > Fabaceae > Vicia > Vicia faba. Next base: position 1,171,831,716 of record OX451739.1, read on the forward strand.
AGAAGAGAAGGACCTCATGAGCTGCTAATGCCTAGTATCATCTTTGATTTTCAATGGGATAGCGACGAGAAACGCTGCAGATTCATAAGGGCTTGGGATAGAGTTCACAGATCTGATCCACATGAGTTGGGTCCAAAGACTTCTCTTCCAATGGAGCCATATCTCAGATGGGTTCGTATCCGTGCCCAAAAGTTGGGAATGCCATATGAAGCCGTCCTGCCTATCATTGTTGAAGTTGCTAATGAAGAGGGGGTTCTTCCTACCATCCTCCACCCTTATATGCCCACTGACATTGGGGCACTGAAAAGGTCTTGGATGCATCCGAGAGAAGAGCGGGATGCTTACCGAGAAAAGTTTAACGAGCAAGAACAAAAGATCCAGAAGTTGACTAGGCAGCTGGAGAACGAGCGGATTCTCAATGACTATGTCCGCACTGACAAGAAGCGACCATGGGAGCACTGATTGTCCTTTGATTATTTCCTTTCCAGTTTTCATTTACTTTTCAGTATTTCCTTTCTTGTAACGCCTTAAGGGCAATTTGTTGAACAATTTGAATTTCAAGTTTATCTAATAAAAGGTGTTTCATTTCTTGTTTACAAATTTGAATCTCTCGATTGTCTTTGAAATCATGTCATACACATTTCATCCCATGAACTCCATAACAGGTACCCATTACAGGTCTCTTATCTTCTTCGCTGTTTATTTCAGCACTCATCATGTCTACTGAACCATCAACTGAGCAAGAAATCAAGGCCCTACAGGCCCAGAATGCCCAATTCCAAGAGTTGTTCATGAATCTAGCTAAGGGTCAGCAAGATCTGAAGACCCTGATTCTGAAAGAGAAGAAGAGGACAGTCCTGTTTAGCATAGGTCACAGGTTTGGAAACAGGCTATGGGATGAAGTTGATTTGGCCACCTCATCTGGAGGGAAAGACAGTCAAGAGGAAAGAAGGGCTCCTAGCCCTGTGGTCTCCGACAACGAGACAGACTTCGACGAAGACCAGTATCCTCTGGCTGAGGATAGATACAAACAACTGGAAGACCGGTTGAGTGCGATGGAAGTTCAGAAGGTGCCTGGTCTGGACTTTGGTGACTTGGGTCTATTATCTGTGGTGCTAATTCCCCACAAGTTCAAGGCACCAGCCTTTGCTAAGTATGACCGAGTTTCTTGCCCGAAGCTGCATCTCCGGTCATATGTAAGGAAGATTCAGTCGTACACCGCTGATAAGAACCTATGGATTCACTTCTTTCAAGATAGTCTCTCAGGGACTCAGCTTGAATGGTTCTACCAGTTGGACGAAGCCAGTATTCACAGTTGGAAATATTTGGCTACTGCATTCTACAAGCAGTACCAATATAACTCCGACCTCGCTCCCACGCGTACCCAACTCCAGGGTATGTCAATGGGAACGGGCGAAGGTTTCAAAGATTATGCTCAAAAGTGGAGGGATCTCTCCGGAAGAGTGCAACCACCCTTGGCTGATCGGGAGCTTGTGGATATGTTTCTAGGGACCCTGTCTGGTCCATTTTTCAACCATCTGATTGGAAGCTCTTCGTCTGGGTTTACAGAGCTAATTATGACCGGTGAAAGGATTGAGGCTGGTATTAAGGATGGTAAGATACAAAAGGGTTCTTCATCAAGCACCGAGAAAAAGCCTTTTAAGAAAGAATCCAGTGTTGTCTACAGTTAGAAAAACCAGAGTAAACATGAACACCGCCAGGCTGTTAATGCGGTTGTTTTTTCAAAACCTGCTGGTGCTCCTCAGCATAACAATCAACAAAAGGATGAGAGACCTCGAAGGCAATTCACCCGTCTCAACATGACCTTATCTTAGATTCTACCTCAGTTATTGAAAACCAATCTGGTAATTCCAAGGGAAGCCCCGAAGAATCCAAATACAACATCGCCAAAGTACAACCCTAATGCCCACTGTGTTTTTCACTCTGATAGCCCGGGGCATAATACAGATGATTGTTGGTCTTTGAAGAATAAAATACAGGACGTAATTGATGATAAGGAGATTGAGTTCGAGGCACCCGAAAGACCTAATGTTGTGACTGCTCCTATGCCCAAGCATGGAGTGAATGCTATAGATGAAGACTTGTTTGTGGTTTCTGTGAACAACATTGTTACCCCTTTGATGACTGTGGAGAAGAACCTTTTGCTAGCCGGTTTATTTCCGGGCTGTGACGAAGGTTGCCGTATGTGTTCTGCCCTACCAACCGGTTGCCCACTTTTGAAATCAGGTGTCCAACGTCTAATGGATAGTAAAGAAATTATGTTTGAGAAGACGTTTGTTCCCTTAGTTCGTACTGAAGAAGTTGCTATCATCACAATTTTCGACAATCCTTCAAAGGCTTCTTCGAGAAAGCCTGTTAGAATTACATATGTTCCAAGAATCGCACCATTAATCATCACTGTTCCTGGGCCTATCCCCTACACCTCTGATAAAGCTATCCCTTGGCATTACGGGGCTGATGTTTATTTTCATGGAGTTAAACAAGAGTTGGATGCTGATACTGACGTCAGCAATATTGTTGGACCTGCTAAAGTCACCCGCAACGGAAGACTTTTCTCACCTGATATCTCTCCACCAGCTGCCCAAAGACCTGTGGTCATTACACCTGCCAGTGTACCTATTACTATTCCCGTTCAAGTTCCTATTATTACCCCTGTCGCCGAGTCATCTAACACTCAGGGCAAAGGGACCACCAGTGAGCCTGCCCAGACGGAGGCACCGAAGACGATTACCGTTGAAGCTTCTAAACAAGAGATGGAAGAGATTCTGAAAATTATCAAAAAGAGTGACTACAATGTAGTTGAACAACTGGGGCAAACTCCGTCCAAGATTTCTATGTTGTCACTGTTGCTATGCTCAGAGGCCCATGCCAAGGCTTTGATTTCATTTCTGAAGACTGCAGACGTACCACAAGAGACATCAGCTGATCAGTTTAAAGATTGCATGGCCAATCTGACTGCTGATAATGGGTTGGGTTTCTCTTACACCGACTTGACTACTAAAGGGAAGAATCACAATGATGCCCTGAATGTCTCCATTGAATGCATGGGAACTACTCTTGCTCATGTATTAGTGGATATTGGTTCCTCGTTGAACGTTTTACCTAAGAAAGCTCTAGACCGGTTGGACTGTGAAGGGTTGGAGCTGAAACCAAGTAACATTGTTGTTAGGGCCTTTGATGGGTCTAAGAGAATGGTGCATGGAGAAGTTGATATCCCGATTAAGGTTGGTTCTCAGGTTTTCAACTCTACATTCTATGTGATGGACATTCGTCCATCTTATTCTTGTTTGTTGGGTCGTCCATGGATCCACAAAGCTGGGGCCGTAACCTCAACGCTCCACCAGAAACTGAAGTACCCAGTGAAAGGGAAGATTGTGACAGTACAAGGAGAGGAAGAGTACATGGTGAGCCACCTCAACTCTTTCCGATATGTAGAGATAGATGGGGAGTTCATTGAGACCCCATTTAAGCATTTTGAAGAGGTTCCCCAGACGTTGGCATCAACTGAGACTGTTTTTGAAGATTCTCCTATGAAGATGGCTTCCTTTAAGGATGCCCGGGCCATTGTCGAGAAAGGTGGGTGTGCAAATTAGGGCCAACTCCCTGATTTTACACAGAAGACTAACAAGTTTGGTTTGGGTTTCACTGCAAAAGCTCAAAGGCTTGTTCGGAATGCACGGATCGGAAGATCTCCCGTGTTCATCAGCAACTCTGGAGTGAATGCCATTGAAGACGATGTGGAAGAGTCTGAGTTTGACAGCTGGATCTATCCTACGACCGACGGTGGACCAAGCAACTTGACAACAAAGGACTTCATCCCTATTTCTTTTGTTACCCAGTAATGAAACTTTTTGTTTTGAATTTGTAACAGACAATGTTTTAAACTTTATGGCCCGGTGTCTTACCCGGGGCACTGTGGCTTCATTCGTGAGGGCTTTATGTGTGTCATTTTCATATATCATTAATAAAAGCATTGGACGTTTCTTGCATTTCAAATCTTGCGCTCCTTGTTTTTCTTTATTATATATTGCAAAACAGCTATTTTACACACACTCACATACACAGGTCTACATCCACTCTGGATCTCACTGGTAACGACTCTGCTACTGCCAGTTATGACTTCGAAAATCCGATCAACTTATCCGAAGACGAAGGTGAAGATGATCGCGAAGTGCCTGGTGAGCTTGCAAGACTGTTACTCCAAGAAGAGAGGGCCATTCAGCCACATGAAGAGCCAGTGGAATCAGTGAATCTGGGTACAGAGGAAGATAAGAAGGAAGTCAAGATTGGTGCAAATCTGGAGCCTAGTGTGAAGCAACGGTTGATTCAAATTCTGCGTGACTATGTTGAGATCTTTGCCTGGCCTTATGAAGATATGTCTGGGTTGGATACCGATATTGTGGTTCACCGATTTCCTACCAAGGAAGACTGTCCTCCAGTAAAACAGAAGGTCCGCCGAATGCGCCCAGAGATGTCTGAGAAAATCAAGGCTGAAGTTATGAAACAGTTTGACACCGGTTTTCTAGCAGTTACTTCTTACCCACAGTGGGTGGCCAACGTGTTTTCTGTGCCGAAGAAGGATGGTAAGGTTCGAATGTGTGTTGACTATAGGGATCTGAATAGGGCAAGCCCCGAGGATGATTTCCCTCTACCTCATATCGACGTTCTGGTTGACAACACCGCTCAGCATAAAGTCTTCTCCTTTATGGATGGTTTCTCCAGTTATAATCAGATTAAAATGGCTCCCGAAGACATGGAGAAGACAACCTTTGTTACTCAATGGGGTACCTTTTACTATAAGGTCATGCCTTTTGGATTGAAAAATGTTGGGGCAACGTATCAGCGTGCCATGGTTGCTTTGTTTCATGACATGATCCATCATGAGATTGAGGTATACGTCGATGATATGATATGATTCCAAGGTCCCAAACTAAGGAGGAACATCTGGACCACCTTCAGAAGTTGTTTGACAGGTTGAAGTTGTACAAGCTAAGGTTAAACCCGAACAAGTGCACCTTCAGGGTGAGGTCTGGTAAGCTAATGGGTTTCATCGTAAGAGACAAGGGTATTCAAGTGGATCCGGCAAAAGTGAAGGCTATACAGGAAATGCCAGCTCCCAGAACAGAGAAAGAAGTCAAAGGCTTTTTGGGACAGTTGAATTACATTTCCTGATTCATCTCACACCTAACTGCTACTTGTGAGCCAATCTTCAAACTACTGAAGAAAGATCAAGTAGTACATTGGAACGATGAATGCCAGGCTTCTTTCGAAAGGATCAAAGAGTATCTCCAAGAGCCACCTATTCTGATGCCGCCAGTTGAAGGGAGACCTCTGATCTTATACTTGACAGTACTCGACAACTCAATGGGGTGTGTGTTGGGGCAGCATGACGAGTCTGGCCGAAAAGAGCATGCTATTTATTACCTTAGCAAAAATTTACCGACTGCGAGACCCTGTACTCGTTGCTCGAGAAAACTTGTTGCGCTTTGGCATGGGCTGCTCGCCGGCTGAGACAGTATATGCTGATTCACACTACTCTATTGATTTCAAAGATGGATCCCATCAAGTATATCTTCGAAAATAGGAAAATTTCAAAGATAGGAAAATTTTGAAGATAGGAAAATTTTGTAAAATGTGACGTCAACTCAGGATTTACAGCAAGCCCTACAGGAGTCAGGATACCTTTTGTAACAGTATGCTTTCGAACTAACCCATGCTTCAGTTAGGACTTTTAAGGGTTATAACGTGGCCTGGTTCACGGTTTAAGAAACAAATGATAAAGGCTCAAATTTTATTTGTACCCACCCGATCTTCGTGATGTTCTTCGATCCTAAACTCAGCTAATTGTGCATTTAGATCCCGTTTGAGTCTTTGCTCTGATATTCCAGTGATGGTTCGGATACTGGCAGTTTATTTTGAATATGCAGTCATTTCTTTTTGTTGAGGGTTTGTAGGACCTCTTTCCTTTTAGTATTATTATCCCTGTCTTTTGCCTGAACTGTTTCTTTTGTGATTACAGTCAGTGGGATGCCCCAGTTTTTTTCTTAAGTCTCCTTCATAGGTTTTGACTTAATGGGCTTTTATTCTTTGAGAGATAATTACTACATGTCTTGATGATTATATGGAACCATCACTGACTTTTGTTTTGGAAGGACGTCTTTGATGCCATTCATTGTGCACCTGGATTAACTGAGAAAACTACCCTGTCCCAAGTTGTGATTAAGGGTTTTAATTTGTGTCAAACGAAAAACTCCAACTTCTTTGGCTCAAAGGGGTTGACTAGGGATTATCTTCCTTATAACTCCACTGTTTAGGATTTGAAACAACGCCTGTACATCGTCAGCGGGGTCTGTTCAAAAGCATACTGTAGAGATTTTGATATCATTTTCGTCATCCTCCTTCTAAAGGCTTTGAATTTTTTAATCGAGAGTTGAACATCACAAAAAATGAAAGCAATTTGAATATAGTGAATACGAATGGATTGATTCAAAATAGACATATGCAATGCATTGATAAAGTAACAAAGTTTGTCATGAATAAATATTCGAACAATCAAAAGAAAATTACAAATTGAAAATTCTAATGAACAAAACGTCTTCTCGTATGGTCTTGTCACTTCAGAGGAAGTGCCTTGGAGAGATGGTAGAAGAACTCAGCCTTACCATCTTGTGTGAATTCCAATGCTCCTTCGTCAATCAGGTTTTGAATTTTGTACTTCAACTTCCAACAGTCGTCAGTATTATGCCCCGGACTGTTGGAGTGATATGCACACCTTGCATCAGGATTGTAGTTAGGTGAAGAAGTCTTAGGATTTGGATGAGGTCCTACCAACGTTACCAGATTCAATCTCAACAGGTGTTGCAAAGCTTGGGACAGCGGCATGTTGTGCTTGGTAAACTGCCTCTTGGGCCTATCTGGCTTACTCTGATTAACCGGCTGTTTACGGTGAGTTTGTTGTTGGACCCGTGAGGTAGTAGCAACTTAGAGAGGTCCATTCTTCACCAAACCAAACTCTTGTCTTTTTGGAGGCTGATCAATGACTTGGTCTCTGGCCTCGACTATTTGCTTCATACTGTTGTATCTGTCTTGATGAAGCTGGCTGATAATGGTTCTCAGCTCTTCTTGTTCCCGAGCTAAGCCTTGGATAAGAGCCATCTGCCCCAGCATCTGGGTTCTCATTGCATCCACCTCAGCTTGCAGTTGTTCTAGCCGTTCGTCCTTATTGTCCTCAGGACTTTTCCTAACTAAGTTCCCAACGAGGAGTGTTTTCAACTCTTCTTGCCCCTTGGATAGGTTTAGGAATATTTCCCTGAACTGAGCTCCTTGAGTTTGAAGATCTTGGTTGTCTTGTTTGAGAGCCATTGCTGAAATAAACAGCGAGGACATGAGAGACCTATAATGGAACCTGTAATGAGGTGCATGGGAATGGAATGCGTATGATATGATTTCAAAGACTTTAGGGAGATTCAAATTCGTAAACAAAAATGAAACACACTTTATTATATAACAAACTTGAAACAATGTTTAACAAATGCCTTTGCGGCGTTACAAAAAGAATACTGAAAAGTAAGTAAGCTAAAAAAAATAAAAGACATCAATGCTCCCATGGTCGTTTTCCTTTGGTGCTGACATAGTCGTTGAGGACCCTCTCATTCTCCAGTTGCCTTGTAAGCTTCAGGATCTTCCGCTCCTGCTCATGATACTTCTCTTTGTAAGTATCTCGTTCTTCCTTTAAATTGATCCAAGACCTCTTTAATGCCCTAATGTCAGTAGGCATGTATGGATGGAGGACAGTCTGAGGAACCCCTTCTTCATCAGCACTCTCAACAATCACTGGTAAGACAGCTTCGTATGGAATCCCTAGCTTTTGGGCACGGGCTCGAACCCAACAAAGATATGGTTGCATTGGAAGAGAAGTCTTAATTTCTAGCTCGTGTGGATCCGACCTGTTAACCCTATCCCAAGCTCGTATGAATCTACGGCGATGCCCTTCAACATCTCCCTGAAAGTCAAAGACAATGCTTGGAAGTAGCAGCTCATGGGGACCGTCCCTTCGAGCCCGTCCAAACTATCGTAAGGCCAGACAAGGATTATATGTTATCCCTCCTCTAATTCCAGGTAATGGAACATTGGGGTATTCTCCGCACCGGTCAATGATGGCTACTTCTTCCATGTCCTTAGTGCTCCAAATGATGTCCGTGTAAGCAAGGGACATAATCCTGTAGGCCCAACCCATTCCATCCTCATTCTTCAAAATAGATTTGGGGAGGTGAGAAATAAACCACCTTGCAAGAAAAGGTGCACAACACATAAGGGTTCCCCTCTTCCGAGCAGTACGGCCAAAAAGAGCATGCAGAATATCACCCAAGAGTGTAGGCACTGGGTTACGGGACATGAAGATCTTGATCACGTTCACGTTGACAAAAGAATCTGAATTAGGGAACATAACTAATCCATATATAAAAAGAGCTAAGATGTCTTCAAATGCCTGAAAGTCCAAACTATCCCAGAACCGTTCAGCCTGATCAATCAAGAACTTAGCCAGAAAGCCTTTAACCCCGCTCCGAATATCCCAGTTAGACATTACATCAGCCTTTGTCAGATGGAGGGCTGAAGCAATATCCCCTGGCCTATGAGCTATCTCCAAACCTATAAATGGTGTCTGCTCTAGAATAGATATGCCAAGTAAATAAGAGAACTCCTCCAAAGTAGGGACCAACTGATAGCCCAGGAAGGTAAAACAGTGATGCAACGAGTCAAAGAACTGGAACAAGACGCTCATCATTTGTTCATCCAGCTTGGAAGTGACCAAACCCAGGAGATGACCATGTCTTCTTACAAAGGAAGAACTATCATGAACCTTAGAAACCAAATCTATAAGCTGAGGAGAGATCTGCACGAAGCTGATGCGAATAGTATTTCTGTGCATAGATGCCATGATCTGCAAACAGAACAAAGATAAATCCCCTCGGTCTTTGAAATGGGTTAGTCTAATAAAATGTGCATGTAATTTTATGATGCATGATGTCATGATAGAAACACACCACAAGTATTCACAAATAGCAAACATGGTAAGGGCAAACAAGTCACACAATAACCCTTAGATTTTAGGCTGGCATGGAGTTTAGGTATTACCCTCTTTCAGTCTAGTTGGCTCAACCTGTCCTAGTAATAGTAACCGGGTTCTAGAGGATCTCAATATCACTGACCACCCTCGATCGGTCATAATTCTAGTTTAGCAATCTTTTCTTGCGGCCGAAATCATCGCGAGAGTTTAGTCTCTATGAGTGTAGCATACTGCTACTTTTCTATGGCCAAGTTGGTCAATTATGGGTTCTAAGGTCAGTTGGTGCTTAATGACCCCTTAGCAGCCCCATATTCTCCTTGTTCTACCACAAGGGATATCGGTACAAACTAAAGTGTCACACCAACGTAGCTACTGCTTCAACCGTATCGGTCTACGCCGTACAGTTCCCTCACAGTCTATTGCTACTTACCTAAAAGGTATCCCCAGATCCAGGTTAGGATCTATAGTAACTCCGATTCAAACCCACAAAGCATACAAATCAAGCAATTGAAAACAATATAATGAACTATTCCTAAGGTACACCCCACTTATACCGTCTCCAGCAGAGTCGCCAGTTCTGTGATACGGTGGCCAGAACCAGACTACTTTGAAATGTTGGTTTGCGTTTTGCGTTTGTGTTCACAAAATGTCGCGATAAGCAAGAGTCGCCATCGACTTTTATTTTATCCAACAAGGAAAGGAAAAAAGCAAAGAAAAATTCCTTTTTCGAGATATTTCTGAGTACGGGGGGTAGATTATAGAAAGGGAAGGTATTAGCAACCTTTCTATCCGTAGTTATCTACGGGCTCTTAGGTACTTTCTCGTCATTTTCAAAAAAAAATTCTTTGTGTTTGTGGGTTTTGAAAAGTTTTTGTTTTAACTTCGATTTAACTCTTGCTTTTGTCTTCAAGAGTGTAATGAAGTGTTTTTGAAAACTTTGCTTGAAAAGGAGTGTAAGTGTGAAAAAAGTTTGGAATGAGCAAGTATCTAAGAACTAATCTACCTACTCGAAAAAAGAATCGTTCTATGCTTGTTTCCTTTAGACAATACTATCCCACTATTAGTGAGTAGGTAGCACCGTCGTTGGAGTTTTGAGGGTCAATTCGAAAGGGACATACGGTCACTAAAGCAATGTTAGGACGTCTTAGTGGTAACCCTAATGTCTTAGATTATTTATCCGGGGCAACGATATCCGAGGCAACCTTTCCGAGGAAACTATGATCTTTTAGACAAGAGGACGACCTCTAAAACAACCTATACTCAATGACCATTTTAACAAAGGCAACCAAGTGGGAGTGTACCCTAGGAGTGCGCATGTGCGAGTGTGTCAATTTCCGATTATTTTATCTTTGCACATTTAGGGTTATCTAACTGTTTTAAATTCAGACATTCATTCTTGTCATGCAAACCCTATTATCAAACATCTAACAGTTGAATATTTGCATAAATTAAAGTGCGGAATTTAAACTAAACTATTACAAGGCTTCGGGTATTTACATAGCCAAAAACAACCCTTTGAAATTAAAAGCAATAGAAATAAATAAATGTCCTAATTTAAATTATTACAAACCGGAAGCAGATACAATAATTGGATAAAAAATAAAATAACGCGTGCAAAAATTAGATCGAATGCGAAGCTGGGGTTTTGACCCTTCTAATTAAAAGAAAAATGTTTTTGTTGTTTTTTAATATTTTTTAAGAAAAGAAATCAAGTCCTTGAATTAAAATGCAAAATTAATTGGTTATTAAATTAATTAATGAAAAATAATTAAATGTCATATTTTTTGGTTTTTGTTATTTAGGAAAGAAATAAAATAATTAAGTTAGTAATAAAAACCTATTGATTCTAATTGATTTTAATTATTTACAAAAATAAATTAAAGATATCTAATCAATCAAACCTAATTAAATTAATTGATTTTTTATTAAAAATAAATATCTAAAATTTAATTGGACCTTAAAATATTTTTGGTGATTTTTTTGATAAAAAGAAAATTGTTTTATTGGTTAGTAAAAAAATAATAAGTAATTAAATGAAATAAAAATAAATAAATATAAAAGAAGGATGAGAAAATGAGCCTGAATTGGGGGTCCCAACAGCAATTTTTCTGGGCCCATTAGGGATGGTCCACGTTGACTTTTGCAATCCTGTATGGCGTGTTTGACTTGGTCTATGGTGCACTCTCAGTGGTGGCCACCAGTTCTGGCCATCTCGCCATCTGGCGCGTTGGATGATGAGGGAGTATGATGGACATACTGGCTTTGCACGTATTGGATCTCCTGAAATAAAATGGTATAGAGAAATAGGGGGACCTGGGATTCAAACCCAGGCCCCAAGGCAAATTCCTTGCTACGCTTGCCACGGGATCACTTGCTGCTTGTTGTACAATTATAGAATAATATTAATAATATAAGAAAACAAGTATTAGTGGACAAATTCAGAAAAACGTGCGCCAACGTTTGAACAAGCCAATGGAAGCTGGCCACGTCTGCGTCTTCTTCCCTGCACCGTGGCTAAAAGTTCATTAGCCTATACCTACAGACAAATGTCCGTTGCTACAGATTGTGTGTTCTCAAAATCCTCCACAGGCCATGGAAATAGAATCCAACACCATGGTTAGATTCGTCTCGTCCTCCTGATCACAACCGTACCCATTACCAAGGTCAATTGTCCCTGAAATCGAAAGCCCTAAAACCAAGCTCGAAAACCTAGCAATAGTGATTAACGCTACAGGCTAAATAAATGAAATTGAATAATGTAGAAAATTTGTAAATGTTATGGTGATCAAGAATGTGTAATTATTTCAACCTAATAATGCATAAATCGTGAGTTTCGAATTCAAGAACAGGGGGGTAACATGAAGGACTTATAGCGCGTTTAGGGACCAGAACGGGCTTGTTCTTGATAGCTTTAGGTTCCTGAGAGTGCCAGGAAGCGATTGAGATAGATGACAAGCCTTGTGGATGCCTCTAACTATCAATTCGATCTCACACTTTTTGCCTTTTTTTTCAAAACTGGTTCTTGTTCTAGCGCCTCTTTCCAACCTCTTTTTTGGTCTGCATGCAATCCTTATGTATTAGTCAAGGGATTAGGGTTGCAAATTGTCTTCAAATCCTCCTCCTTCAATGCTTTTGATTTTTGATTTGATTCTTCTTTAAAGCTTTCCAAAATTGATCCAAATCCAATCTCTTTGTACACATATGCCTTGATACGAGTTTGATTGATCCTAGCTGTGTAATAAGACTTGAAATAATCACAAAATCCTTGGTTTCAATGTTTTTGGATTTTATTTGATTTATTTTAATTTAAATTGAATTAATTCAAATAAAAATCAAAATAAAAAATAAAAATAAGATATGGACAAGTGGAAAAGGCTAGGGAACGTGGGCTATGTTGCAAATTCAAAACAAGTGAGAAAGATTGGGCCCATTTGGCAAAATTTGATGTTTTGGGCATAGTTGACTTTTGGCAATTTTGCAAAAAAGGTCAACTTCACCAATGCATAACTTCCTCAATTTTGACACTTTGGACGTGTTATTGGACTTTTTAGAAATCTTGAGATGTCCTCTAATCAACCCTTTTGGTCTCATCTCATTTTGATATTCCATGCTCATGTATGAAGATTTGATAAAAAAGGTGTTTTCGTTGACTTTTCAAAATGACCTATAATGTCCAAATTCATAACTTCTTGTGAGTGCATATCTTGAACTTGGGAGCTGAAGATTGATTGTAGGGAATTTCATCCTATTAAAAATGAGCTTTGGATGGGTCATTTCTCATAAAGTATGAGAACGTTATGCTTGGTCAAAGTTGGGTTGACTTTTCCTACAAAACTCTAATTTAGCAACTTTTGAATCTTGATGAATTATGAGCAATCCTTGATGAATCATGATCAACCCTTGATAAAATGATGAAATATAATTCAAAATGAGGATGTTGACCAAAAATCTTGAAGTTTTACTTTATGTAGGCCACAATTGACTTTTGCCCTAACATAGTCGATTTTTGGACTTTTGAGCAATTGACTGAGCAAACTTCCTCTACAAGGTTTGAAACTTGACATGGATGATCTTGAGAACATATTAGGACAATGTTGAGCATTTGGGACCACTTGGACTCAAGTATCTTGATGCCACATGAAACCCTAATTTGAGGTAGACTGCCTTAGGAGAGAGCTTGTCTGGCCAACCCTTGGACCAACCTGAGCAACTTGAGGATCTTTCTTGCAATGTTTTGAGAAATATGGGAGGGAAAATTTTGGGGTACAACACACCTCAAACAAAATTTCCACTCCCAAACCTAAACCAACCTCAACCAAATCAGATGTTGGTAAGAATCTATTGATTTTTGAAATAGAAATGCAGGAGTGGATTACTTCTTTGAAGCAAGCAAGTCAAGAGATTTCTAATGCTGCTGCTTCTGATTCTCTATGGGAAAGATTCAGAAAATGGCTCAACTCTGAAACCCAGAAGCTGAAGGAATTGGGATATGAAAGGGCTCAGCAGAACTTCAGTGATCAACTGAAAGCCTTCCAAGATCAAGTTCTGAACCAATGGTACAAGAAAGAAATTCTTCCGCTGGATAATGCTCCCTAGAAAGAGCACCATCCTTCAAAAGTCACTGAACCAGATTCTAATAGTCACCCTCTGACTACTGCTCCAAAAAACATGATTGCAACAGAAGAAGTGGTTCAATCAGAAGAGGCTACAGAATGTTCTGAACGACATGCAACCCCTGAAGATACACCAGGTTCGTCACTAGTCATGCAAACTCTGGAAGAGTTGAAGAAGGAGAATGCCTTAATCCAAGCCATACTGGATAAGCAAGAGGATACAAACAAAGAAATCAAGGGTATTTTTGATAAACAAGAAGATACAACAAAAGAAATCAAAGTCATTATGGGAAAGCAGGAAGAGTCAAGCACTCAGATCAAGAGCTTGTTGGAAGCGTTGTTCACACGCCTTCCCCCTCCTTCTTAGATTTTGTTTAAATTGTTTATCTGTATTTTTTTATCTTATCCTCCTAGTTTCTGAAAATTGTCATTGCATTTTGTTTTCAATATAATTCATCCTTTTTTTACTCTGATTATATTGCTTTTTGATACCTGATAAAAAAGGGGGAGAAAGTAAGATATTTTCAATAACAGAGTACCGGGACAAAGTCTCAAACATTCTGAATATTTTAACCTCTATATTTTCTGAAAAGCTTGAACAGGAACACATTCTGATAAGGACAGAAGGAGATGCATCAAAAGCTCTGACGAGAAGGAACTTAAGGGAAGTAATCAACTCAGGGGGGAGTCTCTCTTAAGCTTTTTGTTCTCTATTTTTCATTGAAAATCCTAATATTTGTCATCATCAAAAAGGGGGAGATTGTTAGAACATAGTTTGATTCTACAACCCTTAATTAGAGTTTTGATGATAACAAACACAAAGAACAAATATGCAGTCTAAATTTGTGTTATTTTGTATGCAGAAGTTCTGACCAAAACAACATCAGAAGTTAAGCTATAGAAGCTTTCAAGCTGAGGTAATCAGAATCTGCGCTGAAGAATGATGATCAGAACCTGCGCTGAAGTGAAGAATACTCTGATTCTAAATAGAAGTTTCATATACCATCAAATCCTCACATCTCTGAGTCATCAATGTTCTGAAGCAATTGCAACATGCAAGATTCTAAGATTCTGAAGCGTTACTATTTAATCAAGACAACATCAGATGCAACGGTTTCATTCAGACAAGAATCTTCTCAATATGGAAACAACATTGAATGTCCATTATCACGCTTTATGTTGGACAATATTTTCATGCCTATTTAAACAAGCTAAGAGGACAAATCATTCATGATTTTATTTTCATACTGCAACATACTTCTAAAACGCTGCAAGCCTACATATTCATATTTACACTCAAAATTGTGTAAAATATCACAGTTATGATACTGTTTTTGTAAATAAAAACAATTATACACAAAATAATCTTTTATCTTGATTAAGCTAGTTTTCCTTGAGATTAACCGGGTTGTGGTTGTACTCAAGAAGACTTTGGCAGTTATCAAATTAGTGTTGTAATCAGTTTTTTATTAGTGAATTAAGTCCTTGTTGGAGGGAGGCGAAATCACCTTGACGGGTGGATTGGAGTAGTTTGAGATCAAACGAACTAGGATAAAAATATCGTATCTACTACACTTTTGATTTTAAGATTTCAATTCAACCACCCCCCCCCCCCCCTTCTTGTGTTTTTCACTTCTTCAAGATGGAGGAGACACAATTGAATGGAAAATATCATGGCCATAACTCATGTTTTCCAACAAAAATCCAACAAATTCAAAGCCTTCCAAATTTGCCAAAACATGCCTTATCCTTGCTTGAATGAACCTGGTCATGTTTGCATGAATCCTTGGGCCTCTAAGCAAGCCAAAGCATCAACCCAAATGCCTAAACCCATTTCCATTTATTTTGTACCATTTATTTTATATTTATTTGGAATAAATTAAAATAAATATGTAAAGAATAGGTAGAAAAGGCAAGGCCATGAAAAAATAAGATTAGAGGTCATCTATAACCTTAAAAAGATATTTGAACCTTAAAAAGTTAGGCCATTGACTCAAAAATCCAAATTTTCCCAATGCACCATTCTTGAAATTTCCAAAATTTTCCCAACTTGGGAAAGCCATAAGTTGCTCAATTTTTATCTCATGATGATGATCTTGTACTTTTTGGAAATCCCAATATGTCTACTTCAATCCCTATTTTGATTAATTTTGCATTTCAAGATGTTATCTTGATGTAAAATTTCTTGGAAAAAGTGGCTTTTGTTGACTTTCTGAAAATGACCTATAATGTCTGAGCTTGTATCTTTCCAAGGGTGAATTTATTGAAATTTAGGGCTGAAAAGAAGTTGTGGGGAATTGGATGTTATTCAAGATGAGCTTTGGTTGGGAAAAAATGGATGAAGTATGTGAAAGTTATGCCTGGTTAAAGTTCAGTTGACTTTTCCTATAGAAACCCTAATTTAGCAATTCTTGACTTTTGATGAATTAGGAGCATTTATTTAGGAATCATGATCAACCCTTGATCAAATGATGGGTATTACTTAAAAATGTTGATGTTGACCAAAAATCTTGAAGTTTGACTGTATTTGGGCTACAATTGACTTTTGACCTAGTATAATTGATTTCTAGGCATTTGAGCAATTGACTGAGCAAACTTGTTGTGCAAGGCATGAAATTTGGCATGGATGATCTTTAGGACATATTAGGACAATGTATAACATTTGGGATCCTTGGCACTCATACATCTTGTTTAAAATTGAAACCCTAGTTTGAGGTTTATTGCCTTAGGAGGAGAACTTGTCTGGTCAATTCTTGGTCATCCTAGGGCAATTTAGGATCTCAAGGGACATGTGTGAAGTAAAATGAGAGGGAATATTTTGGGGTACAACACATGGTAATATGGAATTTGGTGAACATGCATGCTTTGCTGCACCAATATAGTCATTATGAGCATAACCATAAATCCTGAAGGGTGTGTAGAGAAAGCATTCACGGTTGTTCTATGGTAGAAGGTGATCTACAAGAGATGATGGATCAAAGACTTATCCATATCATTAGGACAAGGGCATATTATGAGAATAGAGTGAATAAGATTGAAGTCTATTATGTTGGGTCTGTGTCGAATGCTGAGTATATTTCTGCTGATGAGTTTGTTTCTGATGGTGAGTTTGTGTCTTCTGATGAGTTCTTTTCTGATCACGAGTTTGTAATTGTGGATGTCAGTGTTTAAATCCCTTCTAAAACATATGCTAGGTATGTAAAGGAACCTATGATTGAAGAGCTCAATATTGTGACTCCTAGAGAGATACATGAAAAACAGGTTAAAAAAGGACAGATTGATATTAACTATTATTGTTCTCTAGAATGTGCAAAGAAACCGTGGGGTTGCACTGCTTTAAGGGGTGATCTCGAGATAATATAAAGTTTGGATTTGTTTAAAGAATGAGCGATAGCGGTTCTCGCTGATAGAAAATTGATGAAAAGTTATGTGCTCCCTTGCCAACCTTAGAGGGGACTTATGATACAGAGAATGAGATCATTGTTCACAAAGGAGTAGTTAACCCACTGCTCAAGTATGTATGAACTTTGGTGATCTCGATTGAAGGATGCCCTGGAGCTTAACGATGATTAGCTTTTTCAGTTTATTATCCTTTTTACTGCTTTCTCATTTGTAATTTTTCTTGTTTATCATTGCATTGTTTGCATGTGAGGACTTGTTTAAATTTGAGTGATTATCTTAATACAATGAATATGTCTGTCTTGAAGAAACCCATTCGTTTCACTAGTATTTGTTTTCAGTTTTAAATTTATTTTTACATTATGATACCAACTTGTTGCCCATTCTCTTGCCTAGGCAAAGATTGGAGGGAGTGGTGATATTTAAAAAACACAAAATTTATGGTTGTAAACTTTTGAATAAAACCTCGTTGACGATGTACATGCATTGTTTCAAATCCCCTGTTGTACCGCAATTTTTTCCCCTAAGATCCCTTCATCATATCATATTGTTTCAATCACAACAAAATCACATTAGGGCTTTTGGTTCTTCTCCTTATCTTTAGCCTTGCTCTTTGAGGAGTTACCAAGCACCTTGACTTCTTTTCTTTTGTGATCATGGATATTTTGCTTTGATTTTATCTCTAATTAACAAAATGCAATATTGGTTTGTCTTACTTGTTAATAATGTAGGTAAAGGAAATGTGGTTTATCAAGTTGCTTCATGGGTTCATGAGTTTATTTCCATGCCCTAGTAAAAGTCTTGAGAGATTCAAACCTCACCATTGAAGTTGTTTTGAAGTTGGTATGGAAGTAGTTTTGGTGGCCATGAGTCCTCATCATCATACTAAACAAATTCTATTCACAAAGGAAGAATATTGGCACAAAAAGTTTGTTCAAACTTGGCAAAGTTCCACCAAGCTTTCTCTTGATCTAGAGGCTAGGGTTTTGGACTTCAAAGGGGCATATCTTGCTCATCTTTTGGTATTTTTGAGTGATTCCAAAAAAATTCTTCTCTTCAAAGAGTTACCAACAAATCACTTCAAAATTTCTAAGGAGTTTTCATGCGGAAGGAACTTGGTGGAGAAGAAAGATTACTAGTCATCCAGATGAATCCCTCATTTTCCATATGTGACTTCAAATGGTCATAACTTGGTCAATTTTTATCACCTTGAGCCAATTATTTTTTCATGATGACCCTAAGGATGTGTACTTCATGCCTTCTTTTATGTGAAAAGTAAGAAAGTGGATGGAAGTTGCCTTAAGAATGCAAAAGATTATTGGTCATTTCATGATTTTTGGCCAACTTCAACAAGTCATAACTTGCTCAGTTTTTGGAGATTTTGAGTGGTTCAAATTTCAAAATATCATTAAAGAGATCTACTCCATTCCATATTTTTTATCAAGAAAAAATTATAAGTGAAAGGCCGTGTTTGGATGCAAGAGATTGTAGGTCATTTTTAAAGAAGAATTTGAAATATTTCTAAGTATGGAAAGTCAACTCTTTTTTTTCAAATTTGACACCATATAAATTTCAGCTCAAGAATCCATTTGATTCCATTCTTTTTCCATTGCAAATCTTGTTACCTCATCTTTCCAAAGCATCAAGAATTTTTCCCTAAGACCCCTTGAGGTGGAAGGGCCATTGGATTGAACTTGGTAACTTGGAACTGAAGTTTCACCATAAGTCAGGATTTGAAATCCATGTTTTGGCCTTTAAACATCAAATTAGCATGCGTCTATGATCTAAACATGTTTAACCAAGTTGCCAAAGTGGATTAGAGCCTTGAAACACAAGGATTTGATGAGTTTTGATGCAAATCAGATCACACTTTGCTCGTGCATCAGGTTCACACGATTTCCCTCCAATTTGCTTCATTCCACACACTTGAACATTCCATTTGATTCCCTATAAATAGAGGGTCATCCCCCATTCAATTTCCCAAGCTTAGATAGCCAAAATCGCCCAACCAAACTTGCTTCACTACTCATAATTCAGATACTTCGAGTCCTATTCTCAAACCTTTTTCAATCCATTTTTCCATCAATTCACCTTCCTTGATCTTCCCTGAAGCTAACCATATAATCACATTCAAGAGTAGTGCCCTATATTGCTCCATAGAAGTCCAGTTTCATAGCTCTACAACTCAACTTCAATAGGTAGATTCCTTCATCAATTCTTCAAAACTTTGGTATCATTGTGTTGATCTCATTTCCATGGTTCTAGTCGCAACACTTACTTTTATATGGAAGCACGTTTTGAACATGAATTTTCAAATCCCTTTTCAAAAATTTCTTTCCAAATTGCTTGAGTTACAGTTTATACAAATTTGGCGCGAGGGTGTGGTTGTCTTCGTCTTGAAGAGACGAAGCGAATGGCATAGGTCTGAGCTTCTGATTTTACAGTTTGAGAGACCTGCAATTCGTGAAGGCTGGAGTTTGAAGATGACCAACGTGTCATCTTCTAATCAATGAAAGCGTGGCATTTGTTATTTTCAAATTCTGATTTTATTAATGATTCTGTACGTTATTCATTAAAGACCATGATATGCACAACGCGCCAGATCCCTTGGATTTGATTACTAACGCGTTTTGACTCTCATCCAATGGTCCACATCTTTTTCTTTTATTTTTTTTTTCTGATTTTTATATTTTAATTGTTTTAAATTTCAAAAAATCATAGAAAATTCATTTTTAGTCCAAAAAATTTGAAAAAATTATGAAAAATATTTTTGATTATTCTCTTTCTGATTTTTATTTTTTCACAATTTAATTGTGTTTTGGTATTTTTTATGAATTTTACACTTATTTGATTTGTTTAAAATGTTTAAAAATACTTTTACACATTTTTAAATTCTGAAAAAATTATGGAATGATCCATTGTGACAAATATTGGTGACCCTATTTTATTTTTGTTTCTGACTTTTCTATTTTTTACTATTTTTGTTTATTTTACCCATTTATTTTAATTTTTAAAAATAGTTTCTGACTTTTAAAAATTCCCAAAATTTTTGTAAAATTACTTGGCCTCTTTTCTGATTTTTCTATGATCTTATTTTTCATTTCTTGATTAATTTGAATATAATTGGAATTTTCTTCATTACTTTCCATTTTTTAAAACATTTTTAAACCCTTTAATGAACATATTAATTATATTATTATTTTGTGAATATTTTCTGGCTGTCTTGGGTTGATTTTTTGGTCATGGATTTATTAACATCATTGGATCCATGGTGTTGAGTTTAACTCCACAAAAAATGGATGAATGATTTTAATGATAGTTTGATTAAATATTAATTCAAATGTGGTTTTTTCTTTTTACTCTAATTCTTTTTCATCTCATCCCCTTCTTATTGCACTAAATATTGTTAGAGCATGATCTATATATCATGTCTCAAAACAAATGGTGCATAGATTGCTATTGACCGACCTCAAAATAGGTGCGACTTCTATATAAGTCCACTTACGATTGCTTAACATAGCGCTAAATTTTGTCCCAATTCGAATAAATGATCATTTGTGGCCCAAACTTATGATTGCAAGCCCAAGTATGTTAATTTGATCTCTTTGATCCAATAACCTTGAGATTTATTGTGTGGAGGCTTTGGTTATACCAATCCTCTAATGGATCTACAACACTTTTGGTCAACGCGAATCACTTAAACATCGTTGATTATTAAATGGTACTTGTGAGAATTCCAAATGGATGATATAATTGACAAAAAGCAAATGCAACTTGTTATGTGGAGGCTTTGGTTCTACCAATCCTCTAATGAGTTCCAAATGCAAGTTTCAAGATGGTCATCCAACTAACCACTAATTATTGACTTGTTTTATTTTATGCTTTTATGCTTTTATTCTTTTATGCTTTATGCACTATTTATTTATTTTTAGAATTTTACATTTCATGCCATTTTCATCTTTGCTCATTTGAGCATTTATTTTCTAGTCTTTTTTTTACTTTGCTCACTTGAGCTTTCATTTTCCTTTTCTAAGATACTTAATAATCGACTTAAACCCTAAAAAACTCTTAATGGTACTTGGACTATTTGGTTACTATCCTTGGCATTATGGAGCAGTGCACTTTTTTCTTGGACTTAGGATTAGAAACTTTGGCCTATCTTGGAGACCTAGTGATCTAATCTGATTATTTTGTCTGGAGTTCTTGAGGTTTACCTCAAGATATTGGGTTGCTTGATTTTTTGTGTGCAGGTTTTTGTGATTACATGCTCTGTTTGTAATCTGGAATTCACTCGTATACAGTCGTTACTCTGCCCAATGTTTATGAAGACTTAATACATTTGAAGAGGTCTAGTATCTTTGCTTGCTTGGTTTCAATCCAAAGAATGGGAATTCTATCTTGGCTCATAATGTCAAGTTTTGGCTTCTTGTTGGTTAGATGGTTCTTATCATTAGCTTTTATCTTATACTTTAGGATAGCCTCTTCTACTCCTCCCATCTTCTTTAATTTCAAAAATCTTATCCCTCCTTTTTAAACTCTTCTTTTTCTGAACTTGAAACACTTTCATAATAAACTTGGACTTAGGTCCATGCATTTTCAAAACATTTTCATAAATAAACTTCAATCAATTTAATAATACTTTGACACTTTTTTGTGAGAAGACTAAAAGTCAATCAATCTCATTTCAAACCATTTTGCCACTTTGGCTTTTATCTTTAAAAAATTTCTCAAAATATTGG
The DNA here is from genome assembly GCA_948472305.1 of Vicia faba. NCBI lineage: Eukaryota > Viridiplantae > Streptophyta > Magnoliopsida > Fabales > Fabaceae > Vicia > Vicia faba. Next base: position 1,171,853,555 of record OX451739.1, read on the forward strand.
ACTCTTGTCAATCCTTGTATTGATGCAACAACTATACTTCTACAATATGTAGTGAAGTGAGATATTTTCCACTTGGTTGTTTAGTGAGGCATTGTTGATTTTAAAATCCAAGCCATACCCTCCACTTTGAGATGATGCAAATTCTCCTTTCTCATGATTGTGGGTAGTAAGTATGTTTTCCACACGGATAATGACGATGATGTCTTATCTCTTAAAATCAACCAACACACTTGTGTTTCAAATTTTTAAAAGAAGAATTACGTGTACCCTAATCCCCTATTGCACGAAAGGTGGTACGTAGGCACTAAATATTCGCAACCGCGGCGGGTGCAAAAATCATAAAAAATACTTCTCTTCTCACCTCCACCATCTATTTCTATACAACATATTTTATAGCCAAAATATACTGATTTTTCAAAGAGGTTCCTGCGGAGTACCATAGATGTTTAGGGTGCTAATACCTTCCCTTTGCATAACCAACCCCCTTACCTTGAATCTTTCCCCCTCTTTTTGGGTTATTCGCTCTTTTCCCATTCCTTTGGAAATAATAAAGCGCGGTGGCGATTTGTATTTTTGATTTGTATAAAGTCTAGTCAATCCAATGGCTTAGTCTTGAACATTTCTACCGCTACATAAAAATGGAGAATTCACTGGGGAAAGATTGACCTCTTGCTGGTCCATCCCTAAGTGGGTTAAGCCTATCTTTGTTTATACCTGTATATGTGCTATTGCTGTTTATGTGTTATATTTTGTATATATGTTTGTCTGGATTTTCCTGGTTTTCAGGGTGCTTGGTGATTACTCATAAGTCCTATACCCGGACTTGGGAAAACATTAAGATAGGACGGGAGGTATAGTCATGTTAACTTTGAGGGAGTAATACCAAAAACGGAGGCATGAGATCCCCCACTCGGTGGAGGCCCCTTTGACTGTAGTGTCGTTTACCGAGTAATCTGGAAGACATACTACTTTCGACCTGGGATCCTGTTGAAACCGATGACCGTAGAATACCAAACCCATCTTGGCCTTTTAGGTGTAGTGTGAAAGCTATGACGGAGTAATCCGGAAATAGTTGTCACGCGATACTACACTCCGACGAGTCTTTCTTGAGAATATTACTAATTACCGAGTTCATCGAGAAGTTGGTAATATCCGAAGGAAGGATGTAGTCTCTGGGAACCTCTAGAACCTTGTTTGGCAGGTGATAACTTTTTAGACCAACACCTTATGGGTAGTACCTTCGACTTCATGCTCGTGACGTTGAACCTATGAACCCTATATGTGTGATTTTGTGTGTGATTGCTGCATCATGCATCCATGCACTCATAAGCATCTTTTGAAGAAAATAATATTTCAAGTTATTTAAAGGTTGACTATTCGTGAATATCCCAGGTACTGTTAACCATGGATTCTGGAAAGAGAAAGACCGGGAAATACAGTTTCAAGAATCCTAAGATAGATGAGTTGGTTAGTCTAATTCCAGAGATTGAGTGTCCTGCAGACTTTCGGAAGAAGTACGGATCCATCATTCCTCGCATGAAGCTGAAGATGAAGGAGGGTGTTCTCTCGACCTTGGTCCAGTTCTATGATCCGATGTATCACTTCTTTACTTTTCCTGATTATCAGTTGATGCCTACACTAGAGAAGTATTCCTATATATTGGATTTACCCGTTATCGATCGTGTTCCTTTTACTAGTTTGGAGGGCGAGCCAAAACCACACGAGATTGCTGCTTTGATTCATCTGGGAAAGTCTGAGGTGGAAGCCCATATGACTACTAAAGGAGGGATTAGAGGATTACTAGCTCAGTTCTTATTGGAGAAAGCTCATTACTTTACCAGAATGAAGAGTATGATTGCTTTTGAGGACATCTTTGCTTTACTTGCTTATGGATTATTCTTATTTCCTAATGTGGACAAGTTTGTCGACATTAACGCTATCAGGATTTTCATGATTGGAAAACCGATTCCTACACTGTTGGGTGATGCTTATTACTTTGTTCATCTTCGGAGTTCTTATCATGGGGGAATGATTATCTATTGCATGCCTTTGTTGTACTGGTGGTTCATCTCTCATATGCCTCAGTCTAATGCTTTTTGGGATGTCAAGAAGGAACCTCGTTGGGCTCCTAAGATCATGGCACTTACTCACTCGGATATTGATTGGTATCATCGAGCTTATTAGGATATAGAGATTATTGACAGTTTTGGTAGTTTCCCCAATGTACCTCTTCTTGGTACTAAGGGAGGAATTAACTATAACCCTGTTCTTGCATGGCGACAGCTTGGTTATCCGATGAGGGATAAACCAAACAGTATTCATTTGAGTAGTTTCTATCTGAAGGAAGGAGAAGACCACAGGGAAGCTAGAGAGCAGATTGCGAAGGCCTGGCATCATGTTCATAAGAAAAGTAGGAAAGATTTGGGACCTAGGGGTGCTGTTTCTTTGGAGCCATATCTCCAGTGGGTCCGATCGAGAGCCATCCAGTTGAAGATGCCGTATACTCGGGAGACACCCATGTCTGGTCTGTTTGTGAAGACCACTCCTCCCTTATTAGATGATCTAGAAGAGTTGCAGCTTGCTTTAGTTAGGATGCAACAGGAAAGAGATGCTTGGAAGAAAAAGTTCCATACTTTAGAGAGTTCCTACAAAGCAGACTTGAAGGAGAAAGATGATTTGATCGAGATCCTTGAGAGTCGAGCAGTAGAGTCTATGGAGAGGCAAGGGGATTTATTTTCTCCTAAGCCTCAAGCAGGTGTTGGTTGCTCATTTCCTTATCCGATTGATTGGAAGGAGGTTGCCATCAGACATGTGGAAGAAAACCAGAGGTTGAGAGCTCAGATTGCCAGGCTCACAGGGAAGCGCCAGCATACAAATTGATCTCTATCAGTTTCTTTCTCTCGGTATTTTTAGATTATATTTTCATCTTGTACTTGGGATCATTGAAACTTGTAACCCATTTTGAATTTATTATAATAAAAGTTTTCAGTATTTCAAATGCGTTATTATTTTGATGTTTGCAATATGTCTATAAACGTTAAATCCCTTGAAATATTAAATGATAAAGTAAAAATAATCATATGCATTGCATATCATGCATCATATTGCACATATTTCTTGAATTTATTATGTATATCCAGGTTCCTTACCCAACTTTTTGCTTCATTCAGCAAGCTGACTCATCACTACAACACTCGGGCTAACTTCAAAAAGAAGATGGACAACTTGGAACAGGAGAATCGCGAGCTACACGAAGAAGTTTATGCTTTGAAGGCCGGCTTGACCAATTTGACTACTCTGATGGAAGCTCTGGTGGTTGCTCAGAATTAGCCACCGAGTGTTCAACCTCAACCAACAAGGGCAAATGCTGAAGTTCCTGCTGTTCCTGTATCCACTACACCGATTGTTGTCCAAAACCGTATGCCTCAGGGTTATCCGTGGGGAATTCCAGAGAATTTTGCACCTGAAGGTTTCAATTTGGTCCCCCAAGATGCTCCAGTGGTTCCAAATGTTGTTACTCCAGCACCTCCTGTGGTGCATACTGTTCCTACTACACCTCCTTCGGTGAATTTGGTTCCGTATGAAGATGTGTGTCGTCCTTTCCCTTCTCCGAGTGAAGATTTGGGTCTTTATGATAGAATGGATGATTTCCAAGAGCAGTTTGATAGGATGAAAAGAGAGATGAAGGATCTTAGGGGAAAAGAGTTATTTGGGAAGAATGTGAATGGGTTGTGTTTGGTCCCGAATGTCAAAGTGCCTGTTAAGTTCAAGGTCCCGGAATTTGAGAAGTACAAGGGAAACACTTGCCCTCATGCTCACTTGGTGATGTATGTGAGAAGAATGTCTACCCACACTGATGATCAATGTCTACTGATTCACTTTTTCTAGGATAGTCTAACCGGCGCAGCGTTGAAATGGTACACGAGTTTAGACAATGCCAACATCCATACCATTAATGATTTGGGAGAAGCATTCATAAAAAAATATAAGTACAATGTGGACATGGCGCCTGACCGTGACCATCTTAGGGCCATGGTTCAGAAATACAGAGAATCGTTCAAAGAGTACGTGCAGAGATAACGCGAAGTAGCTGCACAAGTGATCCCTCCCATGGAGGAGAAAGAAATGACTAAAATTTTTCTGAAGACGCTAGGCGCTTTCTACTATGAAAGAATGGTAGCAAGTTCCCCAAGTGATTTTACAGAGATGGTAGGAATGGGTGTCCGCCTAGAAGAGGTAGTAAGAGAAGGCCGTTTGGCAAAGGGTGAAGGATCCGGAGGTGTGAAAAAGCCAGCTTATGGGTTCACAAAGAAGAAAGAGGGGGATACAAATGCTGTTATACAAGAGAGGAGAGTAAGTGCTCCTAGAAGGAATTATCAGCGTCACCAGCAAGTTGCTTCAGTGACTCCTGTTATGAATGCCGCTCCAACTACCATTGCTTATCAAAGACAGTCCCAGCAGGGGAACCAAGGGAATAATCAGAGAAGGGAGAACTATGACCCTATTCCTATGAGTTATGCAGAGCTACTACCAGCATTGATTCAGAAATAGTTGGTCCAGACACGACCACCTCCAGCTATACCATCACCATTGCCTTGGTATTATAAAGTAGACCAGACGTGTGCCTTTCATCAGGGAGCACCAGGGCATAGTGTTGAAAATTGTTATCCTTTGAGGACTGAAGTGCAAAGGTTGGTGAAGTCCGAAATTTTATCTTTCAAAGACATGAGACCTAATGTAAAAGAAAATCCTCTACCCAAGCACAGGGGAGTGAATGTTGTGAATATGGTGGCCGGTTGTCCATGTGACTTCCGGATTTTTGACATTAATTTGGTTAGAGGGGATTTGGTAAAGATGCACGCAGACCTCTGTGAATTCAGTTATTATACACATGACTACGCCGGTTGTGCTATTTTCAGTACAAACATACAGGGTTGCGAGAAGATAAGGGCTGATTTACAGGAGATGATGGATGAAGGTCTAATTCATATAATCAGGCCTAGGGAAGAATATGAAGAGGAAGTTAATATGGTTTCTAGATGTCCGGGTGAATTCATAATTTTTGAAGTAAACCATTTGAATGAAGATCTCGTACAGTTGCATGCTACCTTCTGCCTTACTGCTGGTCAGGTGGAACACCAATATGGATCATGCATAGTTTGCTGTCAAGACCCTCGAGGATGTTCTATTGTGAGAGAGGGTGTTCAATTGCTGTTAGACAATGGAACTATCAAGATCACAAGTCAAAGAGATGATTATCACGAGATTGATATGGTTGAAGTTTGTTTGATGGGAGAAGACTCAGAAGAAGAATATGCCTCCGCAGATGAGTATTTCTCTTCAGACGAAGATTTGTTTGCCGGAAATGGTCTTTTGAGGGCTGATTGTGTCGAGAAAGGTGTAAATGTCATTGTACCTTGTTTTGGTGCACCCGCTCATCTTAAGGTGGAGTACCATAGCAAACCCGCTGTTACCCCATTAGTAATTAGTCTGCTAGGACCTGTTCCCTATAAATCAGATAAGGATGTGCCTTACAAATACAACACTACAATCTTAGAAGATGGGGTGGAAGTTCCCATCCAGCCAATGCCAAACGTTGGAAATATAGCTGATAATAGCAGGGTGACCCGTAGTGGTCACGTGTTTGCTCTAGTTATTCGAAGAGACGTTGTTGCTGGAAAGAAAATTGTTGAGAACGATGAGCCTAAGAAGGTTGCAGGAGAGGCTAGTGGAGCTACATTGGAGAAAGAAGTGGATGATATCTTGAAGATAATTAAAATGAGTGACTACAAAATTGTGGACCAGCTATTGCAGACTCCTTCAAAAATATCCATCCTAGCTTAATTGATGAATTCCTCCGCTCATAGAGAATCACTAATGAGAGTACTAGACCAAGCTTTTGTAGATAATGACATGCGGTTAGATCAATTCAGCATCGTAATTGAAAAAATTACGTCATGTAACAACTTAAGTTTCTGCGATGATGAGTTACCAGATGAAGGGAGGAATCACAACCTAGCCCTCCATGTATCTATGAACTGCAAGAATGATTCGCTATCCAATGTGCTAATTGATAACGGATCCGTGTTGAATGTTATATCGAGAAGTACTCTCATGAAGTTAATGTATCAGGGAACACCTATGCTCCCGAGTGGCATCATTGTGAAGGCTTTTGATGGGTCGAGGAAATCTGTCATCAGTGAGGTGGACTTACCCATCCATATAGGACCACACTTTTTCTTGATAACTTTCCAGGTAATGGACATTATTCCCGTGTATAGTTGTTTGCTAGGACGACCATGGATACACGAAGCAGGGGCTGTCACTTCAACTCTGCATCAGAAGCTAAAATTTGTGCGTGAAGGGAAGGTGGTGATCATAAATGGGGAGCAGGCGTTGTTGATATCCCATCTATCCTCTTTCAGTATTGTAGAAGTGGATGAGGCTGCTGTTGGAGCCCAGTTCCAAGCCTTATCTATTGACAACATAAGGAAGAATGATAATTTTGTGGTTTCCTTGAAGGATGCGCAGCAGGTTGTGCGTAATGGTCATAATGCAGTTTGGGGACGACTTGTGGATTCACCTGTGAACAAGAACAAAACTGGTTTGGGTTTCTCTTTGAGGAATGGCAAAGGTGAAAATTTGAAGTCAAAGTCTTCTGTGAACAGTTATCATGATGTTTTCTGCAGCGGAGGCTACCTCCATCCGATTAGTTCTGGAATTTATGTTGTTGAATAGGATGAAGCAGAGCAGGAAGTACTGAATTATGTGACGCATGGAGTCCGAGTTCAGAACTGGTTCACCATTGATGTTCCTTCTTGCATACATGTTTCAAAGTAATTTGTTTTGTTAATCTGCTTCTTTCTTTTGAAAAGCTTTCACTCTGCCCAAGGTGGAAGTATTAATGTTGTAAGGCTTATATGTTTGCTATAATTGTTAAGATCATTAATAAAAGTTGTCTTTGCTTCCAAAATTATGTCTTTTATTTTTTCTGCCTTTTTCTTGGGAAATGGTAATAATTAAAAAAAAACCTTTCAAAATAAATAATAACTGAAAATTAATCTTCATGATCACTTGTTATATGTGTCAGTTTCTAAAAACAATCATAAATCATATGTGCAGATTAATTAAAAAACTCGTTGAGTACAATGACCCTGCACCCTCTCCCAACTTTGAATGTCCTGTTTTTGGGGCTGAAGAAGAAGGTTATGATGAGATTCCGGAAGAAGTCTCACGGTTGCTTGAGCACGAGGAAAATACCACTCAGCCATATAAGGAGCCTTTGGAAGTGGTTAATTTGGGTTCAGAAGAAGATCCGAAGGAAGTCAAGATTGGAGCATCGTTGCATCATGATATAAGAAGCGGGTTGATTGAGTTGTTGAAAGAGTATGTGGATATTTTTTCTTGGTCTTATCAAGATATGCCTGGTCTAGATACATACATTGTCGAGCATCGTTTGCCGTTGAAGCCAGAGTGTCCGCCAGTTAAACAAAAGTTGAGAAGAACCCACCCGAATATGGAAGTAAAGATCAAAGAGAAGGTCCTAAAACAGATTAATGCTGGTTTTCTTGTGACATCAGTGTATCCTCAATGGATTTCCAATATTGTCCTAGTACCGAAAAAAGACGGAAAAGTCTGCATGTGCGTAGATTACAGAGATCAAAATAAAGCTAGTCCAAAAGATGATTTCCCATTGCCTCACATTGACATGTTAGTGGATAGCACAACAAAATTCAAGGTATTCTCATTCATGGACGAATTTTCAGGGTATAATCAAATAAGAATGGCTCCAGAGGACATGGAAAAAACAACATTTATCACACCCTGGGGAACATTCTGTTACAGAGTGATGCCCTTCGGGTTGAAGAACGCTGGTGCAACGTACCATAGGGCTATGCCAACTCTATTCCATGATCTGATGCACAAAGAAATCTAAGTATATGTTGATGATATGATTTCCAAATCCCAAACTGAAGAAGGGCATGTAGAAGATCTGTTGAAGTTGTTTCGGCGTTTGAGGAAGTATCGTCTCCGTCTGAATCCAAATAAAAGCACCTTCGGAGTTAGATCGTGGAAATTGTTGGGTTTTATTGTTAGCCAAAAAGGAATTGAAGTTGACCCTGATAAAGTCAAAGCAATTCAAGAAATTCCAGCACCAAGAACTGAAAATCAAGTCAGGGGCTTCCTCGGGCGTTTGGATTATATCTCCAGATTTATTTCCCACGTGACTACAACGTGTGAACCGATCTTTAAGTTGTTAAAGAAAGATCAAGGTTGTGTGTGGACAGATGACTACCAAAGTGAATTCGAAAGTATTAAAGAGTATCTGCTTGAACCACCTATCTTGCTCCCTCCCGTAGAAGGAAGACCGTTGATTATGTGTCTAACAGTGTTAGATAAATCAATGGGTTGTATTCTAGGACAACAGGATGAAACGGGAAGGAAATAATTCGCCATTTATTATCTCAGCAAAAAGTTCACTGATTGTGAGTCGCGGTATTCTATGCTAGAAAAAACATGTTGTGCTTTGGCCTGGGCGGCAAAGCATTTGCGGCAATATATGTTGAATCATACTACTTGGTTGATCTCCAAAATGGATCCAATAAAGTATATTTTTGAAAAGCCTGCTCTTACTGGGAGAATTGCTCGTTGGCAGATGTTGTTATCTGAATATGATATCGGGTACCGCACTCAAAAGGCTATCAAAAGTAGTGTGTTGGCAGATTACCTTGCTCACCAGCCGGTGGAAGATCATCAGTCTGCAGAATATGAGTTCCCCGATGAAGATGTGATGTTCTTGAAAGTGAAAGATTATGATGAACCATTTCCTGAGGAGGGCCCCTACCCTGAATCTCGTTGGAGTATGGTATTTGATGGAGCTGTGAATTCTTATGGTAAAGGAATTGGTGTTGTGATTGTTACTCCTCATAGATCTCACATTCCTTTTACTGCGAGGTTAACATTTGATTGCACTAATAATATGGAAAATATGAGGCTTGAATCACGGGTCTTTAAGAATCTATTGATCTCAGAATCAAGATTCTAGATGTTTATGGTGATTCAGCCTTGGTAATAAATTAGATTAAACGAGAATGGGACACTCGTCACCCTTGCTTGATCCCTTACAAAGATTATGCTAGAAGATTATTACCCTTATTCAATAAAATTGAGTTCCATCACATCTCTAGGGATGAAAATCAAATGGCAGATGCTCTGGCAACTATGGCTTCCATGTACCAAGTAAATGCTTGGAATGATATACCCCGAATTACAGTTCGACGGATACATAGGCCCGCTCATGTGTTTGCAACAGAGGAGGTAGCAGATGAAAAACCTTGGTATTATGATATCAAGCATTTTCTTCAGACTCAGGAATACCCGTTTGGTGCATGAAAGAAAGATAGAAAGAGACTGAGAAGATTGGCAGGCAGTTTCTTCCTCAGTGAAAATGTGCTATACAAGAGGAATTATGACATGGTCTTGCTCAGATGCGTGGATAGACACGAAGCGGACATGTTGATGCATGAGATCCTTGAAGGTTCATTTGGAAATCATGCTAATGGAAATTCGATGGCTAAAAGGATGCTAAGGGCAGGTTATTATTGGTTGACAATGGAATCTGATTGTTACAAATTTGCAAAGAAGTGCCATAAATGCCAGATTTACGCAGATAATATCCATGTGCCTCCGACACTCCTCAATGTGATTTCCTCCCCATGGCCTTTCTCTATGTGGGGTATTGACATGATTGGGATGATAGAACCCAAAGCTTTGAATGGGCACCGTTTTATCTTGGTAGAAATTGACTACTTTACCAAATGGATAGAGGCTGCTTCGTATGCCAATGTTACCAAGCAGGTAGTTGTGCGTTTCATCAAAAACAATCTTATATGTCGGTATGGTGTACCGAGCAGAATCATCACTGACAATGGCTCGAATTTGAACAACAAGATGATGACTGAACTGTGCCGAGAATTCAAGATTGTCCATCACAATTCATCTCCATACAGGCCAAAGATGAATGGGGCTGTTGAAGCTGCTAATAAGAATATCAAGAGAATTATTTAGAAAATGGTTGTTACTTATAAAGATTGGCATGAAATGCTCCCTTTTGCTCTACATGGATATCGAACATCTGTCCGCACTTCAACAGGAGCAACCCCTTTTTCTCTAGTGTATGGAATGGAAGCTGTACTCTCTGTCGAGGTAGAGATTCCCTCGTTGCGTGGGATAATGGAAGCTAAATTGACAGAGGCTGAATGGGTTCAGAACAGGTTTGACCAATTGAATTTGATTGAAGAGAAGAGAATGATAACTTTGTGTCATGGGCAGTTATATCAAAAAAGAATGAAGAAAGCATTTGATAAAAAGGTCAAACCTCGTGAATTCAGAGAAGGCAACCTCGTGCTCAGGAAGATCATATATTTCAACACTAATTCTAGGGGCAAGTGGACTCCAAATTTTGAAGGCCCGTATGTTGTCAAGAAAGCCTTCTCTGGTGGTGCATTAATTCTTGAAACTATGGATGACAAGGAGTTCCCACGTCCCATGAATGCTGATGCAGTCAAGAAATACTTCGCCTAAAGAAATAAAAGAACAACTCGCTAAGTTGAAAACCCGAAAGGGCGGCTTAGGAAAAAAAGAGTGTCTCGGTAGGCCGAAAACCTGAAAGGGCGGTCTAGGCAAAAATTAGAGACATAAACAGAATAAATTTCCCACTAAGTTGAAAACCCGCAAGGGCAACTTAGGAAAAAGTTAGGGACTTTCTTGGCAAGTAACTACGTCAGACGAGACTTGATCATTGAAGCAACAATCTTCTCGGATCCTCACCATACTTCAACGGATGCTGCTGCTCAGGATTTCAAAGGTTGTTAGGGGGGATAGTGGTCATTGTATCTCAATGTATCTTTTCCATTATGTATTACCATTTCCCAAACTTTGTAACCATCCATGGAGTCTCGCCATTCGCAGACTACCATTCTATTAATGAAATTCGAGCTTTTTCCCAACTCTTTGTGTTCCTATTTTTATTTAGCTTGCAGATACTTCATTTATTACTGATAATAACTGTTAAAGCAAAAAGATTAAAAAAGCAAAATTGACTTTTCAAAAAAAGAGAGATCTTTACAAATTTAATTTACTTTGGGATTTGTGATGAAACAATGACAACAAGAAAGGTGGTCCCAAGAATGAACAAACTCCGGTTGTTTTAAGAAGATTTACTCCCTTCATGAAAGTTTTCTCAGGTCATTTTGCTGGTAGGTGCGCAATCTTTGTGTGTTTCTTAGATAATTAAAGACGATATCAGTGGGTGCAAGGTACAATATTGTGTTTATGATCCCTTTATCACCAGTCATGTCTTGGTTCGCTTTTGATTTTAGGTTTGCATGGTCAGAAGCCTCTGTCCTAGATTCCCCAACAAAATCTTCCCTCATATAATGAAAGGTTTTATTCCTTTGGTGTGTTGGGATGTCGCTCTTTTTGCAGTTTTGGCATTAATATTGACTTCTTGACTTCTCGGAAAGATTATCCCAGGGAATCTCTTGTTGGAATGAGTATTCGTGATGAAAGTTTTCTCCAGGGAGGTAGGCTTGAATCCCCCAATGAGGTTTGGTTGTGTCGCCGTCGGTCTGCTTTATTTGAGGCTGGTCTCGCAATCTCCAGTAGGCATGTTGCTTTTGGAAAAATGTTTTCTCTGATGAAACCGGAAGAAGAATGTTCTACCCTGATATCTTTTTGATTTGGCTACGTCCGGATTATGTTTCTCCTCATTAAAGTTAAAACAGGCAATAGGTTTGGTTTCCGCAGTGGCTTTTACCTTTCTTGGATTTATCTTTCTGGTTGAAGTTTGGCCCAATATTGTTAGTACCTGAGGCGATTTTGTTTGTTTGTACTGATCATGTATCCTTTTACCATCATACGCTCGATATCATTCATACATTTCATACATACATCATGCATTGCTAAAAATCACCGTTCATTGGTTTAGTGTTCTGACTTTTCCTGCAGCGCTCTTTGCTTAGTTGAATTTGGTTTTTCCTCTTGAGTTTATTTCTCAAAGGATGAATTTGAATTGGCCGTCTTGCTCTAGTTTATTTCTGAATTGGATTTGTGGTTTTCTGAAAACTTTGGGTTTTGGTTTGTGCATTTATTTTGCACAGGAAGACTTTATCTCCTCAGTAGAAATATCGTGGCACATCCCCGGGAAATCATATTTCCATCCCCAGAAAGTCATTTCTCTTTGCAAATCCCCTTGACAATAAGTGGAAGTCTCTTTATTTGAGACAAATTACGTATTACCCTTTCCAGACAGATTTCCTTGGTTAAAGAAGAAGTTGAGCCCCGTTCTTAGCAAAACACCAGAATCTTGGGGAAACTTGATATATTTTCTCTTTCTACCTTCAATGAACATTGGTAGTACATCGGCAGTGAACGTCGATATTTGTTATCTTTTTGCTATCTTCAGTGAACGTTGATAGTTCATCATCAGTGAACGGCGGTGATATGATATATTTTCTCTTTCTACCTTCAGCGAACGTTGGTAGTACATCGGCAGTGAACGTCGGTGTTTGTTATCTTTTTGCTATCTTCAGTGAACTTTAATAGTTCATCATCAGTGAACGGCGGTGATATGATATATTTTCTCTTTCTACCTTCAGTGAATGTTGGTAGTACATCGGCAATGAACGTTGGTGTTTGTTATCTTTTTGCTATCTTTAGCGTACGTTGATAGTTCATCGTCATTGAACGGTGGTGATATGATATATTTTCTCTTTCTACCTTCAGGGAACATTGGTAGTACATCGATAGTGAATGTCGGTGTTTGTTATATTTTTGCTATCTTCAGTACACGTTGATAGTTCATCGTTAGTGAACAGTGGTGATATGATATATTTTCTATTTCTACCTTCAGTGAACGTTGGTAGTACATCGGCAGTGAACGTCGGTGTTTGTTATCTTTTTGCTATCTTCAGTGAACGTTGATAGTTCATCGTCAGTGAACGGAGGTGATATGATATATTTTCTCTTTCTACCTTCAGTGAATGTTGGTAGTACATCGGCAGTGAACGTCGGTGTTTGTTATCTTTTTTCTATCTTCAGTGAACATTGATAGTTCATTGTCAGTGAACGGTGGTGGTATGATATATTCAGTAAACGTTTGTAGTACATCGGTAGTGAACTTTAGTGTTTGTTATCTTTTTGCTATCTTTAGTGAATGTTGATAGTTCATCGTCAGTGAACGTAGGTGGTATGATATATTCAATGAACGTCGGTGTTTTTTATCTTTTTGCTATCTTCAGTAAATGTTGATAGTTCATCATCAGTGAACGGCGGTGGTAAGATATATTCAGTGAAAGTTGGTAGTACATTGGCAGTGAACGTCGGTGTTTGTTATCTTTTTGTTATCTTCAGTGAACATTGATAGTTCATCGTCAGTGAACGGCGGTGATATGATATATTTTCTCTTTCTACCTTCAATGAACGTTGGTAGTACATCGGTAGTGAATGTCGGTGTTTGTTATCTTTTTGCTATCTTTAGTGAATGTTAATAGTTCATCGTCAGTGAACGGCTGTGATATGATATATTTTCTCTTTCTACCTTCAGTGAACGTTGGTAGTACATCGGCAATGAACGTCAGTGTTTCTTATCTTTTTGCTATCTTTAGTGAACGTTGATAATTCATTGTCAGTGAACGGCGGTGGTATGATATATTCAGTGAACGTTGGCAGTACATCGACAGTAAACGCCAATGTTTGTTATCTTCCTCTCTGATTTTGTTCTTGTGGTTCACCAGTGATTTATTTTCCTGGTGGGGTTGCTCATTTGTTTCTACATTTTTTGTTGCATCCCCAATGTTACTTTGCGTCTCTTTGGTTCCATTCATATGCATTCATATGCATAAATATTTGCATGGAATCTTAGGGCCAAAAACAGGGTTTTGTTTTATATTTAAGTGTCTTCGATCACGTCGACACGAAGATTTTTAACCTTCGTATCTCCGGATAGAAGAAACTTAAATAAGGGCAACTGTTGTACCCTAATTTTTCCCCCTAAGATCCCTTCATCATATCATATTGTTTCAATCACAACAAAATCACATTAGGGCTTTTGGTTCTTCTCCTTATCTTTAGCCTTGCTCTTTGAGGAGTTACCAAGCACCTTGACTTGTTTTCTTTTGTGATCATGGATATTTTGCTTCTATTTTCTCTCTAATTAACAAAATGCAATATTGGTTTGTCTTACTTGTTAATAATGTAGGTAAAGGAAATGAGGTTTATCAAGTTGCTTCATGCGTTCATGAGTTTATTTCCATGCCCTAGTCAAAGTCTTGAGAGATTCAAACCTCACCATTGAAGTTGTTTTGAAGTTGGTATGGAAGTAGCTTTAGTGGCCATGAGTCCTCATCATCATCCTCAACAAATTCTATTCACAAAGGAAGAATATTGTCACAAATAAATTTTTCAAACTTGGCAAAGTTCCACCAAGCTTTCTCTTGATCTAGAGGCTAGGGTTTTGGACTTCAAAGGGACATATCTTGCTCATATTTTGGTATTTTTGAGTGATTACAAAAACATTCTTCTCTTAAAAGAGTTACCAACAAATCACTTCAAAAGTTCCAAGGATTTTTCATGAGGAAGGAACTTGGTGGAGAAGAAAGATTACAAGTTATCCAGATGAATCCCTCATTTTCCATATGTGACTTCAAATGGTCATAACTTGGTCAATTTTTATCACCTTGAGCCCATTATTTTTTCATGATGACCCTAAGGATGTGTACTTCATGCCTTATTTTATTTGCAAAGTAATAAAATAGATGGAAGTTGCCTTAAGAATGCAAAAGATTATAGGTCATTTCATGATTTTTGGCCAACTTCAACAAGTCATAACTTGCTCAATTTTTGGAGATTTTGAGTGGTTCAAATTTCAAAATGTCATTAAAGAGATCTACTCCATTCCATATTTTTTGATCAAGAGCAAATTCTAAGTGCAAGGCTATGTTTGGATGCAAGAGATTATAGGTCATTTTTAAAGAAGAATTTGAAACATTTCTAAGTATGGAAAGTCAACTCTTTTTTCCAACTTTGACTCCATATAACTTTCAGCTCAAGCATCCATTTAATTCCATTCTTTTTCCATTGGAAAGATTATTAGCTCATCTTTCCAAAGCATTAAGAATTGTTCCCTAAGACCCCTTGAGGTGGAAGTGCCATTGGATTGAACTTGGTAACTTGGAACTGAAGTTTCACCATAAGTCAGAATTTGAAATCCATGTTTTGGCCTTTAAACATAAAATTAGCACGCGTTTGTGATCTAAACATGTTTAACCAAGTTGCCAAAGTGGATTAGAGCCTTGAAACGCGAGGATTTGATGAGTTTTGATGCAAATCAGATCACACTTTGCTCGTGCATCAGGTTCACACGATTCCCCTCCAATTTGCTTCATTCCACATGCTTGAACATTCCATTTGATTCCCTATAAATAGAGGGTCATCCCCCATTCAATTTGCCAATCTTAGATATCCAGAATCACCCTTCCAAACTTGCTTCACAACTCAGAATTCAGCTACTTTTAATCCTATTCTCAAGCCTTTTTCAATCCATTTTTTCATAAATTCACCTTCCTTGATCTTCCCTGAAGCTAACCATATAATCACATTCAAGAATCGTGCCCTATATTGCTCCATAGAAGTCCAGTTTCAGAGCTCTGCAACTCAACTTCAATAGGTAGATTCCTTCATCAATTCTTCAAAACTTTGGTATTGTTGCACCCCAAAATTTACCCTCTTGATTTAGGCTTATGTTTCATCATGAATATCATATTGCATTGCATTCATACATTGTGATGGGATCAAAGTACTTTGGTTATCAAGTCTTCCTCAAGCTTTGAAGGTTGATTGCATTGACAAGTTGCTCAAGTAGAACTTTATTATCTAAACCTTTGGATCTTTCAAGCTCAAAAGTTATTGCATATCTCGAGATATTTTATCCATCTCTGTGGATCATCAAAGGGTTGAGGTTTGTGATTGATTATAAGGGGTATCACTCTTTTGATTTACTAGTCAAAATTAGGGTTTTGTTTGATCAAGGCTATTGATGCATGTTCAAGTCTTGATTTGGAAGCTACAACATCTCATTGGTATTTGAAAAGTCTTTGTACAAGAATTTGGTCAAGATGCCCAGAGGATTTGAAGTTTTGAAGATGATTCATCAGTCTCCTAAATGTTTAACCAAAACTAGGGTTTGGGATTTCATCAAGATTTCTTGAGAATTTTGAAGTGAAACTTTGCACATGGCCTATATATATTTGGAAGATCATATGTTTGAAGTTTTGATCATCAATTTTGAAGGGAGGTGGATCAATTAATTCAAAGGGGCAAAATGGTCATTTTGGTCAAAATCAGTCAAAGTCAAGGTTGACCAAGTGAATTTTTGGTCAACCATCAATTAAAGGGTGTAATTTTCATATTTCAAGTCCATTTTGATCATTGGATCAAAAAGATTGAGGTTTGGGTTGAAACTTGTTCATGAAGAAACCCTAAAAGTTTCTAATTTTGGAAAATAAGGACTTAATTTCAAAAATTCATTTTATATTCACCTTTGATAAAAAAAATGCAAATGAAGTATGCTTGGAAAGATAAGACGATGATGTTTCATCTCATTTTGGTTTCATTTCCAAATTGGAAAAGAGTCAAGAGTTATAAAGCTTTGAAGTCACAAAATTATAGGTCATTTTCCAAATTTAGTGAATTTCATGTCAAATTTTGAGGACCTTAATGGATTCAATTGAAAAAACTCAAAACTAAGGGATTGTAGATCTTTTAAATACCTTTCCAAATTGTACTCTTTTGTGTCCAAATTCAAAAATATGAGCAAGTTATGGACTTTGGAATTTTGAGGCATTTTATTGAATTTTGACTAATATGCAAAATGGCCATTTCTTGAGAACTTCATTTTCAGCTATTCTCTTCACTTCTAATCAAGCCCATGATAAATTTGTGACATGTTGAGGCCCAGCACACTCACCATTTCGTGTCCATGTGCTTCTTGAACTTGCTTGAATGAAAAAATACAAAACTTGCCCGACTTTGCAAATTCACCAACACTTCTTCATTTCAAACAATCATGAGTTGGCATTTGGAGAATGTATTTCTGACTTAATTTGGCTCACAAAATGCACAAAAGGAAAGCAAATGCACGAGTGAAACACAGGCTCCATGTGCATCCTCATTTTTGGCCAAAACTTCTAATCTTGCCCTCCAACAGTTTTGAGTTCCAAATACCACTTCTATCCTCTTACTCTCATACTATATAACAAGAATCAAGGCTCATTTGAGAAGGAGGAGGCTCATAATCGCTACATTGCAAATATGAAAATTTTGAAGCATCTTTTCAAATTGCTTCGAATCTCTCTTCTCCTTGGATCATTCTTCAAAATTCTTGGTGTTTCAGCTTCAGTGAAGTAAGGAGATCAAGCCAGCACCATTGGATTGCTTCTGGAGTGAAGGAATCGTGTTTATAGTTTTCACATCCATGTGAGTTTCTTGAACTTTGATTTATGTGTTTCAGCTTGAATTGATGATGTAAACCATGTTCATTAAGTTGCTAGCTGGCCAATCACTAGGATTGATGTATATTTGAGCTTTGATTCAAGCAGAATTGTTGAAATCGTGTTCATGACTCTAATGTTTGCAGTGAGTTTTTTCAGTTTTTGAGACTTTATTTCTTGATCCATGCTTGATCTTTGAGATTGATTCAAATTGCATAATGTAGTATGATATGCTAGCTTTAATTTGCACTTGATTTCATGGATTTTGGTTGAGAAACGAGCATGATTGATGGATCTGAACATAGGCTCATGACCTGTTGTGTTGCACGCGTTTTTCCCTATGCTGGAAGTTGAAGATGAAGTGAGGTGGCACACTGTGATTGCCTTGATTTAAATTTTAATGCATTTCATATTATTTGATTTTAATTGATTTTCTGATTTTTATTTCTTGATCAGAACAATTTAAAAAATTCTGAAAAAATTATCACAAGTCCAAAATAATTTCTACTATCTTGTGTAATTATATTGGAATTTTTAAAAATGTTTTGATTGGTTTAAAAATTCACAAGTTTAAATAATTATTTGTTTAAAGATTACTTTTATTTTAATAGTTCTTCTGATCTAAAAATTCCACAAAAAATGTTTTGAACTCTTAAAATTATTTAGAGTTTGATTCTGAAATTTGTTTAGTTTTTTTTCTATTTTTGATTAGAAATTTAATTTGAGAAGTTTATTTGAAATATTTGTTTCATAATTTTTGTTTTAATACTTCCTTTACTTCAAAAATTCTCAAAAAAAATCATGCAAGCTTGTTTTTAATCATAGAGTCTGAATATGATTTTACTTTGACCTTTTTTATGACTTTTGGCTAGGGTTTGCATCTTTGCCTTTAAATAATAGTTTAATTGTTAATGGTTTTGTTTGATTTTGATTTTAATATTTCCCTTAATTCAAAAATTCCACAAAAAATCAGGGATGTCTGTTTTTAATTCTAATATTTGAATATAATTTTGGTTGGATGTTTTTTCTGATTTTTTATTAGAATTTTAATTTG
Source organism: Vicia faba (assembly GCA_948472305.1). Classification (NCBI taxonomy): domain Eukaryota; kingdom Viridiplantae; phylum Streptophyta; class Magnoliopsida; order Fabales; family Fabaceae; genus Vicia; species Vicia faba. The sequence goes on from OX451739.1 coordinate 1,171,872,158, forward strand.
AGATGTGATTATTTGTTTAATTGATTAATTGTTTGAGTTTGATTTTATTTTTGACTTTTCTTTAATTCAAAAAATGTAAAAAAAATATGTATTCTAACACTTAGGGTTTCCTTGTGATTAGCATGATCTTGGTTTGAATTGTTTGAATTTTGATCTTACCTAATTAATATTTAAGATTAAAATTCAAACAATTAGGGTTTTGTAGCTTAAATTGCAAGTTTCATTTTCAAAACCATTATGCCCTGGATTTTCAATGGAATTTAAGTCTTGATTATGGTTCATGAATGTATTGAGGATTTGAAAGCCATTTTTCTTAAATTATTTGACTTGGTTTGATATTTTTCCATGAATTATTTTGAAAACTTGTCTAGTTTTGATAGTTTGGCCAACTAGTTTTGAACTTTGGGCCTCATTTGATCCCCTCCTCAATCATTCATGAACTTAAGACTTGCTTTATGACTTCTACACACTTCAAATATGCTAAGAAACTTTTGGCTTGAATTATTGAAATCTTTTTCTATTTTTGATGTATTTTTGAAGTGAAGGTACCCAATTAATGTTACATATCTTGTTGCAATTTGTTTGATGGCCAATGAACTTGAGTGAGGCCTATAATTGGGCACCTAATGATCATATTGGATATGTTTATACAAATAAACTCAAGTAATTTCACTTAATGCCCCATGTTTGAATGATTGAGCCTTTTGATGCATTGTGTGGGATTTCTCTTCTATTATGCTTGTGAGCTGTGTTGAAATAATTAAGTATAATTGAATTGTGTTTGCTACTGACCTTCATGGTCTTTGGTTGTATTCTTCTCAAGCTCCCATGATCCTTGATTGATTTTCAATTGTCAACTCAACATGGTGATAGAAAGGAGCAACATTCCTCTAATTCTTTTGACCAAATTGTGCATATGTCTGTTTCCTTTTGTCTATCATGACTAATGTTTGATAGTTGCTATCATGTTTTCTCATTTCTTCATGGTGTCATTATCCACCCCTTATGTGAGTCATCATTCAATTTATGGGAATACTGACTTGGTTGTTGAATGTGCGAGGTACTTTGAGAAAAGTTTTCCATTTTTGGCTTGAGGCTACTGTGTTTCACTTTATTTGTGGAACACAACTTATTATACTGGAACTACTCTAGTTTTTGTCATATTTGATAGTCTATGTAGGATATATGTGTGTGATTATGAATGTTATACATTGCTCATGGGATCTGTTCATATCTGAAAATCTCAATACTTACATCCTGATGGCGTAATTTCTGACTTGATTTGTCTACTAATGCCAGCTTGCTTGAAGTTCTCTAGGTCTCTTTTATTCTTGCTCAGTTGCTACGGATAGTTATCCGTTTGGTATTACACTATTTCCTTTCTTCATTTTTGTATAGTTCTGATTGCATAATAGGACATATGTTGCTGATATATGTCAGGAGGCCCTCTGTTTTTGTTTGATGCATGTGTTGTGTTTGTTTCTTTAACTTGTTGATCGATGAGTCACTCAATTTAGAAATTGAGATCACGACTTCACTCTCATTGCATGTTCCCTATAGGATGTTTATTGTTTGTTTCCTTAATTGTTGATCGATGAGTCACTCAATTTAGAAATTGAGATCACGACTTCGCTCTTATTGCATGTTCCCTATAGGATGTTTATTGTTTTTCTTCTTTAATTGTTTATCGATGAGTCACTCAATTTAGAAATTGAGATCACGACTTTGCTCTCATTGCATGTTCCCTATAGGATAGTTTTGTTAAGCTTCCTTTAACATGTTGATTAAGGTAGGAATCCATGTATGCTAACATAGGATAGGATTTTCCTTTAACCTCAACCTTAGGGTCAATCATTGTATGATAACACTAAGGATAGTGCTAGGCTAGTTTCCCTTAGTTGTTTTTCCTTCCTTTGCATTTTGCATCTTAAAACAAAAAATTGTTTTCTTGGCAAATCATAAAACACTTCTAATAAATTCAAACCCTTCTTCAAGGTAAAATATAGGAATCAATCCTATTTGTTTGTGCGCCTCTTGGTTTTGGTTTTTTAAATCTTTTAGCCGATGCTTCGCCATCGCACCTTTGTTTGAAGCTGATGTTTCACCATTGCACATGTTTATTATCCTACTTTGATTCTCAATATCATTGTTAGGTGTGATGTTTTGCCATCCGTTTTAGTGATGTTTCGCCATCTTTGCCATGATATCCTATTATCTTTTAGCCGAAGTTTCGCCATCCCACCTTTGTTTAAAGCCGATGTTTCTCCATCGCACATGTTTGTTATCCTACTTTGATTCTCAATATCATTGTTAGGTGTGATATTTTGTCATCCGTTTTATTGATGTTTCGCCATCTTTGCCATGATATCCTGTTATCTTTTAGCCGATGTTTCACCATCACACCTTTGTTTGAAGCCGATGTTTCGCCATCACACATGTTTTTATCCTACTTTGATCCTCAATATCATTGTTAGGGGGATGTTTTGTCATCCGTTTTATTGATGTTTCGTCATCTTTGCCATGATATCTCGTTATCTTATAGCCGATGTTTCGCCATCGCATACTTGTTTGAAGCTGATGTTTCGCCATCGCACCTGTTTGTTATCCTTCTTTGACTCTCAATGTCATTGTTAGGTGTATTGTTTTATCATTTGATGTTTCTCCATCTGTGACATGTTACTTTGTTATTATTTAGACTATGTTTTACCCTCTCATTTTTTTGTTGTTTTATTTGATGTTTTGCCATCTTGACTGTTTTTGTTGTCTTAACTAAAAAACACAAACCAACCAAAAATATATGAGCCGAACTACGGCTGCTCTGATTCCTTAAAAGGGATACATAGGAAAAGGGGTAGGGCCCAACCGATCACATCTTTTTATTTTCCCTAAATTGTTTTCTTTTTTTCTTTCGCATGCATTCCCTTTTTAACTTTAAGCCATATACATAGGTTTTGACCACACCCATTAGATTAGACAACAAGAGTGGATACCGTAGAGTACTACGGGCGTGTGGGGTGATAATACCTTCCCCTCGCGTAACAGACTCCCTTACCCGATCTCTCGGTCGAAAGACCGTGATTTCTCTTTCTTCAGGTTTTCTCGATGTTTACCTTTCCCTTTAGGCGGGATAAAAGACATTCGGTGGCGACTTCATTGATGTTTCATTACATCCAGATGACAGGTTCGGCCAGGTGGTTTCAGCTGGCAACTTCACTGGGGACAGATTGACCTCTTGCTGGTCCATCTTGAAGTCGATCCTAGCTCTTGTTTGTTTTCTTTTTGGGTGTTTATTTTACCGCTTTGTATATTTATCTGTTTGCATTGCATCCTATGTGCGCTTTACTTTCTGCATACTGGATTTGGCTGGACTGTTTGGATTCTGGATTTCTTGGTGGGTGGGTTGTTCCATGAGGTAAAAGGCCTCATACCCAGGCTATGAGTGAATTCCATAGGAACTAGGAATAGAGTGGCCATGGCAGCTATGAGGCGGATGCTTTGTAGACCTGACCCTGAGACCCATGACTTCAGAGGTAGTTCAGATAGGTGTTATCGTATGATGATACCGATAGTCGAGCTCTTGTACTCTGATTTGGCTTTTAACCTTACCTTGACCTAGACTACACCCGTGAGAGGGGCGGGAGAGATTTTCTTACAAGTACATGTACTGTTGGTGACTTTGTGTTGCGAAGGTGACTCAGGTTCCCATGATAGTTTTGAAGCTTTGGGATTTTCTTTTGATCTTGAGTGGTGCTGTTCTATAATGGTCCAGCCATTATCCAGTGTGAAACATTGATCTTGTCATGTTGAGTCATATCATATTTATTTCTAAAAAATGATGTATAAAAAATAACTAGCATACGCATGTCATCTTCCAGGGACATTCAAGAGTCTTCCTTCCATCAGAAATGGTTGGCCTCCCGTCAGATGAGTTTGATTCAGTTCGTGTTAAAGAACCCACCAGGCATACGTTCGCTTATCAGATTCCTACTATTGATGTGTCCAAATTGAAGAGGTTGAGTTCTTATCTGAAGGGTGATGTTCTGAATAATTTCAGCAAAAATTATGGCAATTTGTTACTAGTCCTTAACACTCCAGTGGACCCCGTGGCTTTGATCACCCTCATCCAGTTTTATGACAAGGAATTACGGTGTTTTACTTTTCAAGATTATCAACTGGTTCCCACACTAGAAGAGTACGCGTACCTACTTAATATCAAGTTATCGGATGAAGTTCCTTTTGTCCAAGTGCCGGAGAAGCCGAAGTTTGAAGTTATTGCTGAAATTCTTCATTTAAGTTGGAAAGAGGTGAAAGACAATTGGAAATCAAGTGAGGATACTACATGGTTTTATTTGGATTTCTTAGTGAAGAAAGCTGAAGACTGGGCAAAGAAAGGGAATTGGAATAACTTCAGCTCTCTATTTGCTCTCATGATATACAGAATCATCCTCTTCCCTCGCAAGATATTTTTTTTGGATTTAACGGCTATTTGTGTTTTTAGAAACAAGAACCCGACACCAACACTCTTGGCAGATACTCTTTACACGATTCATTTCAGGCATGGAAAAGGAGGTAATGTAAGTTTATGTCATTCGATGTTGTATCAATGGTTTAAGTTGCACCTACCGGTAAGTGGCCCTTTCGTGGATACCAGACATTCTCTCTGATGGTCATCAAGACTTGTCAACCTTACTTCATTTGATATCCAGTGGAATTATGACATGGGGGAAGTACGAAGTATTATCACTAGCTGCGAAGATTTCCCTAATGTTCCCTTCACAGGAACTAAGGGATGTATTAACTATAATCCTGTGCTTGCTTATCGTCAATTGGGATATGGAATGGATGGACCACCAAAGGTTGAGGAGGTGTCTGAATCAGTGTATTTTGTTAGGGTTAATGATCCTGTGATGTTGAAAAGAGTGACCAGTACTTGGAAGGGAATTCACAAGAAGGATAGAACTACTTTGGGCAAGAAGGTTCCTATTGCTAGAATTCCTTACCTGGAATGGATTAGAGACCGGGTTAAGATTTTACGGTTACCATTTGCAAGGTCGGCTCCTATATATGAGCAACCTCCTATTGTTCTGAGTAACACGGCGCCAACCGAGGTTTTCACCCAGGTTCATGTTGAGAATATTCAACTTCATGCAAAAGACCGTGAGGCAGGGATGAAACTTTATTGGGTAGATCAAGAAAGGGCCGACTTAGATCGCAAACTCAAAGAAGCTCAAGGGGAAACTTCTGATGCAACCATTTTTAGGAAGAGGTCTCATGATGAAATGGAAGAAGAGTTAAGTAAGACCCAGCAAAAGTGCCAGAAGCTTCAGGCATCTGAGAATGGCTACAGGAAGAAGATTCAAAACATGGAGAAACAACTCAAAGACAAAGATGCTCAGCTTAAGAAGGAAGTAGCCCAGAGGCGTGTCGCAGAAGATCAGTTTCAAGAAAGTAAAGTAGTCGCATCACAACTTTTGAAGGAGAAAGCCAGGCTTGAAGAGTATTGTCACCACCTTGAAGCGTGTATTGTTCCGGAGATTTAGTTTTTGTTTCTTACCTTTGGTGTATTTGGTCACCCCCAGGATTGTTGGAAGGGACCATTGTTTGTTTTTATTATTCAGTTTTTTGTTAAGTTTACTTTGAAACACGTATTTTGTTATTTATCGTTACACTCTTAATGTCTGAAGTCCCTCGAACATCGTTTCTTTTGTTTGTAAATAATTGAAGCGTTTGTCTTATTATCCTTTTTTCCTTTGATTGTATGTTTGATCTTCAGTTGCACGCCGTGATTGATGAATAAAAGGACTCTTGAATACCTGGAAATGACAAACATATCATGCACATCATGCATTTCATAACATTACAGGTTACCTCAAGACGATATTCTTATTCTTCTGCTTTTCTTATTCATAATTCAAGACGACTACTCATCGGTATTCCACCAGAAACAATTTGCCAAGACAGATGGAACAAGTTCAAGTTAAACTCGTTGAAATGAGGGCTCAGATGGCTACTCAGATGACCTAGTTCATGAAGGTCATCACCAATGTGAATCTCCGACAGGAGGAACTAGCTGCCATTGTCAACAACCAGCGCCGCTATCCAGGGGATGGTGGAAATCAAGGGCTCTATCAGAACATTTCTGTAGGATTGGGGGATGTGCAAGATCAGCCTGTTGGAAATTTTCACAGAATGCCCGGAAACCCTTTTGTGCGCAACATAGGGCAGTTTCCCCCGTCTACGGGACCTCGTCTTATGGGGAATAGAAGAGATAATCAGGGTGGTGTAAGGGGCTATCAGGAGCAGGATTATGATTTTGATCAGGATGAAGATCAGTTTTCTATTTGACGTTCAGAGCCGGAAGTTCAAATTAAGGATAGGAAGTATCGGTTGTTGGAAGAATGTTTGAAGGCTGTGGAAGGGCAAGGAGTCCTTGGTATGGATGCTAATGATCTCGGGTTGGTGTCTGGGGTGAAGGTTCCTCCAAAGTTCAAGCCTCCTGTATTTGAAAAGTATAACAAAACGTCATGTCCTGTTACTCATGCAACTGCTTATTTCTGAAAGATGTCAGTGCATACTGAGGATCAGGGGCTTTTGATTCACTTTTTCCAGGATAGCCTATCTGGGGCATCCCTGGAGTGGTACATGAAGTTGGAGAAAACTCATATTCGTTGCTGGAATGATCTTGCTCGGGCTTTTGTCAAACATTATCAGTATAATGTGGATATGGCGCCTAATCGCACTCAGTTACAGAATTTGTCACAGGGACCAAGAGAATCTTTCAAGGAATACGCTCAGAAGTGGCGTGAGTTGGCTATGAGGTTTCAACCTCCACTCATGGAGAGAGAACTCATTGATATGTTTATGAGTACCCTGCAAGGGTCGGTCTATGAGCACATGATAGGAAGTACTTCGACAGGATTTGCAGCCTTGGTTATGGCTGGTGAAAGAATTGAGGTAGGTTTGAAATTGGGGAAAATTCATATTGGAGGTTCTAGTGGCTCATCGGGAGGCAGTAAGAAACCATTAAACACCTACCCTAAGAAAAGGGAAGGCGACGCAAGTGCGGTTTACTCTCATAGAGGAAGAAGAGAGGATCTTCAGCACCAACAAAACAATGTTGTTTCTATTCCTGTTAATGCTCCTCCGCAGCAGAGACCGAATATAGTGCCTCAACAACAAAGACAACAAGATGCTCCCCATCAGTATAATAATTAACAACAGAGATAGCCGAGAAAATTCGATCCCTTGCCGGTGTCTCTTACTGAAGCACTCCACCATTTGCTCTATTTGAAGTTGATCGGTTTGAGAAATATGCCACCACCACCCGCAAGACTTCCTATTAACTATGATGCTAACACAAGATGTGAATTCCATTCAGACGAAGTTGGTCATTCTACCGACAATTGCTTTGCGTTGAAGTGCAAAATACAATACTTGTTGGATGCTAAGGCAATTGAGTTTACTCCAGTAACTGGTCCGAATGTTACTCAGAACCCAATGCCTAGGCATGGGGGGTGTTGTTAATATGATTGATGATAATGGTGAAATGTTGAATTTAATCATGAATGTGGAACAAGTAACTACTCTGTTGTGGTATGTTAAGAAGTATTTGCTTGACAATTCTATTTTCCCGAGTTGTACTTCAGAGTGTGCCAAGTGTAGAGAGAAACCAAAGGGCTGTGATGATTTAAAAGTCGGTATCCAGTTGATGATAAAGGAGGGCTCCTTGCAGTTTGATAGAAAACCGAGCTACCATAAGGTTACCGAAGAAGATTTTGCTGTGGTATCTATTCCTTACACCCCTGTGCGTATCCCTACCCCATCTAGGGCGCCTCTTTTGATGATTACAGTACCTGGTCCCATGCCGTATACCAGTGAGAAGGCCATCCCATGGCATTACGGTGGTGATGTTTATTACTATGGGGTGAAGCAGGAAGTACATACTCGTTTGTCTAAGGAAGAACGTGCTGAAGATAATGAAGAAGAAGTTCATAATTTTTCTGGTGTGGGTCGAATGACTAGAAGCGAGAGAGTATTTGGTCCTTCCAATGTGCAAGATGCGGCATATGCTTCTGCAAGAGAAAAAGGAAAATAATAGGCGATGATTGGTAATCCCATGGTCACGCCAGCCAATGTGACTCAACCAATTCTGATACCAGAAGCTTCTTCAGTTCCCGATGAGGTTGAAGAGTTAATGCGAATTATCAGAAAGAGTGATTATAGCATAATTGATCATCTGAGCCATACTCCTTCTAAGATGTATATCTTGTCTCTGTTGATTTATTCAGAACCTCACAAAAATGCTTTGATGAAGTTGTTAAAGAATGCGTTCGTGCCACATGAGATAATAGTCAATCAGTTTAAGAATGTTTGTGCTAACATATCTGCCGAGAACGGTCTGGGCTTCACAGATTTTGATCTTCCTCCGGAGGGGCCAGACCATAACAAAGTGTTTCATATTTCAATGGAGTGCAGGGGCACTACTTTATCCCGGGTTTTGGTGGACACAGGGTCGTCTTTAAACGTATTGCCCAAGTCAGCGTTGATGAAAATTGATTAATCTGGACTGGAGCTGCGCCCTAGTGATTTGATGGTGTGATGCGGTGGGAGAACTGACTTGAGGTTTTGTATTCGCAAATGTCGCGGTTTAGCAAGAGTCGTCACGGAATTTTATTTTATCCAAAAGGAAAGGTAAAAAATCACAGGAAAGACCTTTGAGATTGTTTTTGGGTTCGGGGGGTAGATTATGAAAAGGGAAGGTGCTAACACCCTTTTCATCCATGGTTTTCCATGGGCTCTTAGTTACTTGTTTTAGATCACTTGCTTTGCTTTGACAATTGTTTGAAATGGTGCTTTGTGTGGTTTTGAAAGTATTTTGAAAAGAGGCCATCATTTTGGCAATCTTTGTAATGATTCTCGTTCGTAGGAATGTATACAAAGATGTTTGTCTTTTGAAAAATGTTTCAATGTTTTGAAAGTTGTTTGGAAATGTTTTGAAATTTGTGTGTTTGTTTGAAAATAGAAAGGATTGTTTGCCAATTGATCAAGTAACTAGAAGCATCTACCTACTCAAAAAGTCTTTCTTGTATATTTTTATTCCTTTGACATTGTTGATTTACCATTGTTTTGGTAAACAACCCTATCTTTGGATGTTAAACGCGATGGGTGTGGGTCATCGTATGACCATGATAGTAATGGTGCCAAGTATCTTAGCAAGTTCTAGGGACTAAGATCATCTTTGTTTTAGGCAACCAAGATAGTGTCATCGAGGGACTATGATCTTTTGCTTTGTTTTGTTTTGCCAAGATACCTAGCATGCATACCATGGCCATGTTTTAAGGAAACCAAGTGGGTGAAACCCTAGAGGTGTTTGTGTGTAATGTGTTGTCATTTTCATGCATTTTGTCTTGTATTAGGTCAAGCTATTTGTTTTGATTTTTGTCTTATCATACAAACCCTAATTTACTAAACATGCATATAATGCGATAAATAGCGTAAAGTAAATCTAAGCTATTACAACAATATTATGGGAGGGGGGATACAAGTTTTGAATGGGGGATATTGCTCAAAATAAAACCCTAATTTACTATTACAATCCAATTGAATTTATTATACAATAAATAAAAAACAATTATTTAAATATGCAATAAAATGTAAATATGCAAAAAATGTTTTGTAATTGTTTTTTGGATGTAAAAACTAAATTATTTAAGTTCTAAAAAGAGAAGAAAAAGAAGAAAAAAAATTATTATTTTTGAAAGGGGAAACCCTAATTTTTGTTTTAAAAGAAAATATATGTTTTCTAATATTTATTTTATTCATTTTTGTACAAGAAATAAATAAAAATATTTACAAATATTAAAGATTAAAATATATGTGAAAAATGATATTTTATGTGTTAAATAATAAAAATAAAAATGTATAATATTTTAAGGTATTTACAATTTATTTTAAGAAAATAATTCCTATTCTATTTAAACTAATCAATATTTTATGTAAAAAGATAAGATAAAAATAAAATAAAAATGCAAAAAATTAAGAAAAATATTTTTGGGTATTTTTTATCATTAAAAAAAATGAATGCAAGCACAAAAAATAAAAATATGCAAGAAAATACAAAAATATAAAATAATAAGTCAGGGGGGTGCAAAAGTAATATGGAGGGTGCAAAAAGTAGCAAGCCCAAGGCCCAGGCCCACCCAGGCCCAGGACAGCTTCGTCCCTGACCTCCAGACAACCAATCTGCGCGCGCTTGCCTTTAAATCCTGTTCTTGCTCATGCTTGCATAAAATCAAAAACTTATAACACAAAAAAGATAGCTCATGAACTCACGATTCCAATTATATAAAGAACATGACCTAACTCTAAAAGACCAAGGAGAATTTTAATGGCCCTAATTTCTGACCTAGTTTTTTCCGCATGTTCAACAATCAAATAATATTAGCCCAGTTAATATAAATGGAAACTATGCATATGTACAGCTTAAGCAAGTTAAAGACTACATTTTTGCTTCACAAATCATGACCTAAGGATACCTAAATAAGGAGATAGAAACTTGACAAATACCTTGTTCAGTTGAGTTTGGATATGGCAATGTGGTAACTTTGAGTGAGGCCTGAAGATCTTGTGAGCTTCCTTGAAGTTCCCTCAAGCTTCTCCAATGCTCAGCTTGCCTTGTAGATGCTTGAATCTCCCTGTAGAAGTTAACTTCCAAACCTTCAAAATGAAAATGGTGATCCTTGAAACAGGGGTTACAGTTGCAAGACAAAGGCCTGGAGAGTTTAGATAGGAGGTATGAAATGTGTTTGAAGCCTTGAAACAAAAAACGCACGAGCAAAATATGATTTGGCTTGAGTTTTGCAGAAGATGCCTTGTTTGGGCAGAAAAATGGGATTTTGATGCTTGAGAGTGTTTGAGATGTTAGCAATTCGTGTTTAGGCTTGTTACCATGTTCTGAGGTTGTTTGAAATGAAGCCAAGGCTTGCCTTTATCAGACACACAAACTTACTTGACTTTTGCAAGTTTGCTTGCTTTTGAAGAAAAGGTAAAGTGACAAAGCCAAAGGTCTGTACAGGCTAGCTTATAGACTTCATAGGGTTGGCGTACTTTTCCTGATGTTTGTGGATCTTGCTTGCAACAAAAAATCAGGTCCATGGCTCAAGATTTGCAAAGTTGCAAAAAACATGCTTTATCAAAATGGTATTATGAACTTTATGCCATTTTTGGATTAATTCATTGTGCAATGCTTCAAAAGTCATAACAAGACAATTAACCAATGTGTTTGCATTTAATTATGAAGTTTAGAAGGGATTAGGACCTGTAAAACCAAGTACAAGCATGTTTGAAACTGATTTGCAACTTGTAACATTGTGAAAATGCCTTGCACAAAAGTGATAAATTGTCATTTTCATTTCTTCGATTCTCCCTAACCATAAATGATCTTGGAGAGTTCTTGGACATTTTGGAAAGCTTGTTACATGCTCTACAATCCTTATTTGAAATAAAACTTGAGATACCTCTTGGAACTAGGTGAAAAGTTTCCATGAAGTTAGGTCAAAAATCTGCCTAAACTAGGGCAAAATTTCACTAAGTTAAAAAGTTTTATGGACATTCACAAAATCATAACTTGAGATCCAAGCATCTTTTGGGAAAACTTTGTGAATCAAAGTTTTAGATTTCATGGAGGAATACAACTTTCATGTTGGAAGTTTTCTTTGAATCCAATTGCATCATGGTGAAAAAGTTGTGGAAAGTTGGGAAAAAATAAGAAATTTTCATAACTTAGAAAATTTCTAAGTTATGAAAATTTTCAAATTAAAACCCTAATTTGAAAAATTAGGTTTCTTGGTCAACAAGTTTCACATTTTGACATATCTTGATGAATTATGACTCTTGGCACTTGATTTTGACCAAAAAGTCAAAGTTTGACTTTTCAGTGTATAATTGATTTTTAGGTCAACTATCCAATTGACTTGGCAAAAATGTGATTCAAGGCTTGAAACTTGGTATGGGCAATCTTGGGGATCCAAGATGGTGTATCAAAGTCACATGAAGCATTGATGGTCCAAAAATCCTTATGCAAACTCAAACCCTAATTTCAGGTCAACAGTGCAAGGAGATGTCTTGAGTTGAGCAAACCCTAGATTTGTCTTGAGTCCAAGAAGTCTTGTGAGGAAAAATCTTGACAATATGGGAGAGCAAATTTTAGGGTACAACAACTTCCCCTGTTCAATCTTCTTGAACCTGTAGAGTTAGATTGGCGAGTTTTTTCGTTCGTGACTCGAAGGTAAAAGATGATTGGACACTAGAGTGCCCGCAAATTTGCACTCGTCAAAATGTAGTTGAGGAAATGGGCTTAAAGATGCCATTTGGAGATGTGATAGAATCTTGTTTGAGACGGGCTTAAAGATGCCATCCAAGAATGTTTGTTTAATTGTAAGTTGTAAGTCAGAAGAATAAGTATCAGAATGGTATCCGTGTCTAGAACGTATCTGTACTGTATCTGGGGACTGGATCTGAATGAGCAAAGGAATAGCATCCATATCTGGAGCGTATCCAAGCTGTATCTGAAAGTTGTATTTGAATAAGCAATAGAATAGCACCCGTGTCTGAAGCGTCTCTGAGCTGGGGAAAATCAAAATAAGTGACAGAAGGGAAACCGTGTCTGGAGCGTATCTGGGCTGTATCTGAAGTTTGAATCTGAATGAGCAACATAATGACTTTCGTGTCTGGAGTGTATCCATACTGTATCTGAATCGAAAAACTGAATAAGGGCCAGAATGGCATCCGTGTCAGGAGCGTATCTGAACTAGAATCTGAATAAGTGACAGAATGACTTCCGTGTCTGGAGTGTATCTGAACTTGAAATTGATAGCTGAATCTGAATGAGAAATAGAATGGCTTCCGTGTCTGGAGCGTATCTAATCTGTATCTGATAGTTGAAATCTGAATGAGAAATAGAATGGCTTCCGCGTCTAGAGCGTATCTAAACTGTATCTGATAGTTGAAATTTGAATGAGAAATAGAATGGCTTCCGTGTCTGGAGCGTATCTAAACTGTATCTGATAGTTGAAATCTGAATAAGTATCAGGATAATATCCATATCTAGAGCGTATCTGAACTTGTATCTGAAATCTGAATATGAATGAGTATCAGGATGGAATCCCTATCTGGAGCGTATCTAAACTATATCTGAAATCGGAATCTGAATGAGTATCAGGATGGCATCCGTATCTGGAGCGTATCTGAACTGTATCTGAAATCTGAATCTGAATTAGTATCAGGATGACTTCCGTGTCTGGAGTGTATCTGTACTGTATCATGATTGTATACTGTTAAACCGTAGCTGTTAATCTTATCCTGAAAAGGGTAAAATGTTAGCTGAAACACAAAGTTATGTTGCATGAAATGTATGATGCAAGATATGTGTTTTATCAATGTTTATGATATATGAATGTAATGTATTCGCATGTAAGCTGATTTGTTGTCTTGCTGAGGAAAATAAATCCTTGACAATTAAGGATAATAAATCCTTGACTGCTGGGGATTAAAATCTTTGACCGCTGCTGGAGATTCAAAATCTTTGATTGTTGAGGATGAGAAATCCTTGGTGACTGTTGGGGACAAGAAATCCTTAACAACTTCTGTGGGGATGTGAGGATCCTTCATGTCTTGAAGTTGGAATATTGACAATATTCTGTTTGTGAGAGTAATGCCAAACTGCTTGAGAAATCTGCTTGGGAAATCCAGAGAACTTTGATGACTTCTAGAGGGGATTACACAATGGGAACCCTTACTCGGCTGGGGAATAGGGAAAACTCTGATGATTTTTGTGGGGAACTAAGAATGAGAATCGTCATTCTGTTGAGGAGTAATGAAAACTTCGGCGACTTCACTAGGGAAAATGAGAATCTTCATTATGTTGGGGAGCCATGAAAAATTTGGCGACTTCATGCTGGGGAGTAATGATGACTCTGTGGGGAATAGTTTACTGCTGGAGAGTAAGTTTAGGAGTTTGGGTCGTCTGCCACTCTACTGGGGAATTCCCTGGGTTGGGGAGAGACAAAAGTTAACTGTTATCTGGTTGATTTCCAGGCTTCAAGATAACTTGCTGGGGAGTTTTGGATTTACTGAAAGGCTTCCGCTGGGGGTTGATAGTTAGAAATCTTGACTTGACTGGGGAAGAAGGTTTTAGCTCTGCTGGGGATCTAGAACTCAAAGCTTTGGCTCCGCTGGGGATTGGGAGTTTGAAATTTTAACTCTGGTGGTGATTAAGGATTTGAAATTATAGCTCCGTTGGGGATATGTATTTCAAGGTTTTAGCTCCGCTGAGGATCTAGATGATGTACTGTAGGGATTTCTCATGGAATAGCCTAAAGACATTTTCCGATCCTTTCAGTCTGTCAGTAATTGTTCTTTTCCACCTTGTTTGTTTGTAAACAGTAATTATGTTCAAATGCATATGTTCATCATGGAATCATTGGACATTTTTGCAAATAAAAACACAAGTGTAAAAGAAAAAGACAAATAGTTTTTGTACTTTGAAAGAGATATCTTTGTATTAACTTTGAGTAAGTGTTTTATACAAAAGAGACAGTCATCCTAGTAAGAGGATGGTGTCATAAAAGTAAGAAATTTTTTATAGAAAGAAAGATAGCTATGTGTGAAAAATATCCATGGGGTTTCCATTCCGCTATAGCCTTCGTAACTTCGAATATCTTGTCCATTCGCTGCTTCGTCCGAAGATGATTGAATTGATCAGAAGCTCAGAGTTTGTCTATGAAGAGATTGTCCTTAAAGTGATCCGATGAGACATAGTCATACGCTTTAATTCCCTAACTTTTGCCTGGACCTCCCTTTCGGGTTTTCAGTCCACCGGGAAACCCTTTTTTGCCCAAGTCTCCCTTTCGAGTTTTCAACTTGCCGGGTGTACAAATTTTTTATTTTATTTATCCCTAATTTTTTCCTGAACCGCCCTTTCGGGTTTTCGATTCATCGGGATGCCCTTTTTTTGCCTAGGTGTGTCAACCTAGCAGGTCATTTATGCGTAGTATCTTTTAACTATATCTGCGTTCGCAGGGTGCGGCAGGTCGTCACCGTCCATGGTGGTTAAGATCATTGCCCCACCAGAAAAGATGTTCTTGATCACAAATGGTCCTTCGTATGTAGGAGTCCATTTTCCCCTGGGATCACTTTGCGGCAAGATGACGCGCTTGATTACCAGATCCCCGACTTGATATACCTGGCATCTGACTTTCTTGTTGAAAGCCTTGATCATCCGTTTTTGATACGTCTGACCATGGCAAATAGCCGTAAGTCGCTTTTCATCAATCAAGTTCAACTGATCAATCCGGGTCTGAACCCAATCATCTTCACTCAAACCAGCATCTTTCATGATTCTCAAAGAAGGAATCTGAACCTCGATAGGTAAAACAGCTTCCATGCCATATACCAAGGAATAGGGTGTTGCCCCAGTTGATGTGCGTGCCGTGGTACGATACCCGTGAAGAGCGAACGGTAACATTTCATGCCAGTCCTTGTAGGTGACTGTCATCTTTTGTATGATCTTCTTGATATTTTTGTTCACAGCTTCGACAACATCGTTCATCTTTGGCCAGTAGGGAGATGAATTATGATGTTGAATCTTGAACTGCTCGCACAAAGCGGTGATCATAGTATTGTTAAGGTTTTTACCGTTATCAGTGATGATCCTTTCGGGGATACCGTACCGACAAATAAGGTTCTTCTTGATGAAGCAAGCAACAACATTCTTTGTAACGGATGCGAAGGAAGCTGCTTCGACCCACTTGGTGAAATAGTCAATGGCCAGCAGAATGAAGCGGTGTCCATTGGATGTTGTAGGCTTGATTTCTCCAATCACGTCGATTCCCCACATAGCGAATGGACAAGGAGCTGTTAAGACATTAAGAGGAACTGGGGGCACGTGCACCTTGTCCGCATAGATTTGACATTTGTGACAAGTGCGAGAGTGTTGGTAACGGTCAGCTTCCATGGTAGACCAGTAGTAGCCTGCCCGTATAATCTTCTTAGCCATCGTATGCCCGCTAGAGTGAGTGTCGAAGGTACCTTCATGCAATTCGGCCATAATTCTTTCAGCTTCAACTTTGTCCACACAACGGAGCAGAATAGCATCATGATTGCGCTTGTATAGGATGCCATTACTCAAGAAGAACTTTGCCGAGAATCTCTTTAAGAACTTTTTGTCATTGACTGAAGCTCCTTCAGGGTATTCTTACGCCTCGAGATACCTTTTGACTTCATGGAACCAAGGCTGGTTCACTATTTCATCGGTGTTAATCTCGTGACAATGTGTAGGTTCGTCCATTCGTTAAATGGTGATTTGGGGAGCCTCATTATCCCAATCAAGTTTAAACATGGATGACATTGTAGCTAGAGCATCTGCTAGCTGATTTTCTTCTCGCGGGAAGTGCTCGAAGGTAATCTGCTCGAAATGTGGTAACAATGTCAAGACATGCTCTTTGTAAGGGATGAGGTTTGGATGCTTAGTATCCAACTCTCCTTTGATCTGACTGATGACCAAAGCTGAGTCCCCAAGCACAATCAAAGATTTGATTCCCAAGTCTATGGCAGCCTTGACTCCAAAGATGCAAGCTTCATACTCTGCCATGTTGTTCGTACAGTTGAAGCAGAGTCTGGCGGTGAAAGGAGTATGATAACCTTCTGGGGAAACGAGTACCGCGCTGATACCGTTTCCAAGTGCATTGGAGGCCCCATCAAAGTACAGGGTCCATCGGGATCCTTGTTCAGGTCCGTCATATGGTCTGAAACCTTCAATGTTGTCCAATGTCATAATGTCTTCGTCGGGGAAGTCGAACCTCAAGGATTGGTAATCTTCAACAGCTTGATGAGCCAGATGGTCAGCTAGCACACTCCCCTTTATGGCTTTTTAGGTCGTGTATTGTATATCATATTCCGTTAGGATGATCTGCCATCTAGTTATTCTTCTGGATAGAGAAGGCTTCTCAAAGATGTACTTGATCGGATCCATCTTAGATATCAACAAAGTGGTATGAGTCAACATGTACTGCCTTAGCCGGCGAGCAGCCCATACCAAAGCCAACAATTTTTCTCGAGCAGTGAGTATCGGGTCTCACAGTCGGTAAACTTTTTGCTAAGGTAATAAATGGCATGGTCTTTTCGACCAGACTCGTCATGTTGGCCCAGTATGCACCCCATTGAATTCTCTAGGACGGTCAGATACATGATTAGCGGTCTTCCCTCGACGAGTGGCATCAAGATAGGAGGTTCTAGAAAATACTCCTTGATTTTATCGAAAGCAAATTGACAGTCATCATTCCATTTAACTACCTGATCTTTCTTCAACATCTTGAAGATTGGTTCACAGGTAGGTGTTAGGTGAGAAATGAACCTTGCAATGTAGTTTAGGCGTCCCAAGAAACCTCTGACCTCCTTCTCAGTGCGAGGAGCAGACATTTCTTATATAGCTTTGACTTTGGTAGGATCAACCTCGATGCCTTTGTTGCTGACAATGAAACCTAAAAGTTTACCGGACCATACTCCGAATGTACACTTGTTTGGATTCAGTATGCGCTTGTACTCCTTCAACCTGACTAACAGCTTTTACAAGTGATCAAGGTGTTCTTCTTCAGTTTGTGATCAGGCTATCATGTCATCTATGTAGACCTCTATCTCATGATGTATCATGTCATGAAACAAAGCTAGCATGGCGCTTTGATAGGTTTCCCCGACATTCTTCAGTCCGAATGGCATCACTTTGTAGAAGAACGTACCCTACTGTGTAACAAAAGTAGTCTTCTCCATGTCCTCATGTGCCATTTTGATCTGGTTATAGCTTGAGAATCCGTCCATGAAAGAAAATACTTTGTGCTGAGCTGTATTGTCAACCAGGATGTCAATGTGCGGAAGTGGAAAGTCATCTTTAGGGCTGGCCCTATTTAAGTCTCTATAATCCACGCACATTCTCATTTTGCCGTCCTTCTTAGGCACCGGCACAATGTTAGAAACCCATTGTGGATAGGAAGTAACAGCCAGAAATCCAGCATTGAACTGCTTCATAACTTCTACTTTGATCTTTTTTGACATGTCAGGTCTCATGCAGAAGACCTTTTGCTTAAATGGTGGACAGTCTTCTCTGATGGGTAGAAGGTGTACCACGATGTCATTATCGAGTCCCGGCATGTCTTCGTATGACCAGGCAAAGATTTCAACATAATCATGCAATAGCTGAATTAGGCGCTCTTTGACACTCGGCTCTAGATTGGAACCTATCTTGATTTCCTTTTTGTCATCCTCAGTTCCCAAGTTGATTGTATCCAACTGCTCTTCATGAGGCTGAATTGCTCTTTCCTCTTGTTGTAGTAATATGGCCAATTCCCCTGGCACCTCACAATCTTCCTCACAATCATATTCGGCTTGGTTGATCAGATCTTTAGAGTCACTGAAGGCTATAGCAGTATCGTTACCCATGGGTTCCGGAATGGAAGGGTACCTGCATTTGTGAGTGTGGTTGTGTGTAAGGACATATCCATCTTAAAACAAAAAAAATGCAAAAGAAAGACAATGAGCACAAAAGGTTTATTTATGAAAAGCGTCCATGATTCATTAAAATGACATATGAAATGAAATAAGAACCCTTACAAATGGACCTATGTGCCTAGGGTAAGACACAAGGTTGAAAAAGTACGAATTGTTTGTGAATTATTACAGATCCAACATAAATGGAAAAGATAAATTACTGATTTATGAAAGTAATCGGAACAAAGTCTTTTGCTTCCCACTTGCACAGTCCTCCACCAACAGTAGGGAAAATCAAGTCTTCCAAGCTGCCCTCTTCCTTATTGTCCTCCTTAATAGCGTTCGCATTGTGCCTAGGCATTGGAGCGGAGATAACATTTAGCTTTTCAGGAGCTTCAAATTCAACTTCCTTTGCATCGATCAGATCTTGAATCTTGTTCTTCAGGGCCCAACAGTTGTTGGTGTCGTGCCCTGGACTTTCTGAGTGGTACGCGCATCTAGCGTTGGGATGGTAATGTGGAGAGGTAGTGTTAGGATTTTTAGGGGCCTCCTTTAACATGGCCAGGTTCAACTTCAAGAGATGTGGTAAGACTTGAGCAGGGGTCATATTTATCTTGGTGAATTGCCTGACAGGCCTTTCTACCCTTTGCTGGTTATTCCTCGGCTGATCATTTCTCGGCGGGTTGTTTCTCGGTTGGTCTAATGCAGACTTTTGAATCATAACGGCCCCCACAGTCGGTAGACGCTCGACTCTTCCCTGATTCCTCTAAGCATAGACAACAGACACTTCCTTCTTTCCCGTGAAGGGCTTCTTTACAACAGCAGAGGTAGACGCGTCCTTCTGAATTTTCCCGCTTCTAATATCGGCTTCCACCCTCTCGCCAGTTAGAATCAATTCAGTGAAACCGGAAGAGGAGCTTCCAATCAGGTGATTAAAGAAAGGACCTGACAAAGTTCCCAAGAACATGTCCACTAGCTCTCTTTCAGATAAAGGTGGTTGCACCCTTCTGGCCAAATCCCTCCATTTTTGGGCGTAGTCTTTGAAGCCCTCAATGGTAGCCATGGCCATACTCTGTAGCTAAGTACGGGTTGGCGCCAGGTCGGTGTTGTATTGATACTGTTTATAGAATGAGGCTGCCAAATCTTCCCAATTATGCACATCAGACCTCTCCAACTGGAAGAACCAATCAAGATGTGTCCCCGACAAACTGTCCTAGAAAAGGTGGACCCATAGGTCTTTGTTAGAAGAATGTGGATGAATTTTCCCGACATAAGATCGTAGGTGCATCTTTGGGCAAGACACCCCATCATACTTAGCAAATAGTGGCACTTTAAACTTAGGAGGGATTACAATTCCTGATACCAGCCCTAACTCCTCAAAGTCCAGCCCATGCACTCTCTGTATCTCCATAGCAGCTAGACGTTCTTCCAGGTTCTTGAATTTGTCATCGGCCGAAGGGTACTGATGTTCAGAATAGTCCTCATCCTCTTCTTCTTCTGCCTCAGAATCAGATGGCACTGCAGTTCCCTTTCCTTTTCCTTCCCCCTCTACAGATGTTGATAGGAATTCTAAAGTTCTTCTGGTTTGACCTTCAAACCTTCTGCCCAGGATAGCCACACCGGCTCGCTTCTTCTTCTTTTTCTCTTTTTCCTTCTCTAGTAGATTCTTGAGCTCCTCTTGCCCCTTGGCCAAGGTCAAGAGTAGCTGTTGAAATTGTGAATTATGGGCTTGTAAGTCTTTGACCGTTTGTTTAATATCCATCTTGCTGAAATAAACAGCAGAGAGATGAGGAAACTTGGTGTGAAGACCTGTTTATGCATATGATGAATGATATGTATTCATGTAATGCATTCAAGGATTAAGAAATTCAAATTTGTTTTAAACAAAAAAGGAACACACGTCATATTAATAAGATAGAATTTGTTAGTACATAAATGCCCCATGGGCAAAATAATACAAAATTATAAGGTAAAAAGATGTTGCGCATCCTCTTTGGTGCAATGTAGGTGTGGAGAGTCTGCTCTTCGTGAAGTAGCCGAGTGAGTTCCAAAACCTTCTTCTCGCTTGCGTAGAATTAGGCTTCGAAAGTGTCGCGCTCTCCCTTGAGCTGTATCCAACTCCTTTGTAAATCTTCAAGTGATGTTGGCATGTCAGGATGTAGGAGGGTGTATGGAACCTCTCCTTCCATAACATGCTCTATAATCACAGGGAGAATGGAGGGGTAGGGCATCATAAGTCTTTGGGCGCGGGTTCGTATCCACTTGAGGTAAGGCTCAAGAGGGATAGAATTCTTGTGTCCCAAGGTCTTACTGTCTACCTTGTTGGGCATCCTCCAAGCTCGGATGAACCTTTGTCAGAGTCCTTGGTTATCATTGTCGAAGTCGAAAACTAATCCTTGGATTAGCATATCAAGAGGGTCATCCCTTAGGGCATACCTAAACTATCTCAGAGCCAAGCATGGGTGTTAGGTGATGCCTCCCCTAATGCCAAGTAGAGGGACATTAGGGAAATCCCCACAATGGTCAATGATGATGATATTCTCTTTTGATCGAGAACACCAATGAATATCTGAATGTGTAAGGGTCATCAATCATTGTGACCACCTCAAACCTTGCTCATTCTACAAGACTGGTTGGGGAAGATGAGAAATAAACCATCTTTCCAGTAGAGGAGTGCAACACATGAGAACACCTCTTTTCCTCATTGTATGAGTGTGAAGAGAGTGGAGGATATCCCCAAGCAATGTAGGTACCGGGTTGCGAGCCATGAAGATTTTGACAGGACTCACATCTATGAGTTGATCAGGGTTAGGGAACAAGACCATCCCATAGATGAGAAGAGCTAAAATCTCCTCAAAAGCTTGTAAGTCCAAGGAATTCCAGCAGCTTTGGGCCTTCTCAAATAGAAACTTTGCCAAGAAAACTTTTGACACCACTTCTAGTTTCCCAATGTGTTGTGACATAAGATGAGTGCAAGTGTAAGGCTTGAGAAATCTCTTCTGGCTTTGGATCTCTTTCCGTACCGTTGAAGGGTAGTTGATTGAGAACAGGAATTCTCAAGAGTTGAGAAAATTCCTTAAAAGTAGGCACAAGCTGGTAGTCAGGAAATGTGAAGCAATGATGCAAAGGGTCAAAGAACTGGAAGATAACTTTCAGCATATCCTCCTCAGTGTTGGTAGTGACTAAGTTGAGAAGACAACCATGTCTCTCGGTGAATGGAGAATTCTCAGGAATCCTTGAAGCTATCTCCTTGAGTTGCGGAGGAATTCTTACAAGGTTGACTTGGATAGTTTTCCTGCGAAGTGAATCCATAACCTACAAAACAGGAACAAAGATGAAATTCCAAAATCCTTGAAATGGTTAGTGGATGCATATGATGCTTCATGATGTCCATGATGTTATGCACAAGTATATATGTACAAGCAAATAACACAAGTTCCTAGTTTAGGATTGCATGGGGTTTCATAGGTAAGTACCCTCTTGAAGTTTAGTTGGCTCAACCTGTCCTAGAAATAGTAAACGGGTTCTAAGCAGCTCAATATCACGGGATTGTTTCCTTGTTCATTATTTCAATTCAGCCTCTTTACCGGCGACCGAAATATTCCAAGGAACCAACCCTCAATGAGTGTAGTATCGAGTATCTACCAACTTCGGACTGCACCAAAGTCGGTCATCTCACTACATCCTAAAAGGCCAAGTTGGTCAAGTAAAGGTTCTAAAAGTCCATTAGTGCTTCATGACATCACTCAACGGCCCCGTATTATCTTTGATTGACTCAAAGGCTACCAGTACCCACAAATATGTCGCACTAATATAGCTATTGCTTAGACCATGTCGGTATACCCCGCACAGTTTCCACAATGTATTGCTATTTACCTATGAATGTTTCCCAAATCCGAGTAGAGGATTCAAACCCAAACAATAGAATAAAAGTGTAAAGCAAACAAGTCAAGAAAAATAAGCATGTAAAGGTGATCTAAACCCTAAGGTAACCCCACTTTTACTCATCTCCCCAGCAGAGTCGCCAGTTCTGTGATGCGGTGGGAGAACTGACTTGAGGTTTTGCGTTTGTACTCGCAAATGTCGCGGTTTAGCATAAGTCGCCACCGACTTTTATTTTATCCAAAAGGAAAGGTAAAAAAGCACAGGAAAGACCTTTGAGATTGTTTTTGGGTTCGGGGGGTAGATTATGAAAAGGGAAGGTGCTAGCACCCTTTTCATCCATGGTTTTCCATGGGCTCTTAGTTACTTGTTTTAGATTACTTGCTTTAGATCACTTGCTTTGCTTTAACAATTGTTTGAAATGGTGCTTTGTGTGGTTTTGAAAGTATTTTGAAAAGAGGCCATCATTTTGGCAATCTTTATAATGATTCTCATTTGTAGGAATGTATACAAAGATGTTTGTCTTTTGAAAAATGTTTCAATGTTTTGAAAGTTGTTTGGAAATGTTTTGAAATGTGTGTGTTTGTTTGAAAATAGCAAGGATTGTTTGCCAATTGATTAAGTAACTAGAAGCATCTACCTACTCAAAAAGTCTTTCTTGTACATTTTTATTCCTTTAACATTGTTGATTTACCATTGTTTTGGTAAACAACACTATCTTTGGATGTTAAATGGGGCGGGCGTGGGTCATCGTATGACCATGATAGCAATGGTGCCAAGTATCTTAGCAAGTTTTAGGGACTAAGATCATCTTTGTTTTAGGCAACCAAGATAGTGTCATCGAGGGACTATGATCTTTTGTTTTGTTTTGTTTTTCCAAGATACCTAACATGCATACCATGGCCATGTTTTAAGGCAACCAAGTGGGTGAAACCCTAGAGGTGTTTGTGTGCAATGTGTTGTCATTTTCATGCATTTTTTCTTGTATTAGGTCAAGCTATTTGTTTTGATTTTTGTCTTATCATACAAACCCTAATTTACTAAACATGCATATAATGCGATAAATTGCGTAAAGTAAATCTAAGTTATTACAACAATATTATGGGAGGGGGGATACAAGTTTTGAATGGGGGATATTGCTCAAAATAAAACTCTAATTTACTATTACAATCCAATTGAATTTATTGTACAATAAATAAATAAACAATTATTTAAATATGCAATAAAATGTAAATATGCAAAAAATATTTTGTAATTGTTTTATGTATGTAAAAAATAAATTATTTAAGTTCTAAAAATAGAAGAAAAAAATATTATTACTTTTGAAAGGGGAAACCCTAATTTTTGTTTTAAAAGAAAATATATGTTTTCTAATATTTATTTTATTCATTTTTGTACAAGAAATAAATTAAAATATTTACAAATATTAAAGATTAAAATATATGTGAAAAATGATATTTTATGTGCTAAATAATAAAAATAAAAATGTATAATATTTTAATGTATTTACAATTTATTTTAAGAAAATAATTCCTATTCTATTTAAACTAATCAATATTTTATGTAAAAAGATAAGATAAAAATAAAATAAAAATGCAAAAAATTAAAAAAAAATTGGGTATTTTTTATCATTAAAAAAAATGAATGCAAGCACAAAAAATAAAAATATGCAAGAAAATACAAAAATATAAAATAATAAGTCAGGGGGTGCAAAAGTAATATGGAGGGTGCAAAAAGTAGCAATCCCAAGGCCCAGGCCCATGACAGCTTCGTCCATGACCTCCAGATAACCAATCTACGCGTGCTTGCCTTCAAATCCTGTTCTTGCTCATGCTTGCATAAAATCAAAAACTCATAACACAAAAAAGATAGCTCATGAACTCACGATTCCAATTATATAAAGAACATGACCTAACTCTTACAGACCAAGGAGAATTTTAATGGCCCTAATTTCTGACCTAGTTTTTTCAGCATGTTCAACAATCAAATACTCTTAGCTCAGTTAATATAAATGGAAACTATGCATATGTACAACTTAAGCAAGTTAAAGACTACATTTTTGCTTCACAAATCGTGACCTAAGGATGCCTAAAAAGGGAGATAGAAACTTGACAAATACCTTGTTCAGTTGAGTTTGGATATGGCAATATGGGAACTTTGAGTGAGGCCTAAAGATCTTGTGAGCTTCCTTAAAGTTCCCTCAAGCTTCTCCAATGCTCAGCTTGCCTTGTAGATGCTTCGATCTCCCTGTAGAAGTCAACATGCAAACCTTCAAAATGAAAATGGTGATCCTTGAAACAGGGGTTACAGTTGCAAGACAAAGGCCTGGAGAGTTTAGATAAGAGGTATGGAATATGTTTGAAGCCTTGAAACAAAAAACGCACGAGCAAAATATGATTTGGCTTGAGTTTTGCAGAAGATGCCCTATTTGGGAAGAAAAATGGGATTTTGATGCTTGAGAGTGTTTGAGATGTTAGCAATTCGTATTTAGGCTTGTTACCATGTTCTGAGGTTGTTTGAAATGAAGCCAAGGCTTGCCTTTATCAGATACACAAGCTTACTTGACTTTTGCAAGTTTGCTTGCTTTTGAAGAAAAGGTGAAGTGACAAAGCCAAAGGCCTGTACAGGCTAGCTTATGGACTGCATAGGGTTGGTGTACTTTTCCTGATGTTTGTGGATCTTGCTTGCAACAAAAGATCAGGTCCATGGCTCAAGATTTGCAAAGTTGCAAAAAGCATGCTTTATCAAAATGGTATTATGAACTTTATGCCATTTTTAGATTAATTCATTGTGCAATGCTTCAAAAGTCAGAACAAGACCATTATCCAATGTGTTTGCATTTAATTATGTAGTTTAGAAGGTATTAGGACCTGTAAAACAAAGTACAAGCATGTTTGAAACTGATTTGCAACTTGTAACATTGTGAAAATGCCTTGCACAAAAGTGATAAATTGCCATTTTCATTTCTTCGATTCTCCCTAACCATAAATGATCTTTGAGAGTTCTTGGACATTTTGGAAAGCCTGTTACATGCTCTAAAATCCATATTTGAAATGAAACTTGAGATACCTCTTGGAACTAGGTGAAAAGTTGCCATGAAGTTAGGTCAAAAATCTGCCTAAACTAGGGCAAAATTTCACTAAGTTAAAAAGTTTTATGGACCCCTATTCACAAAATCATAACTTGATATCCAAGCATCTTTTGGGAAAACTTTGTGAATAAAAGTTGTATATTTCATGGAGGACTACAACTTTCATGTTGGAAGTTTTCTTTGAATCCAATTGCATCATGGTGAAAAAGTTGTGGAAAGTTGGGAAAAAATAAGAAATTTTCATAACTTTGAAAATTTCTAAGTTATGAAAAATTTCAAATTAAAACCCTAATTTTCAAAATTAGGTTTCTTGGTCAACAAGTTTCACATTTTGACATATCTTGATGAATTATGACTCTTGGCACTTGATTTTGACCAAAAAGTCAAAGTTTGACTTTTTAGTGTATAGTTGATTTTTAGGTAAACTGTCCAATTGACTGGGCAAAAATGTGATTCAAGGCTTGAAACTTGGTATGGGCAATCTTGGGGATCCAAGATGGTGTATGAAAGTCACATGAAGCATTGATGGTCCAAAAATCCTTATGCAAACTCAAACCCTAATTTCAGGTCAACAGTGCAAGGAGATGTCTTAAGCTGAGCAAACCCTAGATTTGTCTTGAGTCCAAGAAGTCTTGTGAGGAAAATTATTGACAACATGAGAGGGAAAATTTTGGGGAACAACATATGGTGAAGGCGTTTGATGGGTCTCGAAGGTCAGTATTTGGGGAGGTGGAGTTACCAATCAAGGTTGGTCCTGGCACCTTCACGGCTACATTTTTTGTGATGGATATACAACCAGTGTATTGTTGTTTATTGGGGCGGCCGTGGATTCATAGAGCAGGGGAAGTCACCTCTACTCTTCATCAGAA
Organism: Vicia faba; assembly: GCA_948472305.1. Taxonomy (NCBI): domain Eukaryota; kingdom Viridiplantae; phylum Streptophyta; class Magnoliopsida; order Fabales; family Fabaceae; genus Vicia; species Vicia faba. The sequence goes on from OX451739.1 coordinate 1,171,898,537, forward strand.
ACTCAAGTATCCTGCAGAGGGAAAGGTGATAACTGTGTGCGGAGAAGAAGAGTACATCGTAAGTCATTTGACATCATTCCGCTATGTTGAAGTTGAAGGCGAGATACATGAGACTCTGTTTCAAGCGTTTGAGACAGTTCATGCTATCAATTTTCCTCCTGCAGAGCAGAAAAGGAAACCTGAAACTTTTATGTCTTCTCTCAAGGATGCGAGAGCTATGGTGGAAAATGGTAACCCTGAAGGTTGGGGTCAGGTGCTGGACGTTACCCCAAAATTTAATAAATTTGGTCTTGGTTTTAGCCCGAGTCAAAAGAGTGCAACTCCCAGAGCGTCTAGTTTATCTACTCCTGTGCTACTCAAGAAAGACATATCAATGCAGTTGGCGACAATTAGGTTGATGGCTACAATATTGAAGATTGGATCCGTCCGAGTATTCCAGGCCAGACACTCAACAATTGGACTTCTGTGGATGTTATCCAAGTTTCAAGCGTTGAGGAGTAATTTTCTTGTTTTCTTTTGTTATCATATCATAATTCCTACGCTCTGCCCAAGGCGTGGTGAATCATTTGTGTAGGGCCACCATGTTTATTTTCAAAAGTTTATCATAAAATAAAGGACGTTTTTGCATTCAAAATTTTGCTCCATTTCTTTTATTTGAATGACAATGTTTTTCTTTTCACACACTGTCACTAAAAAATGCCAAAATGTCATTCATGAAGATGCACTTCCACCACCTATTATATTGATAACGACTCTACTATGGCTCATTATGACTTTGATACTCCTGTTTATCAAGTTGAAGAAGAGGCATGTGAGGATTGTGATCTTCCTGTGGAATTAGCAAGATTGTTAAAACAAGAAGAGAAGGTTATCCAGCCGAATCAAGATTCGATTGAGGTGGTGAATATTGGCACAAAAGAGGTAAGAAGAGAAGTCAAGATAGGGGCAGATCTCGAGGAAAGTATAAAGGTCAGATTGATTGAGCTACTCCGTGAGTATTATGATATTTTCGCTTGGTCTTATGAGGATATGCCTGGGTTGAATACAGATATAGTGGTGCATCGACTACCGCTCAAAGAAGGTTGTTCCCCTGTCAAGCAAAAGCTCTGAAGAACTCATCCTGAGATGTCCAACAAGATCAAGGAGGAGGTCCAGAAGCAGTTGGACGCGAATTTCTTAAAGGTCATCAATTATCCGCCATGGATTGCAAATATTGTGCCTGTTCCCAAGAAGGATGGTAAGGTCAGGATGTACGTGGATTATAGGGATTTGAACAGGGCCAGCCCTAAAGATGATTTCCCTCTTCCGCATATTGATGTGTTGGTCGATAATACTGCTCATTCCAAAGTGTTTTCGTTCATGGATGGTTTTTCGGGTTACAATCAAATTAAGATGGCTCCGGAGGATATGGAGAAGACAACATTTAATACCCCTTGGGGAACTTTCTGCTATAAAGTGATGTCGTTTGGTTTGTCAGGGAAACATATCAGGGCGCCATGGTCACTCTCTTTCATGATTTGATTCACAAAGAGATTGAGGTATATGTGGACGATATGATTGATAAGTCTAACACGGAAGAGGAACATCTTGTTCATCTAGAAAAATTGTTCGAGAGACTGAGGCAGTTCCTGCTGAGGTTGAATCCGAATAAATGCACCTTCGGGGTGAGATCCGGCAAGCTGTTGGGTTTTATTGTAAGTGAAAAAGGTATCGAGGTGGACCCAGCCAAGGTAAAAGTGATACAGGAAATTCCTGAACCAAGGACAGAGAATGAAGTACGTGGCTTCTTGGGAAGGTTAAACTACATTTCTAGATTTATTTCTCATCTCACAGCCACCTGTGAACCTTTGTTCAAGTTGTTGAAGAAACGTCAGACAGTGAAATGGAATGAGGATTGTTAGAAGGCCTTTGAAAAAATAAAAGAGTATTTGCAGGAACCCCCGATACTCATGCTGCCAGTGGAAGGAAGGCCACTAATCATGTATCTAACTGTGTTAGAGAGCTCAATGGGTTGTGTCCTCGGTCAGCACGACGAGACAGGGAAGAAAGAGCAGGCTATTTACTACTTGAGTAAGAAGTTTACGGAATGCGAGTCGAGGTACTCATTGTTGGAAAAGACTTATTGTGCGCATGCCTGGGCCGCTAAACGTTTGATGCAGTACATGTTAACTCACACCACCTACTTGATATCCAAAATGGATCCAATCAAGTACATTTTTGAGAAGCCAGCTCTTACAGGCAGGGTAGCCCATTGGCAGATAATACTCACCGAATATGATATCCAATACACTACTCAAAAGGCAATTAAGGGTAGTGTACTGGCCGACCATCTTGCTCACCAGCCCATGGACGATTATGAACCGATGAAGTTTTATTTTCCAGATGAGGAAATTGTGTATATTCGGGATTGTAACATGCCAGACCCAGACGAAGGACCCGAGCCGGGGTCACGTTAGACGCTTGTTTTTGATGGTTCCTCTAATGCCATGAGCAACGGTGTCGGAGCTATTATCACTTCCCCTGAGGGGTACCACATTCCTTTCACGGCTCGTATTTGTTTCGATTGCACTAACAACATGGCCGAATATGAGGCTTGCATTTATGGCATTGAAGCGGCGATGACCTGCACATCAAATTTTTGAAAGTTTACGGGGATTCCAATCTTGTTATCAGCCAGATTAATGGAGATTGGGAGACTCGCAATCAGAACCTAATTCCCTATTGTGAGCATGTTATGAAACTGATTTCGTACTTCGAAGAGATAACATTTGAGCACATTCCTAGAGAAGAAAACAATCTAGCTGATGCACTGGCAACTTTGTCCTCCATGTTCAAGGTTAAGTGGGCTAATGAGGCACCTTCCATTACCATCAGAAGTTTGAGTGAGCCAGCTTTCTGTTTTGAGGCTAGTTTGGAATCACATGGTAATCCTTGGTTTTATGATGTTAAACGATATCTTGAAACACAAGAGTACCCTGAAGAGGCATCCGTCACAGATAAGAAGTTCTTGAGAAGATTTTCAGCCAAGTTCTTTCTCAGTTATGGTGTGTTGTATAGAAGGCATCATGATGATTTACTGCTCAGATGTGTTGACAAGAAAGAAGCAACTAGAATCATTGAGGAGGTACATGAAGGTGATTTTGGGACCCATTCCAACGGGCATACCATGGATAGAAAGATCTTGCGAGCAGGTTATTATTGGTCCACCATGGAGTGTGATTGTTACAATCATGCACGGGTTTGCCACAAATGTCAAGTCTATGCTGATAAGGTGCATGTTCCACCAGTACCTTTGAATGTCTTGACTTCCCCTTGGCCGTTTGCGATGTGGGGAATTGATATGATCGGAAAAATTGAACCGACTGCACCCAACGGTCACCGTTTCATTCTAGTTGCCATCGATTATTTTACAAAATGGGTCAAAGCTGCATCCTATGCCAATGTCACCAAGCAGGTGGTAACTCGGTTCATTAAGCACAATATTATCTTTCTCTACGGAGTTCCTGAAAAGATCACTACTGATAATGGGTCTAATTTGAACAACAAAATGATGAAGGAGCTGTGTGAGTCCTTCAAAATCAAGCATCATAACTCTTCCCCATACCGACCAAAGATGAACGACACTGTCGAAGCGGCCAATAAGAACATCAAGAAGATTGTGCAGAAGATGGTGGTAACCTATAAAGATTGGCATGAGATGCCGCCTTTCAGTTTGCATGGTTATCGCACCACTGTGCGTACTTCGACTGGGGAAACCCCATTTTCATTGGTTTATGGCATGGAAGCAGTATTGCCGGTAGAAGTCGAGATTCCTTCTCTTAGGATCATGAGGGATGTTGAGCTGGATGAAAGTGAATGGGTACAGAATCGGCTGGATCAGTTGGAACTTATTGATGAAAAGAGGTTGACGGTTGTATGTCATGGTCAGGTATATCAACAAAGGATGAGGAAAGCTTTTGATAAGAGGGTACGAACTCAGTGTTACAAGCCATGCGACCTTGTGCTAAAAAGTATAACTCTCCCCCAAGGATTTCCCAGGGGCAAGTGGGTTCCGACTTATGAAGGTCCTTTCGTGGTCCGAAAAGTTTTCTCTGGAGGAGCGATGATGCTCTCGACTATGGATGGAGAGTAATTCCCTCTCCATGTGAATGCTGACGTAGTGAAAACATACTTTGCATAAAAAAAATAAAAACCCGCTAAACTGAAAACCCGAAAGGGAGGTGTAGGCAAAAAGAGGGTGTCCTGGTGAATCGAAAACCCGAAAGGGCGATTCAGGCAAAAGTTAAGGACTTAAAGAAAATGACTACGCTCAGCATGAGATCCTTTGTTTCTTTCCTTCATAAGCTCGAAGCTAATCCAAGAATGATTGGTCTGAAAGCAGGAAGATGAAGGCGTAAGAGTCATAGAAGAGTCGGGACTTGATGGATATTCACATTCACATTGCCATTTGTAAACACTTTTTTGCTTTGATTTTGTAATTACTTGCTTCCAAATGTAAATGCCTTTTCCACAGGTTGATTTCTCAAAATCAATAGAATATCTTCTTTCAAGTATATGTATACGTTTCTTTTCTCCCTTTTTTCTATTTTGTTTGCAAAAACGTCTAATATTTTTGATAAGCATGTGCATATAAACTTCGTGGACCTTACACGGATATGGTAATCTAAGTCATGGTTGGTTGATCGCTTGAAATACGGATAACAAACACAACTACTGATGTGCAAGGGGCATGTTTGTTTCTCTGATTGATAGGATTCTCATTCACCGTACTGGTGTTTGCCTTGCCTTTTGTTTCACCGCTCTGTGTTGTTGGTAAAGGTCATGGGTGAGGGTAATATCAAGATTGCGGCAGGTCAGCGAGATCGGAGAACCTGGTTGGAGACATTTCTTCCCCATAATGGCTTTCATTACGTTTCTTTGCTGCACTTTCATGTGTTATCTTGATTGATTGTTTTAGCATTGTCTGCATATAGGATTTTGTTTATATTCGAATGTCAGTTTTGATGCGTTGAATATTTTTGCCTTGAAAAATATTGTTTTATTTTACTTAATCCATCCTGTATCACTCTTTAATCGATTTTTTGGGCATTTTGATACCAACTGTGTCAATTCTTTTGCTTAGCCAAGAGTTTGGAGGAACGAGTTTAGCTAAAAACGATGACTGTAGTGGTATGCTTTTGAGCAGAACCCCGTTGATGATGTACATGCATTATTTCAATCCCCAAACACCGGAGATTTAAGGGAGTTAGACCCTCGTTAACCCCTCTGAGCCTTCGAAGTAGGAGCTTTCTTTTCCGTTCAAAAAAAAAAACCTTATTTTTTAACCAGGGGCAGGGTAGATGTTCAGTTAATTTGACCAAGCATTCAAATTTCAGAAGGAATGTCCCATATGTGGATCACCACATTTTATCTTTTGCATCATCAGATCAGGAAATGTCTAAACCACGATGTTCATTTCCTCCCAAAGTCCTAAGGTCGAGATCGAATCGATACAATAATGGCTATCCCTCGCCGACCAAGGAATGAGCCATTTGTTTTATTAAAAAAAAAGAGAGAAAGAAGAAAGAAAAAGTTCAACGACCTAAAGTCATATTGACTTGTTCGAAGTGGGAAGTATGAATAAGAAAGAAACAAAAAGCCCCGCTAAGTCGAAACTTGAAAACAAGTTGCTTAGGCAAAAGTTAGGGTGTCCCGCTGGACTCCCAAATTTGAAATTCAAAAGATTTTGTCCAGGAAAAAGTTAGGGAAAAGAAAGCCAAAAAAAAAGAGAGATTATCCAATAAAATTTTCATCAAAAGAATAGGAACAATAATATCAAAAACAAAAGCAGCGAAAGTTAAGTGAAAGTCATGTTGAAGAATTTGTCGTGATCACTCAACCATTACAAAACCTTTTGAAAGATGAATGCTTGTGATGAGTCAGCTGAACTTAGGACAGGAGAATATCACGAAGGGGGTGGGAACCAAATAACTTGAGCCTTGAAAAACATTTTTCTAAAAATACCTCGAACCAGGCCACGTTACAACCTCTAAAAGTCCTAACACGGATATGGTAATCTAAGTCATGGTTGGTTGATCGCTTGAAATACAGATAACAAACACAACTACTGATGTGCAAGGGGCATGTTTGTTTCTCTGATTGATAGGATTCTCATTCACCATACTGGTGTTTGCCTTGCCTTTTGTTTCACCGCTCTGTGCTGTTGGTAAAGGTCATGGGTGAGGGTAATATCAAGATTACGGCAGGTCGGCGAGATCGGAGAACCTGGTTGGAGACATTTCTTCCCCATAATGGCTTTCATTACGTTTCTTTGCTGCACTTTCATGTGTTATCTTGATTGATTGTTTTAGCATTGTCTGCATATAGGATTTTGTTTATATTCGAATGTCAGTTTTGATGCGTTGAATATTTTTTCCTTGAAAAATATTGTTTCATTTTACTTAATCCATCCTGTATCACTCTTTAATCGATTTTTTGGGCATTTTGATACCAACTGTGTCAATTCTTTTGCTTAGCCAAGAGTTTGGAGGAAGGAGTTTAGCTCAAAACGATGACTGTAGTGGTATGCTTTTGAGTAGAACCCCGTTGATGATGTACATACATTATTTCATTCCCCAAACACCGGAGATTTAAGGGAGTTAGACCCTCGTTAACCCCTCTGAGCCTTCGAAGTAGGAGCTTTATTTTCCGTTCAAAAAAAAAACCTTATTTTTTAACCAGGGGCAGGGTAGATGTTCAGTTAATTTGACCAAGCATTCAAATTTCAGAAGGAATGTCCCATATGTGGATCACCATATTTTATCTTTTGCATCATCAGATCAGGAAATGTCTAAACCACGATGTTCATTTCCTCCCAAAGTCCTAAGGTCGAGATCGAATCGATACAATAATGGCTATCCCTCGCCGACCAAGGAATGAGCCATTTGTTTTATTAAAAAAAAGAGAGAGAAAGAAGAAAGAAAAAGTTCAACGACCTAAAGTCATAATGACTTGTTCGAAGTGGGAAGTATGAATAAGAAAGAAACAAAAAGCCTCGCTAAGTCGAAACTTGAAAACAAGTTGCTTAGGCAAAAGTTAGGGCGTCCCGCTGGACTCCCAAATTTGAAATTCAAAAGATTTTGTCCAGGCAAAAGTTAGGGAAAAGAAAGCCAAAAAAAAAAAAGAGATTATCCAATAAAATTTTCATCAAAAGAAGAGGAACAATAATATCAAAAACAAAAGCAGCGAAAGTTAAGTGACAGTCATGTTGAAGAATTTGTCGTGATCACTCAACCATTACAAAACCTTTTGAAAGATGAATGCTTGTGATGAGTCAGCTGAACTTAGGACAGGAGAATATCACGAAGGGGGTGGGAACCAAATAACTTGAGCCTTGAAAAACATTTTTCTAAAAATACCTCGAACCAGGCCACGTTACAACCTCTAAAAGTCCTAACACGGATATGGTAATCTAAGTCATGGTTGGTTGATCGCTTGAAATACAGATAACAAACACAACTACTGATGTGCAAGGGGCATGTTTGTTTCTCTGATTGATAGGATTCTCATTCACCATACTGGCGTTTGCCTTGCCTTTTGTTTCACCGCTTTGTGCTGTTGGTAAAGGTCATGGGTGAGGGTAATATCAATATTACGGCAGGTCGGCGAGATCGGAGAACCTGGTTGGAGACATTTCTTCCCCATAATGGCTTTCATTACGTTTCTTTGCTGCACTTTCATGTGTTATCTTGATTGATTATTTTAGCATTGTCTGCATATAGGATTTTGTTTATATTCGAATGTCAGTTTTGATGCGTTGAATATTTTTTCCTTGAAAAATATTGTTTCATTTTACTTAATCCATCCTGTATCACTCTTTAATCGATTTTTTGGGCATTTTGATACCAACTGTGTCAATTCTTTTGCTTAGCCAAGAGTTTGGAGGAAGGAGTTTAGCTAAAAACGATGACTGTAGTGGTATGCTTTTGAGTAGAACCCCGTTGATGATGTACATGCATTATTTCAATCCCCAAACACCGGAGATTTAAGGGAGTTAGATCCTCGTTAACCCCTCTGAGCCTTCGAAGTAGGAGCTTTCTTTTCCGTTCAAAAAAAAACCTTATTTTTTAACCAGGGGCAGGGTAGATGTTCAGTTAATTTGACCAAGCATTCAAATTTCAGAAGGAATGTCCCATATAGGGATCACCACATTTTATCTTTTGCATCATCAGATCAGAAAATGTCTAAACCACGATGTTCATTTCCTCCCAAAGTCCTAAGGTCGAGATCGAATCGATACAATAATGGCTATCCCTCGCCGACCAAGGAATGAGCCATTTGTTTTATTCAAAAAAAAAGAGAGAAAGAAGAAAGAAAAAGTTCAAAGACCTAAAGTCATAATGACTTGTTCGAAGTGGGAAGTATGAATAAGAAAGAAACAAAAAGCCCCGCTAAGTCGAAACTTGAAAACAAGTTGCTTAGGCAAAAGTTAGGGCGTCCCGCTGGACTCCCAAATTTGAAATTCAAAAGATTTTGTCCAGGCAAAAGTTAGGGAAAAGAAAGCAAAAAAAAAAGAGAGATTATCCAATAAAATTTTCATCAAAAGAAGAGGAACAATAATATCAAAAACAAAAGCAGCGAAAGTTAAGTGACAGTCATGTTGAAGAATTTGTCGTGATCACTCAACCATTACAAAACCTTTTGAAAGATGAATGCTTGTGATGAGTCAGCTGAACTTAGGACAGGAGAATATCACGAAGGGGGTGGGCACAAAATAACTTGATCCTTGAAAAACATTTTTCTAAAAATACCTCGAACCAGGCCACGTTACAACCTCTAAAAGTCCTAACTGAAACAAGGGTTTAACTCGAAAGCATACTACAACAGGATAACGTTTCCTAAACTCCCAAATATGTGTTGCATATCCATGTTGGTATCTTATCACCTGCATCTTGACTCATTTTTTTTGAAAAAAAGAGAAAGGGAAGAAAAGTTTTGAAATTTCTGCACTCTAGCCAGTGATTCATTCACAACAGAGATGCGACACTTTGTTAAGGTTTTTCAACTTTAAGGCTTAAATAATCATCGCATCAGGTCTGTCATTCCCAAAATAAACATTTTTCTACATGCAAAACATTTGTTTGACATAAAAAAAAGAGTTTACACGTTGAACACCTGTAAAGAGCTTAATGATTGTCAGGAAGGGAATATTTGGTCTTTCTTCTGCTAGACGGAGCCCATGTATGAATAGGACTTTACCTATCCCCAGTGTATTTTCATTTCCACAGTGAAGTTTTGTTGCCCCGGGAATCTTCTTTTAAAGGCTTCGTTATGAGATTCCGGATTTGAGGATATCGCATATCCCCAACAGAGTTGCTAACAGAGATCCCTCGCCATGACCTCTCATTTCCCATCCGATTTGTTGCTTAGGGCATCCTTATGTTAAGATATTTCCTTATCCCCAGTAAGGTCGATTCTGTGTGACTACCTGCATGATCCGTCCAATTGTTGCATTCCAAAAGAAATCTCTCTCCAACAAAAATCTTCAACAGAGTTCTGTCTTCCCGGTGAAGTCTCGTCTCCTAAGCAGAGCTTTGTTCCCCCAACAAAGGTTTTCACCTCTCACGTCGGGTTTGTTGTCTTGGTATCATCCTCAACACGACCGCGTGCTGTCTTTTCTAGAGATTACAGTCTTGCCCTGATCTTCTCCCTCAATGTCCGATTTTCAGATAACATCCTTCTCCAGAAGCTACAATATCGATCTGATCTTCTCTAGGAGTTTGCAATTTATTTTTGCAGTTCCTCAATGCTTGTGGACCGTTTCTACTGGTTGCCCGGTTGTTATTTCTCGCAAAGCTTCATCTCTTTGAGGTTCCCTCTCAAGCGGATCCCCATATTTTCTCCTCTCCTTTGGATTTTGCAATTTATTTTTGCAAGTCATGTCAGATTCTGACTTCTTGGTTATGGATTCTCAATTGGCCATTCCCTAGTGAAACTTTTAAACATGCATCATTACATTACATCTACCAAAACGCGTAGCATTTCCATTATATGGAACATTGCGCTATATAGAAAGAATTCAAACATGCATCGGAACATAAGCCATTATTGTTTCTGTTGTCCCCAATGAATTTGCTAACACTTCAGATTATATCCCCAACGAGGTCTTCTTCCTTATTATCTCAGTTTCCTCCCCATACCAATATCCTTTTGACGTCAATCTTTTGTTTGTTTGAGTGTCTACTCTTGACTGTAGTTCAGTTTCGCCCTGGCGCGGTCTTCTCGGGTTTAGTCTTCGCTACGCTTTCCAGTTCATTCCAATGTCTATTGATGCACCTTTCGAATACCATTTTTGTCCTGATATTCGCTCTCAGCAGGTTTGTAGGTGTACGCCCTAACCTCCTTGCTTTAGGTTGAGCTCAGAGTTTCATCTCCTCACCTTGCGCATGAAATCCAGTTTCGTCTTGGTACTCATCTAGTTTAGTTTCCCCTAACTAGTTATTGAGTCGGGTTTCGTCTCGATTTTGCTTTCATACCTTGGACCCCTTGACGGTGTTCGTTTACAGAGTGCAGTGTTCGTACTGCGTCCTGGTTTGAGATCAGTTTCTTCTGTTCCTTGGATTCTTCTATCAGTTTTCATCACTGTTTATCCATTGATTTGAGACTAGCAGGTGCTCTGAGAAACATGCGCTCTCATCACTCTCGCTTTGGGTCGAGTTTCGGCTCATCGCCTGTGCATGAAATCCAGTTTTGTCCTGGTGCTCATCTAGTTTAGTTTCGCGTAACTAGTTTTAGAGCCGAGTTTCATCTCGTTTTTGCTTTCATACCTTGAACCCTTTGACAGTGTTTGTTTACCGAGTACAATGTTCATACTGCGTCTCTGGTTTGAGATCAGTCTCTTTTGTTCCTTAGATTATTCTATTAGTTTAAATCACTGTTTATCCATTGATCTGAGACCAGCAGGTGCTCTGAGAAACATGCACTCTCACCACTTTGCTTTGGGCCGAGTTTCGCCTCGTTACCCGTGCGTGAAATCCAGTTTCGTCCTAGTACTCATCTAGTTTAGTTTCTTCTAACTGGTTATTGAGTTGAGTTTCTTCTCGCTTTTGTTCCTCTTTCCTGAGATTCTTTCAGTTCCTTCATACTGTCTATCCTAGTTGAGATTAGCAAGTGCTCATAGAATCACGCACTCTAGCCACTTTTATTTGGGTCGAGCTCCGAGTTTCGCCTCCTCACCCACGTACGTTTTCTTTTCCAGAGCTTAGTTTCGCCTATACTATGTGGTTTGAGTTTTATCTCGCCTTTTTTTTTGAAGTCCAGTCTTTCCCTGGCACATTTGTCCGGAAGTTTAGTTGTGTCTACTCTTCTTTGTTTTTGTTCTGTTTCAACCTGCGTTACAGCTTCATTCTGACGCATGTCTTGGGGGTTTTCTGCTTCTTGCTCTCTCTTCTTCAAGAGTGTAAATTTCCGGGTTCTTTTGTATTCAATCATCTTCAACTCTGAACGCTCGAAAGTTGTCACTTTTCTCACTTATCATGTTGAAGATATTTGAATAGGGGCAGCTGTTGCACCCCAAAATTTACCCTCTTGATTTAGGCTTATGTTTCATCATGAATATCATATTGCATTGCATTCATACATTGTGATGGGATCAAAGTACTTTGGTTATCAAGTCTTCCTCATGCTTTGAAGGTTGATTGCATTGACAAGTTGCTCAACTAGAACTTTATTATCTAAACCTTTGGATCTTTCAAGCTCAAAAGTTATTGCATATCTCAAGATATTTTATCCATCTCTTTGGATCATCAGAGGGTTGACGTTTGTGATTGATTATAAGGGGAATCACTCTTTTGATTCACCAGTCAAAATTAGGGTTTTGTTTGATCAAGGCTATTGATGCATGTTCAAGTCTTGATTTGGAAGCTACAACATCTCATTGGTATTTTAAAAGTCTTTGTACAAGAATTTGGTCAAGATGCCCTGAGGATTTGAAGTTTTGAAGATGATTCATCAATCTCCTAAGGGGTTAAACAAAACTAGGGTTTGGGATTTCATCAAGATTTATTGAGAATTTTGAAGTGAAACTTTGCACATGGCCTCTATATATTTGGAAGATCATATGTTTGAAGTTTTGATCATCAATTTTGAAGGGAAGTGGATCAATTGATTCAAAGGGGCAAAATGGTCATTTTGGTCAAAATCAGTCAAAGTCAAGGTTAACCAATTGAATTTTTGGTCAACCATCAATTCAAGGGTGTACTTTTCATATTTCAAGTCCATTTTGATCATTGGATCAAAAATATTGAGGTCTGGGTTGAAACTTGTTCATGAAGAAACCCTAAAAGTTTCTAATTTTGGAAAATAAGGACTTAATTTCAAAATTTCATTTTTTATTCACCTTTGATCAAAAAAATGCAAATGAAGTATGCTTGGAAAGATAAGAGGATGATCTTTCATCTCCTTTTGGTTTCATGTCCAAATTGGCAAAGAGTCAAGAGTTATAAAGCTTGGAAGTCACAAAATTATAGGTCATTTTCCAAATTTAGTGAATTTCATGTCAAAATTTGAGGACCTTCATGGATTCAACTGCAAAAAATCAAAACTAAGGGATTGTATATCTTTTCAATACCTTTCCAAATTGTACTCGTTTGTGTCCAAATTCAAAAATATGAGCAAGTTATGGACTTTGGAATTTTTAGGCATTTTATTGAATTTTGACTAATATGCAAAATGGCCATTTCTTGAGAACTTCATTTATAGCTATTCTCTTCACTTCTAATCAAGCCCATGAACAATTTGTGACATGATGAGGCCCATCACACTCACCATTCCATGTCCATGTGCTTCTTGGACTTGCTTGAATGAAAAAATACAAAACTTGCCCGATTTTGCAAATTCACCAACACTTCTTCATTTCAAACAATCATGAGTTGGCATTTGGAGAATGTATTTCTGACTTCATTTGGCTCACAAAATGCACAAAAGGAAAGCAAATGCACGAGTGAAACGCAGGCTCCATGTGCATCCTCATTTTTGGCTAAAACTTCCAATCTTGCCCTCCAACAGTTTTAAGTGCCAAATACCACTTATATCCTCTTACTCTCGTGCTATATAACAAGAATCAAGGCTCATTTGAGAAGGAGGAGGCTCATAATTGCTACATTGAAAATCTGAAAATTTTGAAGCATCTCTGCAAATTGCTTCGAATCTCTCTTCTCCTTGGATCATTCTTCAAAATTCTTGGTGTTTTAGCTTCAGTGAAGTAAGGAGATCAAGCCAGCACCATTGGATTGCTTCTGGAGTGAAGGAATCGTGTTTCCAGTTTTCACATCCATGTGAGTTTCTTGAACTTTGATTTATGTGTTTCAGGTTGAATTGATGATGTAAACCATGTTCATTAAGTTGCTAGCTGGCCAATCACTAGGATTGATGTACATTTGAGCTTTGATTCAAGCAGAATTGTTGAAATCGTGTTCATGACTCTGATGTTTTTGGTGAGTTTTTTCAGTTTTTGAGACTTTATTTCTTGATCCATGCTTGATCTTTGAGATTGATTCAAATTGCATAATGTAGTATGATATGCTAACTTTAATTTGCACTTAATTTCATTGATTTTGGTTGAGAAACGAGCATGATTGATGGATCTGAACATAGGCTCATGACCTGTTGTATTGCACACGTTTTGCCCTATGTTGGAGGTTGAAGATGAAGTGAGGTGGCGCGCTGTGATAGGCTTGATTTAAATTTTAATGCATTTCATATTATTTGATTTTAATTGATTTTCTGATTTTTATTTCTTGATCAAAACATTTTAAAAAATTCTGAAAAAAATTATCACAAGTCCAAATTTCTACTATCTTGTGTAATTTTATTGGAATTTTTAAAAATGTTTTGATTGGTTTAAAAATTCACAAGTTTAAATAATTGTTTGTTTAAAGATTATTTTTATTTTAATAGTTCTTCTGATCTAAAAATTCCACAAAAAATGTTTTGAACTCTTAAAATTATTTAGAGTTTGATTCTGAAAATGTTTTAGTTTTTTTTTTCTATTTTTGATTATAAATTTAATTTGAGAAGTTTATTTGAAATATGTTTCATAATTTTTGTTTTAATACTTCCTTTACTTCAAAAATCCTCAAAAAAAATCATGCAAGCTTGTTTTTAATCATATAGTCTGAATATGATTTTATTTTGACCTTTTTATGACTTTTGGCTAGGGTTTGCATCTTTGCCTTTAAATAATAGTTTAATTGTTAATGGTTTTGTTTGATTTTTATTTTAATATTTCCCTTAATTCAAAAATTCCACAAAAAATCAGGGATGTGTGTTTTTAATTCTAATATTTGAATATAATTTTGGTTGGATATTTTTTCTGATTTTTTATTAGAATTTTATTTTGAGATGTGATTATTTGTTTAATTGATTAATTGTTTGAGTTTGATTTTATTTTTGACTTTTCTTTAATTCAAAAAATGTAAAAAAAAATGTATTCTGACATTTAGGGTTTCCTTGTGATTTGCATGATCTTGGTTTGAATTGTTTGAATTTTGATCTTACCTAATTAATATTTAAGATTAAAATTCAAAAAATTAGGGTTTTGTAGCTTAAATTGCAAGTTTAATTTTCAAAACCATTATGCCCTGGATTTTCAATGGAATTTAAGTCTTTATTATGGTTCATGAATGTATTGAGGATCTGAAAACCATTTTTCTTGAATTATTTGACTTGGTTTGATATTTTTCCATGAATTATTTTGAAAACTTGTCTAGTTTTGATAGTTTGGCCAACTAGTTTTGAACTTTGGGCCTCATTTGATCCCCTCCTCAATCATTCATGAACTTAAGACTTGCTTTCTGACTTCTACATACTTCAAATATGCTAAGAAACTTTTGGCTTGAATTATTGAAATCTTTTTCTATTTTTGATGTATTTTTGAAGTGAAGGTAACCAATTAATGTTACATATCTTGTTGCAATTTGTTTGATGGCCAATGAACTTGAGTGAGGCCTATAATTGGGAACCTAATTATCATATTGGATATGTTTATCCAGATAAACTCAAGTCATTTCACTTAATGCCCCATGTTTGAATGATTGAGCCTTTTGATGCATTGTGTGGGATTTCTCTTCTATTATGCTTGTGAGCTGTGTTGAAATAATTAAGTATGATTGAATTGTGTTTGCTACTGACCTTCATGGTCTTTGATTGTATTCTTATCAAGCTCCCATGATCCTTGATTGTGTGGGATTTCTAACTTGATTTGTCTACTGATGCCAGCTTGCTTGAAGTTCTATGGGTTTATTTTATTCTTGCCCAGTTGCTACGGATAGTTATCCGTTTGGTATTGCACTATTTCCTTTCTTCATTTTTGTATAGTTTTGATTGCATTATGGGACCTCTGTTGGTGATATATGTCAGGAGGCCCTATGTTTTTGTTTGATGCATGTGTTGTGTTTGTTTCTATAACTTGTTGATCGATGAGTCACTCAATTTAGAAATTGAGATCACGACTTTGCTCTCAATGCATGTTCCCTATAGGATGTTTATTGTTTGTTTCCTTAATTGTTGATCGATGAGTCACTCAATTTAGAAATTGAGATCACGACATCGCTCTCAGTGCATGTTCTCTATAGGATGTTTATTGTTTTTCTTCTTTAATTGTTGATCAATGAGTCACTTAATTTAGAAATTGAGATCACGACTTCGCTCTCATTGCATGTTCCCTATATGATAGTTTTGTTAAGCTTACTTTAACTTGTTGATTAAGGTAGGAATCCATGTATGCTAACATAGGATAGGATTTTCCTTTAACCTTAACCTTAGGGTCAACCATTGTATGATAACACTAGGGATAATGCTAGGCTAGTTTCCCTTAGTTGTTTTTCCTTCCTTTTCATTTTGCATCTTAAAACAAATTTATTTTCTTGGCAAATCATAAAACACTTCTAATAAATTCAAACCCTTCTTCAAGGTAAAAGATACGAATCAATCCTATTTGTTTGTGCGCCTCTTGGTTTTGTTTTTTTAAATCTTGTAGCCGATTCTTCGTCATCGCACCTTTGTTTGAAGCCGATGTTTCACCATCGCACATGTTTGTTATCCTACTTTGATTCTCAATATCATTGTTAGGTGTGATGTTTTGTCATCCGTTTTAGTGATGTTTCGCCATCTTTGCCATGATATCCTGTTATCTTTTAGCCAATGTTTTGCCATCGCACCTTTGTTTGAATCCGATGTTTCGCCATCGCACATGTTTGTTATCCTACTTTGATTCTCAATATCATTGTTAGGTGTGATGTTTTGTCATCCATTTTATTGATGTTTCACCATCTTTGCCATGATATCCTGTTATCTTTTAGCCGATGTTTTTCCATCGCACCTTTGTTTGAAGCCGATGTTTCGGCATCACACATGTTTGTTATCCTACTTTGATCCTCAATATCATTGTTAGGGGGATGTTTTATCATCCGTTTTATTGATGTTTCATCATCTTTGCCATGATATCTCGTTATCTTATAGCCGATGTTTCGCCATCGCATACTTGTTTGAAGCCGATGTTTCGCTATCGCACCTGTTTATTATCCTACTTTGACTCTCAATGTCATTGTTAAGTGTGTTGTTTTATCATTTGATGTTTCGCCATCTGTGACATGTTACTTTGTTATTATTTAGCCTTTGTTTTACCATCTCATTTGTTTGTTGTTTTATTTGATGTTTTGCCATCTTGACTGTTTTTGTTGTCTTAACTAAAAAACACAAACCAACCAAAAATATATGAGCTGAACTACGGCTGCTCTGATTGCTTAAAAGGGATACGTAGGCAAAGGGGTAGGGCCCAACCGAGCACATCTTTTTATTTTCCCCACATTGTTTTCTTTTTTTCTTTCGCATGCATTCCCTTTTTAGCTTTAAGCCATAGACATAGGTTTTGACCACACCCATTAGGTTAGAAAACAAGAGTGGATACCGTAGAGTACTACGGGCGTGTGGGGTGCTAATACCTTCCCCTCGCGTAACAACCTCCCTTACCTGATCTCTCAATCGAAAGACCTTGATTTCTCCCTCTTCAGGTTTTCTCGATGTTTACCTTTCCCTTTCGGCGAGATAAAAGACATTCGGTGGCGACTTCATTGATGTTTCATTACATCCAGATGACAGGTTCGGCCGGGTGGTTTCAGGTATCATTGTGTTGCTCTCACTGCCCTGGTTCTAGTCGCAGCACTTACTTTTATCTGGAAGCACGTTTTGACCATGAATTTTCAAATCCTTTTTCAAAACTTTCTTTCTAAATTGCTTGAGTTACAGTTTATATAAATTTGGCACGAGGGTGTGGTTGTCTTTATCTTGAAGAGACGAAGCAAATGGCATAGTTTTGAGCTTCTGATTTTACAGTTTGAGAGACCTGCAATTCGTGAAGGCTAGAGGTTGAAGATGACCAATGTGTCATCTTCTAACCAATGAAAGCGTGACATTTGTTATTTTCAAATTCTGATTTTATTAATGATTACGTACGTTATTCATTAAAGACCATGATATGCACAGCGCGCCAGATCCCTTGGATTTGACTACTAAAGCGTTTTGACTCTCATCCAATGGTCCACATCTTTTTCTTTTACTTTCTTTTTCTGATTTTTATATTTTAATTGTTTTAAATTTCAAAAAATCATAGAAAATTCATTTTTAGTCCAAAAAATCTGAAAAAATTATGAAAAATATTTTTGATTATTCTCTTTCTGATTTTTATTTTTTCATAATTTAATTTTGTGTTTTGGTATTTTTTATGAATTTTACACTTATTTGATTTGTTTAAAATGTTTAAAAATACTTTTACACATTTTTAAATTCTGAAAAAATTATGGAATGATCCAATGATATTGTGACAAATATTGGTGACCTTATTTTATTTTTGTTTCTGAATTTTCTATTTTTTACTATTTTTGTTTATTTTACCCATTTATTTTAATTTTTAAAAATAGTTTCTGACTTTTAAAAATTCCCAAATTTTTTGTAAAATTACATGGCCTCTTTTCTGATTTTTCTATGATCTTATTTTTCATTTCTTGATTAATTTGAATATAATTGGTATTTTCTTTATTACTTTCCATTTTTTAAAACATTTTTAAACCCTTTAATGAACATATTAATTATATTATTATTTTGTGAATATTTTCTGGCTGTCTTGGGTTGATTTTTTGGTCATGGCTTTATTAACATTATTGGATCCATGGAGTTGAGTTTAACTCCATAAAAAATGGATGAATGATTTTAATGATAGTTTGATTAAATATTAATTCAAATGTGTTTTTTTCTTTTTACCTTAATTCCTCTTCATCTCATCCCCTTCTTATTGCACTAAATATTGTTAGAGCATGATCTTTATATCATGTCTCAAAACAAATGGTGCATAGATTGCTATTGCCCGGCCTTAAAATAGGTGCGACTTCTATATAAGTCCACTTACGATTGCTTAACATAGCGCTAAATTTTGTCCCAATTCGAATAAATGATCATTCCTGGCCCAAACTTATGATTGCAAGCCCAAGTATGTTAATTTGATCTCTTTGATTCAATAACCTTGAGATTCATTGTGTGGAGGCTTTGGTTCTACCAATCCTCTAATGGATCTACAACACCTTTGGTCAAAGCGGATCACTTAAACATTGTTTATCATTAAATGGTACTTGTGAGAATTCCAAATGGATAATATACTTGACAAAAAGCAAATGCAACTTGTTCTGTGGAGGCTTTGGTTCTACCAATCCTCTAATGAGTTCCAAATGCAAGTTTCAAGATGGTCATCCAACTAACCACTAATTATTGACTTGTTTAATTTTATGCTTTTATTCTTTTATGCTTTATGCACTATTTTTTTTAGCATTTTACATTTCATGCCATTTTCATCGTTGCTCATTTGAGCATTTATTTTCTTGTCTTTTTTTTTACTTTTCTCACTTGAGCTTTTCATTTTCCTTTTCTAAGATACTTAATAATCAACTTAAATCCTAAAAAACTCTTAATGGTACTTGGACTTTTTGGTTACTATCCTTGGCATTATGGAGCAGTGGACTTTTTCTTGGACTTAGGATTATACACCTTGACCTATCTTGGAGACCTGGTGATCTTATCTGATTATTTTGTCTGGAGTTCTTGAGGTTTACCTCAAGACATTGGGTTGCTTGTTTGTTTTTGTGTGCAGGTTTTTGTGATTACATGCTTTGTTTATAATCTGGAATTCACCCGTATACAGTCGTTACTCTGCCCAATTTTTATGAAGACTTAATACATTTGAAGAGGTCTAGTATCTTTGCTTGCTTGGTTTCAATCCAAAGAATGGGAATTCTATCTTGGCTCATAATGTCAAGTTTTGGCTTGTTGTTGGTTAGATGGTTCTTATCCTTAGATTTTACCTTATGCTTTAGGATAACCTCTTCTACTCCTCCCATCTTCTTTAATTTCAAAAATCTTCTCCCTCCTTTTTAAAATCTTCTTGTTTCTAAACTTGAAACACTTTCATAATAAACTTGGACTTAGGTCCATGCATTTTCAAAACATTTTCATAAATAAACTTCAATCAATTTAATAATACTTTGACACTTTTTTGTGAGAAGACTAAAAGTCAATCAATCTCATTTCAAATCATTTTGCCACTTTGGCTTTTATCTTTAAAAATTTTCTCAAAATATTGGACTCTTGTCAATCCTTGTAGTGATGCAACAACTATACTTCTACAATATATAGTGAAGTGAGATATTTTCCACTTGGGTGTTGAGTGAGGCATTATTGATTTTAAAATCCAAGCCATATCCTCCACTTTGAGATGATGCAAATTCTCCTTTCTCATGATTGTGGGTAGTAAGTATGTTTTCCACACGGACAATGACGATGATGTCTTATCTCTTAAAATCAACCAACACACTTGTTTTTCAAATTTTTAAAAGAGGAACTACGTGTACCCTGATCCCCTATTGCATGAAAGGTGGTACGTAGGCACTAAAGATTCGCAACAGTGGCGGGTGCAAAAATCATAAAAAATACTTCTCTTCTCACCTCCACCATCTATTTTTATACAACATATTTTATAGCCAAAATATACAGATTTTTCAAAGAGGTTCATGCGGAGTATCGTAGATGTTTAGGGTGCTAATACCTTCCCTTTGCATAACCAACCCCCTTACCTTGAATATTTCCCCCTCTTTTTGGGTTGTTCGCTCTTTTCCCATTCCTTTGGAAACAATAAAGCGCGGTGGCGATTTTTATTTTTGATTTGTATAAAGTCTAGTCAATCCAATGGCTTAGTCTTGAACATTTCTACCGCTACATCCCCAAACAGCAGAGATATAAGGAAGATAATCCCTGGTTAACCCTTTTGAGCCTTGAACTAGGAGTTTCTTTTCTTTACGAAAAAACCCTTACATTTAACTTGGGGCATGGAAGTTTTCACTTAATTTGACCGAGTGTTTGAATTTCAAAAGGAAGGCACTTATGAAGATCAACCACCATGGTTATCTTTCACAAATCACGAAGCCAGAAAAGGTGAAAACATAATGGTTATCCCTCATCCATCAAGGAACAATACAATTGCCCTCTCAACAGATCAAGACACGTCAATGTCACACGATTTATTCAAATGAAAAGGAAAAAGAAAAGCCCGCTAAGTCAAGTAACTTAGGCAAAAAATAGGGCATCTCGCTGGACTTCAAAATCATAATTCAAAAGAACTAGTCCAAGCAAAAGATAGGGAAAATACAAAGAAAAGCAAAAAGCAAAAAGCAAAAAGAAAATACTACAAAGCAAAAGTCCTCAACAAAGAACAAATCTGTGTGACTGCAAACACGAAGACAAGAAGGGTGATTGCAACATCGAAAACCTCATTGATTCCTTAAACCACCGTAAAATCTTTAAGAAATGAACACTCAAGTTGAATTAACTGAACTTAGGACTGGAGAACATCATAAAGAATGGGTGGGCACAAATAAACTTTGAGCCTTAAAATCTTTTTTCTGAAAACCGTGAACCAGGCCACGTTACAACCCTCAAAAGTCCTAATTGAAGCAGGGTTTATTTCGAAGGCAAACTTCAACGAGATAGTGTTTCCTGACTCCCATGAGTTTTGCTGAATAGTTGTGTTTGTATCTGTTGTACCCCAAAATTTTCCCTCTCATTTCCCAAGGATTCTCTCACAAGATCTTCCATGACATCAAATTTACAGCACTGATACATCAATTTGAGTTGTAATGGGCACATGGGAAAAATGGTCAGTTGCACACTGAAAAGTCAAACTTTGACTTTTGGATCAAAATCAAGTTTCAAGAATCATATTTCATCAAGACATGTTGGAATATGAAGTTTGTTTCATCAAGAAAATTAAAGTCAAAATTACTTTGGAAAAGTCAAAATTCTAAATACTTAGAAATTTTTCTAGTGTTTAGGAAATATGATAAGTTCAGAACTTCTGGACAAATTTTCACTATGATGCAAGCTGATTCTGGAAGAACTTCTGACACAAGAGTTGTAGATATCAATGAGATCTAAAACATTGCAGAACATAACTTCTCCTAGAAATGATGGGATTTTAAGTTATAAATCCTCAAAGACACGTCCATGAAACTGAAGTACTCAGTAAATTCTAGGCCTTTCCAAGACAGAATTTGGTTAGAACTTCTGGACCATTTTTCATGTAAGTTCAATCAGAAGTTGCAAGAGAAATTCAAAGAGGATCTGCAAAGCATGATACAAGCTTTCGCAAAAGTCTGAGACCTCCTTCAGAACATGCTGGAGCAGGGAGATTCATAGATCAAAAGTTGGATATTTATCCTAGGTTACACTGATGCTGAACTTCTGATCTAGACTTAAGCTATGATGCGCAATCTCATATTGCAGGATTTCTGGTTTGATAAATCTCATCATCATTTAATGCTCACACCCACTTTTGAGTCTTTATCCAAAGGATTTCCCCACGCGTGGCATAAAACTACCAAGGTTGTCCTTGAAAAGCGAATTTTTGTACAAAGTTTTTGTTGGCCCCATGCTCTATTCTTGCTTCTGAGCGTACTTTTACATAATTCATGCTTATAAATCCTGCTTAGGCATGGATAAAAGCTGCTAACCACCTTACTTTGTGCCTTGAACCATACTTGTTTGAACTTGCTTCAAGAACAAGTCATCACCTAGTGTATGATGGATGTACTTTTGACTTCTCCAAGCTATTAAATCCTTGCCTATAATTTGAACTTCATTTGCAACTGTAAAGAGGTGGAGAATTTTAAAATTAATCTTGAAACCTTGCTAAAATTTCCAAGAACTTGAAACTGCAAACATAAACACAAAACCTGCAAGTTTCTGTTTTTTTGCATCCAGGTTCTAATTTTCCTTGTGCATTTTCCAACCAAATCGCCCATACAACTTCTGATATACATTTAGAAGTCGTCCTAACTTTTGTTTTCATATTGTAACACAGTCTTCATCAATCTCCATCTTAAAAAAACCAGAACATTGCTTCTTGGCTGCTCAGAATTTTCCAGCCATCCATAGTCTAGGATTGTTCTAGCCTTCTGAGCACATGAGAAAGCTGACCAGAATATCACAACAGCCTAAACGAAACTCTAATTGAGAAGCAAGGTAAGTTCCTTCTGACTGTTATCTCATTACTTAGACATTGATAGACTTGCATGTCCAAAAATACAATGTAAACATCCAGACTCTGATGCTGTACATATTCATAGATTTCATGTATTTTTTCCTGAGTAGAGAGAATTTCAGTTCAGAACTTCTTGAGGAAATTAGGATTTAGAACTAAAATCAGCAAAATTCATGCTTGCTTTTGGTTTACAGTTCTGATACTTTATATTTCTGAAATCATGATGAAAACCTGCCATAACTGCCATGTTTGCATTTTCTGTTTTGTTGAGAAATGACTAAGTTGTAGATGCTCTGATTGGCACGGGAAGGGAGGTGAAGCTCATCATCAGAACTTACTTTGTGTTATACATTTATGTTTTTTCTTCTAAAACCGGATGTATAGCAACTCCAGTGGTAGAGAGCGTGTGCATAAGATATTAGTGTTAAGAGTCATGAGTTCTAGCCCCAGAAACACCCCTTTTTATGTTTATCCCCTGACATTTTTACCCCATTATGGATCAAAACATCTAGACATTCCCATCCAACAGCATTGACACCTCACATACCCATTATAAGAACTTCTAGTTTGGTAGTGAACACTAGAATTTCTAGGTTTCCAGCTACATCAAAACTTCCAAACTCCCTCAACATCCATAATTTCCAAACTCTCTCAACAACCAGAAACTTCTGACCTTCCAGTAGCATTAGTACTTCTAGGCTGCCAGTTGCATAAGAACTTCTAAAATCTCCTTTGTTCTCAGTGGACCCAAAACTTCCGACCTTCCCCTTTTCTGCTAACAGTTTCTTTCTGACTTGCAGCGCACCAAAGTCAGAACTTTTGTTCTCTCCTATTTCAGCAGCGCGCTGATTCTGAACCCTTTTCCTCTTATTATCTTTATCATCATTTCATTTTTAATAATCAAAAACACCAAAAATATTTTTACGTTCACATACTTTACTTTATTTCTTTTCAAACCAAAAAGACTAAAAAAATATTTTCTTAAGCCAATTCATTTCTTCTCTTAACAAAAACAAAACAAGTCCATTTTTAAATTTCTTGTACATTATTTCAATATGGTTGTAATAGATAATTAGGACTTTAATTTCTTGCAATCCCCATTTGTAAATTTGTATACCCCACCCCCTAATGATTGTAATAACGTAGAATAGTTACTTTCCGCAATTTATCGCTTTCATATAAATGCTAGTAAAGTAGGATTTGTATGGGAAGATAAAATTAACAAGTAGGAAACCCCTAGTCAAAGATTAAATGCATGCAAATCAAACACACTATTTACACATGCACCCCTAGGTTAATTCCACTTGCTGCCTAAAAATGGTCATGTTATGCATGTGAGACGTCTTAGCAAAATAATAAAAAATACAAGATCATAGCCCCTCGATGATGCTACGAATGTTGCCTTACAAATGATCATAGTCCCTCAAGAGAAATGCTAAGATATCTCACAACTTTGCTATCATGACTAAACGATGACTCACGCCCGTCCCTTTACATCAAAAGATAAAACTTCTTATCAATCAATGTTAAGATAGTAGCATCTAAGAGAGGAGGAGAAGAACAAATAATTTTGAGTAGGTAGAAACGTTCCTAGTTGCTTGCTCATTTTCAAAACAAACATCCTTGCAAACACTTTCAAAACATGAAATATTTTCAAAAGTATAACACTTTGTATACGTTCTTATAAGACGAGAACCATTACAAAGTTTTCCTGAACGAATGCGCCTTTTCAAAAATACTTTCAAAAACCACCACAAAGTACATTTTCAAACAAAGCAAGTAATCTAGCAAGCAACTAAGAGCCCATAGATAACTATGGATGAAAAGGGTGCTAATAGATTGTGGAAACTGTACGACATAGACCGATATGGTTGAAATAATGGCTATGTTAGTGTGACGCATTTGTTGGTACTGGTATCCCTTGTGTTGCATCGAGGAGAATACGGGGCCACTGAGCAGCGTCATGAAAGCACTACCTGACCTTAGAACCCTAATTGAACAACTTGGCCATTAGGACGTACTAAAACTTCAAGAGGGTACTTACCTAAAAACTCCATGCAATCTAAACCTATCATAATCATCATAACATCATACGCATTCTCACTAACCATTTTAAGGATTTAGGAATTTATCTTTGTTTTTGTTTTGTAGGCCATGAATTCCGTCCGAAGAAATACCATTGGAATCAACTTTGTGAAAGCACACCCTCAACTCAAAGAGTTAGTGTCAAGGGTACCTGAAGACTCTCCTTTAACCAAGAAGTATGGTCGACTCCTTAGTTTGGCTACTTCCAATTTCCAAGAAGAGATGATATGCATGCTCTTCCAATTCTTTGATCCCATGCATCATTGCTTCACCTTCCCCAACTATCAGTTAGTGCCAAGACTAGAAGAATTCTCTCTACTATTAGGAGTGCCCGTGCTTGATCAAGAACCATTCACCAATTTAGAAGGGATTCCGAAACCTGAAGTCATTGCCGAAGCCCTGCATCTGAAGAGATCCGACATTGTAGCAAATTGGGAGACAAGAAGCGGAGTTAAAGGGTTCCTAGCCAAGTTCTTATTGGAGAAGGCTCGTTCATTCTGGGAAGATATGGATTTTCAAGCCTTTGAAGACGTCCTAGCCCTTCTCATCTATGGTTTGGTGCTATTTCCCAACTGAGACCAATTCATAGATGTGAATGCCATCAAAGTCTTTCTCTCTCACAATCCTATACCTACCTTGCTGGGAGACATCTTACATTGTTTCCATACCCGCACCATGAAGAAAAGAGGTACTCTCTTGTGTTGTATTCCCCTACTTGCCAAGTTGTTTACTTCACACTTACCTCGATCAACCTTGAAGAATGAGCAAAGATTGACATGGTCTCAAAGGATGATGTCCCCCACCCATTATGATATCCTTTAGTATTCGAGATCCTTGGCGGATACTTCTATCATTGACCGTTGTGGGGAACTCCCTAATGTCCCTTTGCTCGGCATTAGGGGAGGTATCACTTACAACCCTTGCTTAGCTTTGAGATAGTTTGGGTATGCCCGAAGAGATGGTCCTCATGATATGCTCATCAAAGGGCTGATGTTCGATTTCGAGAGCGATGATGAAGGCTACTGTGAAAGGTTTGCACGAGCTTGGATGATGGTAAACAAAGCAGATAGTGAGACACTAGGACGCAAGAATTCTATTCCCTTTGAACCTTATCTTAGGTGGGTGCGAGCTCGTGCTCAGAAACTCTTGATGCCTTACCCCCCATCCTACTAGTTATCGTAGAGCCCATTGCTGAAGAAGAAGTCCCGTATACTGTCCTCCATCCCAACATGCCTACTTCTCTTAAAGACTTGCAAAAGGGTTGGATTCAGCTAAAGGAAGAACGATACACTTTCGAAGCTCAGTTTTATGCGAGTGAGAAAAGGGTTTTAGAGCTTACAAAACAACTTCATGAAGAACAAAGCTTGAACGCCTACCTTGCGCTGAAGAGGATGCGTTCAACCTTTTTATCTTAGAGATTTATTTTGTAAGACCAAGAGGCACTTTGTAATCATTTTGAAGTAATTAATGATATTTGACATTTGTTCATTCTTTGTCTAGAAAAATTTAAATTTCATAAATCCTTAAAATCATTTTCATGCACATCTTCCATGCATCATAACATAATAGGTTTTCCACGACAGATTTCCTTATCTTTCTGCTATTTATTTCAGTAAGATGGATATCGAGAAAACGGTGAAAGACCTATAAGCACAAAACTCCCAATTTCAAGAGAATCTTCTGACCCTAGCCAAGGGACAACAAGAGTTAATGACATTGCTAGCATCCAAAAAGAAACCAAAGAGGAAAGCCCTAGTCAATATGGGTAAGAGATTCAGAGAGTCGATCCGTCAGATACGGGTAGTAGAAGACTCGTATGAGGAAGACAAAAATCAAATTGGAGAAGCTAGGAGTACCCAGGCTGGGTGTATCAATGTTCAAGTGTTCGATGATGAAGATTATTTTGATGAGCAGTATCCTCCTGCCGATGTTAAGTACAAGCAGCTACAGGATAGACTGAAGGCCGTGGAGATTCAAGCCATCCCTGGTTTGGATTTTGACGATTTGGGTTTAATATATGGGGTTGTCATTTCCCACAAATTCAAGATACCAGTCTTCGCTAAATACGATGGGGTATCTTGCCCAAAGCTTCACCTGAATTCTTATGTGTGAAAAATTCAACCGTACACCGCTGAAAAGAAACTCTCGGTTCACTTCTTTCAAGAAAGCTTGGCTGGGACGCAACTTGAGTTGTTTTACCAGTTGGAGGGTTCCCGTATCCATACATGGGAAGATTTAACCACCGCTTTCTATCACCAATACTAGTACAATGTCGACCTGGCGCTGACAAGAGTTCAACTACAAGACATGACAATGGGGAAAATGAAGGGTTCAAAGGATACGCCCAAAAGTGGAGGGATCTTGCCAGTAGGGTCCAACTTCCATTAACCGATAGGGAACACATTGATATGTTCATTGGCACCTTATCTGGTCCATTTTTCAATTTATTGGTTGGTTGTTCTTCATCCGGTTTCACGGAGCTGATCTTAACCGGTGAAAGAGTTGAAAGCGATATCAAAAGAGGGAAGATTCCCATAGCATCTGCTTCCACTTCCAATCACGTAAAGAAGCCCTTCACTGGGAAGAATGAAATGAATGTTGTGTATGGGGAAAGGGCCCGTACCAAGAAGGATGACCGTCTATCTGTTAATGTTGTCCGGATTTCCAATCCAACTCCTGTTCAAAGACAATCTTCCAATCATCAACGATTTGAGACTCCGCGAAGACAATACACAAGGATAGGCATGTCGTTATCCCAAGCCTTACAACAACTGTTAAAGGCTAATTTGGTGACACTGTGTGATCCTCCGGCCATTCCAGATACCTCTTCACCTAAATACAATCTGAATACCAAATATGCATATCACTCGAATAGTCACGGGCATGAGACTAACCAATGCTGAGCACTGAAGAATAAAATTCAAGACTTAATAGATAATAAGACCATCGAATTTTATCCTCCTCCAATTCCCAATGTGATAACGGCACCAATGCCAAACCATGGCAAGGGTGTCAATGCAATTGAAGACACCATTTTTGTTTCCTCCTTCGAAGACTTGATTACTCCATTAACCATTATCAAAAAGAATCTGCTAAAAGCTGAGATCTTCCCTGGCTGTTTGAAGGACTATGATTACTATGCCAAACCACTAAATGGATGCAAAGGGCTGAAGGAAGGCATTCAACGCCTGGTGAATAGCCATGAGATCCTATTTGAGAAGACTCCTCCCGCCAAAAGTTTGACCGATAAGATTGAAGACCTCTCCATCATAACGATTTCAAACAAGTTTCTTAGGATCTCCTCCAAGGGTCCTATCAGAATTTCAAATGAACCAACTGCTCCTCCTCTGATAATTACAGTCCCTGGGCCAATTATGTACTCCTCCAATAAAGCAATGCCATGGAACTATGGTGCTGAGGTGTTTTACCATGGAATAAAGAAAGATGCTTGGATTGAAGAAAGAAAAGTTGATGAAATTGGTAACATTACTGGATCTAGTAAGGTGACAAGAATTGGGAGAATCTTTTCACCCAACATCTCACCACCAACCGCTACGAAGACACCTGTCTGCATCACCACTGCTAAGCCTAGCACTGACATAAGGGGAAAGGGGAAAGTAGTTGAGCCTGCTGAGACAGAAATACCCACGAAAGACGTTGCTGCTAAGGAGCCTTCCGCTCGATGAGATCTTGAAAATTATAAAAAGGAGTGATTTCAAGATTGTGGAGAAGCTAGGGCAAACCCCTTCCAAGATCTCCATGTTATCTTTGCTACTTTGTTCTGATGCTCATGCTCGGGCGTTAATCAAATTCCTGAAGAAGGCTCATGTACCTCATGAGACTACAACTTACCAGTTTGAAAATTGTGTGGCAAGCTTGACAGTCGATAATGGTTTGGGGTTCTCGGATACTTATCTGACACCACTTGGAAAAAACCATAACAAAGCTCTGCATGTTTCTGTTGAATGCAAGGGGACTATCCTAGCACATGTTCTGGTTGACACGGGGTCTTCTTTAAATGTGCTACCCAAGGGAGCCTTAGACTGTTTAGACTGTGAAGGACTGGTGTTGAAACCAAGTGATATTATTGTAAGGGCTTTCGATGGGTCCAAAAGGACAATTCATGGAGAGGTGGATCTCCCGATCAATGTGGGTTCACAGATTTTCAACTCTACTTTCTACATCATGGATATTCGTCCTGCTTACTCCTGTTTGTTGGGTCGACCTTGGATTCATGGAGCAAGGGAGGTAACATTAACCCTTGATCAAAAGCTCAAGTACCCGGTCAAGGGAAGGATAGTCACTATTTGTGGTGAGGAGGAGTTCATCGTAAGCCACCTCAATTCTTTCAAATATATGGAGATGGATGGCGAATTTATAGAAACCCCATGTCAGGATTTTGAAGTTGTGCCACCAATGGTAGCTACTGCCAAATGTTCCTCTGATGTGTCCAAAGCTGGTAAGGTCGTGCCAAAGATGGTTTCATTTAGAGATTCTCGTGCCGTAGTCGAAGAAGGAAGTTGTGATACTTGGGTCCAACTACCCGAGATCCCATTCGAAGCAGACAAATGTGGTTTGGGTTTCACTATCAAGGCTTAGAAGGAAGTGAGGCACGCTCGTGCAGGGGAGCCCCCTCACCGTATTGGAAGTCATGAAGTAAACGCTGTGGGTGATTCTGATGATGAATGCGCATTTGAAGATTGTGGATACCCTACTACAACAAAGCTCAACAATTGGCACGCAAAGGACTTCGTCCCCATCTCCTTCATTGAGGAGTAATTACTTGTTTATTTCTTTCTATTAATTCAATAACATTTTGTATGTAATATTAAACAATGACTTTTAAGCCATATGCCTGGCCCGGGGAACTTTGGTCCATTTGGTAAGGGTTTCATTTATGTTCATTTTGTCATATGATCATTCAATACAAATAATTGGACTTTTGCATTCAAATATTTTTGCTCAATGTCTTTCTTTTTTTTCTTCAAATGCGTTTTTAAAAATAGCCATGTATCTTACATGCACACACACCCACACTCTTGCAGGTCCTCGTCCACTCTGAATCTCATTGCCAATGACTCTACTATTGCCAACTATGATTTCGAACATCCAATTAACCAAGCCGAAGATGAAGGCGAGGAAGATTATGAAATACTGGGAGAACTAGCCAGACTTCTATTACAAGAGGAAAAAGTTATTCAGCCGTATGAAGAGTCAGTTAAAGTCATGAATCTAGGTACCGAGACAGACAAGAAAGAAGTCAAGATCGGCACTAACTTAGGAAGCAGTGTCAAGAGCAGATTAGTCCAGATGTTTCATTACTATGTGATAGTGTTTGTTTGGTCGTATGAAGATATGCCAGGGTTGGATACCAACATTGTAGTTCATCGTCTGCCGACAAAGGAAGATTGTCCTCCTGTCAAACAAAAGGTTTGTCGCATGAGGCCTGAGATGTCTGAAAAGATAAAAGCTGAAGTGATGAAACAATTTGATGCAGGATTCCTAGCTGTGACATCTTACCCCCAATGGGTTGCCAACGTGGTGCCAGTATCGAAGAAAGACGGAAAAGTTCGTATGTGCGTAGATTACAGGGATCTGAATAGGGCGAGCCCCAAAGATGATTTCCCTCTACCTCATATTGATGTCTTGGTCGATAACACCACACAACACAAAGTCTTCTCTTTCATGGATGGTTTCTCGGATATAATCAAATTAAGATGGCTCCTGAAGACATGGAGAAGACCATCTTTGTTACGCAATGGGACACCTGTTGTTACAACGTAATGCCATTCGATTTGAAGAATGCAGGGGCAACATATCAGAGGGCTATGGTAGCTTTGTTTCATGATATGATCCATCATGAAATAAAGGTCTATGTGGATGATATGATTGCAAGATCACAAATAGAGGAAGAACATCTCAATCACTTATAACGAGCTATTCGAGAGGCTGAAAAAGTACAAGTTGAGGTTGAACCCTAATAAGTGCACATTCGGAGTACGATCTGGAAGGCTTCTAGGTTTTGTTGTCAATGGTAAAGGCATCAAAATCGATCCCACAAATGTAAAAGCCATTCAAGTTATGCCAGTCCCCCACTCTGAAAAGGAGGTTAGAGATCTTGGGTCATCTTAACTACGTCTCCCGCTTCATATCTCACTTGACTGCTACTTGTGAGCCAATCTTCAAACTCTTGAAGAAAGATCAAGTAGTCAGATGGAATGATGAATTCCAAGTTACCTTCAACAAAATCAAAGAATATCTGCAGGAACCTCTTATCCTCATGCCTCTAGTTGAAGGAAGACCCTTGATCATGTACTTGACGGTGCTAGAGAATTTTATGGGGTGTGTGTTGGGCCAACATGATGAGTCTGGCCGAAAAGAGCATGTTATTTACTACCTGAGAAAAAAGTTTACCAACTGTGAAACCAGATATTCATTGCTCGAGAAAACTTGCTGCGCTCTGGCATGGGCTGCTCGCTGGCTAAGACAGTATATGTTGACTCATACCACTCTGTTGATTTCTAAGATGGGCCCTATAAAGTACACCTTCGAGAAACCCGCTCTTTCCGGACGGATAGCTAGATGGCAGATGATCTTGACTGAGTACGACATTAAATACACAATGCAAAAGCCCGTCAAAGGAAGTGTACTAGCAGATGATTTGGCCCATCAAGCTGTTGATGATTATTAGTCTATAAAAGTTGACTTCCCGGATGAGAATATCATGCTAGTAACCGACTGCGCGAAACCTGGACCGTATGACGGACATGAACAAGGATCCCGATGGACTATGGTCTTCGATGGGGCTTCCAACGCTTTGGGTAACAAAATTGGTGTTGTGATAATCTCCCCTGAAGGTTGCCACACTCCTTTCACTGCAAGACTGTGCTTCGATTATATGAACAACATGGCTGAGTACGAAGCATGCATTTTGAGTCTGAAGGATACCATTGGTTTGAGGATCAAGCATTTGAATGTGTTCGTGGATTCCGCTCTGGTAATTATCCAAGTAAAAGGAGATTGGGACACTAAACACCCTAATCTCATTCCTTACAAGGAGCTTGTGATATCTCTGATTCCTTACTTCGAAGAGATCACCTTTGAACACTTCCCTAGGGAAGAAAATCAGTTATCTGATGCTTTGGCCATAATATCTTCTATGTTCAAGGTCAAATGGGACAACGCAGATCCTATGATTATAATTGAGAGATTCGACAAACCTGTGCACTTCTATGAGCTTGACACTGACACAGAAAAGCCATGGTACCATGAGGTGAAGAGATACCTTGAAGCACAAGTGTATCCCGAAGGAGCTTCCATCAACGACAAAAAGTTCTTATGAAGATTCTCAGCCAAATTCTTCCAAAGTAATGGAATCATGTACAAACGCAACCATGATTCTACTCTACTTTGATGTGTGGACAAGAAGGAGGCAGAGGAAATTATGAAAGACATGCATGATTGTCTCTTTGGGATTCACTCTAGCGGACATAATATGGCCTAGAAAATCCTGAGAGCTGGTTACTATTTGTCAACGATGGAGTCTGATTTCCATCACCACTCAGGGACTTGCCACAAAAGCCAAGTATATGCTGATAAGGTCCATGTGCCTCCTATTCCTTTGAACGTCATGACCGCTCCGTGGCCATTTGCAATATGGGGAATTGACATGATTAGAGAGATCAAACCTACTGCTTTCAATGGACATTTCTTCATTCTGGTCGCTATCGATTATTTTACCAAATGGGTCGAAGTTGCCGCATTTGCCTCAGTCACCAAGAGCGTGGTAGCCAGGTTTATCAAACATAACCTCATCTGCCGCTATGGTATCCCCAAAAGGATCATCACCGACAATGGAACTAACCTCAACAATGCTATGGTTACCGAACTTTGCACTCAGTTCAAAATCAAGCATCACAACTCTTCTCCTTATAGACCTAAAATGAATGACGCAGTGGAAGCGGCCAACAAAAACATTAAGAAGATTATGCAGAAGATGGTAGTGACCTACAAGGACTGACATGAGATGTTACCGTTTGATCTTCATGGCTACCGTACTTCAGCTCAGACATCAACTGGGGAAAATCCCTTTTCTTTGGTCTATGGCATGGAAGTTGTCCTACCAGTGGAAGTTCAGATTCCCTCACTAAGGATTATAAATGAAGAAGGCCTAGGAGAAGACAAATGGATTCAGACAATATTGGATCAGTTGAACTTGATTGATAAAAAGCGACTGGCTGCCGTTTGTCATGGTCAGATGTACCAAAAATGCATGATCAAGGCTTTCAACAAAAAGACCAGGCCTCGAGTATATCAAGCTGGTGACTTGGTGATAAAGTGCATCATTCTTCCACAAGGCTACCCCAGGGGAAAATGGACTCTCACTTACGAAGGACCATTTATTGTCAAGAGAGTTTTCTCTGGTGGTGCCATGATGCTGACTACCATGGACCGTGAAGACTTCCCACATCCTGTGAATGCGGACATAGTTAAAAAATACTACGCATAGAAGACCGGCTAGGTTGACACACCTAGGAAAAATAAGGGCATCCTGGAAAACCAAACGGTTTGGGCAAAATTAGGGATATATACAAAAGATTGTACACCCGGCGAGTTGAAAACCCGAAAGGGAGACTTGGGAAAAAATTGGTATCCTGGTGGGCCGAAAACCCGAAAGGGCGGTCCAGGCAAAAGTTAAGGATTGAAAGCGTATGACTATGTCCCGTGGAATCACCACAGTCGACTTTGTTACCAAGGTCTGAGTTTAAACGGTCCAAGATCAGTCCAATCAACTTCTGTCAACGGCAAGGAGCATTCGAAGACATTTTGGCAATAGTAGAGTTGGAACGCAATGAGATCACTTCCACATGGCTATTATCTTTGTTTTCAATTTTGTTTTCCTTTTGATGATTTCTTCTTACTAGAATCTCCGTCTCTTTGTACAAAAACGCCTATTCATGGGAAAATATCAATACAAATATACTTTGAAGTGCAAACCTTCTGCTTTTTGTTTTGAATGCAAGGATGTCCAATGACTAAAATTGAACAAACATATACATGTGAACATAATTAAAACTATTTAGCACATGTGTCCTGCCAGGCCGAAGCAAGCATATATTTAAAGCAGTTGGGATATCCTCACAGAGTTATCTCATTAGCATTATCCCCGCAAGGCCGGTTACAATAAACCTTTCCCCGACAGAGTTGCCCCACAAAGTCCTTTTGCATAAGGTAGTCACCAACCATAGTCTAAATCTCTTGATAGCCTTCTCCCCAGCTGATTTGGTCCTAAAAGAAGAAGCCTTGCGGGTCTCTTACTAAAAGATCTTACCCCATCAGCAATTCTTCAAGTGTTCCTCAACAAGGTTTATTTCCCTAGCAGGGTTTATTTCCCCAACTGAGTTTATTTCCCCAGTTGAGTCTGTCTTCCCTGGCTGAGTCTATCCTCTCCAACTTGAGTTTGCCTCTCAGACTATTACAAATCAAAGGACCACGACCCATGATCCTAATGAAGTCGCTAACAAATCCATTGCTATCTCCAAAAGTTATTGTGAAGCCATGTACCCGACCAAATAACAATTTAACTTCAGTAAGTTGTTGTGAAGCCTGGATCTGACCAGATAACAGTCAACTTCTTTCTCTCAAGTTACTATGAAGTATGGACCTGAACAGATAATAGTATAACTTTCAATCACTATGAATCCTGGACCCGACCAGATAATAGTTTAACCGCAGTCACTATAAAGCCTGGACCCGACCAGATAATAGTGTAACTTCTCCAAGTGCTATGAAGCATGGATCCGACCAGATAATAGTACAAATTTCAGTAACTATGAAGCCTGAGCCCAACCAGATAATAATTAACTCCTCAAGACACTAAGAAGCATGGACCCGACCAGATAATATTTTAACTCCCCGAGATATTGAAAAAACCTGGACTTAACCAGACTAGGATTTAACTTCTTCTCCCCAGTAGAGTTTTCCTCTACCCCAGCAAGTTACTATGAAGCCTGGATCCGACCAAATATCTGTTCAACTTCATCTTTTCAAGAAAGTTATTTTGAAGCCTAGACCCCACCAGATAGTAATTAACCTCATCCACTTCAGAAATCTGCAAAGCCTGGAATCCGACCAAATATCAGTTTAATGTCAACAAGTTATTGTGAAGCCTGGACCCGACCAGATAGCAATTAACTTCATCCACCTCAAAAATTTGCAAAGCCTGGAACCCGACCATATAGCAGTTTAACATCAATAAATTACGGTGAAGCCTGGACCCGACCAAATAATAGTTAATTTATTCTTCCCCAGTAAGTTACTGTGAAGCCTGGATTCGACCAGATATCAGTTCAACTTCGTCAATTCAAGCAAGTTATTGTGAAGCCTGGAGTCTAACCAGATAACAACTAGCTACAATCCTCAGGGAGTCACTATGAAGCATGGACCCGACCAGATAATAGTGTAACTTTTCAAAAACTATGAAGCCTGGACCCGACCAAATAATAGTTGCCATTGCAAGTCAATATGAAGCCTGGACCCGACCAGATAATAGTGTAACTTTTCAAAATCTATGAAGCCTGGACCTGACCAGATAATAGTTACCACTTCAAGTCACTATGAAACCTTGACCCGTCCAGATAATAGTTACCACTGCAAGTCACTATGAAGCCTGGAACCCGACCAGATAAAAGTTCAACTTCAAGCAATTTCCTACGAAGCCTGGGTTCCGACCATATAACAGTTAATTCAGATCTTACCCTGCAAGTCACTACAAAGCCTGGAAAACAACCAGATAGCTGTCATATTCATTATCCCCAATAATTTGCTTCCAAGCCTGGATTTCGACCAGATAACAACCAACTACCATTGCTCTCCAGTCAAGAATAATTCCCCAGTAGAGCATTGAACAATCAAAACTCCTAAACTTTTTCCCCAAGCAGAGATCAACACTCTCCACAGAGTCTTCTTAAACAAGCTAGTATTCTCCAGCGGAGTTTCTCCTCAAACAACGGATCAGGAATTCTCAGCAGAAACATCCTAAAACAAGAGGAGCATACTCTTCATCCCCAGCGATAGTCTGGGATCTTATTTCCCAAGGCTTCCCAGCATGTTGTCAAGGATTTATTTTCCTAAACAAAGACTCGCTGCAGTAAATGCATCACATTCATAAATCATAACACATACATGACAAATGCATACAACATAATCTCATTTATTTTTAGAACATCATTACACCATGCACACACCTGCATGCAACTAATCTTTTTCCTTACAGAAAAATCTACAGACAAAGGCATCCACCACTCCAGTTTAAATCGACCCAAATATTTATCCTGGTACCTTCCCCAGTCACTCTGAATGGCATCTCTAAGCCCATTCCCTATACAGTAAACTAACATATCCCTGAGTGCAAATTACTGGGCACTCTAGTGTTCAATCATCTTCCACCTTCAAGTCACGAATGGAGGACTCGCCAATCTAACTCTTCTGGTTTAAGAAGATTGAACAGGGGCAGCTGTTGTACCCCGAAATTTTCCCTCTCATTTCTCAAGGATTCTCTCACAAGATCTTCCATGACATCAAGTTTGCAGCACTGATACATCAATTTGAGTTGGAATGGGCAAAAAAGGCAAAATGGTCAGTTGCACACTGAAAAGTCAAACATTGACTTTTGGATCAAAATCAAGTTTCAAGAATCATATTTCATAAAGACATGTTGGAATATGAAGTTTGTTT
Source organism: Vicia faba (assembly GCA_948472305.1). Taxonomy (NCBI): domain Eukaryota; kingdom Viridiplantae; phylum Streptophyta; class Magnoliopsida; order Fabales; family Fabaceae; genus Vicia; species Vicia faba. The sequence goes on from OX451739.1 coordinate 1,171,934,973, forward strand.
CATCAAGAAAATCAAAAGTCAAAATTACTTTGGAAAAGTCAAAATTCTAAATACTTAGAAATTTTTCTAAGTGTTTAGGAAATATGATAAATTCAGAACTTCTGGCCAAATTTTCACCATGATGCAAGCTGATTCTGAAAGAACTTCTGACACAAGAGTTGTAGATCTCAATGAGATCTAAAACATTGCAGAACATAATTTCTCCTAGAAATGCTGGGATTTTAAGTTATAAATCCTCAAAGACACGTCCATGAAACTGAAGTACTCAGTAAATTCTGGGCCTTTCCAAGACAAAATTTGGTTAGAACTTCTGGACCAATTTTCACATAGGTTCAATCAGAATTTGCAAGAGTAATTCAAAGAAGATCTGCAAAGCATGTTATAAGCTTTCTGAAAAGTCTAAGACCTCCTTCAGAACATGCTGGAGCAGGGAGATTCACAGATCAGAAGTTGGATATTTATTCTAGGTTACACTAATGTTGAACTTCTGATCTAGACTTAAGCTATGGTGCATAATCTCATATTGCAGGATTCCTGGTTTGATAAATCTCATTATCATTTAATGCTCACACCCACTTTTGAGTTTTTATCCAAAATATTTCCCCACGTGTGCATTTCCCAACCAAATCGCCCACATAACTTCTGATATACATTTAGAAGTCGTCCCTACTTCTGTTTTCAGACTGTAACACAGTCTTCATCAATCTCCATCTCAAAAAAACCAGAATATTGCTTCTTGGTTGCTCAGAATTTTCCAGCCATCCATAGTTCAGGATTGTTCTAGCCTTCTGAGCACGTGAGAAAGCTGACCAGAACATCACAGCAGCCTGAACCAGACTCTAATTCAAAAGCAAGGTAAGTTCCTTCTGACTGTTATCTAAGAACTTAGACATTGATAGACTTGCATGTCCAAAAATACAATGTAGACATCCTGACTCTGATGCTGTACATATTCATAGATTTCACGCATTTTTGCCTGAGTAGAGAGAGTTTCAGTTCAGAACTTCTTGAGGAATTTAGGATTTAGAACTAAAATCAGCAAAATTCATGCTTGCTTCTAATTTACAGTTCTGATACTTTATATTTCTAAAATCATGATGAAAACCTGCCATAATTGCCATGTTTTCATTTTCTGTTTTGTTCAGATATGACTAAGTTGCAGATGCTCTGATTGGCACAGGAAGGGAGGTGAAGCTCATCATAAGAACTTAATTTTTGTTATACGTTTATGTTTTTGCTTCTAAAATCGGATGTATAGCCACCCCAGTGGTAGAGAGCGTGTGCATACTACATTAGTGTTAAGAGTCCTGTGTTCTAGCCCTAGAAACACCCCTTTTTATGTTTATCCCCTGAAATTTTTACCCCATTCTGGATCAGAACTTCTAGACATTCCCATTCAATAGCATTGACACCTCACATACCCGTTATTAGAGCTTCTAGTTTGCCAGTGAACACTAGAACTTCTAGGTTTCCAGCTACATCAGAACTTCCAAACTCCCTCGACATCCAGAATTTCCAAACCCTCTCAACAACCAGAAACTTCTGACCTTCCAGTAACATTAGTACTTCTAGGCTTCCAGTTGCATCAGAACTTCTAAAATCTCCTTTGTTCCCAGTGGACCCAAAACTTCTGACCTTCCCATTTTCTGCTAATAGTTTCTTTCTGACTTGCAGCGCACCAAAGTTATAACTTCTGTTCTCTCCTATTTCAGCAGCGCGCTGATTTTGACCCCTTTTCCTCTTATTATCTTTATCATCATTTCATTTTCAATGATCAAAAACACCAAAAAAAATTTATGTTCACATACTTTATTTTATTTCTTTTGAAACAAAAAAGACTAAAAAAATATTTTCTTAAGCCAATTCATTTCTTCTCTTAACAAAAATAAAGCAAGTCTATTTTTACATTTCTTGTACATTATTTAAATATGGTTGTAATATATAATTAGGACTTTAATTTCTTGCAATCCCCATTTGTAAATTTGTTTACCCCATCCCCCTAATGATTGTAATAGCGTAGAATATTTACTTTCCACAATTTATCACTTTCATATAAATGCTAGTAAAGTAGGATTTTTATGGGAAGATAAAATCAACAAGTAGACAATCCCTAATCAAAGATTAAATGCATGCAAATCAAACACACTATTCACACATGCACCCCTAGGGTAATTCCATTTGCTGCCTAAAAATGTTCATGTTATGCATGTGAGATGTCTTAACAAAACAATAAAAAATACAAGATCGTAGTCCCTCGATGACGCTACGAATGTTGCCTTACGAATGATCTTAGTTCCTAAAGAGAAATGCTAAGATATCTCACAACATTGCTATCATGATTAAATGATGACTCACGCCTTTCCCTTTATATCCAAAGATAAAACTTCTTATCAATCAATGTTAAGATAGTAGCATCTAAGAGAAGAGGAGAAGAACAAAGACTTTTGAGTAGGTAGAAATGTTCCTAGTTGCTTGCTCATTTTCAAAACAAACATCCTTGCAAACACTTTCAAAACATAAAATATTTTCAAAAGTCCAACACTTTGTACACATTCTTATAAGACGAGCACCATTACAAAGTTTGCCTAAACGAAGGCGCCTTTTCAAAAATACTTTCAAAAACCACCACAAAGCACATTTTCAAATAAAGCAGGTGATCTAGAAAGAAACTAAGAGCCCATAGATAACTATGGATGAAAAGGGTGCTAATAGCTCCCCTTTTCATAATCTACCCCTGAACTCAAGAAATTAATCTCAAAGGTCTTTCTTGTTCTTTTCACCCTTTCCTTCATTGGATAAAAGAAAAGTCGGTGGTGACTCTTGCTATCCGCAACAATTGCGATAAAACCCAAAACATCCCAAGTGAGTTCTCCCACCGTGTTACAGTATCATATGCTTTTTCTATTTTTCATACAAAAAAATCAATGTCGTATCCTGGCTAGTGATTTGTTCACAAGGTTTGTGACATATTTCAAATAAAATATTCAAGATTTACATGATTGTTGCATTAGAATTATCATTCTTAGAATAAACATTTTTCTGCTTGTAAAACAACTACTGGATATCAAGGAAGCTTACATTTTAGTATCAACAAAGGGCATGTTTCCAAAAAGAGTTGTTGAGCAAAGAGTATGCAGCATTCAGTCAATCTAGGGCAGTTACGTCGAGATTTGACAAATCTCTAGAAGCCCATTGGTCAGGCAGACTATGAAGTCTAGGGAATGTTGTGAAAGTTATGTTGATTATCACGACAAACTTGGGTCACCAAAGTTGTTTCTAAGGGAATTTCTAGATTTTTGTCAAGATAGTTACTATGTTCTCCCCCAAGCCGAGAATCTTCCTCAAGCATGATTGTTTCTCGTGATCTGCCTTGTAGATGTGTACATGATTTCCTCTATAGTTGTTGATCAACTAATGGGTTTCCTCCAGGTAGGTGTGGTGTTGGGTTTGAAATCCCATTTTCCTTATGGCGTTTGGTTTATGAATTTTGATACCTCTCTCCCATATTCCTCAGTTAAGTCTTGATTAAGATTTCTCCGGATGAGTGTGACTCCTTTCCCCACTCAGGTGGTGATCAAGAAGAGATTATAAATTTATGAATCCTTTGCTCATTGGTTGGTTTCTTTCTTCCTTGGTGTTGATAATTGATGTAGAATCTCTGGCAGAGCATTTCTCTATCCAGTAATGACATTGTTGTTGTCGTGTGCTTCCCAAGTAGTCAGACAAGGGCAATATATTTTCTAAGAAGTGTTGATACAGTTGTCAACTTTATGGGTTTTCTCTCGCCATGTGCTGAGTTTGATTTAAAATCCCCGTAAGTTGAACTCTTGTTGTGATGCTAACTTCTTAATTTCCCCAGATGAATCAAGGATGATGTTTTCCTTTAAAGTCGTTATACCCATGAAGTTCCTTTCATCTTCCCTAGTGAAGTAAGTACAAAATCCCCAGTTGAACTCTAGATGATGTGGCATTGTCTTCCCTAGTGAAATCTATTTGATATTCTTCGGTGAAGCCCGAAGGTGTTTATTATATCCCTGCAACTTTATTTTTTTATTTGCTATCAGATTGTGTTTTGATTATTTTCAAGCCATGTTTCTTCCCAGTGAAGTTAATCCTTGAAGTAGGACTTTGTTTCCTCAGTTGGTGCTTACTCTTTTACAGAATCTTCGTCTTGGATGTTATTTGGCCGAGTGTTGTCTTTACCCAAGTTTTGTTTTGTCGGGTTATACCCAGTTTCGTGTCTACTTTATCGGCATATACATGAAAATATTCATACATTTATACATACTCATGCATAGCTGAATTAAAATTCATTGCTCATCTGCATTCATTGATGTTTCTGTTGATATTTTATCCTCTTTGCAGAGTTGTGTTATCCTCTCTCCAATAGAATTTTAATATTAAGCAAAAAGTTTATATCCTTTCAATTTCCCCACTGAGTTATTCCTCATGGAAGAATTTTTCTTTAGCCTTCCTACCCAGTGTCATACCTCAAATTTTCCCTACTGATGTCAATAGTCATTATGTGTTATTGTATAATTTTTAATTTTGTTACTACCCATATATTTTAAAAAATCTTGATATTAACTTGGTTTTTATAGAATGATATTCTAAAGGTCATGGTTTTTTGAGAAGGGGTGTATTTTTGTCAAGAGGTGGTACAAATTTTTGTTTGAAACTATAGGCCCATTAAGCTGATGAGGAGCCCATAATATAGTTTAAATAGGCTTCTCGTGATGCTGACTAAAGTCAACGTCTGATTAATTCATTTTATTGGGAAATATTTATATTATTATTATTATTATTATTATTATTATTGCACCGTTATTATTTGATAGCTTGTAATTATTATTATTATTTTTAACATTTTTATTATTATGCATTTGTTTTATTTAGGGTTGACTAAAGTCAACATTAGGGTTTTAAACCCTTTGTCCAACTGCACCCTGATTAGTTCTTGTTCCCTAAGCTAGTTTCAAGAGCCCAGATCCAGAGTTTGTTTTGAATCCAATTAAAACTAAACTAGATTGCAAATCAAATCTTTTATTGATTTTGAATCTGTATACAAGTTACTGTCCAAATACATTACATAATCAAATCTCTAATCTAATTTCTAACACAATCTTCTTCAATTACAAATTCATAATAGAAAATTATAAATCTTTCCTAATTCATTCTAATCTAAGGCCTATAAATCCCTAATGCTAATATTGTAAAAGGATAACAACAAATTTTGGAGGAGAAAAAGTTGGTAAACAGAAGTAGGAGAAGAAGAGAAGACGAAGAGCAATTTCTCTGCAGAGACTTCCTTCTTGCTTGATGTTGTACCCCAAAATTTGCGCTCATATTTTCTTCAAAACATGCTCACAAAAGGTCCAAAATACTCAAAGCCACTCAAGAGTTGACTGGTCAATCCTCCTCCTAAGCAAGGGTCTTCAACTAGGGTTTAGTGCTTCTCAAATAAGATTGGGTTACAAGGGTCTCAAATGACTTTCATGGTTCATCATAGGTCCTTAATAATGCTTATGTAAAACTTCAAGTCTTGTGTCACATGGTTGCTCAGATGATTGAAAATCAACTGTATTGAGTAAAAAGTAAACTATGGTCAACATACAGTCAAACTTCAAGATTTTTGGTCAACATTAACATTTTAAAGTGATATTCATCATTTTATCAAGGGTTGAACATGATTCCTCAAGGAAAACCCTCAAATCATCAAAAGTAAAAAATTGCCAAAATTAGGGTTTTGATTGAAGATGACTGATCATTGACTGTTGGCCCAGTGCATTACCTAATGGCTTAAGGAATGATCTCAAGATATCAAATACAAAATCTTGACCTAATTACATGGCTCAAGTTTCCAAAGATACAAGTGATTGATAGTTGAGGAGTTGAATTAATTGATGAAAAATCAACAGTCACACAAAAGTCAAACTTTGACTTTTTAATCAACATTGGAATTAAAAAATCAAGAATCATCAAGATATTCAAAACTATCAAACTTGATCATCAATAATAAAAAAAAAGTCAACAAAAGTCAAAAGTTAGAAAATTTTCCAACACTTAGAAAAAATTCTAAGTGTTTTGTTCTTAATAAAGTCACTACTTAATGGCCATTTTTTACTAAGATCCAAGTTAATTCAAAGAAAACTTTCAACATGAAAGTTGTAGGGATTGGTGAATTCTACAACTTTGTGAATAAGGGTTGATGTTCAAAAATTTCTTAGATTAAGAGATATGGGCCCATGAAGTTCTGATTATTTTTATCCAACACTTAGAAAAATTTCAACAAATTTTGATCAATTTTCTATCTCAACTTCTTGGCAAATTTTCACCAAGTTCCCATTTGATTTAGCCAAAGTGGTCAACATGAAAGTTGTATATATTGATTTAAGCTTTCCAAAATGTCCAAGAACACAAATTTATCATACTTGAGCTAGAAGTTTCGAAAAGATGAATATATCATGACAAACTTGAATTTTAGGTCATTCTTGTGAAAACCTTATGGCCAAATCTCATAACCATGTTGCCCAATCTCACTTTGCAGTCCTATAAGCTCCTAAATTTATCCATAATCATAAGATTACACACACTTTTGAGCCATGATACAAGGATTAGAAGCTTTGTCAAATGCATCATTCCATTTTTGGCACAAAGATAACATTTCCATTTTGTTAAAGTTGCTTTAATCATAAAAGTCCACTCCTTGAGCCCATACATTGTTGCTTATGAATTCAAAACATCTCAGCACCAAGAAGCAACCATCTACAACCTACAAAGCACCCCTAAAATCAGGCCATGCTCACATTGGAACCATAATTCTCATGTATCTTCACTTGCAATCCAACCAAACCAAACTTGCTATCTTACAAATCTGGTTGTTTCAACCTCCCAAACCTCTTGCCTATAAATAGGGAGGCCATTTGCAAGCCAAGACAAAATTCAGAAGCCCTCAAACCCTCTCAAACTCTCCCATACCAAAATTTTCTCAAAAATCACCATTGTTGCACATTTAAAGCTTCCAACACCCAACTTCAAATCCACTCGTGCGTTTTCCTCTTTTATTATTCAAATACCTTTTATCCATCAAATAGAAGTTGTCCAAACACTCTTGGCACGACTGTAACACCTCCACCATCATCATCCAAACCTCACTTTCACCATTTGCAACTTAACTTGGTTGGAAAGTTTCAGAGGGTTCTAAGGTAAGCTGAGCATATCATTAGCTTCCTAGGAGTTCAAGAAATCTTTTTACACCATTACTTTGACTCTGGGAGTGGTGGAACAAGTTCTGAGTTTTGCTTCAAGAGGTAAGTTTTCTTGAATTTCAAAACCCCATATACACGCATCATTTTCTTTCAATTTCAAAAGATAAAATGTAGATATGATTGCCCTGAAACTAACCATGTCCTTAGTTTTTATTTATGTTGACTGTGTGATAAGAATTTTGGAATTGAGTTTTCTGAAATATTAGGTTTTCAGTTTGGTACCAAACAAAATTCACGCTCATCCTTAACCTATAGCTTTCATAATTTATATGGTTGCATTCCTTGAAAAAATCAAACAAGTTTGGTCTTGGAAGTTTTCAATTTGGTTGAGAAATGAGAATTTTACAAAATCAAAAAAGATGAAGTTATGTTGTTGTTATAGTAAGCGCGTGAGGAAGAAGAAAGAGGTGTGCTAACAATTTCAATTTTTCAAAACATGTTTTATAATAAATTTACTGGGGGCGTTTCATAATTGGATGAAAAAGCCACCCTAGTGGTAAAATAAGTGCGCGTATACTAGAGGGACCTGGGTTCGAGCCCCAGTGGTACCCGTTTGTTTTTTTTTCCTCACATTTTATTCTTGCAGATTCAACACACTAAGCCTATGCAAGTACATGGTGCACCTTTCTCTTCATCACCCTTGGATCTCTCAAAGATCCAGATCAACGCACTAGAGCTTGCGTGCCCACGGTGGACCTACTTGGAGAAACACGTTGAATCTCAGGCAGGTGGACTGGGCTTACATGATCTGGGCCCAACGTTTATGTTTCTCACACCCCCCAAATTTCTTATACTGCAGGCCCATTTTAATTTCTTTTTTTTTGTTTTCTTTTTTTTAACCAATTTCATTTTTTATTTAATCAACAAAAATCATAAAGTCATAAAAAAATTAGATTTAGGTTTTTAATTAATTAATTTAATTTTTGATAATTAAAATTAATTTAATTTAATCACCTTGTTTTATTTTAAATAAATAATTTGTAAATTAACTAGGAATTAGGTTTTATTTTTATTAATCACTTCCAATATTTTTCTAAATAAAACACCAAAAATATTTTCTAAATACTTAGAATTATTTAGGTTTTAAATATCTTCCCCTTTTCACCACCTCCGCGCACTTTACTTTCACATTAATATTTTCCAATATTGTAACTGTTAACGGTCTGTAATAGATAATTATGTTTACTTCTTTTTATCCCCATTCATAAATTTGTACCCCACTCCCGAAGCGTTTTAATAACATAGGACATTTTAGTTTCCGCAATTTACTATCTTCCTTATTACTGTTAGTAATTAGGTCTGCATGGCAAGACGTAAAAAGAGCAAACATTAGAAAACCTAATCCAGACAAATTAACTGAAAACAAATCACTTTTCACACACACACACACACACACACACACACACACACACACACACACACCTCTTGGGTAACCTCACTTGTTTCCTCAAATTTAAACAGTCATGTCCCTCGAATGTGAGATGCTTTAGCAAAGACCCTTTGGTTAAAAGATCGTAGTCCCTCAATGATCCTTCGATGCTGCATTGGTAAACGATCTTAGTCCCTTAATAAAATTTCTAAAGCATCCTACAAGTTGTCTTTTATGACTATACGATGACCCACACCTATCCCTCACATCCAATGACAGGGCTTCCTACTAACTAATGGTAGGGTAGAACTATCTAAAGGAGGAGGAAAAGAACAAAGACTTTTTGAGTAGGTAGATCGCTCGTAATCGCTTGCTCATAAACTCTTCAAAACAAAACATCTTTCCATAAAACAACACTTCCTTTCAACAAATATTTTCAAAACAAACATTTTATATATATTCTCAATGATACGAGAATCATTACAAAATTTCCGCACTTAGGAAATTTCAAAATATTTTCAAATATACGCAAACACAAAGCATTTCAAAAAGTGAGATAGCAATTAAGAGGTCGTAGATAACTACGGATGAAAAGGGTGCTAACACCTTCCCTTTTCATAACCTACCCCCTTACTCAAAAAAATCTCAAAAGGTTTTTCCTGTTCTTTTCACCCTTTCCTTTATTGGATAAAAGAAAAGTATGTGGCGTCTCTTGCTATCTGCAACATTTATGGTAAAATGCAAAACCAAAAGTCAGTTCTCCCACCGAATTACATTTGAGATCTAGGGTTTTAATTTCTGAAACTCTAAGATCTTTCCTTCAAGCCATCACCATCATAACATCATCATCTCACGTACCTGTAAAACAGAAAAGAAGGAGAAGGAGATTAGAAGGGAGAATTGCAAAACCAGAAAAGAATTAGTACGATCAAAATCACTGCGGAAAGGTAAGCCTAATACTTAGCTTGGTTTAAAACAATGGTTATTGAGTGATTGATGTTTTTTAGATTTCGATTGGAATAGGGGTTTTCTGGGTTTTGTTCTAGGGTTAGGGTTAGGGTTCTTAGGGTTTATACTAATATGGGTTAGGGTTCATCATTTTTTTGGGGTTAGGGTTCTTATATTATTGGGGTTAGGGTTCGTGTTCTTAGGGTTCTAATGGTTTCAGGGTGGTAGACGGTGATTTCTGGGTTGCTTCACGGTGGCTCTGATGAAGGTTTGAAGATCCTGGTTGAGCTTCAACCGGGGATCTGGGCTTCAAGGTGGGTTGAGGGGAGAGTTAGGGCGGCCCGGGGTAGTGCCGTCGGCTGCGGCGATTTTCGATCTCCAGGTTTCTAGAGAGAGGGTAGAGCCTCTCTCTCTAAAAATCATAAAGGGATTTCGTTTGTTGTAAAGAGAGAAAGAAGAGAAAAATGGGCCTCTCGCCCAAAAACTTCCTTTTATAAAACACCCTCGCAATCTCGTGTCTGCGCCCCATGTCCCCTTACCGTACACCTTTAATCACGACCATATGATCTCCATCAAACGATTCAAACAACACATTCTCATCGTAATTCTGTATTCGCGCACGTACCAAGTCGTTGGATTCTCCTATGTTACGTTTGGGCCTAGCCCATTATTGAACTCACACCCTGTATTACTTCATCAACTATAATTTTCACCTCCTTCACTAATGGGCCAAGTCCAATATATGGACTTGGGCCCCCTTAATTCCTGCACCCACAATTTTACTTAGCTGTAGTAAAATAACACCCCCTGCGCTTTGGGCTTAAATCCAATATCTGGATATTGAGCCCTATTATTCATACCCCCCAGGAGTACTAGCCAAACTGAAAATATACCTCCCCATGCGTTTTATAATTAAAATTAATTTATTATTTTTTTATTCATTTATTTTTATTCATTTATTATATTTTTCTATTTTACTTTATTATAATTAATATTTTCAATTAATATATTTGTAATAAATTATAAATTTATTTTTTAAAATTAAAATCCTTTTTTATATACTAACTCATTCAAATATTTTTAATTGCATTAAAAATATTTTTTCTCCTGCATAAAAATATTTTTAATATATTTGAAAATACCTAACTAATCAAACTACTAACAATTTTCCACTACCTTAATAAAACGTTATATATTTTAAAAAAGGATTATGGAGACATTTCTCATTAATTGTGAACTTCGTCTAACAACTCCGCTATTTTACAAAACCTAGACTTAGTTCAAGGAGAATACGAGATATTTCTGTAATCCATAAAAAACACCAACCAACAATTGCGAACTACGAATTGAGACAATGATTCCTCATAAGAGGATACATAGGCATACAACTAAAATCGTGGCGAGTTCCCCTAATAAAAATAAAAATCCCTATTTCCCAAATCGTAAATCTAAACCCTAGTATCCTTGTGAACAAGGTAGACGAGGGGTGCCTAATATCTTCCCTTCATTTAAAAACGAGTCAACAACTTAGAATCTCTGACCAAATTAGGGTTATCCGTTATATTCCCTTCTCTAGGATAAAAATTTATGGCGATAACTCTCATTTTAAAACCGGTTATAACAGCTGGCGACTCTGCTGGGGACTCAACCCTAGAGTTTAGAAGCCTTTTCTTTTGGTTTAGGGTTTTTTTAGGGGTTTTTCTTATTCTTCTACATTTGCTTTATTTATTTATTTATTTATTTATTTACTTTTATTTATTATTATATTATTATTTGTTCATCATTTGTTGGCGGGATTTTGTTTTAAAAATTATTTTTAAAAAAAACTTAGAAAGAAGGTCGTCTATTGGCTAAGGGGATACATCATCCCTATGAGATTTTGTGACGACTTCGCCTAGAGTCAGTGGACTTCCAAAAAAGAAACATGTCTCAAGAGTTATCCTCTTGGGGGGTAGGACTTAGGAATGAAAACTATGACTTTTTGTATAAACCCTAAACTAAAGACTCATGGTGAGACCTTTCATGACCTTAGAGACGAAAGTTTCGGTCTGCAAAGAGGCTCCACTTAAGGGAGGCCCTTGTGCCTATCCCTCTAGCGTAATCCATGATACCTTTAAGGGATCCACCTTATGGGGAGGGTAGAATATACGTAGGCTAAAACTAAGAGCCTACCAACTAAGGATACCTTTCATAAATCCCATTACTATGCCACACAATCATGCATTCATACATCTTGAATTTCACATTATCATTATTCTCCATTTCTTTTCGTCTGTCTTATTCACATGATTAAAAAAATAATTAAAGGTTTTTGATAAAGTGTCTTAAAAATGGATGCCAGGGGGAAATAATTTGTCTTGGTTAGTGTTGTCAACCCATATATGACAAAGATAATAATCATCAAGGAGAAACTGTCTGAAAGAGCCAGGAAGATTTTAGTGCTTCCAATAGTTGCTTTTTGGTTCAAATATTTTTCAATATCTTAATTGTGTTCCATTTTGAGGATGATTATTATTAATGTAAGTACTTTTGTTTCCATATTCAAAATGCGTATTCATTTCAAGATGCTCACAATAAAAAGAAAAACCTAGAAAAAAACATATAAAGGAATCCAACATGAATAAGACAAAGGTCAAAGAACTTTTAGCATATTCATACGCATTCATGCATAAGCATCGCAATTCACATTTCATAACAAAAAAAATTATCATTTAAAAAAAAACCTTCTCCAGTTATATCATTGGTAAGAAAACACCACCTCTCCGACCGCCATATCAAACAAGGGCCCATCAAAAGAAAGTGATGGAACAGATCGAAGAAAACCAAGTTTGCTTCAAGGAAGATTTGGAGCAGGTGAAAGGAAACATTGAATTAATGAAGGGAGATATGAGCCAAGTTCTTCTAGCCTTGAAGAATATCATTGAGAGACAAGAACAAATTCCTAGGATAGCCTTTGAAGAAGTAGCCCAAACTATTGGTGCATTAAGCGGTCACGAACCAAGAAGGGAACCAGAATCCGGACCTCAAAAGTCAATTGTGGCACACCAAGAGGTCAGACAAGCTAATACTGAAGGGTTTTTCCCACCTCCATCAAAGGTAGGGGCATCTCATACCTTGCAAATTCCGATCAACAACGCGAGCAACTACATATACTTGCAGTATAAGACTGTAATACGGTGGGAGAACTAACTTGTTTATTTTGCATTTTATCGTAATTGATGTGGATAGCAAGAGTCGCCACCGACTTTTCTTTTATCCAATAAGGAAAGGTGAAAAGAACAGGAAAAACCTTTGATATATTTTGAGTTCGGGGGGTAGATTATGAAAAGGGAAGGTGTTAGCACCCTTTTCATCCGTAGTTATCTACAGGCTCTTAATCGCTTGCTCACTTTATTCGTTTTGTGTGTGTGATTTTGAAAAAGTTTTGAAATGCCAAATAGCAAGGCAGTTTGCTTTATGAAAACTATTGTATCAGTCCTCAAGAGTGTTGATAAAGCATTTTGAAAATGTTTTTGAAAGTGTGAGGTGTGAAAAAGTGTTTTAAGTTGTGAGAAAGCAATTAACAGTAACTACCCACTCAAGGTCTTGTATTTTCCTCCTCCTTTAGATAGTGCTATCCATACCATTAGTTAGCAGGAAGCCCTATCTTTGGATGTTTGAGGGACTTGTGTAGGGTCGTTGTTATGGTCATTGAAGACAACATGTAGGGATACCTTTAGCAATTTAAATGGACGTCATCATATATTCATAGGCAACAACGGAGGACAAGATCATATACCATAGGCAACTTCGAGGGATAAGATCATATACTGTAGGCAACTTCGAGGGACATCAAGGGACCATGATCTTTATGATGATTTATAACTGAGGGTCTTTGTTAATGGTATCTCTATGTTCAAGGGACATGACCATTGTTTTTCCGAGGCAACGAGAGAGGTTACCCTATAGGTGAAGTGTGCAAAGTGTGCTTGATTCAATTCATTTATCTTGTAATTAGGATTTTCTATCTTTCATTTTTATCTTTCCATACAAACCCTAATTACTAAAAATTGCATAAAATATAGTAGCTGGAGGTAAATGAGGAAATGTAAACCTAGGCTATTAAAGAGCTTTGGGGCAGTTACATAATAGTGAAGTGCGGAAAATAAAAACCTACAGCAGTTACATAAAAGAAAAATGCAGAAAAATAAAGCTACGGTATTACAGTTAAACACGCCATATACACTTTATCTAGGAAAATAAAAATAAGATGAAAATAGCAAAGAAAATCTTTTGGTGATTTTTTATGAAAGAAAATGATTTATGATAATTAATTAAATAAACCTAAAAAAACCTTATTAATTTTAATTAATAAAAAAAGGTTACTTTTGAAAAAAAAGTTAATTAAAAACCTAAAACCTAATTAACTTGAATTAAAAAAAGGTTTATTTTGAAAAAAAAGGTTAAAAAACCTAAAACCTAATTAATTTTAATTAATAAAAAAAGGTTAATTTTGAAGAAAAAAAAGGTTAATTAAAATACCTAAAACCTAATTAATTTTAATTAATAAAAAAGGTTTATGTTTAATGATAAATAAAAAAAGAATTAAGTTTGCCAAAAAAATATATAGGGGAAGAAGCATCAATGGAAAATAGGGTTAGAAAACAAAAATAGTGCAAATGCCAAGGGTGGATGTTGAACCCACACCCTTCTAGCCTTTGCCATGCATTGGTTAGTGTTATGATCTTGCCTCAATGTGTTTTATAATAAACCTGCATGGGACCATTACAATGGTCCAAACCTGCAGTGTTGAATCTCATGAACACATTAAACAAATTAATATACCATGAAATACAAAGAAAACAAATATATGAAATTTTATAATGTTAAAACCGATATGGCATGTATGAATGATTTTACACTCTTTTTATCATGGAAATCGAACCAGTCTTACCCTACTGAGTTCGTGGAAGTGAAAGAGATGGCTTGTTTGTAGTAATATGGGGGTTTGTAACAAGGATCTCAAGATTTCTAGGGTTCTTGAAAGAATTTGATATTTTGACAAGGTTGTGGAAAGGTTTTTTTTTGTTTCCTTGTTTGTATGAAACGAATGATATTATATAATGGAAATTAGGGCAAAGATATGGGCTTTGGATGTGCAATTAGGCCTCCAATAACCACAAGCAATAGTGCATATTTTTGTTCACTTGAGTTTGACACGTTCCAGGCAAAATCGTAGGGACCTCAGTGCGGTTTTTGAAGTTGAAGTGTGAAAAAAGAATGTATCAGACATGGAGGAAAAACTTTTGTCCAAAAATGGACTCAATCGGATAAACGGTGAATTAGTTATGAATTTTTGAACTTTCATCTCAAACAACTTAATTTGTAGCTTTAGAATTTTCAATGAGTTGCACGTGATTCAGGTCAAAAACGGAAGTCTTTGGGGTACCTTTTTCTTTTGAAAATAAAATTCAAAATTTAACTAACTCAATTTGTGAGACAATGCCACCAGAACCAGCTTGATACGATAAAAATCGATCGAGTTATGATTTTTTGAATATGGAGTAGATAAACATATGTCACAAATTTCCTATGCGAAAACACTTGATAAATCCATATTTTCATAGACTTTTTGAATGAAATTGGCTTCCGTATGTGAAACATGAAGACATAGATGATGTCAAGATGGAATTTTGGCCACCAGAACGGGTTCAAAATGAGCCACGAGCTTCAAGTTATGAATTTTTTAGTGCACAAAATCTGCACTTTCAACACACTTTTTCACCATATTTCTTCGAGAAAACTCGCACATTCGGAGACCTTCTTTAAAGAATTTGCTCTCGAGTCGAACCTGAATTTAAGAATACGTCACCAGGGATATCTTGGCGAAAGAAAACCTGAATATGATGCGCCGTGTTGGACTCGTGAATCTTTTAACCCTGAATCGTTGCGAAACGGCCAATCGATCTTCAGCATGGAAAATACTCAGAGAACATCCATTGACGAAGTAAACGTCACCTGTAACCATAGAACCAATCGATCTTCAGCATGGAAAATCTGAAGAAGCTTGCTAGAGATACCTTGATCTCATAACCATAGAACCAATGATATGCATTCATGTAATGATGAAAGATAAGCCAAAAGGGTCGAAATGAAGAGGGTAAATTTTGGGGTACAACAGATGCCCCTGTTCAATCTTCTTAAATCTGAAGAGTTAGATTGGCATGTTTGTCATTCGTGACTTGAAGGTAGAAGATGATTGAACACTTAAGTGCCCAGAAATTTGCACTCGCTTGTGCTCAAAGTAAACACTTGTTGGTTGATTATAACAGGAATGGGCTTAAAGATGCCATTTAGAGAAGTGATGGAAAGTCAACGGGGATGGGCTTATAGATGCCATATAGAGTGTGCATTGGTAGGAATAGCAGAATAAGTCTTTGCTTGACTGTCTCTGAGAAGTTTGCTAGGATGAGTTTGTGTACGACTGTATCTAGCAGACATTTCGGGGAGCGTCAGAATGAATCTTCGTCTTGATTGTATCTGAAAGAGGATCATAATAAGTCTTCTCCCGACTGTATCCAAGGGGTATCAGAATGAACCTTTGTCTGTTTTTATCTGAGGGATATGCTTCTCAGTATTTAGTCACTGAGGAGTATGCTTGTCAGAATTCAGTCTCCAATAGAGTATGCTTGTCAGAATTTAGACTCCGATGGAAAGATGCTTTATCATATAGATAGTCGCCCTGTCTGGTTTCAGGAATTGATCCACAATCTATTTTTGTTGGTAAACCCGTCTTGGGGATGCATACCGGCTAGTCACATAGATAGTTTCCATGTCTGGTTTCGGGCGTTAATTTGTGGCCTAGTCTTGCTTGTTGGTAAATCCGTCTTTGGGATTTAGTACAAGCTAGTCACATAGATAGTTTCCCCATCTGGTTTCGGGAGTTAATTTGTGGCCTGTTCTTTGGCTAGTCACATAGATAGTTTCCCCGTATGGTTTCAGGAGTTAATTTGTGGCTTGTCTTCCGCTAGTCACATAGATAGTTTCCGCGTCTAATTTCGGGCATTAATTTGTGTCATGCTGTGTTTGTTGGTAAACCCATCCTGCTCCGGGAGTTCATACCACTTGGTCGTATAGATAGTTTCCCCGTCTGGTTTCGGGCATTAATCTTTGACTTGATGTGCATAAGTTGATAGTATTCATCTGTCTGTGAATTTAACATGAAAAGGTAAAGTCAGTTTCATGCGATGTAACGATGTATGAATTACATGATGCTCTCAAAATAAATGAGAATGTTATATGCATTTCAGTTATGCATATGCTATGATGTATTGTAAATGTTGTATGATTGTAATATGTGAGTGTATCAGTTTCTCTTTATGGTGTCGTTGAACTGGGGAGAATAAATCTCTGACTGCTGCTGGAGATGAAGAATGTAATTTCTCACTTTTTGTTGAAGTTAAATTTGCTAGGGATTCCTGCTTTCTGTCCGAGGATATTCCATTGGAGACTTTTAACTTCTGCTTGAGGATAGAAGCCTTCAAGGAGAGTTGATAACCTGTCATGGTTTCTGAAATGGATGGATTACATGCACTCCGACTGGGGATGAAAGAACGAATATTCCTTTGATGGGAGTGGCTACTCTTCTAGAGATGGTTATCTTGATTAATCCTTCCGAAGAAAAGAGTTCTGTTGGAAGAATTTACCAATTTGGAGAAATAAACTCCGTTGGGGGATGGACTTCCGTAGCTAGAGAAATAAACTCTACTGAGGAATGAAGCTTCTTAAACTTCTTGGTGATTTTATGAAACTCTATTGGGGAACCCAAGAAATCCATAGACCATGCTGGGGAATTCTCCAAAATGCTAAGGAAATGATTGAACCTCTTTATCTATTAGGAACTGTTGGAGCAGCTGAAATCATTAGGCTATATACTGAAGATATGACGGTGAACTACGAGAAGATTCCCATGTTTTTGTACCTACTGGGGAATGTATCTTCGTCGAGGGTAAACTTGCGAAGATAGTCCTCTAGAGGTGGTTTCTCTGTGGGAATTTTTGGATGACTTTCGACATTATCCCAACTCTTAGAGCCGCTAGTAATTGTCTTTCCTGTTTTTAATGCATACGTTTGTAAACAGTAATAACATTCAAATGCATATATTCATTTAAAATAAATCACCAGACGTTTTTACAAACAAAACAGAAAAAATAAAAATAGATAGTTTTGAACTTTAAAAGAGAAGTTTTGTATTAATTTGAGAAAGTTTCGCTTATAAACAGGCGCTTTGGTACAAAGAGACAGACATCCTAGTAAGAGAATTCCATCATAAAATGAGAAATATACAAAGTGGTACACAAAGAAAAACAGCTATGTGAAATAATCCCATTGGGTTTCAATTCTTCTATTGCCTTTATATCTTTAAGCGTCTCATCACTTTTCCGTTTGGACGAAGTTGGCTGGATTGATCTGTACTGTTCGAATTTGATAACAAAGTCTATTTGTAAGGTGATCCAATGGGACATAGTCATTCTCTTTTAATCCCTGATTTTTACCTGGACCGCCATTTTGGGTTTTCAGTCCATCGGGATTGCCATTTTTTGCCTAAGCCTCCTTTTTAGTTTTTCTACTTGACGGGTGTACAATTTGTTCCCATATATATATATATATCCCTAATTTTTTTCCAAACCCTTTTGGTTCTCCGGGATGCCCTTATTTTTTCCTAGGCCAGTCAATCTAATGGGTCTCTTTTCATGTGTAGTATCTTTCAACTATGTTCACATTTACAGGGTGCAGAAGGTCATCACCATCCATGTTAGTCAATATCATGGCTCCACCGGAAAATATGTTATTAATCATAAATGGTCCTTCATATGTAGGGTCCATTTTCCCCTGGGATCACCTTGTGGCAGAATGATGCGCTTGATTACCAGGTCACCAACCTGATATACCTGACATTTGACCTTCTTGTTAAAAGCTTTGATCATACGTTTCTGGTACATCTAACCATGACAAACAACTATGAGCCTCTTCTCGTCAATCAGGTTCAATTGGTCAAGGCGAGTCTGAATTCATTCGTCTTTGTTTAAACCCGCATCCTTCATAATTCTCAGGGAAGGAATCTGGACTTCGATAGGCAAAACAACTTCCATACTGTAGATGAGAGAAAATGGGGTTGCCTCTATTGACGTGCGCACCGAGGTATGATAACCATGAAGAGCAAATGTTAACATCTCATTCTAGTCTTTATATGTTACCATCAGCTTCTGTATAATCTTATTTATATTCTTATTGGTGGCCTCCACAACACCATTCATCTTTGGTCGGTAAGGAGAAGAGTTATGATGTTGGATCTTAAATTACGTACATAGATAAATGATTATAATATTATTGAGGTTGGTACCATTATCTGTGATGATTCTTTCTAGGACCCCATACCGACAGATAAGGTTATGTCTGATGAACTGAGCCATAATGTTCTTGGTAAGAGAAGTGAATGAGGCTTCCTCGACCCACTTTGTAAAGTAATCAATGGCAACAAGGATGAAGTGATGTCCATTGGAAACGATAGGTCTAATCTCTACAATCATATCAATTCCCCACATTGCGAACAACCAAGGAGAAGTCAAGACATTTAGGGGAACTGGAGGCACGTGTACTTTGTCAACATAAATTTGGTATTTGTGACAAGTCCGAGAGTTATGATGGCAATCTGTTTCCATAGTGGACCAATAGTATCATACCCTCATAATATTCTTAGTGATTGTATTCCCTCTAGAATGAGTACCAAAGATACCTTCGTGCATATCCTCCAGGATCTTCTCAGCTTCTTTCTTATCCATACAATGAAGCAAAGTCGAATCATGATTGCGCTTATACAAGATTTCGTTACTCAGGAAGAACTTGGCAGAGAACCTTCTTCGAAACTTCTTGTCATTTATAGATGCCCCCTCAGGGTATTCTTGGGCTTCAAGGTGCCTTTTCACCTCATGGAACAAAGGCTTTTCCTCTACCCCGTCAGTGTCAACCTCATAACAGTATGCCGGTTCATCTAATCTTTCAATAGTGATCCGAGGGGCTTCGTTATCCCATCCGACCTTGAAAATGGATGACATGGTAGCTAGCGCGTCCACTAACTGACTTTCTTCTCGTGGGACATGTTAAAAGGTAATCTCTTCAAAATACAGGATCAATGTCAACACATGCTCTCGGTAATTTATGAGATTAGGATGATTCGTATCCCAATCTCCCTTAATATGGATGATTACTAAGGCGAGGTCTTCGTATACTTGCAAGAACTTGATTCTCATGTCAAGAACAACTTTAATACCCATAATGCATGCTTTGTACTCAGCCATATTATTGGTACAATCAAAACATAGTTTGGAAGTGAAGGGTGTATGGCAACCTTTGGGAGAGATAATCACATCACCAATGCCATTATTGAGCGCGTTGGAATCTCCATCAAAAATCATAGTCCATTGGGATCCTTTTCCAGGTCCTTCATCCGGTCAAGGTTCTTCATAATCAGTTACTAGCATAATGTTCTCGTCCAGGAATTCAAAATTCATAGACTGGTAGTCGTCTACAGCCTGATGAGCCAAATGATCTTCCAGTACACTTCTTTTGATTGCCTTTTGAGTGGTGTACTGAATGTGTATTCTGTCAGGACCATTTTCCATCTGGCTATTCTTCCCGAGAGAGCGGGCTTCTCAAATATGTATTTGATGGGATCCATTTTAGAGATCAATAAAGTAGTGTGAGTCAACATATACTATCTTAGTTGGTGAGAATCCCATGCCAAAGCGCATCAAGTTTTCTCGAGCAGTGAGTATCTTATTTCACAGTCGATAAATTTTTTACTAAGGTAGTATATTGCGTGCTCTTCTCGACCAGACTCGTTTTGTTGCCCCAACACACACCCCATTGAATTCTCTAACCCTTTTAAGTACATGATTAGCGGTCTTCCTTCAACTGGTGGCATAAAAATTGGAGGTTCTTGAAGATATTCCTTGATTCTGTCAAAGGCTATCTGACAATCGTTGTTCCATTTCACTACTTGATCTTTCTTTAGTAGCTTGAAGATTGGTTCACAAGTAGCGGTTAGGTGGGAAATGAATCTGGAAATGTAGTTTAGACGTTCCAAGAAACCTCTAACTTCTTTCTCAGTGAAAGGAGTTGGGATCTCTTGATATCTTTAACTTTTGCAGGATCTACCTCAATACCTTTGCCACTAACGAAAAAACCTAGGAGTTTACCAGATCTTACTCAAAAGGTGCACTTGTTCGGGTTCAGTCTTAACTTGTACCTCTTCATCCTTTCAAATAGTTTTTGCAAGTGATCAAGGTGCTCTTGTTCAGTCTGGGACCTGGCTATCATATCTTCAACATAGACCTCTATCTCGTGATGGATCATATCATGGGACAACGCTACCATATCAGGCTGATAGGTTGCCCCAATGTTCTTTAACCCAAATGGCATAACTTTGTAACAGAAGGTGTACCACTGTGTACCGAAGGTAGTCTTCTCCATGTCCTCAAGTGCTATTTTGATCTGATTATAACCGAAGAAGCCATCCATGAAGGAGAATATCTTATGCTAAGCGGTGTTGTCAACCAAAACGTCAATATGAGGATGTGGAAAGTCACCTTTGGGGGTCGCCCTATTCAAATCCCTATAGTCCACTCACATGAGTACCTTACCTTCCTTCTTAGGTACTGTCACCATGTTTGCAACCCATTGTGGATAGGAACTAACAGCTAAAAAACCGGCATTAAATTGTTTCATGACTTCAACCTTGATCTTTTCTGACGTTTCATGACGCATACGACGAACCTTTTGCTTCACTTTAGGGCAGCCTTCTTTTGTTGGCAGACGATGAACCACAATATCAGTATTAAGCCCCGACATGTCTTTGTATGACCAAGCAAAGATCTCAACATAGTCACATAACATCTGGATTAATCGTTATTTGACACTGTTCTCCAAGTTGGCACCTATCTTGACTTCCTTTTTATTCTCCTCAGTACCTAAGCTTACCACCTAGACCGACTCTTCATGAGGTTGTATTGCTATTTCCTCTTGCTGTAATAGTCTAGCTAGCTCTCCCGATACTTCACAATCTTCCTCACCTTCTTCCTCGGCTTGGTAGATCGAATTTTCAAAGTCATAAATGGAAATAGCAGAACTGTTATCAATGGGATATGGGGTGGATGTGGATCTGAAATTTGATATGTGCATGTGTGTAAGAGCACATAACTATTTTTAAAAGCAAAAATAAATACAAAGAGCACAAGATTTGAATGCAAAACATCTAATGATTTATTAAAAGGACATATGAAAATGAAGTATGATAACCCTCACAAATAGACCATTGTGCCTCGGGTAAGACACAAGGCTTAGAGTTTAATTTCTTCAAAAATTACATATCCCAAAAACATAAAAGAACAAGTACTCTTGGATAAAAGAGATTGGCACAAAGTCTCTAGCCTTCCAATTATTGAGTCCACCATTGGTAGTAGGGAAGATCCAACTATCCAGGTTACAGTCACTGTCAGCGTCCTCCACAACATTGACTCCATCGTTGCTGATGCATAGTGGTAGTCTTCCGGCGAGAGCATGAAGAACAGCCTTTTGAGCCCCTTCTTCTTCTTCTCTTTAGTGATGAGAGCTTTCATATCTTCCTATCCTTTAGCCAAAGTCAGGAAAATCTGTTGGAATTGAGCGTTCTGTGCTTGAAGATCCTTAACGGTTTGTTCAAGAACCATTTCTTTTTGCTAAAATAAACAACGAAAAGATAAGAAACCTGTCTTGAAGTACCTGCTTATGCAATGATATGCATGATATGTTTATGCAATATTTTAAAGGACCTCGCAGGATTTAAACTCTTTAATCAAAAGGAAACAAAGATTTTTATTAGTAAGTTTAAGTGAAAAACAAAAGATTACAAAGAAACAAATTAAATATTTTTAAAACTCTTAAGTTTCCCATGGAAGCTTCCTCTTTGTGTTGACATAGGAATTAAAGTTCTTCTCCTCGTGAAGCTTCCTCGTCAGTTCCAACACTTTCTTCTCACTTGCATAGAATTGAGTCTCAATGGTGTCTCGTTCTTCCTTGAGTTGAATCCAAGACCTTTGTAGATCTTCAAAATTTATTGGCATATCAGGATGAAGAATAACACAAGACTCGTCCCCTTGAATAATAGGCTCTAAGATCACTGTTAGGATGGCGGGATATGGAATCATAAGATTTTGAGCACGAGTTTGCACCCATTTGAGGTAAGGTTCCAAAGGGATGGAATTCCTATGCCCTAAAGTCTTACCATCAATCTTTTTTACCATTCCTCGAGCGTGTATGAACCTTTGACAATAACCCTGCATATCATTGTCGTAGTTCAACACAATACCCTAGATTAGCATGTCATGAGGACCGTTTCTTCGTGCGTAACCAAACTGACATAAATCTAGAGAAGGATTATTAGTGATTCCTCCTCTAATGCCAAGGAGTGGAACATTAGGAAATTCTCTGCAGCGGTCAATAATAGAGACGTCTTCTTGAGAGCGAGAACACCAATAGATATTAGAGTGCAAGAGAGACATCAACCTTTGAGACCATCTTAAGCCTAGATCATTCTTCATTACTGATTGAGGAATGTGCTAAATAAACTACCTATAGAAAAAAAGGTATGAAACATATAAGAGTTCCTCGTTTCTTCATAGTAAGGGTGTAGAGAGAATGCAGAATATCCCCGAGCAATGTAGGCACTGGATTGTGAGTAAGGAAAATGAAGATGGGGCTCCCATCTATAAGTTGGTCTGGATTAGGGAACAATACCAAAGCGTAGATCAGGAGGACCAAGATATCCTCAAAAGCATGGAAACTCATGGCCTCTAGGAACAACTGAGCTTTCTCTATTAGAAATTTTATAAGAAGAACTTTAACCCCACTTCTTCTTTCCCAATTAGATTCAATGTAAAATGGTTTTAGATGTAAAGTTGAGGCAACATCTTCAGGCTTTGGATCTTGTTCTAAACCGGTGAAGGGTATCTACTCCAATATAGGCACTCCAAGTAGCTTAGAGAATTCTTCCAACATGGGCACCAACTGATAATCGGGTGAATTGAAGTAATTATATTAAGGATTGAAGAACTATAATAAGACGCTCATCATACCTTCTTCAAAACCGACAATAACCAAACTGAGAAAGTGACCATGCCTTCTATTGAATTGGAAACTTTCAGGAACCCTTGAAACCATTTCTCTATGCTTGGAAGGTATTCCTATGAAGTTGATTCGGATGGTATTTCTGCAAGCGGAAGCCATAACCTACAAAACAGAGAAGATATGAATCCCTAGGTCCTTGAAATGGTTAGTGAAAATGCTATGTTATGATGTTTATATTGCTATGTTCATGCTTAAAAAAATAGCAAACACAAACAAGTCAAACAAAGACCTTAGGTTTAACGGCTTGCGTGCAGTCTATAGGTAAGTACCCTTTTGAAGTTTAGTTGGCTCAACCTGTCCTAGCAATAGTAACCGGGTTCTAGGGATCTCATATCGTTGATCTTTCTCTCAGGCATTGTTTCAGATCAAGCATATGAATTGCGACTGAAATATCCCGAAAGTCTAAGCTCAATGAATGTAGCATCGAGTATCAACCAACTTCAGTCTACACCAAAGCCGACCATCTCACTACTTTCTAATGGCCAAGATGAGTCAATTTAAGGTTCTAAAGACCAGTTAGTGCTTAATGACACTATGTGGAAGCCTAATGTTATCCTTGACTGACTCAAGGAACAATAATACAAGCTAGAGTATCACACTAACATAGCTATCATATCATCCATATCAGTCTACGTCGTACATCCTCCATGATTTATTGCTACTTACCTAATGGTGTTCCCCGATCCGAGTGTAGGATCTTTGCAAGAAAATACCCAAACAAAACCCTCAAATGTAAAACAATCAAAGCAAACAGTTTAAAGCAAGTAAATGTGACCTAAGCTCTTAAGGTAACCCCTCTTTTTAGGTACAATTTCCCCAGGAGAGTCGTCAGTTTTGTAATACGGTGTAAGAACTGACTTGCTTGTTTTGCGTTTTATCACAATTGTTGCAGATAACAAGAGTCGCCACCAACTTTTCTTTTATCCAATAAGGAAAGGTGAAAAGAATAGGAAGGACCTTTGATAGATTTTGAGTTCGAGGGGTAGATTTTGAAAAGGGAAGGTGTTAGCACCCTTTTCATCCGTATTTATCTACAGGCACTTAATTGCTTGCTCTCTTTATTTGTTTTGTCTGTGTGCTTTTGAAAAAGTTTTGAAATGCCAAATATCAAGGCATTTCGCTTTACAACAACTCTTTTATCAGTCCTCAAGAGTGTTGATAAAGCGTTTTGAAAATGTTTTTGAAAGTGTGAGGTGTGAAAAGTGTTTTAAGTTGTGAGCAAGCAATTAACAGTAACTACCCACTCAAGGTATCCATACCATTAGTTAGCAGGAAGCCCTATCTTTGGATGTTTGGGGGACAAGCTTAGGGTCGTTGTTATGGTTATTGAACGCAACATATAGGGATGCCTTTAGCAATTAGAAGGGAAGTCATCATATATTCGTAGGCAACAACGAGGGACAAGATCATATACCATAGGCAACTTCGAGGGACAAGATCATATACCATAGGCAAATTCGAGGGACATCGAGGGACCATGATCTTTATGATGATTTATAACTGAGGGTCTTTGCTAATGGTATCCCTGGTACCCCTACGTTCGAGGGACATGACCATTATTTTTCCGAGGCAACATGAGAGGTTACCCTAGAGGTGAAGTGTGCAAAGTGTGCTTGATTCAATTCATTTATCTTGCAATTAGGGTTTTTTATCATTCACTTTTATATTAACATACAAACCCTAATTACTAACAATTGCATAAAATATAGAAGCTGAAGGTAAAGGCGGAAATATAAACCTAGGCTATTACAGAGCTTTGGGGCAATTACATAATAGTGAAGTGTGGAAAATAAAAACCTACAACTATTACATACTAGGAGAAGTTACATAATAGAAAAATGCAGAAAAATAAAGCTACGCTATTACAGTTGAACGCGTCCTATACACTTTATATAGGAAAATAAAAATAAGATGAAAATAGCAAAGAAAATGTTTTGGTGGTTTTTTATGAAAAAAAAATGATTTATGATAATTAATTAAATAAACCTAAAAAAACATAATTAATTTTAATTAATAAAAAAGGTTAATTTTGAAAAAAAAAGTTAATTAAAAACCTAAGACATAATTAATTTGAATTAAAAAAAGATTAATTTTGAAAATAAACCTAAAACCTAATTAATTTTAATTAATAAAAAAAGGTTAATTTTGAAGAAAAAAAATTTAATTAAAAAACCTAAAACCTAATTAATTTTAATTAATAAAAAAGGTTTATGTTTAACGATAAATAAAAAAGAATTAAGTTTGCCAAAAAATAGATAGGGGAAGAAGCATCAATAGAAAATAGGGTTAGAAAACAAAAATAGTGCAAATGTTAGGGGCGGATGTTAAACTCATGCCCTTCTAGCCTTTGTCATGAATTGATTGGTGTTATGATCTAGCCTCAGCGCGTTTTATAATAAACCTGCATGGGACCATTACAATGGTCCAAACCTGTAGTGTTGAATCTCATGAACACATTAAACAAATTAATATACCATGAAATACAAAGAAAACAAATATATGAAATTTTGTAATATTAAAACCGATATGGCATGTATGAATGCTTCCACACCCTTTTGATCATGAAGATCGAACCAGTCTTACCCTACTGAGTTCCTAAAAGTGAATGAGATGGCTTGTTTGTAGTGAGATGAGGGTTTGTAACAAAGATCTCAAGATTTCTAGGGTTCTTTAAAGAAATTGATATTTTGACAAGGTTGTGGCAAGGATTTTTTTTATTTCCTTGTTTATATGAAAAGAATGAGATTATATAATGGAAATTAGGGCAAAGATACGGGCTTTGGATGTGTAATTGGGCCTCCAATAACCACAAGCAATAGTGCAGATTTTTATTCACTTGAGTTTGACACATTCCAGGAAAAATCGCAGGGACCTCAATTCGATTTTTAAAGTTGAAGTGTGAAAATAAAATGTATCAGACATCGAGAATAAACTCTTTTCCGAAAATGGAATCAATCGGATAAACGGTGAATTAGTTATGAATTTTTAAATTTTCGTCTAAGACAACTTAATTTCCAACTTCAGAATTTTCAATGAGTTGCACGTGATTCGGGTCAAAAACGAAAGTCTTTGGGGTACCGTTTTCTTTTGAAAATGAAAACCATAATTTAACTAACTCAATTTGTAAGAGAATGCCACCAGAACCAGCTTGATACAATAAAAATCGTCTGAGTTATGATTTTTTGTATACGGAGAAAATAAACATATGCCACAAATTTCCTGTGCAAAATCACTTGATAAATCCATATTTTCAGAGACTTTCTGATTGAAATTGGTTTCCGTCCGTGAGATAAGAAAACGTAGATGACGTAAAGACATAATTTTGGCCACCAACACGGGTTCAAAAAGAGCCACGGGCTTCAAGTTATGAATTTTTTAGTGCGTAAAAACTGCACTTTCAACACACTTTTTCACCATATTTCTTCAAGAAAACTCACACATTCGGAGATCTTATTTAAAGAATTGGCTCTTGAGCCGAACCTGAATTTGAAAATATGTCAATAGGGATATCTTGGCGAAAGAACACCTGAATATGACGCGCCGGGTTGGACTTGTGAATCTTTGAACCCTTAATCATTGTGAAACAGCGAACCGATCTTCAGCACGTAAAATACTCTGAGAACATCCATTGACGAAATAAATGTCACCTGTAATCTGACGAGACTTGCTAGAGATACATTGATCCCATAACCATAGAACCAATGATATGCATACATGTAATGATGAAATATAAGCCAAAAGGGTCGAAATAAAGAGGGTAAATTTTGGGGTACAACAGAGACCATGACTTAGAATACGTCAACAAAGTACCTCAAAGGACAACCCATACCCATGTCACTGAAAATCCCTTGGTGCTCAATTGATATAAGGCTCTTGAATAAAGGTTGAAGGCTATGGAGGGTTATGATGCTTTCGACGTTGATGCTCTCGATATGAGTCTAGTTCCGGATGTGTTAATCCCTCCAAAATTCAAAGTACCTGACTTTGGAAAATATAAGGGGCTCACATGTCCGAGGAACCATCTACGCATGTATTACAGAAAGATGCATGCATACGCTCAAGATCAAAAGTTGATGATCCATTTCTTCCAAGACATTTTGAGTGGGGCATCTCTAGATTGGTACATGTAATTGGAGTGAGTTGATATCCAAACATGGGTAGATCTTGCCAACACTTTCCTGAGACAGTACAAGTATAACTTGGACATGGCTCCTAACCGCATGCAACTCTAAAACTTGTCTCAGAAGAAGGAGGAGTCTATCAAGGAGTAGGCTCAAAGATGGAGAGAAATGGAAGCCCGTGTGCAACCACCACTCTTGGAGAAAGAACTAGTCGATATGTTCATGGGAACTTTACAAGGGTTGTACTATGATAAGATGGTAGGAAGCATATCTTTTGGATTCTCTAATTTAGTGACTATTGGTGAAAGAATTGAAGCAGTTATAAAGAGTGGTGAGATACAATGGGCATCATCTAGTACCCCTTACAATCCAAAATGACATGTTCCTAACTTCTCGAAAATGAAGGAAGGAGAAATCAATGTTGTAACATCGTATCCAAGAAAACCACAATCGTTGGTGATTCCACGAGAACAACAACAACAAAACAAGTTTGAAAGGCCTCCGAGAAGATTTGATCCTCTCCCCATGACGCATAGTCAATTATTGCAACATTTAATCAAGGCATATTTGGTAAACCTAAAGCCTCTAGCTCCTTTGTTGTACCCCAAAATTTTCATCCCTTTTCTTCAAGACATTTCTCATAAAAGATCTCAAATGCTCAAGGATTCTCAAAGAGTTGATCAAACAAGCTCACCTCCTAAGCACTGAGACCACAAATTAGGGTTTTGGTTTTCATAAGGAAAATTGGACTTCTAATTCCTAAAATGACTTTCATGGTTCATCATAGACCTCCAAGAATGCTCATGTCAAGTTTCAAGTCTTGCATCTCAAAAATGCTCAGTCAATTGCTCAGATGACTGAAAATCAGCTGTATTGGGTAAAAAGTCAACTATGATCAATGTACAGTCAAACTTCAATATTTTTGGCCAACATCAACATTTTGAAGTAATATTTATTATTTGAACAAGGGATGATCATAATTCTTCAAGGAAAGCATTCAAATCATCAAAGGAGCAAAATTGACTAAATTAGGGTTTTAACTAAGAATGACTGATCATTGTCTTTTGACCAAATACATGGTCTAATGACTTGAAGCATGATCTTAAGGAATCAAAAAAAATATCTTGACCTAATTTCATGGTTCAAAACATCCTCAAATATCAAGTGATTGATAGTTGAAATTTGGATCAACTGATGAAAAGTCAACTGACACACAAAAGTCAAATTTTGACTTTTTTGTCAATATTGAATTTCAAAGATCAAGATTCATCAATACATTCAAACATATCAAACTTGATCATCAAGAATCAAGAAAGTCAAGAAAAGTCAACAAAAAGTCAAGATTTTCAAGACTTCGAAAAATTCTAAGTGTTTTAATCCTTATTAAATTCACTACTCCATGACCATTTTTCACCAAGATGCAAGATGATTCAAAGAAAACTTTTAACATGAAAGTTATAGAGCATGATGAATTCTACAACTTTGTCCTTTAGGGTTGATGTACAAAAAATGCTTGGATTAGGAGATATAGGCCCATGAAGTTATGGCATTTTTAACAAAACACTTAGTGAAATTTTTAACAAGTTTGGTCAGATTTTTGTCCCAGCTTCTTGGCAATTTTTCACCAAGTTCCAAGTTAATTTAGCCAAAGTGGTCAACATGAAGGTTGTAGACAATGTTTCAAGCTTTCCAAAATTTCTAAGAACTTGAATAAATCATGCTTGAGCTAAGATATTCGAAGAGATGAAGTTGGGAATTCATTCTTGAATTATAGGTCATTTTCATGAAGAACACATGATCCAATCTCAAGCCATGCTGCATAAATCTTGCTTTGCAGGCTTCTAACTTGCAAATCACTCCATAATTAAATGTTTACACAACTGATTGAGCCATTATCCAGGTGATTGAGCCACTGTCCAAACCATTTTTCCATTAATGGAACAAAGTTCACACTTCCATTTTGGAAAACTGTCTTTAATCACAAAGTCCACTCTCCTTGAGCCTTCCAATTGTTTCTTTTGAACATACACAATGTCAAAACTAGAAGCAACTTGTCTAGAGCCTCTAACCACTCAAACCATGCTTGTACTTCACATTGAAACCATGAATTTCAAAGCTTGCTTCATGTACAATCCAACTTAGCCATAACATGTGACTTTGTAAACCAAGCTCTCTCAGCCTTCAAAACCTTTCCTCTATAAATAGAGAAGTTATTTTTCAAGCTAAAACACGAGTTTACAAGCCCTCTAAACCCCTCAAACTCCTTGAAATCAGAATTGGCATTCAAATCCTCCATTGTTGCAAGTTCTGACCTTAAACTCCAAACACTTAATCCACTCGTGCATTTTCAGTCTAAATCATTCACAAAGCTTCTATAACTCATACAGAAGCTATCCAAACACTTGGTACACCACTGTAACACCATCTTCATCATCCTCCATTTCCAAAAACATCCACCTGCGACTTGACTTCTCCAGAAGAATCCAGTCACTCTCAATCCAAAGTAAGCAAAGCAATAGATTCTTAGGAGTTTAGTAAAGCTACCCAGATCATCACAACACCTCCAAGAGTGCTCAAACTCCAAACACGATTTCCAGTTTTGAGGTAAGTTTTCTCAACTTTGAACTTCTTATACAAGCATCATTAATGGTTACTTTGTAAATAAAAAATGTAGACATCATTGCCCTGAAGCTAATCATGCCTTTAATTTTCATTTATGTTAACTACACGTGGATAATTTTGAGTTTAAAGTTTTAGAAAAATTAGGTCTTAATTTGGTACCAACAAAAATTCATGCTCATCTTTGATTTATAGCTTAAGTTATTAACATGGTTGAATTCGTGGTGAAAAACCAAGCAACTTTCATGTTTACACTTTTGAAAATGGTTGAGAAATGAGAAAGTTTGGAAATTCAAAAATATAGTCCATGGCTTCTAGCGTGAGGTAGGGGATGAAGTACAATTAGGAATGAGTTTATTATAAATTTAGTGCAAGTTGTATAATGACCGGATGAAACAGCCACCCTAGTGGCAAAACATGCGCGCTAGGTCATTTTTCTATAGGGACCTGGGTTCGAGCCCCAGCGGTACCCTTCATCCACACCATCAGATCATCATGCTGGAAAATCCCATGCATACAAATGCAAGTCTATGGTGCACTCTAGGAAATCATTCACACATGATCATTACAAGCGCTGGAATTTTGTTTCTGGGCCTTGACTGAATTTTCTTCATAGCCCCTCGTTAGGCCCATTCTCACATTTTTATTTTATTTTATGACTCAAATAAAAGGACCTTCTTGGGCCTGAACTTTTATCAACACCCCCTGTTTTCTTTTACAATACTGACCCAACTATTTTATATTTTATTTTAGTTCCATTTTAATTATTTTCTTTTAATCATTTTCTTTTTTATAAAATCAAAACAGCAAAAATCATAAAAAGTTTTATTTAGTTTTCTAATTAATTAGTTAAATTTTTTTTTATAATTTATTTTTTTAAATTCAATTACCTTGATTTATTTAATTAAAATTGAGCCCTGGTTTGAGAATGTGCAATTATTTTGCACGTGAAGACTTTATCTCCTCAACATGAATATATTGACATTTCCCCATGAAGTACTATTTCTTTCCCCAGGAAATCATTATTGCCATTCCTTCTTTTAACATCAAGTGACAGGTCTCTTTATTTGAGCAACATGTACTTCCCTAATAAGCCTGTTAGTCCCCAGAGAAGATTCAGATTTGTTACTCCAATGAATGGTAGCCTTGTCATTATAAAAGGTAGTTCATTGTTGAGATTTGTTACTCTAATGAATGGTAGCCCTGTCATTATGGAAGGTAGTTCATTATTGAGATTTGTTACTCTAATGAATGGTAGCCTTGGCATTATGGAAGGTAGTTCATTGTTGATATTTATTACTCCAATGAATGGTAGCCTTAGAATTATGGAAGTTAGTTTGTTGTTGAGATTTGTTACTCCAATGAATGGTAGCCTTGGCATTATGGAAGGTAGTTTGCTGTTTATATTTGTTACTCCAATGAATGGTAGCCTTGTCATTATGGAAGGTAGTCCATTGTTGATATTTGTTACTCCAATAAATGGTAGCCTTTTCATTATGGAAGGTAGTTCGTTATTGGGATTTGTTACTACAATGAATGGTAGCTTTGGCATTATGGAAGGTAGTTTGTTGTTGATATTTGTTACTCTAATGAGTGGTATCCTTTTCATTATGGAAGGTAGTTCATTGTTGAGATTTGTTACTCTAATGAATGGTATCCTTGTCATTATGGAAGGTAGTTTGTTGTTGAGATTTGTTACTCCAATAAATGGCAGTCTCGTCATTATAGGAGATATTTCGTTGTTGAGATCTTTTTTGATAGATGGTCGTCTCGTCATTATGAGAGATAGTTCATCATTGAGATTCGCATTACTCTGAAGAAGTTCTTTTGTCCCCAGTCGTGAATACTTGTGCTAATCGTTGATTACCTCCCCTAAAATTGGTATTTACCGATATTATCTTACTATTTCTTTCCCCGGTAGGTCGATGTTACTTTTTTTCTATCTCCTCAGTGATCGGATAGTTCACAATCATTTGTCGATCACGATTTATCCTTTACTTTCTCTTCTAAATCTTTGAGTTGATGACGCCTTATCTCCTCTTTGGGCTTTACCCCAATAGAGTTGGGTCTCTTGTTCACCAGTGATTTATTTTCCTGGTCGGGTTTTTCTTTTGATCCCTATTTTTATTTGCTACATTCACAGTGGTGTCTTGTGTCATTTTTGTATTTGATCATTTGCATTCATAATCATAAGCATTGCATTGCATCTTTGGGCCAAAAATAGGGCTTGTTTTATTTTTAAGTATCTTCAATCGCGTCGGCACGAAGATTTTAACCTTCGCATCTCTAGATAGAAGACGCTTAAATAAGGGAAGCTGTTGTACCCAAATTTTTGCCCCTAAGATTCCTCTATCATATCATATCAACTCAATCACAACAATATCACAATAGGGTTTGGTTCTTCTCCTCTATCATATTCCATCAAGTTGATCTGTAGGTTCATGAGTTTATTCTCATGCCTTCTTCAACAAAGCTTCATTGGGATTCAAGCTTCATCATTGAATATGTTTTGAATTAATATCATTACAAAGTCTATTATGATCCATCATACCTCAAGTTGTCAAAGATAGTCCAAAGATGCAAGGGTTGATTGGAGAAGTTTTACCTAATTGGACAAGTCTTTGATTTCTTGATCACAAGTGCATATCTCCCTCAATTCTCAATATTTGGAAGTGGTTATGGTTGCCATGGTTTCTCATTATCATCCTTAACAACTTCTATTTAGATGACAAAAGTATTTTTGCAAGAAGGTTTGTCAAAATTGAAAAGGTTTTCCAAGGCATTTTGTTGCTCTAGGAGCTAGGGTTTTGAACTTCTAAAGGCTATATATTGCTCATCTTTTGGTATTTTTGAGTTATTCCAAAAACATGCTTCTATTAAAATGGTTATCAATAAATCACTTCAAAATTTTCAAGAAACTTTTGTATGGAGGATACCTAATGATGAAGAAAGATAACAAGTCCTCAAGTTAGACCATCAAAATCCCTAATGTGACTTCAAAAGATCATAACTTGGTCAATTTTTATCTCCTTAAGCCCAAGTTTTTTCCACAATGTTCTTAAAGATGTGAACTTCAACTCTTATTTTATGTGCTAAGCATGTAAATGGATGGAAGATGCTCTAAGGATGCAAAAGATTATAGGTCATCTCATGAATTTTCACCAACTTCCCGAAGTCATAACTTTCTCAGTTTTTGGAGTTTTTAAATAGTTCAAGTCTCAAAATGTCATTCAAGAGGTATCCTTAATGCCATATTTTTTGGTCAAGAGAAAATTTAAAATGGGAGTACATGTTTGGATGCAAAACATTATAGGTCATTTTGAAGAAAAAACTTAGAATTTTTCTAAGTACAAAAAGTCAACATTTTTTTCTCAATTTTGATTCATCACAACTTTCAGCTCAAGCATCCATTTGATTCCATTCTTTGCACATTTTAAAGTGTATGATCTCATATTTCCAATGCATCAAGAATCAAGTCCTAAGGTTCCCTAAATTATGCACACCATTGATTCAAAGATGGTACCTTAAAACTGAAGTTTTCTCCAAAGTCAGAATTTAAAATCCTTGATTTGGCCTCTAAACACAAAATTTCTACGCGTTTTTACTTCTAATCATGTTTAATGAACTTGCAAACATCATTAGCACATTGGAACACAAGCTTTGGTTGAGTTTTGAGAAAAATAGAAGTCACACTTTTCATGTTTGCAACTTCATAGGATTTCCCTCCAAACTTCATCATTTCACACGCTTAAGAATTCTATTAGTTTCCCTATAAATAGAGGGTCATACCCCATTCATTTCCTCAAGCTTGAACAACCAAAATCACCCTTCCAAACTCCCTGCATAACTCACTTTTCTGATTTTTTGAATTCATATTTTCCCTACTTTTAAATCCAATTTCTCCATTGATTCTTCATCCTTAAACTTTCTTGAAGCTAATAGAAGAAGAATAAAGCCTTGAGGTGTCCTAAATCGTTCTAACCATGTCCAGTTTCAGAATAATTTTCAGCTACTTCGTTCAGGTAGAATTCTCCATCAAATTGAACCAAATAAAATCCTATTCTAATATGTTCATCCTTCTGATTCTCATGCTTCTTATAGTTTGCATTTTCATTGAGAATTGAGGGAGATACTTGGGATTTTCGTGCTCTCTATTTTTTCTGGTTTTCTTCAAATTTAGCCTTGCATAATTTATATAAATTTGGCGCGAGGGTACCATTAGAATCGTCTTGAAGAGACGAAGCTAATAGTACTAGTCTAGTCCTCTAATTTTACAGATTGAAGAACCCAATCTAGGGCGTTTGGAGGTTGAAAACGACCTACGTGTCGTGCTTCAGCCAATGAAAGCGTTACATGTGATTTTTTTTTGAATTATATCTAATACATCTGTTTTATCGTGCGCGTGTCTCAGGATCCCTTGGATCTGATCACTTTAGTGAGTCATACTCCATCGAACGTGCCACATTTTAAGTTTTTTTATTTAATAAAGATTGATTCAATGCGAAATTCAATAAAATCCATGACATGCACAATGCGCAAGAACCACTGGATCTATTTACTAACGCATTTTGACAATGATCAGATGGCCCATATTTTTTTTGGCTTGGTATTTTTATTTTCATATTTTTATTTTAATTGATTTAAACTTCAAAAAATCGTAAAAAAATCATTTTAACTTCATAAAATCTGAAAAGTTCTTAAAAATACTTTTGATTTTTCTCTTCTTGAGTTTATTTTCACAATTTTATTTTGTGTTTTGATATTTTTTACAATTTTTTTTCATTTTTTTGAATTGTTTTAAATGTTTAAAAATACTTTTCTTAATTTTTAAATTCTAAAAAAAATATGGAAGGATCTAATGACCTGTTGTCAAATATCGGTGACCTTATTTTATTTTTATTTCTGACCTTACTACTTTTCATAATTTCTGGTTTATTTTTCTTATTTCTTTTAATTTTAAAAATTGTTTCTGATTTTAAAAAATTACCAAAATTTTTATAAAAATATTTGAGCTTATTTCTAATTTTTCTATAGTCTCATTGAATTTTTTTTGATTGTTTTGAATATATTTTCTATTTTTCCCTTTTATTTTTATTTAAAACCATTTAAAAAAATATTTTCTTTATTTTTTAAATACAATTTTATTTTGTATATATTCGGGCTGATCTTGAACTATGAGATTTTGATCATGAGCTTCATTAACATAATTGGATCTTGGGTGTTGAGTTTAACTCCACCAAAATTGATGGATGATTTTAATGATGGCTTGATTAAATTTTTGGTTCAAATGTGGTTTAATACTTATCACATTCCTCTTCATCTTATCCTTTTCTCACTTGTGCTACATGTTGTTGGAAAATAATCTACGTATTATTTCTCCAAATATATGGTACATAGATTGCTATTGACCGGCCTTAAAATAGGCGCGACTTCTATATAAGTCCACTTACGATTGCTTAACATATCGCTAAATTTCGTCCCGATTCGAGAAATAATCATTCGTGGCCCAAACCCATGTTTGTAAGCCCAAGTGTGTTAATTTGAATCCTTTGATTCAATAACCTTGAGATTAATTATTATGAGGTTTTGTTCTTATCAATCCTCTAATGAATCTTCATAAGCTTTGGTCAAAGTGAATCACTTAAACATCGTTGATCATTTATTATTGCCTTGGGAATTTTAAATGAATGATATACTTGACAAAAAGCAAATGAAACTTGTTGTTGAGAGGCTTTGGTTTTATCAATCCTCTAATGAGTTTCAAATGCAAGTTTCAAGATGGTCATTCGACTAACCTCTAATTTCTAACAATTGACTTTATTTTGTGCTTTTACTTTATGGTTTTATTTTAAGCATTTAGCATTTACATTTCATGCTATTTTCATATTTTCTCATTTGAGCATTTACTTTTATGTCGTTTTTTGATTTTTCTCCCTTGAGTTCTTCATTTCTTTTTTGAAGATACCTAATAACCAACTTGAACAATAAAAAGCTTTAATGCTACTTGAACTATTTGGTTACTATCCTTGACATTATGGAGTGAT
Organism: Vicia faba; assembly: GCA_948472305.1. Classification (NCBI taxonomy): domain Eukaryota; kingdom Viridiplantae; phylum Streptophyta; class Magnoliopsida; order Fabales; family Fabaceae; genus Vicia; species Vicia faba. Next base: position 1,171,971,544 of record OX451739.1, read on the forward strand.
GGACTTCTTGGACTTAGCATTAGAGACCTTGACCTACCTTGAGACCTTGTGACCTCAACTATTATTTTGTCTAGAGCTCTTGAGGTTTACCCAAAGACATTGAGTTATTTGTTTGCTTTGTGTGCAAGTTATTGTGATTACATGCTTTGTCTATGATCGGGAATTCATCTGTATACAGCCGTTACTCTGCCCAATTTTTTTGTGAAGGCTTAATGCAATTGAAGCTTAGTTTTCTTAAGAGGTTTATTATCTTTGCTTGTTTGGTTTCAAATCCAAAGGATGAGAATTCTACATTGACTCATTGTGTCAAGTGTTGGCTTCTTGTTGGTTAGACAATTCTTTTCCCTTACTTTTACCTTATGCTTTAGGATATTCCCTCATCTCCTCCCACTTTCTTTAACTTCAAAAATAGTCTCCCTCCTTTCCAAAATTATTCTTGTTTTCTAAACTTAAACCACTTTCACAATAAACTTGGACTTATGTCCATGCATTTTCAAAATATTTTCTTAATCAAATTTCAATCAATTTAATAATACTTTGAAATTTTTTGTGAGAAGACTAAAAGTCAATCAATGTCATTCAAACTATTTTTCCACTTTTCCTTTTTGCTTTAAAATTTTCTCAAAAGATTAGACTCTTGTCAATCCTTGTAGTGATGCGAGCTACTATACTTCTACGATATATAATGAAGTGAGATATTTTCCACTTTGGTGTTGAGTAAAGCTTTGTTGATTTTTAAATCTAAGCTATATCCTCCACTTTGAGATAACCCAAATTCTCCTTTCTCATAATCATAGATAGTAAGTATGTTTTCCACTCGAATACGACGATGATGTCTTATCTCTTAAAATTAACCAACACACTTGTGTTTTAAAATTTTTAAAGGTGAACTATGATTGCCCTGATCCCCTATTGCACGGAAGGTGGTTTGAGGAACTAAAGGTTAGCAATCGCGGAGGGTGAAAAAATTGTAAAAAATATTTCTTTTCTCATCTCCACCATCTATTTTTATATATAACACTTATAGCCAAAATACACAAATTTTCAAAGAGGTTCCTGCATAGTATCATAGATGTTTAGGGTACTAATACCTTCCCTTTGCATAACAAACCCCTGAACTTATACTCTCTCCCCCTCTTTTTGGGTTATTCGCTCTTTTCCCATTCCTTTGGAAACAATAAAGCCTGGTGGAGATTTTTATTTGACCTGTGCGAGTGAAGTCAATCCAATGGCTTAATCTCAACATTTCTACCGCTAGAGAAAAAATGGCGACTTCATTGGGGAAAGATCAACCTATTGCTGGTCTATGCCTAAGTGGGTTGAGCCTATCTTAGTTTATTTGTCTATGTGCTATTATTGTTTGTATATTATGTGTTATATATATGTTTGTCTAGATTTTCCTGGTTTTCAGGGTGCTTGGTAATTTCTCATAAGTCCTATACTCGGACTTGGGAAAACTTAAGATAGGACGGGACGTATAGTCATGTTAACTTTGAGGGAGTAATTGCAAAATAGGATACATGAGATACCCTCTCAGTGGAGGCCCCTTTGACTGTAGTGTCGTTTAACGAGTAATCAAGAAGACGTGATGCTTTCAACCTGGGAGCCTGCTGAAACTGAGAATCGTAGAACCTTTAACCCATCTTGGCCTTTTAGGTGTAGTGCGGAAGCTATGATGGAGTAATCCAGAAATGGTTGTCACGCGATACTACACTTGGGCGAGTTTTTCCTAAGAATATTACTAATTACCGAGTCAACCAGGTTGTTGGTAATATCCGAAGGAAGGATGTAGACTCTGGGAACCTCTTAGAACCTTTTTCGGCAGGTGATAAACTTTTAGATCATACCATGTGGGTAGTACCTTTGAACTCATGCTCGTGACGTCAAACCTATGAACCTTATGTTTGTGATCTTGTGTGTGATTGTTGCATCATGCATTCATGCACCCATGAGCATCCTTTAAAATATTTTGTTTCAAGGGACTTAAAATTTGACTCTTTGCGAATATCTCAGGTACTTTTTGACAATGGATTATGGAAAAGAAAGACTAAGAAGTATAGTTTCAAAGATCCCAAGATAGATGAGTTGATGAGTCTGATTCCCAAGATCGAGAGTTCTACAAATTTTCGGAGGAAGTACAGGTCCAATATTTCTCTTATGAAGCTCAAGATGAAGGAGGGTATTCTCTCGAATTTGGTCATGTTTTATGATCCGATTTATCGATGCTTTACTTTCCCTGATTATTAGTTGATGCCTACATTGGATGAGTATTCTTATTTATTGGGTTTACCTATTACCAATCGTGTTCCTTTTACCGGTTTGGAGGGGGAGCCAAAATCCCATGAGATTGCTACTTTGATCCATTTGGGGAAGTCAGAGGTTGAAGCCCATATGACTACCAAAGGGGGGATTAGAGGATTACCCACTCAGTTTTTGCTTGAGAAAGCTCGCTATTTTTCTAGGATGAATAGTATGGTTGCTTTTGAGGCTATCATTGCTCAACTTGATTATGGGTTGTTCTTATTTCCCAATGTCGACAAGTTTATGGATATCAATTCCATTAGGATATTTATGATTGGGAATCCAGTCCCTACATTATTGGTGATGCGTATTGCTCTATTAATCTTTGGGATTCATACCATGGAGGGATGATCATTTGCTGAATGCCTTTGTTGTATCAGTCGTTTATTTCTAACATCCCTTGTCTGATGCTTTCTGAGATGTCATGAAGGTACCTCATTGGGCTCTGAAGATTATGGCCCTCACTCATTCAGATATTGTTTGGTACCATTAGGCTTACCATGATATGGAGATCGTCGATAGTTGTGGTAGTTTCCCCAATGTACTTCTTCTTTGTACAAAGGGAGGAATTAAATACAATCCCATTCTTGAATGACGACAACTTGGATATCCGATGAGGGATAAGCCAAATAGTATTCATCTGAGTGGTTTCTTCCTTAAATAGGGAGAGGCTCATAAGGACTCTAAAGAGGATATTGTGAAGGTTTGGCTTCACATTCACCAGAAGAGCAGGAAGGACTTGGGACTTAGAGGGGTTGTTTCTTTGGAGCCTTACCTTTGGTGGGTACAAGCAAGAGCCGTCTAGTTAAAGATGCCGTATTTTCGTGAAGAATCCATGCCTGATATATTTATGAAGACCACTCCTCCCCTATTAGATGATGTGGAAGAACTTCAACTTGCCTTAGCCAGCATGCAGCAGGAAAAGGAAGCTTGGAAGAATAAGTGTCAGACTTTAGAGGTATATGACCTAGTTGAGATTCTCGAGAGTCGTGTTATAGAGATGATGGATATGCAAGAGGATTTATTTTCCTCTAGATCTCAGTCAAGACCTAGTTTCTCACTTCCTGACTCTGATGATTTGAAAGAGGTCTCCAACAGGTATGCAGAAGAAAACAAGCAGTTGAAGGCTTAAATTGCAAGACTCACAGGGAAACGTCAATGTGTGGGGAGTGATCTTCATCAGCTTTTCTTTCTTAGGATCTTAGATTTTTATCTTATCTTATACTTGGGATTATTGAAACTTGTACTAAAAGATGTAATCCATTTTAAAGTTATTATAACGAGATTTTCTATATTTCAAATGTGTTAGTACTTTAATATTTGCAAATTGTCTATAAATCTTTGAGTTCCTTGAAATATTAATAATAAAATAAATCATGCACATTGCATATCATACATCATATTGTACATACTTCATGCATTTCTGTTCATATCCAGGTGTCTTACTGTGCTTCTTTACTTCGTTTAACAAGTTGTCTCACCCGTAAAATACTCGAGTCAATTTCAGAAGGAAGATGGATAATCTATGTTATACAGTGGGAGAACTGACTTGGTGTATTAAGCGTTTTATCGCAAATGTTGTGGATATCAAGAGTCACCACCGACTTTTCTTTTATCCAATTAAGTAAAGGGTGAAAAGAATAGGAAATACCTTTTTTGAGAATTTTCTTGAGTTCGTGGGGTAGGTTATGAAAAGGGAAGGTGTTAGCACCCTTTTCATCCGTAGTTATCTATAAGCTCTTAGTTGCTAGCTCACTTTGAAAATTCTTTGATTGAAATGTGTTTGTGATTGTTTTTGAAAGTATTTTTGAAAAGTGCCTTTATTTAGGCGAACTTTGTAATGATTATCGTCTCTATAAGAATGTATACAACGTGTTGACTTTTGAAAATATTTCATTGAAAGTGTTGGTGTAATTTGAAATATGTTTTGAAAATGGTTGTGAGAAAGCGACTAAGAACGTTTTACCTACTCAAAAAGTCTTTGTTCATTTCCTCCCCCTTTAGATATTTCTATCTTACCATTGATTGGTAAGAAGCCCTATCATTGGATGTGAAGGGACGGGCGTGGGTCGTCGTACAGTCATAGAAGGCAACATTGTAGGATACCTTAGCAATTTGTCGTAAGGGACTAAGATCATTTTACCGAAGGCAACGTCAAAGGGTCATCGAGGGAAAACAATCTTATAATCGAGGGTCATTGCTAAAGTATCCCACGTTCGAGGGACATGACTGCTTATTCGTAGGCAACAAGTATGGGTTACCCTAGAGGTGCGTGTTTGAATTGTATATTGATTGCATGAATTTTTATCTTTGAGATTAGGGTTCTCTAAGATTGATTTTATCTTTCCATACACACCTTAATTACTAGCAATCATATTAAAGCGATAAATTGTTGAAATTAAAATCCCACGCTATTACATCATTGTTGGGGATAAGGATACAAGTAATAAAAATGCAGGAAAAGTAAAATCCTAATTTATTGTTACAACTAAATTGAATGAAAATAATAGCAAAAAGTCAAAAATCAAGATTTTTGGTGTCTGGTCTGACACGGGTCAGATCCTGCGACACGACCACCCGTGTCAGGGCCCTGTAATAACCCATGCGTGTTTTGTTTTCTTTCCCAGCTGAGCTGACACGGGCCATGTCCTGTGACACGTGTACCCGTGTCAAGACCATGTCCTGCCAATTTGTCATGTTTTGAGTTCCAGTAGATCTAACACGGCCGTTTAGTGTGACACAGCCACCCGTTTCAGCACCATATCTTGCATTTTTTATTAGGTTTTCAAACAGCTGAGCTGACACGGGCCATGTCGTGTGACACGGGTACCCGTGTTAGCCCTCTGTCTTGGATTTTTTGTTGAGTTTTCTTCTTTTGATATATCTTTTGAACACAAAAAGCAAATGATGTATGGATAAAGATATCACAGTTTGGAAAAAAGTTTGCCTCTCGAAGCGAAAACTAGGGAACATGTGCGGATGTCTCCGGGCCCAAAGTAGTGATTGGCCAAGCTCCTTTGAACCTTCTTGAAGTTGCTCCAAACCTTACTCTGTGCTGCAAAGTTCCCAAACCACTCCAACTCAGTCAAGTTGCAAAATACTTTTTTTGCTTGTGTTTGGAAGGTGATGATAATGGTGTTACAGAAATTGTTCTTGTGTTTGAACAATATCTATGTGATGTATATGAAGTTTTTGGATAGTTGGTTTAGGGGAAAACTTGCAAGGTTAAACAGTGGGTTGAGGTTTTTTTCTGTTTCTCATTTTTATTTTGTTTTGTGAAGGAAAGTAGATGAGCAGAGTTTACAAAGAATTCTGTTAGGTTTTTTCAAATCTTCTTTTTCCTCTTCCCTCTTTTCTCTCAAAAAACTTCTTTTTTTCTCTTCCCTCTTTTCTCTCAAAAAACCTCTCCTTTGTGTGTTGTAAGACAAATTATTTATAGATGAATTTGACTGAAACTAGGGAGGGAAATATATATGTTTTTGAACTGTTTGGGTACACTGTTTCATTTCTTTTTAGATACAACTCTTATGTGTTATGTTTGTGCAAATATGGGATTGATATGATGCAGATTTTTCAGGACATCATTGTAGGTTTTGGAGCAGGTTGTGACAGTTTTCTTGGCATTACTATGAAGATTTTGGATAGTAAGATATGTAGCATGATGCAGGTCTAGTTTTATGGACAAATTTATGCAGCTTGTAACAAAGACAAGGCAAATTTATGGACAAGATAGTGGAAAAGTTTGTAGATTGAGCCAAAGGGAAAATTTTAAACAAGACAAAGCTTAGGATTTGTAACTTGCAAAAAATACAGCCTTGTTGTTTACTTGAAAAGTTGTAACAACTTGAATCATCTTGAATTGTGGTGAAAAGATGTCATGAAGTAATGTATAAAAAACACTTAGAAAAATTTCTAAATCTTGCAAAGTTTGACTTTTCAAAATGACTTTTGAATTTCTTGATTTCTTGATGATCAAATTTCATATTTTTAATGTCTTGATGGAATGTGATCTTGAAACTCAAATTTGATCAAAAAGTCAAAGTTTGACTTTTCAGTGTACAATTGACTTTTTTCATCAGTTGACCAAATTTCATCTATCAACCCACTGATTGTGGGAGATGAATTAAAATATGTAATTAGGTTAAAGTGATGTACTTGAATCTTTGAGATCATGTTTTAAACCAATAAGTCATGTACTAGGTCAAAAGTCAAAGATTGGTCATTCTCATTCAAAATTCTAATTTTGACCATTTTGCCCTTTTAATGATTTAAACAAATTTCTTGGAGAATTGTGATCAAATCTTGATCAAATGATACATATGACTTAAAAATGTGGATATTGGTCAAAAATATTGAAGTTTGACTGTAGGTTGACCATAGTTGACTTTTAACCCAATACAGTTGATTTTAGACCACCTGATCAATTGACTGAGCAATTTTGTGATCCAAGACTTGAAACTTTGACAAGAGAAATATTGAGGGTCCATAATGATCTATGAAAGTCATTTGAAATATTAGAAGTAGAATTGTCCTTGTGCAAACTGAAACCCTAATTTGAGGCATCAGTGTTAAGGAGATGGATTGACCTTGTCAATACTTGTGCAAGCTTGAATCGTTGAAGATCTTTGTGGGAAATATCTTGAGAAAAGGGAGGGAAAATTTTGGGGTACAACAGCTGCCCTTGTTCAATCTTCTTAAACCTGAAGAGTTAGATTGGCGGGTCCGCCATTCGTGACTTGAAGGTGGAAGATGATTGAACACTAGAGTGCCCAAAAATTTGCACTTGATGATGTGTTAGTTGATTATGCCAGGAATGGGATTAAGGTGCCATTTGGAGAAGTGATAAAGAATTACTCAAATATGGGCTTACAGATGCCATCTGGAGAAGTGATAAAGAATTCATCAGAGATGGGCTTACATACGCCATTTAGAGTGACTTGTTGGTAGAAATTGGAAGAAGTGTCGGGATAAATCTTTGGTCGATTTATACTGAAACAATAGATGTCTTTTGCCTATTTTTAACTGGAAGAGATAAATTTCACCATAAGAGGTCTGTTGTTTGGCGAATTCACTGGGGAAACAATCTTAACCAGAAGAGGTCTGTTGATTGCCTGTCATTAACTGGTAGAGATGAACCTAACCAGAAAAGGCCCATTGAATACCTGTTATTAACTGGAATAAATAACTCTAACCATAAGAGGTTTGTCTGTTTGCCTATCATTAACTAGAAGAAGTAAATCCAACCATAAGAGGTATGTTGATCACCTGTCATTAATTGGAAGAAACAATTCTAACCAAACGAGGTTTTCGTTTGCCTGTCTTTAATCTGGAAGAAATAAATCTAACCAAAAGAGGTATTCATTCTCCTGTCTTTAATATAGAAGAAATAATATAACTAGAAGAGGTCTTCGTTCGATTGTCTTTAACTGGAAGAAGTAAATCTAACTAGAAAAGGTCTTTTGTTTGCTTGTCTTTAACTGGAAGAAGTAAATCTAACCAGAATAGGTATTTTGTTCACTTGTCTTTAACTGGAAGAAGTAAATCTAACTAGAAGAAGTCTTTTGTTCGTCTGTATTTAACTGGAAGAAGTAAATCTAACCAAAAGAGGTATTTTGTTCTCCTATCTTTAACTGGAAGAAATAAATCTAACCAGAGGAGGTCTTCGCTCGCCCATCTTTAACTGAAAGAAATAAATCTAACCAGAAGAGGTCTTTTGTTCGCCTGTCTTTAACTGGAAGAAGTAAATCTAACCAGAAGAGATCTTTTGTTCGCCTATCTTTAAGTGGAAGAAATAAATCTAACCAGAAGAGGTCTTTTGTTCGCTTGTCTTTAATTGGAAGAAGTAAATCTAACCAGAAGAGGTATTTTGTTCGTTTGTCTTTAACTTTAAGAAATAAATCTAACTAGAAGAGGTCTTCATTCGCCTGTCTTTAACTGGAAGAAGTAAATCTAACCAGAAGAGGTCTTTTGTTCGCCTGTCTTTAACTGGAAGAAATAAATCTAACCAGAAGGGGTCTTTTGTTCGCCTGTCTTTAACTGGAAGAAATAAATCTAACCAGAAGAGGTATTTTGTTCGCATGTCTTTAACTGGAAGAAGTAAATCTAACCAAAAGAGGTCTTTTGTTCGACTGTCTTTAACTGGAAGAAATAAATCTAACCAGAAGAGGTCTTTTGGTCATCTTTATTTAACTGGAAGAAATAAATCTAACCAGAAGAGGTCTTGTTTATTTACTTTTCTGGCAAGGAAGAGTATTAGTTGCATGCATATGTATGCATGGTGTGATGATGTTCTCACAATAAATGATACTATTCTACATGTATTTGTCATGTATGTGTTATGATGTATGAACGTGAAATTTTTATTGAAGTGTATCCTTGTCTAGGAAAATAAATCCTTGACAAATGTTGGGGAGCTTTGGGAAGTTAAATCTCGGATTGCTATTTGGGATGAAGAGTATGCACATCTTCAGACCTTGTTTAGAATGTTTCGGCTGGGGATTCCTGTTTTGTTGTTTGAGGAGAAATTCGTTGGGGAACATTGATTTTGGTTCTTTGCTTGATGAAACTATATTTGGAGTGTTGATTTCTTCTTGAGGAAATGAGTTCATGTGTCGTCCATTACTCTATTGGGGAATTATACTTAACTTGGGAGAATGAAAGTTAGCTGTTATCTGGTCGAAATCCAAGCTTTGCAGCAACTTTCGATTTGCTAGGGATAATAAAGTTAACTGTTATCTGGTCGTATTCCAGACTTCGTAGCAACTTACTGGGGAAGATGAAGTTAACTGTCATCTGGTCGGATTCCAGGCTTCGCAGCAAATTACTTGAAAGGATGAAGTTAACTGTTATATGGTCAGATTCTAGGTTTCGCAGCAACTTTCGAGGATAGTAACGACTCCATTGGGGATTAGAGGTTTTGTCCGTTAATTCATAATGATCTCAGAGAAAGACTTGTATTGGGGAATTTTGTAGTTGGTTAAAGAGAATATTTTAACAACTTACTGGGAAAGTGAATTCTTTAGGAAGAACTCCACAAGACTTATTTTTTAAGAACCACTCAGTTGGAGAGAGAGTTTTCATGAAATTACACCTTGTGGGGATAATATTATTGAAACAACTCTGTGGGGATATCCAAAATCCTTATTTCATGCATTTGTTAATAGTTAATCATATTCATATGCATATGTTCATTCAATTTTAGTCATTGGACACTTTTGTACTCAAAATAGAAAAAACTAAAAGTTTGCACTTTAAAGTATATTTGTATTGATGTTTGCCTATAAACAAACATTTTTGTACAATGAGACAGAGATCCTAGTAAGTGGAAATTTTTGAAAGAATGAAAGGAATAAAAAGTGAAAACAAAAATAATAACCATGTGGAAGTGATCTCATTGGGTTCCAACTCCGCTATTGCCTCAATGTCTTCGAATATCATCCCTTGCCGTTGAAAGAAGTTGATTGAATTGATTTTATACCATTGAATATGGACCTTGGTAATAAAGTCGGCTGCAGAGATCCAACACGACATAGTCGTACGCTTTAATCTCTAACTTTTTCCTGGACCGTCCTTTCGGGTTTTCAGTCCACCATGATACTCATTTTTGCAAAAGCCTCCCTTTCAGGTTTTCAACTTGCCGGGTGTATAATCTTTTGTATATATATCCCTAACTTTTTCCCGAACCCTTTTGGTTCAACGAGACGCCCTTATTTTTCCTAGGTATGTCAACCTAGTGGGTCATTTTTTATGCATGGTATTTTTTGACTATGTCCGTGTTCACAGGATGCAGGAAATCTTCGTCGTCCATAATAGTTAGCATCATGGCACCGCCAGAGAATACTTTCTTAACAATAAATGGCTCTTCGTAATTGGGAGGTCCATTTGACCCTGGGATCGCCTTGTGGCAAAATAATGCACTTTATTACCAAATCATCAGTCTGATACACTTGAGGCTTGATCTTGTTGAAAGCTTTGAACATACGATTTTGATACATCTGACCATGACAAATAGAAGCCAGACTCTTCTCGCCGATCAAGTTCAACTGATCCAATCTAGTCTGAATCCATTCGTCTTCGCCTAAGTCTGCTTCTTTCATAATCCTTAGAGAAGGAATCTAAACTTCGACAGGCAGGACAACTTCCATGCCATAAACTAAGGAGAATGTGGTTGCCTCAGTTGATGTTCACGCCAAAGTACGGTATCCATGAAGAGAAAATGGTAGCATCTCATGCCAGTCTTTGTAGGTCACTACCATTTTTTGAACAATCTTCTTTATGCTTTTATTCGAAGCTTCCACTGCGCCATTCATCTTAGGTCTGTATGGAGAAGAGCTGTGATGCTTGATTTTGAACTGAGTGTAGAGTTCCATAATCATAGCATTGTTGGGATTGATTCCATTTTCAATGATGATTCTTTCATGGATATTGTATTGTTAGATGAGCTTATGTTTGATAAAACGGGCTACAACATTCTTCGTAACTGAAGCGAATGAGGCAGCCTCGACCCATTTGGTGAAGTAATCAATTGCAACAAGGATGAAACGATGTCCATTGGAGGCGGTAGGCTTGACCTCTCCAATCATATCAATCCCCACATTGTGAACATCCACAGAGCAGTCATGAAATTCAAGGGAATCGAAGGTACATGGACCTTGTCGGCATAGATCTGACATTTGTGGCAAGTCCTTGAGTGATGGTGACAATCAGCTTCCATTATAGACCGATAGTAACCAGCTCTTAGGATCTTCTTGGCCATAATGTGTCCACTAGAATGAGTTCTGAATATACCCTTATGCATGTCTTCCGTGATTTTATTTGCCTCCTTCTTATCCATACAATGGAGTAGAATAGAATCATGGTTTCACTTGTACAATATTCCATTGCTTAGGAAGAATTTGGATGAAAATAATTGTAGGAATTTCTTATCATTGATGGAAGATCCTTCGGGGTACTCTTGTGCTTCAAGATATCTCCTTACTTCATGGTACCATGGCTTCTCGTCGTCAGTGTCAAGCTCATAACAGTGCGCAGGTTCGTCAAACCTTTCAATTGTAATTCTGGGAGCTTCATTGTCATAATTGACCTTGAACATGGATGACATTGTTGCTAAGGCATCTGCCAACTGATTTTCTTCTCTCGGTAAGTGTTCAAAAGTAACCTCCTCAAAGTGTAGGATCAGGGTTAACACAAGCTCTTTGTAAGGAATTAGGTTAGGATGCTTGGTATCCCATTCTCCTTTGACTCGACTGATTACAAGATCAGAATCTCCATACACATTTAAGAACTTGATCCTTAGGTCAATAGCAGCCTTTAATGCCAAAATGTATGCCTCATATTCAGCCATGTTATTTATAAAGTCGAAGCATAGTCTAGCGGTGAAAGGTTTATGGCAACCCGCAGGAGAAATAATCACAACACTAATTCCATTACCCATAGATTTAGAAGCCTCATCAAAAACCATAGTCCATCGGGATCCTTGTTAAGGTCTATCATACGATCCAGGTTTTTCACAGTCAGTTACTAGCATGATATTCTCATCCGGGAATTCAAAGTTCATGGACTGGTAATCATCAACAACATGATGAGCCAAATGATCTGCCAATACACTTCCCTTGATAGCATTTTGTGTTATATATTGGATATCATATTCATTCAGAATCATTTTCCACATAGCTATTCATCCAGAGAGAGCTGGCTTCTCGAAAATATACTTAATAAGGTCCATCTTTGAAATCAATAGAGTGGTGTGAGCTAACATGTATTGTCTTAGCCAGCGAGTAGCCCATGCCAGAGCGTAGCAAGTTTTTTCGAGAAGTTAATATTTTGTTTCACAGTCGGTAAACTTTTTTCTCAGGTAGTATATTGCATGCTCTTTTCGTCCAGACTCGTTACGTTGGTCCAACACACACCCCATTGAATTCTCTAATACAGTCAAGTAAATGATCAGAGGTCTTCCTTCAACTGGAGGCATAAGGATGAGAGGTTCTTGTAAATATTCTTTGATCTTGTCAAAGGTTGCTTGACAGTCATCATTCCATCTGACTACTTGATATTTCTTCAAGAGTTTGAAGATTGGCTCACAAGTGGAAGTTAGGTGAGATATGAATCGAGCAATGTAGTTAAGTCGATCCAAGAAACCTATGACTTCCTTCTCAAAGTGGGGAGTTGGCATTTCTTGTATGGCTTTAACCTTCACAGGATCAACTTCAATGCCTTTGCCACTGACGACAAAACCTAAGAGTTTTCCAAATCATACTCCGAAAATGCACTTGTTAGGATTCAACCTCAATTTGTATGTCTTCAACCTCTTAAATAACTTGTGTAAGTGATCAAGGTTCTCTTCTTTAGTATGCGACCTTTACAATCATGTCATCCACATAGATCTCTATTTCATGATGGACCATATCATGAAATAAGGCTACCATAGCTCGTTGATATGTTGCCCCTGCATTTTTTAAGCCAAACAACATGACCTTGTAATAAAAGGTGCCCCATTGTGTAACAAATGTGGTCTTCTCCATATCCTCGGGAGTCATCTTGATTTGATTGTAGCCAGAGAAGCCATCCATGAAGGAGAAGACTTTATGTTGAGATATGTTGTCGACCAAGAGGGAAATCATCTTTGGGGCTTGCCCTATTCAAATACCTATAGTCTACACACATACGAACCTTCCCATATTTCTTCGGCATGGGGACCATATTCGCCACCCATTGAGGATATGATGTTACAGCCAGAAAACCTGTATTGAATTGCTTCATTACCTCAGCTTTTATCTTTTCAGACATGTCTGGCCGCATACGACGCACTTTTTTCTTGACTGGAGGACTATCTTCCTTTGTTGGTAGACGATGAACCACAATATCAGTATCCAGCCCCGACATATCTTCATACGACCAAGAAAACACTGCAACATATTCGTGTAGCATTTGGACCAATCCGCCTTTGATACAGTCTTCCAAGTTGGTGCTAATATTGACCTCTTTCTTGTTTGTATTAGTTCCTAGGTTTATTACTTCAACTAACTCCTCATGAGGTTGAATGGCTTTCTCCTCTTGCATCAGGAGTCTGGATAGTTCCCCTAGTATTTCACAATCTTCTTTGCCTTTGTCTTCGGCTTTGTAGATTGGATGTTCGAAATTATAGTTGTCAATAGCAGATTCGTTGGTAATGAAATCCATAGTGGATGAGGATCTGTAAGTTTGTGTGTGTGTGTGTGTGTGTGTGTGTGTGTGTGTGTGTGTGTGTGTGTGTGTGTGTGTGTGTGTGTGTGTGTGTGTGTGTGTGTGTGTGTGTGTGTGCATGTAAGATACAAGGCTATTTTGAAAATGCAATAAGAAAAAGAAAGATAATGAGCACAAAATTTGAATGCAAAGAGTCCAATTTTTTTCATTAAATGATCATATGGCAGATGAAAATGAACAAACCCTTAACAACTAGACCATAGTGCCTCGAGCCAGGCACATGACTTAAAGTCATTGTTTGAATTAAATTACAGACAAAGTTCTTGAATAGATAAAAATAGTAAATGGTAATTACTCCTCGTTGAAAGAGATGGGAGTGAAATCTTTAGCACTCCAATTGTCAAGTCCTTCACTGGCAGTCGGGTAGATCAATTCATCAAAGTCACAGTCATCCTCAGAGTCTTAAATAACATTCACTTCATGATTACCAATGTGAAGAAGTGGTTTTCCTATGCGAGCACGTCTGACCTCCTTTTGAGCTTTGACAGTAAAACCCAACCCAAACTTGTCCACTTTGAAATAAATGTAAGGGAATTATCCCCAAATGGTATTGCTTCCATCTTCCATAATAGCGCGAGCATCTTTGAGGGACACCATTCTTGGCACATCTTGAATAGCTTTTTGAATTTCATAAGAGACCTTGGCGGAAGCAACCATGTGAGAAACCACTTCGAAGGCTTGGCAAGGAGTTTCTATAAACTCTCCATCCATCTCAACATACTTAAATGAATTCAGGTGACTAACTGTGAACTCCTCTTCACCGCAAACAGTAATGATCTTTCCCTTGACCAGATATTTCAACTTTTGGTGTAGGGTGGATGTCACCGCTCCCGCCCCATGTATCCAGGGGCGTCCAAGTAGGCAAGAGTAAGCAGGACGAATATCTATCACATAGAAAGTAGAATTAAAAATTTGAGAAAAAACTTTGATGGGGAGGTTAATCTCTCCATGTACCATCCTTTTGGATTCATCAAAATCCCTTACAACTATGTCACTTGGATTCAACACCAAACCTTTGCAATCCAACTGATCTAGGACACCTTTAGGTAGGACATTCAGAGAGGACCCAATATACACCAATACATGGGCTAGAGTTGTTCCTTTGTATTCGATAGAGACATGCAAAGCCTTGTTGTGGTTTCTTTTGACAGGAGTCAAATCAGCATCAGAGAACCCCAATCCATTATCGGCAGTCAAACTCGCCATACAATTTTCAAACTGACCGGCTGTAGTCTCTTGAGGAACATGTGCTTTCTTCAAGAATTTAATCAATGCTTAAGCATGCGCATCTGAGCATAGCAATAAAGATAGCATGAAGATCTTTGAGGGGGTTTTCCCCAACTATTCTACTAACTTATAATCGCTCTTTCTTATAATTTTCAAAATCTACTCCATTTCTTGGGTGGAGGGTTCCTCAGTAGTAATGTCTTTTGCAGGCACCTCCATCCTGGTAGGCTCAATCATCTTTTATTTGCCCCTAGCATCAGTACTAGGTTTATCAAAAATAATGCGAACAAGTGTAGTTGTGGTGGTTGGAGGTGAAATGTCAGGAGAGAAGATTCTCCCCATCCTTGTCACCTTGCTAGAGCCAGCAATGTTGGTAATGTCATTAGTCTTGTCTTCGTCAATCCAGGAGTCTTGTTTTATGCCATGATAGTATACCTCAGCCCCATAATTCCAAGGTACTTCCTTATCGGAAGAATAAGGGATAGGCTTCGGTGTGGTAATTATCAATGGAGCGATATTTGGTTCATTAGAAATCCTAATATGACCTTTTGAAGTGATCCTAATAGGTTTGTTGGATATAGTGATGATGGATACTTCTTCAGCTTTTTGAGGTATAACTTCAGTCAAACCTTTTACGGATGGAGTTCTTTATAATAAAATTTCATAGCCATCTATTATGGGTTGGACACCCTTTTTCAGCCATCCGCATCCATTAACTTGTTTGGCACAACAATGACAGTCTTCAAGACAACCAGGTAAGACCCCAGCTTTCAGCAAATTTTCTTAAACAATGGTCAGAGGATTAGTAAAATCTTCAACAGAGGAAACAAAAGCAGTATCTTCAATCGCATTGACACCTTTGTTGTGATTTGGCATTAGTGCGGTGATTACATTCAGAGTTGTAGGAGGATCAAACTAAATGGTCTTATTGTCAATGAGGTCTTGTATTCTGCATTTCAAAGCCCAACATTGACCAGTTCCATGTCCGGGGCTATTGGAGTGGTAAGAGTATTTGGCGTTTGGGTTATACATAGGAGATGAAACATTGGGGTTTAAAGGTGGATCACGCAATGTTACCAAGCTAGCCTTCATCAGGTGTTGTAAAGCTTAAGATAGTGTAATGTTGATCCTTGTAAATTGTCTTCTTGTAATATCAATTCTTTGGTAGTTAGTGTTGTACCCCAAAATTTGCCCTCCCATTTTTCAAGAAATCACAACCCTAGGGTTTTCTCAAGATTGGCTCAGGAATCAATCAGAAAGATTTTTCTTTGGCAGTAGATCAAGAATTAGGGTTTCTCTCGCATTTCTCAGAAGAAACTGAATTCTCAGAAATTCAGTTAACTGCCACACGCTTTCACGCTTTTTTTAAGCTTACTGAAAGATTACTGGTTGTTCTCAAGGCCTGTTTATCTGAGACAAGAAATAAGAGTTGAGACTGTCATTTGGAATATTCAGTTTTTTGTCTGATCCAAGTTGACCAGATAATATGTGTCTGTTAAGACATCTGCTTGTTTATTGGAATACACAGTGCGTATTATGATTGGAATACTGTTGCAAGGTTTCGAGATTGCAGAGTTATTGGATTACTTAAAGTTTAAGTTATCTGTATTGAAATTATTGGAATGCAGTTTCAGTTATTTTAAATCAGGAATCTAAAATAATCAGTGAAGACTTGAAGAAAGAATTGCAAGTTATTGATTGTAATGGATTCTTTTTAGATATCAGATGATCTCATAAAAGCTTTCTTCATTTATTTCAAATGTTGTTACAAAAACATAATTTATTATTCATATGCTTTATGTTTTACAGCTTATAGTACTTGAAAAATAAATTATTACAATTAATGAAAAAATCTCTCTAAGTTACAAATCTAAGCCTAAGCTTCCATTGCTCCTACGCTCGCCACAAAGTCTCCTGCTTCCTCTGCTTTGCCACCTCCCAATTTGTGCTCACATGAAAGAAAGAAAAAGAAAAAGGATTAGCACAGTTTATTGAGCACCAAGCAAGAATCTTCAAACAAAAAGAAAGAAAAATTTTCATCATTAAAGTTTGTCGTTTGGAATCAGAGTTCTATTTTTCATCACGTTTTTATTTTCCTCTTTGCAAATCACTAGAAGATTTCTCTTCTTGGTTCACAAAGAGAAAAATAAAAAATGAAAAAGAAGAGTGCAAAAGCAAATTTGTTCAAATGAAAACATAGGCCAAGCAAGACAGTAACAACACAGTAGGCCAAAAGCACAAGGCAGACTGTCAAGAAAACTGCATTACATAACAGGCGCCAAACTGCATTACATAACATTGCAAGCAAACTGCATTACATAATATTGCAAGCAAACTGCATTACATAACAAAGCAACCAAACAGCATGGCAAACTAAACCAAACAGCATGGCAAACTAAAATTGCAGCAAACTCAGCATTGCAAGCAAAACAAATTTGTTCGAATGCAAATAATGCCAACTGGATGCAAACTGAACCAAGGCAACCCAAGCAATGTAGCAGGAAAGTACAATGCAGCAAAAGTACAAAGAGGGTAAACCAAATAACAAGCAAAAGGCTTGTCATAGCCTATCATCATTTTCCAGTAAATGGGAAAACATTTCAGAAAAAGTGGAAATGCAAAACTGCTTTATCATTGAGAGAGAAAGAGAGAGGAGAAATGTCACCTTTTTGAGATTGTACAGTTGGCTAAGAAAATATGTCACAAGATATAAGACCATAAAATAGCAAGAAGAAAGGGAGAGAGCAGTGTGGTCAAAACAAAAGCTACAAAATATTTTTCAAGGCTGCAAAAACATTGCACAGTTTAAATCACACAAACTTGTTATTAGTCCAAACTGCAGAACTCAGTTCAAACCCTCAACAATCCAAAACCTGCAAAAGCCTTCAAGATAATACACAAAACCTGCAACAGTTCTTAAACTGTCTCAAACTTCCAAACCAGTGTCACCATTTCACAAACCATAAAAAAAAATCATAACAGTTTTCAAACAGGGCCATAAACAATCCCCAGACATCAAAGACTTGCACAACTGTAACAAACCACACAACCTGCAGTTCCAAAACAGAAACTCCCAACCTGTTATCAAACTCAAAAAGCCATTTCCAACTGTAACCATCAGAAACATAACAATCTCCAAAAACCTTCAACAGTTCAAATCTGTTATCAGCTTCAAACAACCCACAAAAGGCCAACAAGCTGCAACAACAACAAAGCCTGCATATTCCATCATCAACAACTTATACAAACAAAGTTTCAGAATAAGCTATCATCATCAACAATACCAAACTACAATCACCATCAACCAACTTTCATTTTGCAAACAAGTTTCAGAAATCATAATCAAAAGCTACCAACAAAGTTTCAGACATAGCATCAACAATCATCATCAACAACTTACAAAGAAAAGAGTTTCAGAAAGCAACAATCATCATCAATCAAAAATCAAAATCAAAAGTGTCAGAAGTGAAGTATCATCAAAAGAAAGAAATCACCGGAAGCTCGTGCCTCGTCGTCATCATCTCTCCTCGCACCTCTGGCCACCAGGGAGCTCCATCTCTCCGTCTCACTTTTCCTCTTCTCTTCATAGAGAAAGTCACACGGGTATGACCATTTCGTGCCCCTTTGCTGCATCTCAGACATACAAATACCATAGGTTAAACAAACTAAAAATGATCAAAGCATGCGAAGCAAACGAAACTGTTAAATCAAAAAAGAATGAACCATACCGTTTTAAAACAAGGCCATTGATCGTTAGGAAGAGGTTTGAGAGTGAGGGATAGCGCTCCGGCGGCTTAGAGGAGGGGAAGATCGGAGCGTTTGAGGGTGAGAGAGATGAAGAGGGAGAACGAAGAAACGGTTTCGCTGTAAGGGACGAACCCCAAACCCTAACTGTCTCTCTTTGTTTCCCCTAATCCAAAGACAAAGCTTGAGCGTTGGGCCTGTCCGTCCCCAAATCCCTAAGCCCGTGTAATTGCTGGCTCACACCCCGTCCATTCTGACCCTTCTTCTTCTCTTATTTTGTTTGGGCCCAATAATAAATTTTAAGCCCATCTTTTAATTCAATTTATTTTCTTTTATTTTCTTTTGTTTAATAAATACTAATGTTTTTTTAATTAATTCATTTTTTTAATTTGTTTTCTTTTCTCTTAGTTAATAATAACATTAAAAAATATATAAAAATTTTATTTTGGCAAATTACTTTGATTTTATTAAATTAATTTTATTTTCTTCTTTTATTAATTAATCTTGTTTCATTTGATAAAATACCAAAAAGAATTTAAATTGATTTAATTAATTTTGTTTTCTTTAAACCCTTTTTTATTGATTAATAAAAATACAAAATAATAGAGATTTTGTTTAATTAAATTTTCTTTCTTTAAAACTTTTTCCTGTTAAAATTAATAAAATACAAGATTAATAATAATAAAATATTTAATCTTTCTTTTTAGAATATATTTTATTTTCAAGTAAATACATGCATTTCATACTTTATTGATTTCTTCATTTGTTATAGCTTTGTATTGAATCGCGGCAATTCGATTTGGTTGTAATATTTGGACATTGCTATTCTTATGAGATTCATCCCCATTTGTAATAATTTGTACCCCCATTCCCGAATACTTTTGTAATAACTTAGACTTTTAATTCCCGCAATTTATTGCTTTCAACATGCCATGTTAGAGATTAGGGTTTGTATGCAAATGTCCAAAATAAAAAACAAATAGCTTGACTAATACAAAGACAAAAAACATGTAAATTGACAACACAATGCACACATGCACCCCTAGGGTTTCATCCACTTGTTGCCTTGAAATGGTCATGTTATGCATGTTGAGTATCTTGGCAAAACAAAAACTAAACAAAAGATCATAGTCCCTCGATGACCCTATATTGGTTGCCTATACAAAATGATCTAGTCCCTCAAAAATTTGCTAAAGATACTTAGCACAATTACTATCATGGTCAATATGATGACCCGCGCCTGTCCTGTTTAACATCCAAATAACAAGGTTGTTTACCAAATGCAATGGTAAAATAACACTGTCAAAAGGGTTAAAAATGTGTAGGAAAGATCTTTGAGTAAAATAGGGTAGATAAACTCTTAGTTACTTAAACAAAACTTGCAAAACATCCTTGCTATTTTCAAACACACCTCACAACACAATTTCAAAACATTTCCCAAAAACAAACTTTCAAAACATTGAACATCTTTTCAAAACACAAACACCTTTGTATATATTCAAACAAGAATCATTACAAAGGTTGCCACAACGATGACCTCTTTTCAAAATATTTTCAAAACCACCCACAAAGCACCATTTCAAACAATTGGAAAAGCAAACAAGTGATCTAAACAAGTAACTAAGAGCCCATGGATAACCATGGATGAAAAGGGTGCTTGCACCTTCCCTTTTCATAATCTACCCCCCGAACCCAAGAAAACATCTCAAAGGTCTTTCCTGTGCTTTTTGACCTTTCCTTTGGATAAAATAAAAAGTCGGCGGTGACTCTTGCTAAATCGAAACATTTGCGAACACAAACACAAAACCTCAAGTCAGTTCTCCCACCGTATCATAGAACTGGCGACTCTGCTGGGGATCTTACAAAAGTGGGGTTACCTTAGGGTTTAGATCACCCTTACATGCTTATCTTATTTGACTTGTATGCTTTACTTTTTGGGTCCTTGTTTGGGGTTTGTTATAAATACTACACCCGAATTTGGGGGCACCTTTTAGGTAAGTAGCAATAAACTGTGAAGGAATTGTGCGGGGTATACCGACATGGTTGAAGCAATAGCTATGTTGATGTGGCATTTTGGTTGGTACCGGTAACCTTTGAGTTGAATCAAGGAGAGTACGATGCCGCCGCGTAGTGTCATAAAGCATCAACTGACTTTAGAACCTTACTTGACCAACTTGGCCTTTTAGGATGTAGTGAGATGACCGGCTTTGGTGCAGTCCGAAGTTGGTAGATACTCGATACTACACTCATTGAGGATTGTTTTCTTGGAATATTTCGGTCGCCAGTAAAGTGGATAAACTGAAACAATGAACACAGAAAATAATCTGGTGATATTGAGCTCCTTAGAACCTGGTTACTATTTCTAGGACAGGTTGAGCCAACTAACTTCAAGAGGGTACTTACCTATGAAACTCCATGCAAGCCTAAACCTAAGGACTTGTCTTCTTTGTGTGAATATGACTGTTTTTATATAACTTTCTTACTTCGCATATCTGTACATAACATCATTACATCATACCATAACATTTTCAATAACTATTTCAAGGGTCTCGAGGGTCTTTGATGCAGGGTCACGTTGAACTAGACGTTTACCAAAAGGCAAGAGGATTCATTTTCCTCTAAACAAATGTCGTTAAAGATCAAGTACAACAACTTAAATCGAGGGCTATGACCCACTTGACATGGTGAGCTTGATTCTCGTGGAAAGACATCCACCGATACAAAGTTTACCAATCAAAGATGTTGATCGAAGTTCAACCTCTAACATTTTCTTGTGTTTACCCCGCGAGATCCTTGAAAACATGCATCCACATATCATGCATCATATCATTATAGGTTTCTCCCATACAAGTCTCCTTATCTTCCTACTGTTTATTTCAGTAAGGTGGATATGGAACAAATGGTAAAAGATATCCAAGCTCAAAACGCTCAATTCCAACAAATGCTTCTGGCTATGGGTAAAGGGCAGGAGGACCTGAAAGCTATCCTTCTCAAAGACAAGAAGAAGAAGTCCAAGAAGACATTAGGCGTCCTGAACTTGAGAAGAAGACCTAAAGCCATAGATCTTTCAACTCCATCCAAAATAGGGGATAGACTTGAAGAAGACCACAACTTGGAGATTGATGATGTTGAAGCTGACTACTCCGAGGAACAATATCCTCCCGCTGATGACAAGTATAAACAGTTGGAGGATCGCCTCAGTGCTATGGAGATTCAAAAAATACCTGGCTTGGATTTAGGAGACATGGGTTTAGTTTCTGGATTGGTCATCCCGCCAAAGTTCAAAGTCCCTATCTTTGCCGTGTACGATGGATTCTCTTGCCCTAAGATGCACTTAAAGTCTTATGTCCGCAAAATTCAACCATACACAACTGACCCAATGCTTTGGATCCATTTCTTCCAAGAAAGCCTTGTATGGATTCAACTAGAGTGGTTTTATCAATTGGAGAATTCTCGCATCCACACCTGGGAGGATTTAGCTGCTGCCTTTTACAAACAGTATCGGTACAACGCTGATCTTGCACCAACTCGTGTGCAATTGCAAAACATGACATGGGTTCCGATGAAAACTTCAAGGGATACGTTCAAAAGTGGAGAGATATGGCTGGTAGGGTACAACCTCCTTTAACTGACAGGGAGCTGATTGACATCTTCATGGGAACTTTAACATGGCCTTTCTTTAATCACTTAATTGGAAGCTCCTCAGTCGGGTTCACCGAGCTAATACTGACCGGCGAAAGGGTTGAAGCTGGCATCAAAAGTGGAAAGATCCAAGGAGCTGCACCCTCTGATGCTCAGAAAATTCCCTGCAATGGGAAGAAAGATTCCAATGCTGTGAACAATCAAAAGAGTCACCGTGACCAACGTGTAGGGGAAGTCCTAATCTTTGGTTCTGCGCCACACCGACAACAGCAAAAGGGAAATCAACAAAGGCCAGACGAGCCTAAAAGACAGTTCACCAACATCAACATGCCGCTGTCTCAAGCACTGCAACACTTGTTGAGGATGAATCTGATTGCATTGATAGGACCTCATCCAAACCCCAAGACTTCTTCTCCTAACTACAATCCAAATGCAACGTGCGCTTATCATTCTGACAGTCCCGGACATGATACTAACGATTGTTGGGCATTAAAGTACAAGATTCAGAATTTGATTGATGCCAAGGAGATTGAGTTTGATCCTCTGGAGACTCTAGAATAATCACTGCTCCTTTGACAAATCATTGAGAGCATATTTGTTTCATTTGAATTTTCAAGTTGTAATTTCTTTTGTTATTCAAACAATTATCTATTAATGTCAAACTCTGTTTCATTAATGCATTGCATATGTTTGTCTTGAATTCATCCATTCGTTTTCACTATAATTATGCTTTATACTTTTGACATTTAACTCTTGCTAAAAGTTACAAGCCTTTAGAGGGAGGATGACGAAAACAATGCCATAGTCTCATACAATATGCTTTTTGACAGACCTTGCTGACGATGTACAAGCGTTTCTTTCAAATCCTAAACACTGGAGTTATAAGGAAGATAATCCCTAGTCAACCCCTTCGAGCCAAAGAAGTAGAAGTTTTCTGTTTTAACACAAATTGAAACCTTTAATCAAACCCGGGGCAGGGTAGTCTCTCAGTTAATTCAAATGCGTGTTAAATTCGCAAACTCTCATCTTGTAATACGATGAACGACATCAAAAAAAACATTCCTTTGGAATCAAAAGACAGTGATGGTTCTTTATCTCATAGGCAATCATTATCTCTCAAAAAGAAAAGCCCACTGAGCCAAAACCTACAAAGGAGTCTTAAGAAAGCTGGGGCATCCCGTTGATTGTAATCTCTAAAATAGGAACAGTCAGGCAAAAATTAGGGATAATAAAAAAGGGTCACTACAAATCCTCAACAACATGAAAAATGTTGCAAAAATGACTGCCTTCCAACAAAATTCAACTTGTGTGAACCATCACCAAAACGTCGTTCCAGACTCATTTGGAGTTCAAACGCACAATTAACTGAGTTTAGGATTGAAGAACATCACGAAGAGCGTGTGGGTACAAATATACTTTGAGCCTCTATCCTTTGTTTCTTAAAACCGTGAACCAAGCCACGTTACAACCTTTCAAAAGTCCTAATTGAAGCATGGGTTAGTTCGAAAGCATATTGTTACAAAAGGTATCCTGACTCCTGTAAGGCTTTGCTCTAAATCTTGAGTTGAATTTTTCTTATAAAAAGTTTTCTGCTAAAAAACGCATTTTTTCAAAATTTCAAGACAAGCATGAACTTTGCATTTTTTGAATATCGTTGTTTGCATATGGCTATTTGTTTGACAGCGAAGAAATTCACACAGTGAATGTTCCGATGAACGAAAGCTCTCTCAGTGAACAAAATCATTTCAATTGGGATGACACTTTCGTTGCAAAAATCTCCCATCAACAAAAGGGGATAGGGCATGGCATTGTCCAATTAACCTGGGGCAGTCCAGTCAAGATTTCAAGAAATCTCTCAAAGTCCAGTTAACCTGGGGCAGTCCAGTCAAGATTTCAAGAAATCTCTCAAAAGTGCAGAGTAACCAGGGGAAAGTTTCTGTCACCGTCACTTGGGGCATTGAGCGTCAATCACAACAAAGGGTTGCATATAGTCAAACATTTCCCGGCAAAGTCATAAGCACTCGCTACTTGAGGCAGTGATAAATCTCTCCAAAATCCTCCTCATATTGGCTCCCATCCAGAGTTTCGATCTTTGATAACCTCTTCCCAGCTAAGTCGACCTCAAGAATTCCTGAGAATTTTTCCCATTGAAATCTCCAAATTTCTCACTATCAGAAACGAAGAATTCAACTCTTTTCTCCATCACCAGTTCGGGATTTATTTTCCCCAACGAGAGGTCGTCTTGAAAACATTACACATCCGTACATCAGGACATCATACAACGCAATCTCATTTATTTTGAGAACGTCATTGTTTGATATATGTCATGCCACTAACCTTTACCTTTCAGGAAAGATGCAGTCAAATTATCACAAGATTCAAGCTATGAAGCCTGGACCACGACCAGAAAGTAATTAATTCAACTTTCCCCTTTAACAGCAGTCCAGGATTTATTTTCCCCGTTACCTGTTGAAGATATTCCAAGATTTTTGTCTGGCTCAGTTAAATCGATTCAAAGATTTTTCCAATTCTTATCCAGTCAAAGTAATTCAAGACCTTCTCTAGCTTAGTCAGATCGACACTCCCTGATTCTTACTTGAAGATATTCCAGATTTTACTGTTTCAGATAAACCTCTCAACGGTTTATTCGGATTCACTTCCAGATTTTGTTGTTTCAGATAAATCTCTCAATGGTTTACTCTGATTCACTTCCAGATTTTGCTGTTTCAGATAAAATCTCTCAACAGATAAATCTCTCAACGGTTTACTCCGATTCACTTCCAAATTTTGTTGTTTCAGAAAAAATCTCTCAACAGATTAATCTCTCAACGGTTTATTCTGATTCATTCTCTGTTCATATCCAGTTCAAACTTTCCGTCAACTATCATATTTGAATGGTATCTTTAAACCCATTTCCATAACGCCATTAAATCAGCATGTCATTAACACCCCTAGAGGATATGAGACTACCAACTACCAATCCCCAACGTAGTTGAAACTACCAACCCACAACAGAAATAATCCGGTTTCTCCAAATCCCCCAGCAAGTTATCTTAAATCCTGGATTCGACCAAATAATACCTTGATTATACTAAAGCCCGGAGATCGACCGAAAAATAAGTTGAATCCCCTGCAAATCCTTCTGAAGACTGGACATTGACCAGATAAGAAGTAAAGATTGTGAAACCTAGATGTTGACCAGATAGCAATACAAGACACTATGAAGCCTGGAGATCGATCAGATAACAGTTGACCCTTAACAGAATGAAGATTCTCATTCTTGAAACTTCAGAAGATTGGCATACTCCCAAGCTCCTGATACCCTTAACAGAATGAAGATTCTCATTCTTGAAACCTCAGAAGATTGGCATACTCCCAACCTCCTGATACCCTTAACAAAATGAAGATTCCCATTCTTGAAACCTCAGTAGATTGGCATACTCCCAACCTCCTGACCCAAACGCCTGAATGAAGATTCTCATTCTTGCTTACCCAGAAGATTGGCATACTCCCAACCTCCTGACCCAAACGCCTGAATGAAGATTCTCATTCTTGCTTACCCAGAAGATTGGCATACTCCTAACCTCCTGACCCAAACGCCTGAATGAAGATTCTCATTCTTGCTCCCCCAGAAGATTGGCATACTCCCAACCTCCTGACCCAAATGCCTGAATGAAGATTCTCATTCTTGCTTCCCGAGTAGATTGGCATATAACCCGATTTCTTCATATTCCCGATAGAATGAAGATTCTCATTCTCAAAGTGGCATACAACCTAAACTCCTGAACTTCTTCCAAACAGGAATAAGCTTTTCCCCAGAGTCCTGGGCTTATTCTCCAGCAGGATATCTACTCCCTAATAGTATAGCTATTCCCTATAGAGTTTTTACTCCCCAACAAAATGAAGATTATCATCCTTGATTCTCCAGTGAATTTGCCAAAGCCTTCTTTACTCTCAGCATAAATTTGTAAGAATTTGTAATCCCCTACAGATCGAAGATTCTTGTTCTTGACTCCTCAGCACAAATTCCCCTAGCAGAATGAAGATTCTCATTCTCAATTCCCCAGCGGAGTTCTCCTCAAACAACAAAAGAGGAATCCCCGGTAGAAATATTCTAAGCAAAGCTTGAAGACACACATACTCTTCAACAGTAGTCCAAGATCTAGCGACTCCCTGAAATTTGTCAAGGATTTATTTTCCTCAGAGAAAAATACACTTCAATAAACATGTTGCATTTCATACATCCTATTACATACATGACAAGTGCATACAACACAATCTCATTTATTTTGATAACTTCATAAAATCACGCATTTCATACATCATGACATTGCATACAACTAACGTTTTACCTTTTTTTCAGGAAAAGGTCAATCAACAGATGGTTAACAACATCCTTTTCAAGTTCCAGATTAACACCTTGTAACAAGCCAGGAAAACTATCTTTCTTTCTCAGGTCAAAGTTTAAAATCAGACAGGACAACTATCTACTTGACCATCATTCAGGCAACCCTACACCGGTTCCTTCTCAAATTCAGATGAAGTTTTACACGGACTCATCATCAGACAACCCTACACCGGTTCCTTCTCAATTCCAGATGAAGTTTTACACAGAATCATCATCAGGCAACCCTACACCGGTTCCTTCTCAAATCCAGATGCAGTTTTATACGGACTCATCATCAGGAAAGCCTACACCAGTTCCTTCTCAATTCCAGATGCAGTTTTACACAGACTCATCATCAGGCAACCCTACACCGGTTCCTTCTAAATTCCAGATGCAGTTTTACACGGACTCATCATCAGGAAACCCTACACCGGTTCCTTCTCAATTCCAGATGCAGTTTTACACAGACTCATCATCAGGAAACCCTACACCGGTTCCATCTCAATTCCAAATGCAGTTTTATACTGACTCATCATGAAGCAACTCTACACAGGTTCCTTTTCAGGAAATTTCTGATGAAGTTTTACACAGACTGATCATTATTCAACCTCAAGGATCATGAAAATAGTTTACGGATGCTCAAAACACGGATGCTGATCTATTGCTTGTTCAAATTAGAGGATCATGAAAACAGTTTACGGATGATCCAGACACGGATGCTAATCTATCGCTTGTTCAGATTCAGCTCATGAAAACAGTTTACGGATGCTTCCAGACACGGATGCTAATCTATTACTTATTCATACCCCTAGCTCAGAGACATTCCAGACATGGATGCCTTTTTGATACTCATTTTTTCACCTATAACATATAATTCAATAAACATTCTTGGATGGCATCTTTAAGCCCATCTCCGACAAGATTTTGTCACATCTCCAAATGGCATCTGTAAGCCTATTCCCTCAACTATGCTTTGACGAGTGCAAATTTATGGGCACTCTAGTGTCCAATCATCTTTTACCTTCGAGTCGTGAATGGAAAACTCGCCAATATAACTCTTCAGGTTCAAGAAGATTGAATAGGGGCAGCTGTTGTAACCCAAAATTTGCCCTCCAATTTTTCAAGAAATCACAACCCTAGGGTTTTCTCAAGATTGGCTCAGGAATCAATCAGACAGATTTTTCTTTGGCAGTAGATCAAGAATTAGGGTTTCTCTTGCATTTCTCAGAAGAAACTGAATTCTCAGAAATTCAGTTAACTGCCACATGTTTTCACACTTTTTTTAAGCTTACTGAAAGATTACTGGTTGTTCTCAAGGCCTGTTTATCTGAGACAAGAAATAAGAGCTGAGACTGTCATTTGGAATATTCAGTTTTTTGTCTAATCCAGGTTGACCAGATAATATGCGTCTGTTAAGACATCTTCTTGTTAATGGAATGAAACGTTTGCTTGTTTATTGGAATACATAGTGCATATTGTGATTGGAATACTGTTGCAAGGTTACGAGATTGCAGAGTTATTGGATTACTTAGAGTTTAAGTTATCTTTATTGAAATTATTGGAATGCAGTTTCAGTTATTTTAAATCAGGAATCTTAAATAATCAGTGAAAACTTGAAGAAAGAATTGCAAGTAATTAACAGTAATGGATTCTTTTTGGATATCAGATAATCTCATAAAAGCTTTCTTCATTTATTTCAAATGTTGTTACAAAAAAATAATTTATTATTCATATGCTTTAAGTTTTATAGCTTATAGTACTTGAAAAATAAATTATTACAATTAATGAAAAAATCTCTCTAAGTTACAAATCTAAGCATAAGCTTCCATTGCTCCTACGCTCGCCACAAAGTCTCCTGCTTCCCCTGCTTTGCCACCTACCAATTTATGCTCACATGAAAGAAAGAAAAAGAAAAAGGATTAGCACAGTTGATTGAGCACCAAGCAAGAATCTCCAAACAAAAAGAAAGAAAAATTTTCATCATTAAAGTTTGCCGTTTGGAATCAGAGTTCTATTTTTAATCACATTTTTATTTTCCTCTTTGCAAATCACAAGAAGATTACTCTTCTTGGTTCACAAAGAGAAAAATAAAAAATGCAAAAGAAGAGTGCAAAAGCAAATTTGTTCAAATGCAAACATAGGCCAAGCAAGACAGTAATAACACAGCAGGCCAAAAGCACAAGGCAAACTGTCAAGCAAACTGCATTACATAACAGGCGCCAAACTGCATTACATAACATTGCAAGCAAACTGCATTACATAACATTGCAAAAAAACTGCATTACATAACAAAGCAACCAAACAGCATGGCAAACTAAACCAAACAGCATGGCAAACTAAAATTGCAGCAAACTCAGCATTGCAAGCAAAACAAATTTGTTCAAATGCAAATAAGGCCAACTGGATGGAAACTGAACCAATGCAGCACAAGCAATGCAGCAGGAAAGTACAATGCAGCAAAAGTACAAAGAGGGTAAACCAAATAACAAGCAAAAAGCTTGTCATAGGCTATCATCATTTTCCAGTAAATGGGCAAACTTTTCAGAAAAAGTGGAAAAGCAAAACTGCTTTATCATTGAGAGAGAAAGAGAGAGGAGAAATATCACCTTTTTGAGATTGTACAGTTGGCTAAGAAAATCTGTCACAAGATATAAGACCATAAAACAGCAAGAAGAAAGGGAGAGAGCAGTGTGGTCAAAACAAAAGCCTCAAAATATTTTTCAAGGCTGCAAAAACATTACACAGTTCAAATCATACAAACCTATTATTAGTCCAAACTACAGAACTCAGTTCAAACCCTCAACAATCCAAAACCTGCAAAAGCCTTCAAGATAATACACAAAACCTGCAAGAGTTCTCAAACTGTCTCAAACTTCCAAACCAGTGTCACCATTTCACAAACCACAAAAAAAAGAATAATAGTTTTCAAACAGGGCCATAAACAATCCCCAGACATCAAAGACTTGCACAACTGTAACAAACCACACAACCTGCAGTTCCAAAACAGAAACTCCCAACCTGTTATCAAACTCAAAAAGCCATTTCCAACTGTAACCATCAGAAACATAACAATCTCCAAAACCCTTCAACAGTCCAAATCTGTTATCAGCTTCAAACAACCCGCGAAAGGCCAACAAGCTGCAACAACAACAAAGCCTGCATTTTCCATCATCAACAACTTATACAAACAAAGTTTCAGAATAAGCTATCATCATCAACAATACCAAACTACAATCACCATCAACCAACTTTCATTTTGCAAACAAGTTTCAGAAATCATAATCAAAAGCTACCAACAAAGTTTCAGACATAGCATCAACAATCATCATCAACAACTTACAAAGAAAAGAGTTTCAGAAAGCAACAATCATCATCAATCAAAAATCAAAATCAAAAGTGTCAGAAGTGAAGTATCATCAAAAGAAAGAAATCACCGAAAGCTCGTGCCTCGCCGTCATCATCTCTCCTCGCACCTCTGGCCACCAGGGAGCTCCATCTCTCCATCTCACTTTTCATCTTCTCTTTATAGAGAAAGTCACATAGGTATGACCATTTCGTACCCCTTTGTTGCTTCTCAGACATACAAATACCATAGGTTAAACAAACTAAAAATGAACAAAGCATGTGAATCAAACAGAACTATTAAATCAAAAAAGAATGAACCATACCGTTTTAAAACACGGCCATTGATCGTTAGGAAGAGGTTGGAGTGTGAGGGATAGCGCTCCGGCGGCTTAGAGGAGGGGAAGATCGGAGCGTTTGAGGCTGAGAGAGATGAAGAGGGAGAACATAGAAACGGAGCCGCTGTAAGGGACGAACCCCAAACCCTAACTGTCTCTCTTTGTTTCCCCTAATCCAAAGACAAAGCTTGAGCATTGGGCCTGTCCGTCCCCAAATCCCTAAGCCCATGTAATTGCTGGCTCACACCCCCTCCATTCTGACCCTTCTTCTTCTCTTATTTTGTTTGGGCCCAATAATAAATCTTAAACCCATCTTTTAATTCAATTTATTATCTTTTCTTTTCTTTTGTTTAATAAATACTAATGTTTTTTTACTTAATTCATTTTTTTAATTTGTTTTCTTTTCTCTTAGTTAATAATAACATTAAATAATATATTAAAATTTTATTTTGGCAAATTATTTTGATTTTCTTAAATTATTTTTATTTTCTTCTTTTATTAATTAATCTTGTTTCATTTGATAAAATACCAAAAAGCATTTAAATTGATTTAATTAATTTTGTTTTCTTTAAACCCTTTTTTATTGATTAATAAAAATACAAAATAATAGAGATTTTGTTTAATTAAATTTTCTTTCTTTAAAACTTTTTCCTGTTAAAATTAATAAAATACAAGATTAATAATAATAAAATATTTAATCTTTATTTTATAATAGATTTTATTTTCAAGTAAATACATGCATTTCATACTTTATTGATTTCTTCATTTGTTATAGCTTTGTATTGAATCGCGGAAATTTGATTTGGTTGTAATATTTGGACATTGCTATTCTTATGAGATTCATCCCCATTTGTAATAATTTGTACCCCCATTCCCGAATACTTTTGTAATAACTTAGACTTTTAATTCCCGCAATTTATTGCTTTCAACATGCCATGTTAGAGATTAGGGTTTGTATGCAAATGTCCAAAATCAAAAACAAATAGCTTGACTAATACAAAGACAAAAAGCATGTAAATTGATAACACAATGCACGCATGCACCCCTAGGGTTTCATCCACTTGTTGCCTTGAAAATTGCCATGTTATGCATGTTGAGTATCTTGGGAAAACAAAAACAAAACAAAAGATCATAGTCCCTCGATGACGCTATCTTGGTTGCCTATACAAAATGATCTAGTCCCTCAAAAATTTGCTAAAGATACTTAGCACAATTGCTATCATGGTCAATAAGATGACCCGCGCTTGTCCCGTTTAACATCCAAATAACAAGGTTGTTTAACAAATGCAATGGTAAAACAACACTGTCAAAAGGGTTAAAATGTGTAGGAAAGATCTTTGAGTAAAATAGGGTAGATAAACTCTTAGTTACTTGAATAAAACTTGCAAAACATCCTTGCTATTTTCAAACACACCTCACAACACAATTTCAAAACATTTCCCAAAAACAAACTTTCAAAACATTGAACATATTTTCAAAAGACAAACACCTTTGTATATATTCAAACAAGAATCATTACAAAGGTTTCAACAATGATGGCCTCTTTTCAAAACATTTTCAAAACCAGCCATAAAGCACCATTTCAAACAATTGGAAAAGCAAAGCAAGTGATCTGAACAAGTAACTAAGAGCCCATGGATAACCATGGATGACAATGGTGCTTGCACCTTTCCTTTTCATAATCTACCCCCCGAACCCAAGAAAACATCTCAAAGGTCTTTCCTGTGCTTTTTGACCTTTCCTTTGGATAAAATAAAAAGTCGGTGGCGACTCTTGCTAAATCGAAACATTTGCAAACACAAACGCAAAACCTCAAGTCAGTTCTCCCACCATATCACAGTTAGCTTGTGGTCTTTGCGTAGAGGTTAGGTTGGGGATCAGATTGGCGAGGGTCCTTCTTGACATGGCCCCTTGACCCATACATGGCATTAGTTTCCTTCTTTCTGGTAAAAGGTTTCTTCACATTATTGGATGTAGAGGCAGAGGCCATAGGAATATTTCTACTTTTAATACCGCTCTCAACTCTTTCACCAGTTAAGATTGACTCAGTGAAACCAAATGATGAGCTCCTGGTCAACAAATTGATGAATGACCCAGTCAATGTTCCCATGAACATATCCACGAGCTCTCTATTAGTCAATGGTGGTTGCACTCTACCTACCAAGTCTCTCTATTTTTACGCATATTCTTTGAAACCTTCATTGGAACCCATAGCCATTCCTTATAAATACACCCTTGTTGGTGCCATATCAGCATTATACTGATATTGACGATAGAAGGCGGTGGCCAAGTCCTCCCAGGTATGGATGTTGGAACCTCCTAACTGGTAAAACCAATCCAATTGAGTCCCAGACATACTCTCGTGAAAGAAGTGCACCCACAACTTCTTATTAGTGGTATGTGGCTTAATTTTGCGAACGTAAGACCTCAAGTGAAGCTTTGGGCACGAAACACCATCGTACTTGGCAAATATTAGAATCTTGAATTTGTGGGGAATGACTACCCCAGGAACCAAACCCAAGTCACCAAAGTCTAAGCCGGTCACACCTTGAATTTCCACAGCCTTCAATTTGTCTTCCAGTTGCTTATACTTGTCTTCAGCCAGTGGGTATTGCTCGTCAAAATAATCCTTGTCCTTAGAAGTCGGATTGTTACCACCCCCAGCATGGGTGCTCCTTGCATCTTCATTCTAATTCTCATCCTTCTCGGATGAGTCTTCTTCCACTTGAACCTGTCGGACAGGGCCCTTGAATCTCTTCCCCATGCTGATTACGACTTTTTCCTTTGTTTTCTTCTTTGTAACCAATAGTGACATCAGTTCTTTCTACCCTTTGGCTAAGTTGAGCAAGGTTTCTTGAAATTGAGAATTTTATGTCTGCAAGTCTTTCACAGTCTGCTCGAGATCCATCTTACTGAAATAAACAGTAGAAATATGAGGAAACCTGTGTCAGAAAACCTGCTTATGTTATGATGCATGTGATGTGAATGCAAATGTTTTCAAGGCCCTTTAAGATTTAAATTTGTTTAAAAAAAGAAGGAACAAACATTAATTGCATTAATAAGTTCAAACGATTTTAAAAAATGCCTCTTGGGCTTACAATGGAAGAAACAAAAATAATATAAAATAAACTCTAAAACACAAAGAGCTTCAAGCTTCCCATGAGCGCATCCTCTTTGGTGCAATGTAGGCATTAAAACTCCACTCTTCATGAAGTTGTCTCGTGAGCTCCAAAACCTTCTTCTCGCTTGCGTAGAATTGGGTTTCAAATGTGTCTCGTTCTCCTTTTAGTTGAATTCACGATCTTTGCAACTCCTCGAGAGTAGTAGGCATGCCAGGATGAAGAATAGTGTAGGGAACATCTCCCTTGACAATAGGCTCCATGATGATAGGTAGGATGGCCTCATAAGGCATCATGAGGTTTTGAGTGCGAGCTCACACCCACTTGAGATAAGGCTCCAATGGAATAGAGTTCTTATGCCCCAAAGTTTTGCTATCAACTTTGTTCACCATGCCCCAAGCTCGTATAAATCTTTGACGATAACCTTGGACATCGTTCTCATAGTCAAATACAATACCTTTAGACAAGTGTGTCATGAGGGCCATCCCTATGAGCATAACCAAACTATCATAGAGACAAACAAGGATTATAGGTGATACCTTCCCTAATGCCAAAGAGAGGGACATTAGGGAATTCCCCATAATGGTAAATAATGGTAACATCCTCCAAAGATCGAGGACACCAATGAATATCCGAATGCGAGAGTGACATCAACCTACTAGACCATCTCATCATGCCTTGCTCATTCTTCAAAACAGATCGGGGAAGGTGCAAAGTAAACCACCTAGCCAATAAAGGAGTGTAACACATAAGAATTCCTCTTCTCTTCATGGTTCGAGAGTGAAGAGAATGCAAAATGTCTCTGAGTAAGGTAGGCACCGGGTTGCAAGATAAAAAACTTTGACCGCATTCACATCTATGAGTTGGTCTGGGTTAGGAAACAATACCACCCCATAGATTAGAAGAGTCAAAACCTATTCAAAAGCTTTCCAATCTAGAGCATCCCAAAACTGTTGAGCCTTATCAAGGAAAAACATTGCTAGAAAACCCTTAACACCACTTCTTGTTTCCCAATTTGCCACAACGTCAGACCGTTGCAAATGTAAAGCTCGAGCAATTTCCTCAGGTCTTGGGTCTTTCTCAATACCGATGAAGGGTAGTTGATCAAGAATAGGAACTCCTAAGATTTGAGAGAACTCCTCCATGGTGGGAACTAGTTGGTAATCGATAAATGTGAAGCAATGGTGTTTAGGATCAAAGAATTGAAAAAGCACATGTACCATGTCCTCTTCAAAGTTTGAGGTAACCAAGTTGATGAGACAACCATACTTCTTGGTGAATGGAGAATCATTGGGAACCCTTGACACTAACTCCTTGAGTTGAGGAGGCATTTTCACAAGGTTGATTCGGATGGTATTTCTTCACATGGAAGACATGTTTTATAAAACAGCACAAAGATAAATACCAAATTCCTTGAAATGGTTAGTTTAAATGCGATGGTATGATGTCAGGATGTTATTTACAAGTAAACATACACAAGAAAAGAAAACAAGTCCTTAGGTTTAGGCTTGTATGAGGTTCATAGGTAAGTACCCTCTTGAAGTTTAGTTGGTTCAACCTGTCCTAGAAAGTAATCGGGTTCTAAGGGATCTCAATATCATTGATCTTTCTTTATTGGGCATTGTTTCAGAGCAAGCCTCTGTTTTGGCGACCGAAACATCCCAAAAGTCCAATCTCAATGAGCGTAGTATCGAGTATCAACCAACTTTAGACTATACCAAAGCCGGCTATCTCACTACTTCCTAATTTCCAAGTTGTTCAACAAAAGGTTCTAAGGTCAGTTAGTGCTTCATGACACCACACAGCGGCCCCGTATTCTCCTTAATTCTCCATAAGGCATACCGGTACCCATAAACGTGTCACACTAGCGTAGCTATTATCTCAACGATGTCGGTATACACCGTACAGTCTCCACGATCTTTGTTACTTACCTAATAATGTTCCCCGATCCGGGTAGAGGATCAATAAAAACCCAAACAAGGACCAAAAATGTAAATCAAACAAATCAAACAATGAAAGCCTTTAAAGGTGATCTACTCTCTAAGGTAACCCCACTTTTAAGTCATCTTCCCTAGTAGAGTCTCTAGTTCTATTATACCGTGGGAGAACTGACTTGGTGTATTTTGCGTTTTATCGCAAATGTTGCAGATAGCAAAAGTCGCCACCAACTTTTCTTTTATCCAATAAAGGAAAGGGTGAAAAGAACAGGAAATACCTTTTTTGAGAATTTTCTTGAGTTTGCGGGGTAGGTTATGAAAAGGGAAGGTGTTAGCACACTTTTCATCCGTAGTTATCTATGGACTCTTAATTGCTAGCTCACTTTGAAAATGCTTTGTTTGAAATGTGTTTGTGATTGTTTTTGAAAGTAATTTTGAAAAGTTCCTTTGTTTAGGAGAACTTTGTAATGATTCTCGTCTCTATAAGAATGTATACAAAGTGTTTACTTTTGAAAATATTTCATGGAAAGTGTTGGTGTAATTTGAAAGATGTTTTGAAAATGGTTGTGAGAAAGCGACTAAGAACGTTCTACCTAATCAAAAAGTCTTTGTTCATTTCCTCCTCCTTTAGATATTTCTATCTTACCATTGATTGATAAGAAGCCCTATCATTGGATGTGAAGGGACAGACGTGGGTCATCGTACAATCATAGAAGGCAACATTGTAGGATACCTTAGCAATTTGTCGTAAGGGACTAAGATCATTTTACTGAAGGCAACGTTAAAGGGTCATCGAGGGACTGCATTCTTGTATTCAAGGGTCATTGCTAAAGTACCCCATGTTTGAGGGACATGACTGCTTATTCGTAGGAAACAAGTATGGTTACCCTAGAGGTGCGCGTGTGAATTGTATTTTGATTGCATGCATTTTTATCTTTGAGATTAAGGTTCTCTAAGATTGATTTTATTTTTCCATACACACCCTAATCACTAGCAATTATATTAAAAGCGATAAATTGCAGAAATTAAAATCCTACACTATTACATAATTGTAGGGGATGGGGATACAAGTAATAAAAATGCGAGAAAAGTAATTTCCTAATTACTTATTACAACCAAATTGAATGAAAATAATTTCAAAAAGTCAAAAAATTAAGATTTTTGGTGTGTGTCTGACACAGGCCGTGTCCTGTGACACGACCACCCATGTCATGGCCCTGTAATAACCCATGCGTGTTTTTTTTCTTTTCAGCTGAGCTGACACGGGTCGTGTCCTATGACACGGGCACCCGTGTCCTGTGACACGGGCACCCGTGTCAAGACCCTTTCCTGCCAATTTGTCATGTTTTCAGTTCCAGTAGATCCAATACGGGCCATGTCGTGTGACACGTCCACCCGTGTCAGCACCCTGTCCTTCATTTTTTGTTAGGTTTTCAAACATCTTAGCTGACACGGGTACCCGTGTTAGCCCCCTGTCTTGGCTTTTTCGCTGAGTTTTCTTCTTTTGATCTATACTTTTTTATATATCTTTTGAACAAAAAAAGCAAATGATATATGGATAAAGATATCACAGTTTGGAAAAAAGTTTGCCTCTCGAAGCGAAAACTTTTGAACACGTACCGATGTCTCCGGGCACAAAGTGATGATTTTTCAAGCTCCTTCGAACCTTCTTGAAATTTCTCCAAACCTTACTCTGTGCCGCAAAGTTCCCGAACCGCTCCAACTCAGTCAAGTTGCAAAATATTGTTTTTGTTTGTGTTTGGAAAGTGATGATAATGATATTACATAAATTGTTCTTGTGTTTGAACAATCTCTATGTGATGTATATGATGTTTTTGGGTAGTTGGTTTAGGGAAAAACTTGCAAGGTTGAACAGTAGGTTTAGGTTTTTTTTCTTCTATTTCTCAGTTTTTTTTTTGTTTTGTGAAGGAAAGTAGATGAGCATAGTTTACAAAGAATTCTATTAGGTTTTTTCAAGCATTCTTTTTTCTCTCCCCTCTTTTCTCTCAAAAAACCTCTTTTTTTCTCTTCCCTCTTTTCTATCAAAAAACCTCTCCTTTGTGTGTTGTGAGACAACTTATTTACAGATGAAATTGACTGAAATTTGGGAGGGAAATAGATAGTTTTTGAACTGTTTGGTTATACAGTTTCATTGCTTTTTAGATACAGCTCTTATGTGCTAAGTTTGTGCAAACATGGGACTGATATGATGGAGATTTTTCAGGACAGTATTGCAGGTTTTAGAGAAGATTGTGACAGTTTTCTTCGAATTACTATGCAGGTTTTGGACATAAAGATATGTAGCATGATGCAGGTCTGGTTTTATGGACAAATTTATGCAGCTTGTAACAAAGACAAGGCATATTTGTGGACAACATAGTGGCAAGGTTTGTAGATTAAGCCAAAGGGAAAATTTCAAACAAGACAAAGCTTAGGATTTGTAACTTGCAAAAAATGCAGCCTTGTTGTTTACTTGAAAACTTGTAACAACTTGAATTATCTTGAATTATGGTGAAAAGATGTCATGAAGTAATGTATACAAAAACACTTAGAAAAATTTCTAAGTCTTGCAAAGTTTGACTTTTCAAAATGACTTTTGACTTTCTTGATTTCTTGATGATCAAATTTCATATTTTGAATGTCTTGATGGAATGTGATCTTTGAAACTCAAATTTGATCAAAAAGTCAAAATTTGACTTTTTAGTGTACAATTGACTTTTTTCATCAATTGACTACATTTCATCTATCAACCCACTGATCTCAGGAGATGAATTAAAATATGCGATTAGGTCAAAATGATGTACTTGAATCCTTGAGATCATGTTTCAAACCAATAAGTCATGTACTAGGTTAAAAGTCAAAGATTGGTCATTCTCAGTCAAAACCCAAATTTTGACCATTTTGCCCTTTTGATGATTTGAACAATTTTCTTAGAGAATTATGATCCAATCTTGATCAAATGATACATATGAATTCAAAATTTTGATATTGGTAAAAAATCTTGAAGTTTGACTATAGGTTGACCATAATTGACTTTTTACCCAATACAGTTGATTTTAGACCACATGATCAATTGACTGAGCAATTTTGTGATCCAAGACTTTAAACTTTGACAAGAGCAATCTTAAGTGTCCATAATGATCCATGAAAGTCATTTGAAATATTAGAAGTCCAATTGTCCTTGTGCAAACTCAAACCCGAATTTGAGGCATCAGTATTGAGGAGATGGCTTGACCTAGTCAATACTTGTGCATGCTTGAACCATTAAAGATCTTTGTGGGAAATATGTTAAGAAAAGAGAGGGCAAATTTTGGGGTACAACAATCTAGAACAAGAGAATCGCGAGTTACGCGAAGAAGTTACTGCTCTGAAGGTTGGTATGGCCAATCTCACTACTTTGGTGGAATCGTTGGTGGCTTCTCTGAATCCGCCACCACTTGCTAAACCTCAACATACAATGATTACTTCTGAAGCTTTGACAGTTCCTGTTTCTGTTACTCCAATTACTGTTATTCATAATCGTATGCCTCAGGGTTATCCGTGGGGAATGCCAGAGAACTTCATGCCAAAAGGTTATGATCCAGATGCTTAGGTTGCTCCATTTTCTCAGGCTGCTGCTGCTCCTACACCTCCTATAATGCATATTACTCCTACTGCTTGAAATGGGATTCACTATGTCGCACCTCCTTCTGTGAATGTTGTACTATTTGCTAATGATGAAGTTTATCGCCCTATTCCTCCACCAAGTGAAAGCTTGGGTGTTTATGATCGAATGGACAA
Source organism: Vicia faba (assembly GCA_948472305.1). Lineage (NCBI taxonomy): Eukaryota > Viridiplantae > Streptophyta > Magnoliopsida > Fabales > Fabaceae > Vicia > Vicia faba. The sequence goes on from OX451739.1 coordinate 1,172,010,602, forward strand.
TTTTCAGGATTAGTTTGATAAGATGCATAAAGAGTTGAAGGCCCTCAGAGGAAAATAATTTTCTGGGCAGAATGTGAATGATCTGTGTTTGGTTCCAAATGTGAAAATACATGTGAAATTCAAATTACCAGAATTCGAGAAGTACAAGGGCAATACTTATCCTCATGCTCACTTAGTGACGTACATTAGAATGATGTCTACTCACACTAATGATCAACGCCTATTATTTCATTTCTTCAAAGACAGTTTGACTAGTGCAACATTGAAATGGTACATGAGCTTGGGTAGTGCCAATATTCATGCTTTCAATGACTTGGGCGAAGCATTTATTAGACCGTACAAATATAATATGGACATGGCACCTGACCGTAATCAACTCAGAGCAATGGTCCATAAGGACAAAGAGTCATTTAAGGAATATGTACAAAGATGGCGTGAAGTAGCCGCCCAGGTGATTCCTCCCATTGAAGAAAAATAGATGACGGAGATTTTTCTGAAGACTCTAGGTGCTTTCTATTATGAAAGAATGGTGGCAAGTGCGCCGTGATTTTACCGAGATGGTGGGCATGGGTGTCCGTTTGGAAGAAGCTGTAAGAGAGGGTCGCTTGACAAGAAGGGTTAATCCTCCTAGAAGAAATCATCAGTGCCACCAACAGGTTGCTTCAATAACTCCAATTGTCAATACGAATCCGACCACACTGGCTTATCAAAGACCAGCCCCTTAGGGAAATCAAGGGCAGAATTAAAGGAGAGAGACTTTTGACTCTATCCCCATGAGCTATGCAGAGTTACTCCCAGCATTGATTCAGAAAATGTTGGATCAGACCAGACCACCCCCTGTTATACCATCGCCTTTGCCTTGGTATTATAAGGCAGATCACACGTGCGCTTTTCATCAGGGTGCACCAGGTCACAATGTGGAAAACGGTTATCCTCTAAAACTGGAGGTACAAAAAATGGTGAGATATGGCCTTTTGTCCTTTAAAGATGTCGGCCCTAATGTAAAAGATAATCCTTTGCCAAAGCATGGAGGAACAAATGCTATGAACATGGTTGTTGGTTGTCCTAGGGACTTCCAAATTTTCGATATCAATCTGGTCAGAGCTGACTTGGTAAAGATGCAAGCCTACCTTTGTGAGTTTAGTTACTATACGCATGACCATGTTGGTTATGGTATATGCAGTACTGATATACAAGGGTGTGATAAGTTAAAGGCTGATTTACAGAAAATGATGGATGAAGGCCTCATTCATATAATCAGGCCTAGGGCAGAATATGAGGAAGATGTGAACATGTTCTTTGGATGTCCTGGAGAATTTCGGATCTTTGACGTGAACCATATGAATAATAATTTGGTGCAGTTGCACACTACCTTCTGCCACATGGATGGTCAAGTAGAACACCATTATGGATCTTGCCGGATTTGATGCAGAGATTCTCGTGGTTGTTCCATTGGGAGAAGAGGAATTCAATTGTGGTTGGATAATGTTACTATCAAAGTTTCAGGCCATAGAGATGATTACAATGTGATTAATGTGATTGAAGATTGTTCGGTTAAGACTGTGTCAGATTATGAATATGGTTCTGCAGATGAATTCTTTTCCTCATATGAAGAAATATCATCTAGCAATGATTATGTGATTACCAAGTTTTCAAAAGAATGGGTGAACTTAATTGTGCCTTGTTTCAGTAATCCTGCCCCTATCAAGATTGAATACTGTAGCAAGCCAGTTGTTGCTCCAGTAGTGATTTTCTTGTCGGGTCTTGTTCCTTACAAATAAGACAAAGTCGTACTGTAAAAATACAATGCTACAATTCTAGAGGATAGTGTGGAAGTTCCCATCCAACTTTGTCTAATTTTGAGAATATTGCTGAGGCCAGTAGAGTTACCCGCAGTGGTCGTGTGTTCACACCTGTTATTCGAGGGAATGTCAGTACCGATAAGAAGGTTGACGAAAGTGTTAAAACTAGGAAAGCATTAGGGGAATCTAGTGGTGCTACTATAGAGAAATATGCGGATGCTATATTGAATATTATCAAGATGAGCGACTATAGGGTCGTAGATCAATTGTTGCAGACACCATCAAAGATATTTGTTCTAGCTTTACTGATGAATTCCTTTGCCCATAGGGAATCTTTGATGAGAGTGTTGGATTAAGCCTTCATTCAGCAGTGTGGTAAGGAATATTACGTCCTGTAATAACCTAAGCTTCTGTGATGACGAATTGCCTAGCGAAGGAAGGAATCACAATCTAGCCCTCCATATATCCATGAATTGTAAGAACGATTCATTGTCAAATGTGCTGATTGATAATGGGTCTGCTTTAAATGTCATACCGAGGAGCACACTTATGAAGCTGAAGTATCAAGGAACTCCCATGCGTCCGAGTTGCATAATTGTGAAAGATTTCGATGGATCAAGGAAGTTTGTCATTCTGGAAGTAGATTTTCCTATTCACATAGGCCTACACCTTTTTCAGATTACATTCCAGGTTATGGATATTGTGCCCGCTTACAGCTATTTACTGGGACGACCGTGGATCCACAAGGCAGGGGCTGTCACTTCAACTTTGCACCAGAAGCTGAAGTTTGTTCGTGAAGGAAAAGTGGTTATCATAAATGGAGAGCAAGCATTGTTAATATCTCATTTATCCTCTTTCAGTGTTGTGGAAGCGGATGAAGCTAATGTTGGAACTCAGTTCCAAGCGTTATTCGTTGATAATGTAAGAGAGAATGAGAATTCTATGGCTTAATTCAAAGATGCTCAGCAGTTTGTGTGTAATGGCCCTAGTAAAGTATGGGGACAAATTGTTGATCCACCAGTGAACAAGAATAGGATTGGTTTGAGATTTTCTGCGAAGAATGGTAAAGGTGAGAACATGAAGCTGAAGTCTGCTTTGGGCAAGTATCAGGATATTTTCCACAGTGGAGGTTACCTTCATCCAACTGTTTCTAGGATCAATGCCTTTGTAGAGGATGAAGAAGACATGGAAATGCCGAACTATGTGACACATGGAGTCAGAGTCCAGAACTGGGTCACTATTGATGTTCCCTCTTGCATCCATGTCTCAAAGTAATTCGTTTTTGTTAATCTTTTTAAAAATATTTCACTATTCCCAAGGTGAAAGAGGATTTTGTATGGGCTTATTTGTTTGCTTTGATCATTAAAATCATTAATAAAACTTGTCTTTGATTCCCAAATTGTGTTTTTGTTTTCTGCTTTTTCTTGGAAAATGGTAATCAGAAAAAACCCTTTTGGAATAAATAATAACTGTAAATAAATCTGGATAATAATTTAATATATGTGTTAGTTTCTAAAATCAATCATAAATCATATGTGTAGATTAATTAAAAAACACGTTGAATACAATGACCCTGCACCCTCTCCCAACTTTGAATATCCTGTGTCTGTGGCCGAAGAAGAAGAACATGATGAAATTCCGGAAGAGGTTTCATGGTTTCTCGAGCGCGAGGAAAATTCCATTCAACCGTATAAAGAGCCGTTGGAGAAAATTAATTTGGGTTCAGAGGAAGATCCGAAGGAAGTCAAGGTTGGAGCATTGATGCATCCCGACGTAAAGAGCAAGTTGATTGAATTGTTGAAAGAGTATGTGGACGTCTTTGTTTTGTCATACCAAGACATGCCAGGTTTGGATACTGATATTGTGGAGCATCATTTGCCGCCAAAGCCAGAGTGCCCGCCAGTCAAGCAGAAATTGCAAAGAACTCACCCAGATATGGCAGTAAAAATTAAAGAATGAATCTTAAAGCAGATTAATGCCGATTTTCTTGTGACATCAGTGTTCTGTCAATGGATTTCCAATATTGTCGTGGTACCAAAGAAAGAAGGAAAAGTTTGCATGTGCGTTGATTATAGAGATTTAAATAAAGCTAGTCCAAAATATGATTTTCCATTGCAACATATTGATATGTTGGTTGATAGTACAACAAAATTCAAAGTATTTTCGTTCATGGATGGATTTTCTGGATATAATCAAATAAGAATGGCTCCTGAGGACATGGAAAAAATAACGTTTATCACACCCTGGGAAAAATTATGTTACAGAGTGATGCCCTTCGGGTTGAAGAACGCTGGTGCAACGTACCAAAGGGATATGACAACCCTATTCCATGATTTGATGCACAAGGAAATTGAGGTATATGTTGATGATATAATTTCCAAATCCCAGACTAAAGAAGGGCATATAGAATATTTGTTGAAATTGTTTCAGTGTTTGAGGAAGTGTTGTCTCCGCTTGAATCCAAATAAATGCACCTTCGGTGTCCGATCAGGGAAGTTGTTAGGTTTCATTGTCAGCCAAAGAGGGATTGAATTGAACTTGATAAAGTCAAGGAAATTCAAGAAATTCTAGCGCCAAGAACTGAAAAGAAAGTTAGAGTCTTCCTCGTACGTCTGAATTACATTTCCATATTCATTTCCCATATGACTGCAACGTGTGAACCGATCTTTAAGTTGTTAAAGAAAGATCATGGTTGTGTGTGGATAGACGATTTCCAGGGCATTCGTAAGTATTAAAGAGTGTTTTTTTAAACCTCCTATCTTGCTCCCTCCCGTTGAAGGAAGACCATTGATTATGTATCTAACAATGTTAGATAATTCTATGGGTTATATTTTGGGACAACAAGATGAAACAAGAAATAAGAAATACACCATTTATTATCTCAGCAAGAAGTTTACTGACTGTAAGTCGCGATATTATATGCTGGAAAAAACATGTTGTGCTCTATCCTAGGCGACAAAGCGGTTGCAGCACTATATGTTGAATAATACTACTTGGTTGATTTCCAAAATTGATCTAATTGGTTATATCTTTGAAAATCCTGCTCTTACTGGGAGAATTTCCCGTTGGCAGATGTTGTTATCTGAATATGGTATTGAATACCATACTCAGAAGGCTATAAAAAGCAGTGTGTTGGCGGATTATCTTTCTCACCAACCAGTTGATGACTATCAGTTGATTAAATATGATTTCCCTGATGAGGGTGTTATGTTTCTGAAAGTGTAAATTGTGATGAACCGTTGCTTGAGGAAGGTTCCGATCCTAAATCTCGTTGGGGAATGGTATTTGATGAAGCTGTAAATGCTTATGGGAAATGAATTGGTGTTGTGATTATCACTCCTCATGGATCAAAAATTCCTTTTACAACAAGGATGACATTTGATTGTACCAATAATATGGAAGGGTATGAGGCTTGTATCATTGGTCTCGAGGAGGCCATTGATCTTAGAATCAAAGTTTTAGATGTATACGGCGATTCATATTTGGTAGTAAATCAGATTAAAGGATAATGGGATACTCGTCACCCTGGCTTGATCCCTTACAAAGACTATGCTAGAAGATTATTACCCTTCTTTAATAAAATTGAATTCCATCATATTCCTAGAGATGAAAATCAAATGGTAGATGCTTTGGAAACTCTGGCTTCTATGTATCAAGTGAATACTTGGAACGATGTGCCTCGTATCGCAGTGCGACGTTTGGATAGTCCGAATCATGTGTTTACAATAGAGGAAATGTCATATGAAAAACCTTGGTATTATAATATCAAGCATTTTCTCCATACTCAAGAATACTCGGCCGATGCATCAAATAAAGATAGATAGACATTGAGAAGGTTGATGCATGAAACCTATGAAGGTTCCTTTGGTACCCATGCCAATGGACATTCGATGGAAAAGAAGATGCTTAGGGAAGGTTACTATTGGCTGACAATGGAATCTGACTGTTATAAATTTGCAAAGAAGTGCCACAAATGCCAGATCTATGCTGACAAAATTCATGTGCCTGAAACGCTTCTCAATGTTATCTCTTCCCCATGGCATTTCTCTATGTGGGATATTGACATGATTGGAATGATTGAACCAAAGGTGCCGAATGGACATAGTTTCATTTCAGTGGCAATTGACTACTGCACCAAATTGGTGGAAGCAGCTTCATATGCTAATGTTACTAAGAAGGTGGTAGTACGCTTTATCAAGATAAATCTCATATGTCGGTATAGTGTGCCAAGCAGGATTATCATCGACAACGGCTTAAATCTGAATAACAAGATGATGATGATGGAACTTTGTGAAGAATTCAAGATTGTCTACCACAATTCATCTCCCAGCAGGCTAAAGATGAATGGGGTTGTTGAAGCAGTTAATAAGAACATCAAGAAGATCATCCAAAAAATGGTTGTTACTTATAAAGATTGTTATTAGATGCTCCCTTTTGTTTTGCATGGGTATCGAACATCTGTTTGCAATTCAACAGGGGAAACCTCATTCTCTCTTGTGTATGGCATGGAAGCAGTGCTCCCCGTTGAGGTGGAGATTCCCTCTTTATGCATGATAATGGAAACCAAGTTGTCAGAGGCTGAATGGGTCCAGAATAGGTTTGACTAGTTAAATTTGATTGAAGAGAATAAAATGATGGCCTTGTGTCATAGTCAGTTATACCAGAAGAGAATGAAGAAATATTTTGATAAGAAGGTCAAACCTCGTGAATTCAGAGAAGGCGACCTCGTGCTCAGGAAGATTATGTCTTTTAACGTTGATTTTAGGGGCAAGTGGACTCCCAATTTTGAAGGTCCATATGTTGTCAAGAAAGCCTTCTCTGGTGGTGTATTGTGTCTTGAAACAATGGATGGCGAGGAGTTTGCACGTCCTTTGAATACTAATGTAGTCAAGAAATAATTTTCCTAAAGAAATAAAAGAACATCTCGCTAAGTCGAAAACCCGAAAAGGCGGCTTAGGAAAAAAAGAGCGTCTCGGTAGGTTGAAAACCCGAAAGGGCGGTCTAGGAAAAAATTAGAGACATAAACAGAATAAATTCTCCCGTTAGGTTTATAACCTGCAAAGGTAACTTAGGAAAAAGTTACGGATTTCTTGGCAAGTAATTGCGTCAGACAAGTCTTGATCATTCGAAGCAACAATCTTCTTGGATCCTCGCCACTCTTCAACAGAAGTCGATGCCCAGAAATTTAAAGTTGTTAGAGAAAATAGTGATCATTGTATTTTAATGCATCTTTTCCAATATATTACCATTTTCCAAACTTTTTAATCATCTATGGAGTCTCTCCATTTGCAGACTATCATCCTATTAATAAAGTTTGAGCTTTTATCCTATTTTTCGCAATTCATATTTTATTCTGCTTACAAAGACTCCATTTACTAGTGATAGCAATTTTCAAAGAAAACAGATTAAATAACAATTTTTTTTAAGAATTTACAAATTACTTCTTGCTTTAGATTATGTGACTCAAGGAGAACAAAAATAGTGACTTCAAGGATGGACGAGCTCTGAAATTTTGGAAGTATGAATCCCCCAAGAAGGCTCCCAGGTCACTTTTGCTGGTATGAGTGATCTTCTTGTGCTTCTCAGATGATTAAAGATGATACCAATTGATGTGTGGTGTAGTGTTGGGTTTGTGATCCTGTTTTCCCCAGTCAGGTCTTGGTTCAGGTTTGCATGGTATGAAGTCTCTATACCATATTCCCCAGTAAGGTCTTCACTCATAGGACAAAAGTCTCTTTCCCTCTGTGTGCTGAGATGAAATCATTTTCAAAATGTCGCCCTTTACAGTGTTAGCATTATGGTTGTTATTTGTTTCCCAGGAAACCAGACAAGGGAAATATCTTATCTAACAAGTGTTGAAACAGTTGTCAACTTTCTGGGTTGTCTCCTGCCAAGTGTTGGGTTTGATTTAAAATCCCCATAATTTTTATTTATTTATGTATTGTTTGACTTCTTAAATCTCCAAGAAAAGTCAAGATAACGGGTCTCTCTGAAAATTGCTAACCCCATGAGGTTTCATAATTTCTCCCCAGAGAAGTTGGTGTAATCATCACTCTCAGTATTGAAGAATGTATCTTGGGTTCCCCTTGACGATGTACTGTTTCCCTCCCCAGTGAAGTCAGTAGGAAATCTTCAGTTGATATCTCGACGATATGGTTTTCATCTACCCTATTGAGATAAATATTACAATCCCCAGTAGAAATACAGACGTTGAAGCATTTTTCCCCCCATTAAAGTCTGTGTGATATTCTCCGGTGAAGCCTGGAGAAGGGTGTTATATCCATGTATCTGTAATGATTTATTGTTACGATTTGATTATTTTTGGATTATTTTCCTTCCCAGTGAAGTTAAGCCGCGAAATAGGAATTTGTTTCCTCGGTTGGTGCTTGCTTTCTTATGAAGTTTTCATCCTGGATGTGATTAACCGAGTATTGAATGTACCCAAGTTGGTATTGTCTGGTTATCCCCAGTGTTATATGTGTATTTTGTCAGCATATACATGATAACAGTTATACATTCATACATGCATCATGCATAGTTGAACTTAGCAAATCATTGCTCATTTTCATTCATTAATATCTTGTTGGCATATTACCTTATTTTGTAGAGTTATGTTATCCTCTCTCCAATAAAATATCAACCTTAGGCATAAAGTGTATATTCTTTCAATTTCCCCACTGAGTTATCCCTCGTGGAAGATTTTTGCTTTAGCCTTCCTGTATAGCTCTTTGTCTGGAAAGAAAGTGGTTCCCTCTTGAGTTTATTTCTCATGAGGTGTTATTTTGGTTGACTGATTCATTCTGGTTTATTTATGGATTGAATCTATGGTCCCCAGCAATATTATTATTTTGATTTCTGCAAGCTTTGAGCCCTGGTTTAAGAATGTGCATTTATTTTGCACGTGAAGATTTTATCTCCTTAGTAGGAATATATTAACATTTCCCCAGGAAGTACTATTTCTTTCCCCAGGAAATCATTATTTCCATTCCTTCTCGTAACAGCAAGTGGCAGGTCTCTTTATTTGAGCAACCAGTACTTCCCCAATAAGTCTGTCAGTCCCTAGAGAAGATTCAGATTTGTTACTCTAATGAATGGTATCCTTGTCATTATGGAAGGTAGTTCATTGTTGAGATTGGTTACTCTAATGAATGGTAGCCTTGTAATTATGGAAAGTAGTTCATTGTTGAGATTTGTTACTCCAATGAATGGTAGCCTTGGAATTATGGAAGGTAGTTCATTGTTGAGATTTGTTACTCTAATGAATGGTAACGTTGGCATTATGGAAGGTAGTTTTTTGTTGAGATTTGTTACTCCAATGAATGGTAGCCTTGGCATTATGGAAGGTAGTTTGTTGTTGAGATTTGTTACTCTAATGAATGCTAGCCTTGTCATTGTGGAAGGTAGTTCCTTGTTGAGATTTGTTACTCCAGTGAATGGTAGCCTTCTCATTATGGAAGGTAGGTTATTGTTGAGATTTATTACTCCAATGAATGGTAGCCTTGGAATTATGGAAGGTAGTTTGTTGTTGAGATGTGTTACTCCAATGAATGGTAGCCTTGCCATTATTAAAGGTAGTTCATTATTGATATTTGTTACTCCAATGAATGGTATCCTTGTTATTATGGAAGGTAGTTCGTTGTTGAGATTTGTTACCCCAATGAATGGTAGTCTCATCATTATGGGAGATAGTTCGTTGTTGAGATCTTTTTCCGATGGATGATAGTCTCGTCATTATGGGAGATAGTTCATCATTGAGATTCACATTACTCTGAAGAAGTTCTTTTGTTCCCAGTCATGAATACTGGTTGTTGTACCCTAAAATTTCCCCTCTCATTTTTTACAAGATCTTCTCTTACATGGTTGGTTACAAACACTTGCTTTAAGAAAAACAACAAATTTTGAAGTTGGTCAAAGTGCCTTTCGATTGGCATCTCCAAAGTGACTTTTGATTGGCATCTCTAAAATATCTTTTGATTGGCCACTCCAAAGTGCCTTTCCATTGGCATCTCCAAAATTCCTTTCGATTGGCATCTGCAAAATGCCTTTCGATTGGCATCTCTAAAATGCCTTTCGATTGGCATCTGCATAGCGCTCTTCGATTGGCATGGACAAAGGTCCTTTGATTGGCCTGTTAACAAGGCCTTTCGATTGCCATTTCAACAAGATCCTTAGATTGGAAATTTCAACAAGGTCTTTGATTGGCATGGATACAAGGCCTTTCGATTAGCCTCATGGCCAAGCCCTTCGATTGGCATGGCAAAGAATCCTTCAATTTAGCATCTCAAACCAGGCAGCTTCGACAGGCATGTTAGCAAAGTCTTTCTATTGGTATCAGAACAAAGTATCATTCGACTGGAATTCCAAAAGGTCATTCATTAGAAGTAAGTAGCAGGACTCATTCGAAGCATGCATAAGAAGTCCATTCAAAGCATGCATAGGAAGTCCATTTGAAGGGTGCATAAGAAGTCCATTTGAAACATGCATAAGAAGTTCATTCGAAGGAGGAAACTTATAGGCCACTCGATGAGAAATGCTGGACGGTATTCGAAAGAGTGAAGTGTCCAGGTTCATTCCAAGATTTCCAAAGAGACATGAACATTTCAAAAAAGGAATGCTTTTAATATGTCTGATTTTTGTCTCATGGTCTTAAAAGCATGGTTAATTTGTTGTCGCTTGCCGTTACTGGACCATCACTCTACTATAAATACAAGGCAAGGACACAGTACCAAGGGGGAGGGGGGGGGGGACGAAAGAGAGGACGTAGATGAACAAAGAGAGAGGTAGATATACTTTTGCACATGAACAAATCACGCTTCCATATTGCTCATAGAAACCCCAAGAGGGTCAAAACAAAACACCTTTTTGCAGACACCTTCAGCCCAAACGAAGGCCAGATCCTTGTTCCTTAGACATTTTGGAGTCCACACCAGCTTCTAAGCAAGTGTCTCCATACCCAGGAGTGTAAAATTGAAGCACCTAACAACCTCAATCCACGCCCAAAGGTGGCGAATCGAAGCATCCTATTGTTGGTAAAATTTCAAATCCATGTTTATAATTTCATTATGTATTAGTTCAGTGCTTGATTCACGCCTAGGATATCATGTGACTCTGTTTAATTTGGTTTCAAAGCTAAGGGCTTGGTTTCGAAACCAGGTCCACTTTTGTTTTATTTTGTCTCTAACGCCCATACTGCAAATCTGGCCCAGATAAACCAATACACACAGGATCGAAGGTCCTGGGTTCGACACCTAGGTTATATTTTTTCTAATATTTGTCTTGCGGGTCTAGAGTGAAAATCCCTTCCTCTCCTAGATCGAAAGGAATAACTCCCTTCCCTGGATCGAAGAAGACCTTTTCCCCTGGGTCGAAGAACCAGACCTTGCCCAACATCGAAAGATTGTTCATTCCCTGGGTCAAAAGAACCATATCTTGCCCAGGATCGAAAGCCACCTTCCTCGGGATCGAAGCCAACCTTTTTTTCTGAATCGAAGCTCTGATTCCCCCCAGGATTGAAGGATCCCACTCCTTCATATTTTATTTTGGTTCTTTTTTTGTTATTTCTTTGTTAATCTTTTTTTTTCTTTGACATAAAATGAATCCAAAAACCACAAAAACATTAGGATAGTTTTTCTTATTAAATTAATTTTGTTAATTAATCATTTTAATTATCTTAACATTTTATCAAAAACTAAAATTAAAAAATATTTAGATCATTTACCCAAATTAAAATAAAACAACAAAAAGATTTTATTCTTAGGATTTTTAGACGTTATTTTTTTTAATTCGGGCGCATTTTATTTTATTGTAACTGCTCATAGTTGTAACAGCTTTAGATTTATAATTCCACACATTTAGTTTCTCGCATTTTTATGTAACTGTCCCGAAGCCTCGTAATAGCGTAGGATCTATAATTCCCGCACTTTAAATTCCTGTACATATATTAACTGCTTAGATGTATACTAACTAGGATTGCATGACAAGATCTGAAAACAAACGGTAGAGCACTTAAATGTTTAAAGATAAAATAAATGAATCTCAACACATATGCACCTCTAGGGTATCCCCGCTTCGGTTGCCTTTCAAAAAAAATAGTCAAGTCCCTCGAGAATGGGGACGCTTTAGCAAAGACCCGCAAAAATAAAAAAGATCATAGTCCCTCAATGACCCTACGGTGTTGCCTTCTCGGTAAATGATCTAGTCCCTAACACAGAATTGCTAAAGCATCTCCATAAATTGCCTTCGTGATTGTAACGTTCCTTGGATTGTCCCTCAACATCCAACGATAGGGATACCTACTCACCAATAGTGGGATAGCGCTGTTTAAAGGATATGAGGAAAAGAATGATCCTCTTCGAGTACAAAAAGTAGATAGCTATTAGAAGTTTGCTCAAAAATCCCTTTTGCACTTACACATAAATACTACTTTTCAAAAACAATTTCAAAACATTTACTTCGTTAACACTCTTGAGGACTGATACAAGAGTTAAGCACAAAGCAAATCGCTGCACTAAGGAATTTTCCAAACATTTTTCAAACGCATAAAGCACAAAAGTATTTCAAAAATGAGCAAACCTCTAAAATCCCGTGGAAAACCACGGATGGAAAGGGTGCTAACACCTTCCCTTTCCATAATCTACCCCCTTACTCAGAAACATCTCGAAAAGGTCTTTTTCTGTTCTTTTCAACCTTTGCTTTGTTGGATAAAAGAAAAGACGGTGGCGACTCTTGCTTACCACACATTTGCGAACAAAAAATGCAAAACCAGTATTTAAGCAGTCAGTTTTGCCACCGTATAACAGAACTGGCGACTCTGCTGGGGAATTATAAAAAAGTGGGGTTACCTTAGAGTTAGTTCATTATTTAACTACTTTGTTTGCTTTATCCTTGGAGGGTTGTTTGGGTTGTTTCTATAAATCCTACACCCGAATCTGGGGCACACTTTTAGGTAAACAGCAATAGATCATGGAGACTTTACGGCGTAGACTGATATGGTTGAAGCGATGGCTGTGTTGGTGTGACACTTTGGTTGGTACCGGTATCCCTTGTGTTGAATCGAGGAGAATACGGGGCCGCTGCATGGTGTTGTGAAGCACTAACTAACCTTAGAACCTTAGTTGAACAAACTTCGCCATTAGAAAGTAGTGAGATAGACGGTGTCAGTGTAAAGCTGAGAATTGGTTGATACGCGATGCTACACTCACTGAGATCAGACTTTTGAGATGTTTCAGCTACAAGAAAAGATTGTTAAGCTGAAATAACTCGATAAAGGAAGATCAATGATATTGAGACTCCTTAAAACCCAGTTACTATTTCTAAGATAGGTTAAGCCAACTAAACTTTAAGAGGGTACTTACCTATGGAATACATGCAATCCTAAACCTAAGGCTACTTGTGTGACTTGTTTGCTTCCTTTGCCTAACAATTTGAACTCGTTGAAGGGCTTTGTTTGTATTCCTTGCAGGACTTTGTTTGTATAAATCCAATAATTTGGTTTCTTACCCTGCATTTTTTGCTTAACGCATAGCATACACATCATAACATCATGCCACACCATTTCCTTAACCATTTCAAGGATCTCAAGGGTTTGTGATGCAGGTTATGGTAAATCAGACGTCTAGCAAGGGGCAAAGGGGATTTATTTTCCTCTAGCCAATGCCGTCAGAAGATCAAAACTCAACAACTTGAGTCAGGGGCTATGAACCACTAAATATGGTGAGCTTGACTCTTGTAAAAGGACCTTCAACAATACGAAGTTCAATCAAAGCTACAAACTTCAAATGCTGACATCTTCTCATTTACCCAGCGAGTCCTTGAAAACATTGCATAAGCATATCATACATGTTATTGCATAAACTGGTTTCAAAGAAGGGTTCTCATCTTCTTCGCTGTTTATTTCAGCAAGTAAAGAAATGTATCTTGAACAAATAATCAAATACCTCCAAGCTCAAAGCGCTCAATTCCCATAAATGTTCCTGACTCTGACTCAGGGGCAGGAAGAGTTGAAAGCAGTCCTCACTGAGGACCTGTCCAAGAAAAGTCCTGAGGACAATAAGGACGAACAGTTGGAACAACTGCAAGCTGAGGTAGAAGCAATGAAAACCTAAATTCTAGGGAAGATGGCTCTTATCCAAGGCCTATCTCGGGGACAAGAAGAGCTGAGAGCCATTATCAACAAACTCCATCAAGACGGATACAACCGTATGAAGCAAACTTTTGAGGCTAGGAACCAAGTCATTGATCAACCTCCGAGAAGACAAGAGGTTAGTTTGGTGAAGAGTAGACCTTCCCAAATTGCTACTACCTCACGGGTCCAAAAACGACCTCACAAAAAACAACGGGTTAATCAGAGTAAGTCAGATACACCCAAGAGGAAATATACCAAACTCAGCATACCAATGTCGCAAGTCCTGCAACACATGTTGAAGTGGAATTTGTTCACGTTGAGGGATCCTCCTACGAATCCTAATACTCCGCTCCTACTTACAATCGTGATGCAATATGTGCATATCACTCCAACAGTCCGCGGAATGAAACTGATAACTGTTGGACATTGAAATACAAAATTCAACACCTAATTGATGAAGGAGCATTAGAATTCACACAAGATGGTCAACTAGAATTTTTCTGTCATTCCTCCAAGGCACACCAACTGAAGTGACAAGTTATCACAAGAAGACATTTCGTTCATTAGAATTTTCAATGTGTAATTTTCTTTTGATTGTTTGAACATTTATTCATATCAAACATTGTTATTTCATCAATGCATTGCACATGTTTGTCTTGAATTAATTTGTTTTCAGCATGCCTAAACTACTTTCTTACTTCCTTTTGTGATATCCAACTTTTGATTAAAAGCTCTAAGCCTTTAGAGGGAGGATGACAAAGACGATGTACATGCGTTGTTTCAAATCCCAATCAGTGGAGTTATAAGGAAGATAATCCCTAGTCAAGCCCTTTGAGCCTAAGAAGTAGGAGTTTTCTTTTCACACAAATTAAAACCCTTAATCATAACTTGGGGCAGGGTAGTTTTCTCAGTTAATTCAGAGGCGCTTTTAGTCGCCAGCTCATCCTTCATACCCGACAAATAGTGTAGAAGATGCCTTCCAAAAGATGGTGATGGTTCCACATAATTATCAAAGCAGGAAGTCATTATTCTCTCAAAATAAGAACCCATTAAGTCAAAACCAATGAAGGAGACTTAAGAGAAAAAAACTGGGGCATCCCGCTGACTGTAATCACAAAAAGAAACAGTTTAAGAAAAAGAAGGGATAATGAAAACCAAAAAAAAGAGTCCCTACAAATCCTCGACAGAAAAAAAAATAGATTACAAAATGACTTCCTCTTTCAAATAAACTGTCAGTATCCGAACCATCACCGGAACATCAAGGACAAGATGCCAGACTCAATCAGGACTTAAATGCATAATTAACTGAGCATAGGACTGAAGAACATCACGAAGAACGGGTGGGTACAAATAAACTTTGAGCCTTTATCCTTTGTTTCTTGAACTGTGAACCAGGCCACGTTACAACCCTTAAAAGTCCTAACTGAAGCATAGGTTAGTTCGGCAGCATATTGTTACAAAAGGTATCCTGACTCCTGTAGGACTTGCTATAAATCCTGAGTTGATATCACTCTCTTACAAAATTTGTTTTACTAAAAAAAAATGAATTTTCAAACTTCAAGACAGGCATAAGCTTTGCATTCTTAAAATACCATTATTTGCATATGGAAATTTGTTCAACAGCAGAGAAATTCGCACGACGAATATTCGATGAACATAAATCTTCTCAATGGACAAAATCACCTCAAATGGAAAAAAAAATCCAACCAAGGGGCATGACATGATCATTGTCCATCATCTGGGGCAGTCAAGTCAAGATTCAGGGAATCTCTCAAAAATGCCAAACAACCAGGGGCATATATCCATCTAAACCACTCAGGGCATTGGACATGAATTCCAGCAACGAACCCTATACGATCAAACAAACATCTTCTGGCAGTGTGGCAACACTTACTACTATGGACAGTGACAATTCTCTGTACCCGGTGAACATGGACATAGTCGGAAAATACTACGCATGAACAAAGACCTGCTAGGTTAACTGGCCTAGGCAAAAATAAGGGCATCCCGGTGAACCAAAAGGTTCGGGCAAAAATTAGGGATAAAACAAAAAAAATTGTACACCCGGCAAGTCGAAAACCTTAAAAGGCGGCTTGGGAAAAAAAGGTTATACCAGTGGACTGAAAATCTGAAAAGACAGTCTAGGAATTTTTTTTAGATTAAAGCGTACGATTATGTCCCGTCATCTTATCACTTGCCTATCAGTAGAAGGCTTATTATCCTGGTATGCATTCTCCAAGGACTCCAAGAGTTGGGATAATAGTCAAACCATCTAGAAAATCCCCGATTGATATTATCTACAACAGGTATCAAGACAGGGGCACTCAGATCATCACTAAGATCTCCTCAATTCTTATTCCAGTTGAAGATATTCCAAGACTTTCCTCTGGTTCAGTTAAATCGATTCTAAGGTTTTTTTTATTCTTATCCAGTCAAAGTTAATCCAAGACCTTCTTTGGTTCAGTCAGATCGATACTAAGATCTCCCTAATTCTTATTCCAGTTGAAGATAATCCAAGACTTTCGTCTGGTTCAGTTAAATCAATTCTAAGATTTTTTATGATTCTTATCCAGTCAAAGTTAATCCAAGACCTTCTCTGGTTCAGTCAGATCGACACTAAGATCTCCCTGATTCTTATTCCAGTTGAAGATATTTCAAGATTTTCGTCTGGTTCAGTTAAATCGATCCTAAGATTTTTCTGATTCTTATCCAGTCAAAGTTAATCTAAGACCTTCTCTGGTTTAGTCAGATCAACACTAAGATCTCCCTGATTCTTATTCCATCTAAAGATATTCCAAGACTTTCGCCTGGTTCATTTAAATCGACCCTAAGATTTTTCTGATTCTTATCCAGTCAAAGTTAATCCAATACCTTATCTAGTTCAGTCAAATTGATGCTAAGATCTCCCTGATTCTTATTTCAGTTGAAGATATTCCAAGACTTTCATTTGGTTCAGTTAAATCGATTCTAGGATTTTTCTGATTCTTATCCAGTCAAAGTTAATCTAAGACCTCTGCTGGTTCAGTTTAAGTCGACCATTGATTTGTTACTGATTCTTTTCTGGTAGACCTTTATTGGTTCAGTTAAATCGATCCTAAGATTTTTATGATTCTTATCCATTCAAAGTTAATTCAAGACCTTCTCTGGTTCAGTCAGATCGACACTAAGATCTATCTGATTTTTATTCCAGTTGAAGATATTCCAAGACTTTTGTCTGGTTTAGTTGAATCGATGCTAAGATTCTTTTGATTTCCATTCCAGTCAAAGTTAATCCAATACCTTCTCTAGTTCAGTCAGGTCGACACTAATATCTCTCTGATTTTCATTCCAGTTGAAGACACTGTGAAGCCTGGATTTCTACCAGATAACAGTATAAGTTGCTGCGAAGCCTGGAATCCGACCAGATAGTAGTTCACTCCTCCAAAGACACTGTGAAGCCTGGATTTAGACTAGATAACAATTTAAGTTGCTGCGAAGCCTGGAATACGACCAGATAACAGTTAAATTCTTCAGACACTACAAAGCCTGGAATCCGACAACATAGCAGTTTACTTTGTTAGTCACAATGAAGCCTAGATTCGACCGAATAGTAGTATACCTCAAATTAAAGTTGAATCCTGGACCCAACCAGATAACATCTTAATTTCTTTAAATTATCAAAGCCTAGATACGACCATATAACGGTATATCTCAGATTCAAGTTGAAGCTTAGACCCGACCAAATAACATCTTAATTTCTTCAAACTGCAAATCCTGGGTGCGACCAGATAACAGTTTAATCTCATTCCCCAGTAAGTCACTGTGAAGCCTGGAGCATGACCATATAACGGTTAGCCTTATTATCCTTAGCAAGACACTGTAAAGCCTGGATCCTGACCAGATAGCAGTTCACTTCCGTCTTTTCAATCAAATGATGACTCTCCAGTAGAGCAACGGACAACTAAAGCTCCTAATACTCTATGATCCAAGACAGAGACCAACATTCCTCAACGAAGTCCTCTCTAATAGAAAGATCAAGAATTCCAACAAAGGAATATCCCAGGAAATCAACATTCATCTGGATGGCATCTTTAAGCCCATCTCCGACGACTCTCCGTCACATTCTGATGGCATCTTTAAGCCCATCTCTGACGACCTCCTATCATCTTTTCCAAATGGCATCTATAAGCCTATTCCCAATAATATCTACACAGTCAAGTATCATCTCAGACGAGTGCAAATTTTTGGGCACTCTAGTGTTCAATCATCTTCCACCTCCAGATCACGAAAGGCAGACCAGCCAATCTACATCCTCAGGTTTAAGAAGATTGAACAGGGGCAACTGTTGTACCCCAAAATTTTCCATCTCATTTTTTACAAGATCTTCTCTTACATGGTTGGTTATAAACACTTGCTTGAATAAAAGAAACAAAGTTTGAAGTTCGTCAAAGTGCCTTTTGATTGGCATCTCCAAAGTTCCTTTCGATTGGCATCTCTAAAGTGCCTTTTGATTGGCCTCTCCAAAGTGCCTTTTGATTGGCATCTCCAAAATGCCTTTAGATTGGAATCTGCAAAAATCCATTCGATTGGCATCTCTAAAATGCCTTTTGATTGGCTTCTGCATAACGCTCTTCGATTGGCATGGACAAAGGTCCTTCGATTGGCCTGTTAACAAGGCCTTTCAATTGGCATTTCAACAAGATCCTTCTATTGGAAATTTCAACAAGGTCTTCGATTGGCATGGATACAAGGCCTTTTGATTGGCCTCATGGCCAAGCCCTTTGATTGGCATGGCAAAGAATCCTTCGATTTAGCATCTCAAACCAGGAAGCTTCGACAGGCATGTTAGCAAAGTCTTTTGATTGGTATCAAAATAAAGTATCATTCAATTGGCATTCCAAAAGGTCCTTCATTTTAAGGAATTAGCAAGACTCATTCTAAGCATGCATAAGAAGTCCATTCGAAGGATGCATAGGAAGTCCATTTGAAGGGTGCATAAGAAGTCCATTCGAAGCATGCATAAGAAGTCCATTCGAAGGAGGCAACTCATAGGCCATTCGAAGAGAAATGCTGGAGGGTATTCGAAAGAGTCAAGTGTCCAGGTTCATTCCAAGATTTCCAAAGAGACATGAACGTTTCAAAAAAGGAATGTTTTTAATATGTCTAATTTTTGTCTCATGGCCTTAAAAGCATGGTTAATTTGTTGTCTCTTTCCGTTATTGGACCATCACTCTACTATAAATACAAGGCAAGGACACAGTATCAATGGGGGATTATAGTGGTAGAAATGTTCAAGACTAAGCCATTGGATTGACTAGACTTTATACAAATCAAATTCAAAATCGCCACCGCACTTTATTGTTTCCAAAGGAATGGGAAAAGAGCGAATAACCCAAAAAAAGAGGGAAAGATTCAAGGTAAGGGGGTTGGTTATACAAAGGGAAGGTATTAGCACCGTAAACATCTACGGTACTCCATAGGAACCTCTATGTAAGATTTGTATATTTTGGCTATAAAGATGTGTTGTAGATAAAATGGATGGTGGAGGTGAGAAAAGAAATATATTTTTTTATGATTTTTGCACCCGCCACAGTTGCGAACCTTTAGTGCCTACGTATCACCTTTCGTGCAATAGGGGATCAGGGTACACGTAATTCCTCTTTTAAAAATTTAAAACACAAGGGTGTTGGTTAATTTTATGAGATAAGACATCATCGTCATTGTCCGTGTGGAAAACATACTTACTACCCACAATCATGAGAAAGGAGAATTTGCATCATCTCAAAGTGGAGGATATGGCTTGGATTTTAAAATCAACAATGCCTCACTCAACAGCCAAGTGGAAAATATCTCTCTTCACTACATATTGTAGAAGTATAGTTGTTTGCATCACTACAAGGATTGACAAGAGTCTAATCTTTTGAGAAAAGTTTAAAGATAAAAGCCAAAGTGGCAAAATGGTTTGAAATGAGATTGATTGACTTTTAGTCTTCTCACAAAAAATATCAAGGTATTATTAAATTGATTGAAATTTATTCATGAAAATGTTTTGAAAATGCATGGACATAAGTCCAAGTTTATTATGAAAATGTTTCAAGTTTAGAAACAAGAAGAGTTTTTAAAAGGAGGGAGAAGATTTTTGAAATTAAAGAAGATGGGAGGAGATGAAGAGACTACTCTAAAGCATAAGGTAAAAGCTAGGGATAATAACCATCTAACCAACAAGAAGCCAAAGTTTGACATTATGAGTCAATATAGAATTCCCATTCTTCGGATTGAAACCAAGCAAGTAAAGATACTAAACCTCTTGTGAGATCCAAACTTCAAGTGTATTTAGTCTTCGCAAAAATTGGGCAGAGTAACGACTGTATACGGGTAAATTCCAGATTACAAACAAAGTATGTAATAACAATAACATGCACACAAAACAAACAAACAACCCAATGTATTGAGGTAAACCCCAAGAACTCCATACAAAATATCAATTAAGGTCACAAGGTCTCCAACATAGGCCAAGGTCTCTAATCCTAAGTCCAAAAAGTCCAATGCTCCATAATGCTAAGGATAGTAACCAAGAAGTCCAAGTATCATTAAAGTTTTTTATGGTTCATGTTGATTATTAGGTGTCTTTAAAAGGAAAAGAAAAGCTCAAGTGAGAAAAATAAAAATGACAAAAGAGTAAATGCTCAAGTGAGCAAAATAAAAATGGCATAAGAATAAATGCTCAAGTCAGCAAAATAAAAATGACATGAAATGTAAATACTTAAATTAAATGGTACATAAAGCATAAAAATAAAAGCATAAAGTAAAGTCAATTGTTAGAAATTAGTGGTTAGTTGGATGACCATCTTGTAACCTGCATTTTGAACTCACTAGAGGATTGGTAGAACCAAAGCCTCCACACAACAAGTTGCATTTTCTTTTTGTCAATTATATCATCCATTTTGGAATCCTCAAAAGTAACATGTAATGATCAACAATGTTTAAGTGATCCGCGTTGACCAAAAGTGTTGTAGATCCATTACAGGATTGGTAGAACCAAAGTGTTGTACCCCAAAATTTTCCCTCTCATTTCTTCAACATTTTCTCATCCCAAGACCCTTGGAGCTCAAGATCAAGTTAGGGTTTGCTCTGCTCAAGACTTTTCCTTGCACTGTTGACCCAAATTAGGGTTTGAGTTTGCAAAAAGATGTTTTGACCTAAAATGCCCAAAATGACTTTCATGCTTCATGTTGGACTCACAAGTTTATCCATACCAAGTTTCAAGCCTTGATTCCAATCTTTGCCCAGTCAATTGGACAGTTGACCTAGAAATCAGCTGTATTGGGGAAAAAGTCAACTGTGGCCAATTGACAGTCAAAACTCATGATTTTTGACCCACACCAACATAATGAACTCATATGGACCATTTGATCTAGTTGGGATCACAATTCCACAAGAAATTTGGTTAGATCACCAAAAGGGGAAAATGGTCATTTTTAGGGTTTTGACTGCACAAAGGCAATTTTTGACTGTTTGACCTAGCCAATGGACAACACCAATCACACTTGCACCCTTTAGGGTTACTCCACTTGTTGCCTTCAATAATGGGCCATGTTGCATGTTGAGTTTCTTTGGCAAAACAAAACAATTCAAATGATCATAGTCCCTCGATGACGCTTTCGAAAGTTGCCTAAAAATGATCAAGTCCCTTAAAGGAAAAATTGCCAAAGACACTTGGCACTATTGCAATCATGGTCTAAACGATGACCCGCGCCCGTCCCATTAACATCCTAACACAAGATTGTCCACCAAATACAATGGTGGAACAATACTGTTAAAAGGGTTAAAACATAGGAAAGATCTTTGAGAAATTTAGGGTAGATAGCTCTTGGTTACTTGACCAATCTTGAAAAACAATCCTTGCCTACTTTTCAAAACACACATCACAACACACTTTCAAAACAACTTTCAAAAACATTGAAAATTTTTCAAAAGACAAATACACCTTTGTATACATTCAAACATGGATCATTACAAAGGTTGCCACAACAATGGCCTCTTTTCAAAACATTTTCAAACCCTCACACAAAGCACCATTTCAAACAATTGAAAGCACCATTTCAAACAATTGAAAATACAAGGAAAGTGATCTAAGCAAGTAACTAAGAGCCCATGGATAACCATGGATAGAAAGGGTGCTAATACCTTCCCTTTCTATAATCTACTCCCCGAACCCAAGAAAACATCTCAAAGGTTTTTGCTGTGCTTTTTAACCATTCCTTAGGATAAAATAAAAAGTCGGTGGCGACTCTTGCTCAACCAAAACATTTGCGAAAACAAACGCAAAACCCAAGTCAGTTCTCCCACCGTATCACATAACTGGCGACTCTGCTGGGGATAATTTGAAAGTGGAGTAACCTTAGGGTTTAGATCACCCTCTTGCATGACTAATTGTTTGCTTTGATTGCATTATATTTTGGTTCTCTTGTTTGGGCTTGAAATCCTACACCCGGATTTGGGGAAACATTCATAGATAGCAATACGTTGTGGAAACTGTGCGGGGTATACCGACATGGTTGAAGCAATAGCTATATTAGTGCGACATATTTGTGAGTACCGGTAACCCTTGAGTTCAATCAAGGAGAGTACGAGGCCGCTGAGTGATGTCACTAAGCACTAATGACCTAGAACCTTACTTGACCATCTTGGCCTTTTATTAGGGGTAGTGAGATGACCGGCTTTGGTGCAGTCCGAAGTTGGTAGATACTCGATACTACACTCATTGAGGGTTGTTTTCTTGGAATATTTTGGTCGTTAGTTAAGTGGCTAAACCAAAACAATGAACATGGAAAACAATCCAATGATATTGAGCTCCTTAGAACCCAGTTACTATTTATAGGACAGGTTTTTAAGCCAACTACACTCAAGAGGGTACTTACCTATGAAATCCCATGCAAGCCTGAAACTAGGGTTTTGTGTGAATTGCCTGTACATATGTTTGTGCATACATCATGAACATCATAAAGCATCATATGCATACACTAACCATTTCAAGGATTTGGATCTTCATCTTTGTTCTTGTTTTGTAGGTCATGGAAATTCTTCGCAGAAAAACTATCCAAGTCAACCTTGTGAGAATCCCTCCTCAACTCAAGGAGCTCACATCCAGGATTCCGGAAAGCTCTCCCTTCAGTGAAAGACATGGTAGACTGCTCAGCCTAGTCAACACCAGCATTGAAGAGGACATGGTAAAGGTGTTGTTCCAGTTCTTTGACCCCCTTCACCACTGTTTCACATTTCCCGACTATCAATTGGTGCCCACTTTGGAGGAATTTTCTCAACTCCTGAGAATTCCTATTCTTAATCAACTACCCTACAACGGTACGGAAAAAGAACCAAAGCCCGAAGATGTTGCTCAAGCACTACACTTGCAACCATCTGACATCAAGGGGCATTAGGAAACTAGAAGCGGCGTCAAAGGCTTCTTGGCCAAATTCTTGTTTGAGAAAGCACAAGAGTGTTGGAATTCATTGGACCTACAAGCCTTTGAAGAAATTGTGGCACTCCTCATTTATGGGTTGGTCTTGTTCCCAAATCCTGACCAGCTTATAGATGTCAACGCCGTCAAAATCTTTTTATCCAGGAATCCAATACCAACATTGCTTGGGGACATCCTCCACTCATTTTACACACGAACAATGAGAAAGAGGGGTGTTCTCATGTGATGTACTCCTCTCCTTGCAAGGTGGTTTATTTCTCACCTTCCACAATCTGTCTTGAAGAATGACCAAGGCTTAAGGTGGTCACAACGATTGATGACCCTCACTCACTCTGATGTGCATTGGTGTTCTCGGTCCAGAGAAAATGTCATCATCGTCGGTCGTTGTGGAGAGTTCCCTAATGTTCCATTGCTTGGCATTAGAGGAGGCATTACCTACAACCCTTGTATAGCTTTGAGACAATTTGGATATGCACGGAGGGATGACCCTCATGACATGTTAATTCCTGACCTAGTTTTTGACTTCGACAACGATGCGCAAGGACTTCGCCAAAGATTCATCAGAGCTTGGAGGATGCCTAACAAGGTAGACAGCAAGACACTGGGGCACAAGAACTCCATCCCTCTTGAGCCTTATCTCAAGTGGGTACGAACCCAAGCCCAGAGTCTAATGATGCCTTACCCTCATGTTCTCCCTGTGATTAAAGAGCCCGTTAAGGAAGGAAAGGTTCCCTACACCATCCTATATCCTGACATGCCAACATCATGGGAGGAGATGCAGAAGAGTTGGATCAAACTCAAGGAGGAACGAAATACTTTTGAAGCCAGCTTATACGCCAGTGAGAAGAAGGTTTTGGAGCTTACCCGCCGACTCCATGAGGAAGAGACCCTCAACACCTACATCGCACCAAAGAGGATGCGCAACGTCTTTTTACCTTGAGAAGTTTTGTAATATTTGGCCCATGGGGCATTTATGTACTGACAAAATTTCTTCTTATTAATATGACGTGTGTTCTTTTTGTTTGCAACAATTTTGATTTTTCTAAATCCTTGAATGCATTGCATAAATAAGCATACCATTCATCATGTGCATAAGCAGGTCTCCACACCAGGTTTCCTTATCTTTCTGCTGTTTATTTCAGTAAGATGGATCTCGAACAGACGGTCAAAGACTTGCAGTCTAAAAACTCACAGTTTCAACATCTCCTGATGACCTTGGCAAAGGGTCAGGAGGATCTAAAAGCCCTGCTTGGGAACAAAGAGCAAGTGAAAAAGAAGAAGAAAAGAGTCGGGGTGGCTACCCTAGGAAGAAGGTTTGAGGGTGACGCCAGAAGAGTTCTTGAATTTCCCCCTACGTCTGAAGAGGGAACCAGTAAAGGAAAAGGGGTTGCGGTACCTTCCAAATCCGAAGCTGAAGAAGAAGAGGTTGAAGAAGACGAAGACTACTCAGAGCAACAATACCCGCCCGCCGATGATAAGTACAAAAACTTGGAAGATAGGTTGGCAGCTATGGAGCTGCAGAGAGTTCCCGGCTTGGATTTCGAAGATTTGGGATTAATTGCTGGAATTGTGAACACCCCGAAGTTTAAAGTGCCAATTTTTGCAAGATATGACGGGTTGTCTTGCCCAAAAATGCACCTAAGGTCGTATGTCCGAAGAATCCAACCTCATACTTCCGACAGAAATATTTGGGTGCACTTCTTTCAAGATAGCCTGTCTGGCACTCAGCTAGACTGGTTTTACAAGCTGGAAAGGTCAGAGATACATAGTTGGGGGGATCTGGCAGCTTCTTTTTATCGCCAATATCAGTATAACTCTGACTTGGCGCCAACCCGTACTCAGCTACAGAGTATGGGAATGGCCTCAGGTGAGGGATTTAAGGAATACGCCCAGAAGTGGCGCGATCTGGCCGGAAGAATGCAGCCACCTCTTTCTGATAGAGAACTTGTTGATATGTTCCTGGGGACCCTGTCTGGTCCATTCTTTAACCATCTGATCGGTAGCTCTTCCGCGGGGTTTACTGAATTAATTCTGACTGGCGAGCGGGTAGAAGCCGGTATCAAGAATGGGAAGATTCAGAAGGATGCCTCTGCATCTACAACTGTTAAGAAATCATTTCCAGCGAAGAAGGAAACAGTTGTTGTGTATTCTCAGAGAGGAGCAGGAAGAAGTGAGCGCCGTCCGACTGTGGGGGCCGTGATGATCCAAAATCCATCAAATGATCAGCCTCGCGGAAATCAATCCAGACCTAAATAGCAATGGGGAGAACGGCCACCACGGCAATTCACCCGCATTAATATGACGCCCGCGCAAGTTCTTCCGCACTTGTTAAAGCTGAATCTCACAAATATTAAAGAAGCACCGAAAAATGTGAATACAACCTCACCAGCTTACAATGCCAATGCCAAATGCGCCTACCATTCTGATAGCGTCGGACATGACACAAACAATTGTTGGACGCTAAAAAATAAAATTCAAGACTTGATAGATGCAAAAGAGGTGGAGTTCGATGCTCCAGAGAAGCCAAACATAATATCTGCTCCGATGCCGAAGCATGGTCGAAATGTCCATGCTATTGAGGAGGATTTGTATGTTTATGATGTCAATGACCTGATAACCCCGCTGTTAACCATCAAGTTAAATCTGCTAAGGGCTGTGATTTTCCCGGGATGCAAAGAAGATTGCTACTGTTGTTACTCTCTGCCAATCGACTGTCCATTACTGAAGAAAGGCATCCAAGGCCTAATGGACAGTCAACAAATTATGTTTGAAAAGGTTCCTGCTGTTCCAACCCCTACTGAAGATATTCAATAATCACCATTCACGCCAATCTTTCCAAGGCCGTCAGAAAGCCTGTTAAGATTACATCCGCTACAAAGTCTGTTCCTCTGAAGATAACTATGCCAGGGCTTGTCCCCTACAGTTCTGAAAAATCAATACCATGGAATTACGGTGGAGAAATCTACTACCATGGTATTAAACAAGTTGAAATAACCGAAGGAAGCTCCGATGAAGAAGATGCCAGCATTGGAAACATTGTCGGCACAAGCAAGATCACCCGAAGTGGGAGAATATTTTCTCCAGAGATTGCCCCCCCCCAAAGGCAATCTTTGGACCCTCATCTGCTGCCAAAGTTACTCCTGCACCGATAAAACTTTCCGCTAAAACTCCGTTGGTTGAAGAAACTGTTGTTCCTGTTGTTGTCCCTCCTACTTCTGCTGATAAGGGTAAAGGGACCCAAGATGAGCTCGTCAGGACGAGGGCTCAACCTTTGGTCATCCCGCAAACCTCTAAGAAAGAGATGGAGGAGATCTTGAAGATAATTAAAAAGAGTGATTATGACGTGGTAGAGAAACTGGGGCAAACTCCCTCGAAAATCTCCATGTTAGCATTGCTACTTTGTTCAGAGGCGCACGCCAAGGCATTGATAAAATTCCTGAAGACAACCCATGTACCCTAGGAAACCTCTGTCGACCAATTCCAAGACTGTGTAGCCAGTCTCACAGCAGACAACGATTTAGGTTTCTCTGATGCTAACCTAACCTCAAAAGGAAGAAAACACAACGACGCATTACATGTGTTAGTAGAATGCCAAGGAACTACTCTGGCCCATGTTTTAGTCGACACTGGTTCTTCTCTGAACGTGCTGCCTAAGAAGGCTCTCGACCGATTAGACTGTGAGGGCTTGGAGCTAAGGCCAAGTAATATCATTGTAAGGGCATTTGACGGGTCGAAGAGAATGGTACATGGGGAGGTAGACATTCCCATTAAGGTTGGCACAGAAGTGTTCCCCTCAACTTTCTATGTGATGGACATCCGCCCGTCATACTCTTGCTTATTGGGGAGACCATGGATACACAATGCTGGGGCAGTCACGTCCTCCCTACATCAAATGCTGAAATACCCTGTCAAAGGAAAGATCATAACCGTGCACGGTGAAGAGTAATATATGATCAGCCACTTGAACTCCTTCCGGTATGTAGAAGTAGAGGGTGAATTCATTGAAACACTATTCCAGAACTTCGAGGAAGTCTCTCCTGAGGTGGAAGTAGCAAAAGTGGTAGCTGAGGTACCAAAGCAGATGGCCAGGATGGCATCTCTAAAAGACGCGAAGGCCGCAATGAAGGAAGGGAAGAGCTCAACATGGGGGCAATTGCCTGATATTCCGCACAAAACAGACAAGTTTGGATTAGGATTCACTGCTGCGGGGCAGAAAGCTATGCGCCGCTCAAAGGTTGAAAGAGCACCCATCAAGATCTCTCCTTATGGGATAAATTCTTTGGAAGGTGAAGATGAAGAGGCCAACATTGAAGATTGGATCTACCCGACCATCGAAGGGGGACTGCGCAACTGGGAGGCAAAGGACTTTGTCCCCATTACTTTTATTAATCAGTAATTATCTGTCAAACATTTCCTGTGGTCTGTAATAATTACTTTTGAACAATCCGTACACTACTTTTTCACCTCATGCCTTGCCCGGGGCATGTAGGTCCATTTGTAAGGGTTTTGATTATCTTCATATCCATATGCCATGTTTAATGATTCATTGGACGTTTTTCATTGATAAACTGTTGTGTTCATATTCTTTCCTTTTGCATTTTTTGTTAAGGATGGCTATCCCTTACACACACACACTCACAAATGCAGGTACCCATCCACTCTGGATTCTATGGGTGACTATTCTGCTATGTCCTTCAATAACTCTGAAGATCTGGTCAATCAAGCTGAGTATGAAGATGACGAAGGTTGTGAAGTACCAGGAGAATTAGCCAGACTTCTACAACAAGAGGAAAGGGCCATCTTACCTCACGAAGAGTTGTTGGAAACTGTCAACTTAGGAACAGAGAAAGACCGGAAGCAAGTACAAGTGGGTGCCAATCTGGAACCAAGTGTCAAGGAGCGCCTGATACAAATGTTAAATAAATACGTTGAAATCTTCACCTGGTCTTATGAAGACATGCCGGGTTTAGTCACAGACATCGTGGTTCACCGTCTCCCTACAAGAGAGGATTGTCCACCAATCAAGCAAAAAGTCCGCCGAATGAGGCCCGACATGTCTGAGAAGATTAAAGCAGAAGTAATGAAACAATTCAACGCTGGCTTTCTGGCTGTTACATCCTATCCACAATGGGTTGCTAACATCGTGCCAGTACCTAAAAAATACGGCAAGGTCAGGATGTGTGTGGACTATCGGGATTTGAATAGGGCCAGCCCCAAAGATGATTTTCCGCTACCGCACATTGACATTCTGATTGACAACACAGCTCAGCACAAGGTGTTTTCCTTCATGGATGGATTCTCGGGCTACAACCAAATTAAAATGGCCCCCGAGGACATGGAGAAAACAACATTTGTTACACAATGGGGTACTTTCTGTTACAAGGTGATATCGTTCGGACTGAAGAACGCAGGGGCAACTTATCAACGCGCCATGGTAGCTTTATTTCATGATATGATACATCATGAGATCGAAGTGTACGTAGACGATATGATAGCTCGATCACAAACAGAGGAGGAACACCTTGAACACCTGGAAAAGTTGTTTGCCAGGTTGAAAGAGTACAAACTCAGGCTGAATCCAAGTAAGTGTACTTTTGGAGTTAGGTCTGGTAAACTTCTAGGGTTTATTGTCAGCAACAAAGGCATTGAGGTCGATCCAGCAAAAGTGAAAGCAATACAAGAGATGCCTGCTCCCCGTACTGAAAAGGAGATTAGAGGGTTCTTGGGGCGCTTAAACTATATTGCCAGATTCATCTCTCATCTGACTTCTACCTGTGAGCCAATTTTCAAATTATTAAAGAAAGATCAGGTAGTCGAATGGAACGAAGATTGCCAAGCTTCTTTTGATAAAATCAAGGAGTATTTGCTAGAACCTCCTATTCTGATGCCTCCCGTCGAAGGAAGACCATTGATCATGTATCTGACTGTCTTGGATAATTCAATGGGGTGTGTTTTGGGCCAGCATGACGAGTCTGGTCGAAAAGAGCATGCTATTTATTACCTTAGCAAAAAGTTTACCGACTGTGAGACTCGCTACTCACTGCTTGAGAAAACTTGTTGCGCTTTGGTATGGGCTGCTCGCCGACTAAGGCAGTATATGCTGACTCATACCACCTTGTTGATTTCCAAAATGGACCCTATCAAGTATATCTTCGAGAAGCCTGCTTTATCTGGAAGAATAGCTAGATGGCAAATGATCCTAACTGAGTATGACATCCAGTACACCACTCAAAAAGCTATAAAAGGGAGTGTACTAGCTGATCATCTAGCTCATCAAGCTATCGAAGATTATCAATCCATGAGATTTGACTTCCCAGACGAGGACATCATGAATTTGGACAATATTGAAGGTAACAGACCATATGACGGACCTGAAAAGGGATCCCGATGGACCCTGTACTTTGATGGTGCTTCAAATGCACTTGGAAACGGTATCGATGCAGTACTCATTTCCCCGGAAGGTTGTCACACACCTTTCACGGCTCGACTTTGCTTCAGCTGTACAAACAACATGGCTGAATATGAAGCTTGCATCTTTGGTCTCAAGGCTGCTATAGACTTGGGGATTAAATCTTTGATCGTATTTGGGGACTCGGCTTTGGTTATCAGTCAAATCAAAGGAGAGTGGGATACCAAACATCCTAATCTTATCCCATACAAAGAACATGTCCTGACATTGTTGCCTCATTTCGAGCAAATTACCTTCGAGCATTTCCCGCAAGAAGAGAATCAGCTAGCAGATGCTCTGGCTACAATGTCTTCCATGTTTAAACTCAACTGGGATAACGAGGCTCCCCAAATCACCATCGAGTGAATGGATGAACCTGCACATTGTCACGAGATTAATACCGAAGAAGTAGTGGAACAACCCTGGTTTCACGAAATCAAAAGGTATCTCCAGACCAGAGAATATCCCGAAGGAGCTTCCGTAAATGACAAGAAGTTCCTAAGGAAATTTGCTGCCAAGTTTTTCCTGAGCAATGGCATCCTCTATAAGCGCAACCATGATTGTGTTTTACTCTGATGTGTAGACAAAGCTGAGGCAGAGTTAATCATGACCAAGATGCACAGCGGTACATTTGGCACCCACTTGAGCGGGCATACTATGGCTAAAAAGATCCTAAGGGCGGGCTATTACTGGTCTACCATGGAAGCAGATTGCCATCAACATTCCCATACTTGCCACAAATGTCAAGTCTACGCTGACAAGATTCATATCCCTCCGGTTCCCCTCAACGTGCTGACAGCTCCTTGGTCGTTCCCAATGTGGGGCATTGACATGATTGGAGAGATCAAGCCCACAGCATCCAACGGACATCGCTTCATCCTGGTTGCCATTGACTACTTCACCAAATGGGTCGAAGCAGCTTCTTTCGCCTCTGTTACTAAAAATGTGGTTGCCCGCTTTATCAAGCAAAACCTCATATGCCGGTATGGTGTTCCGGACAGGATCATCACAGACAACGGTACAAATCTGAATAATACTATGATCACCGCATTGTGCGAACAGTTCAAGATTTATCATCACAATTCATCTCCCTATCGGCCGAAGATGAACGGTGCTGTTGAAGCTGCGAACAAAAACATTAAGAAGATCATTCAGAAAATGACAGTCACTTACAAGGACTGGCATGAGATGTTACTGTTTGCTCTGCATGGATACCGTACCACGACACGTACTTCAACCGGGGCAACCCCATTTTTCTTTGGTATATGGCATGGAGGCTGTCCTGTCCATGGAAGTTCAGATTCCTTCTCTAAGGATTATGAAGGACGCAGGTTTGAATGAAGATGATTGGATTCAGACCCGACTTGATCAACTCAATTTGATCGACGAGAAGCGACTCGCTGCTGTCTGCCATGGTCAAACGTATCAAAAACAGATGACCAAGGCTTTCAATAAGAAAGTCAGACGTCAAGTATATTAAGTCGGAGATCTCGTAATCAAGCGGATTATCTTGTCGCAAAGTGATCCCAAGGGAAAATGGACTCCTACATACGAAGGACCATTTGTGATCAAGAGCATATTTTCTGGTGGTGCAATGATTCTGACCACCATGGACGGCGACGATTTGTCGCACCCTGCGAACGCAGACATAGTCAAAAGATACTACGCATAAAATAACCTGACAAGTCAAAAACCCGAAAGGGCGGCTTGGGCAAAAATGGGCATCCCGGTGAACCGAAAACCCGGAAGGGCGGTTCAGGCAAAAATTAGGGATAAAACAAAAAAATATGTACACCTGGCAAGTCGAAAACCCGAAAGGGCGGCTTGGGCAAAAAGGGGTTTCCGGGTGGATCGAAAACCCGAAAGGGCGATTCAGGCAAAAGTTAGGGAATTAAAGCGTATGACTATGTCTCGTCGGATCACTTTAAGGACAATCTCTTCATCAACCAGCTCCAAGCTTCTAATCAATCCAGTCATCGGCAGACGAAGCATTGAATGGACAGATATTCAGAGTTGTGAAGGTTATAGCGGAATGGAATCCCATGGAATTGTTTCACATAGCCATCTTTCTTTCGTATAAATATTTCAATATTTACGACGACATCCTCTTACTAGGATGACTGTCTCCTTTGTACAAATATACTCATAGAAAGTTAATACAAATACTTTTCCAAATACAGAAATTTGCGTTGTCTTCCTTTTCTCTTTTCTTTTGCACTTATGTTTTATTTGAGAAACGTCCAATGTTTTGTTAAATAGGCATATGCATTTGAACATAATCATTTCCTTATGAATCAAGAAAGATGATTACTGATAGGTTGAAGGTGCAGATAGTTATCTTGATACCCTTTCAGAAGGAATCCTCAGCAGATCTAAAACTCCAAATTCCTCGATCCAGAATTTAATTCTCCAAACAGAGTTAGACTTCAGGATCCTCATCAGAGAAAGCTTTCCCAACACTGATTTCCCCAGCCAGAGAGCCTTCCAGAATTCAATTCCCCTCAGAATTAAAGTTTAGAATCCCCAGTGGAGCCTTAAAAATCTGAAAATCCAATCCCTAGCGGAACTAAAACTTCCAACCATGAATCCCCAGTTGAACCAAGCTAGTGAACCTTCTCCCCACAGAGATACTTCCCGCCAAACTGAAGATTCTCAGTCATACCTCTCCAGCATGAGTCTACCAGATTCTGAACTCCCCTGTAGAGATCATCAGAAATTCTCATTCCCCGCAAGTCACCAAGGAATGCCAGCTCCCCAGCAAGTGGTCCTAAGATCCCTTAGCAATTGAAGATCTTGTGTTTCCCCAAGCAGAGTGGAGGCTCATTCTCAGTTCCTCACAGGATATTCAAATATTCTCCAGTGAAGATCTCCTCAAGACTAGAATCCCCAAAAGATTGGTATACAACCCAAGCTCCTAATTCTCCAGCAATAGTCAACAAGGATGTCTCATCCTCAGCAATCAAAATTCTTATCTCCCCCTGCAGCAGTCAAGGATTCACTTTCCCTGGCAGCAGTCAAGATTCTTTATCTCCAGGATTCATCTATCCTCAGCAAGACAGCACTTCAACTTACATGCGCATTCATTTACATTCATATCATAAACATTGATATAACGTATATTGCATCATACATATCATACAACATAACTTTGTGTTTTAGCTAACATTTCATCCTTTTCATGATAAGATTAAAAGGCTATCATTAACAATTATTCAGATACAGTATGGATACACCCCAGACACGGCGGTCATTCTATTACTTATTCAGAATTTCAAGTCAGATACAGTACAGATACACCCCAGACACGGCGGTCATTCTACTACTCATTCCGACTACAGCAATCAGATACAGACTAGATACGCTCCAGACACGGCAGCCATTCTATCTCTCATTCAGATTCATTTATCCACCTCAAGGTTCAATGCATTCCAAACACGGATACCATTCTGACCCTTACAACAGTAGTTTGATTCTCCCCAATGCGTTTGCCACAGAAGTCATTCTGTCATTTATTTAGATCCCAGTTACAATTTCAGATACACTTCAAACACAGAAGTCATTCTATTACTCATGCGGATCTCAATCCCAATTACAGTTTCAGATACACTTCAAACACAGAAGTCATTCTACTACTCATACAACTTTCAACTTCAGATACAGTCCAGATACGCTCCAGACACGGTTGCCATTCTGTCACTCATTCAGAATTTGCCTCCAGCATGCAGTTGCTCCATACGGATGTTTCTCTGTTACCCAGATACAATACAGATACACTCCAGACACGGCAGTCATTCTGATATTCATTCTTCAAGCACAATTACAGCTCAGATACGCCCCAGACACGGAGGCCATTCTTCTTCTCATACAAACTCAGTCCTTAGATGCAGTGCAAATGCATTCCAGACACGGATACCATTTTGATCCTCGTTCTTCTGACCTATCACATTGCAGTTCAACAAACATTCCAGATGGAATCTTTAAGCCCATCTACGACAAGATTCTGTCACCTTTCAGATGGCATCTTTAAGCCCATCTCCAAATGGCATCTCTAAGCCCGTTCCCGCATCCATTGTTCTGACGAGTGCAAATTTAAGGGCACTCTAATGTCCAATCTACTTTTACCTTCGAGACGCGAAAGGCAGACTTGCCAATCTAACTCTTCAGGTTCAAGAAGATTGAACAGGGGCAACTGTTGTACCCCAAAATTTGCCCTCTCATTTCTTCAACATTTTCTCATCCCAAGACCCTTGGAGCTCAAGATCAAGTTAGGGTTTGCTCTGCTCAAGACTTTTCCTTGCACTGTTGACCCAAATTAGGGTTTGAGTTTGCACAAAGATGTTTTAACCTAAAATGCCCAAAATGACTTTCATGCTTCATGTTGGACTCACGAGTTTATCCATACCAAGTTTCAAGCCTTGATTCCAATCTTTGCCCAGTCAATTGGACAGTTGACCTAGAAATCAGCTGTATTGGGGAAAAAGTCAACTGTGGCCAATTGACAGTCAAAACTCATGATTTTTTACCCACACCAACATAATGAACTCATATGGACCATTTGATCTAGTTGGGATCACAATTCCATAAGAAATTTGGTCAGATCACCAAAACGGCAAAATGGTCATTTTTAGGGTTTTGACTGCACAAAGACAATTTTTTATTGTTTGACCTAGCCAATGGACAACACCAATCACACTTGCACCCTTTAGGGTTACTCCACTTGTTGCCTTCAATAATGGGCCATGTTGCATGTTGAGTTTCTTTGGCAAAACAAAATAATTCAAATGATCATAGTCCTTCTATGACGCTTTTGAAAGTTGCCTAAAAATGATGAAGTCCCTTAAAGGAAAAATTGCCAAAGACACTTGGCACTATTGCAATCATGGTCTAAACGATGACCCGCGCCCGTCCCGTTAACATCCTAACACAAGATTGTCCACCAAATACAATGGTGGAACAATACTGTTAAAAGGGTTAAAACATAGGAAAGATCTTTGAGAAATTTAGGGTAGATAGCTCTTGGTTACTTGACCAATCTTGCAAAACAATCCTTGCCTACTTTTCAAAACACACATCACAACACACTTTCAAAACAACTTTCAAAAACATTGAAAACTTTTCAAAAGACAAATACACCTTTGTATACATTCAAACATGGATCATTACAAAGGTTGCCACAACAATGACCTCTTTTCAAAACATTTTCAAACCCACACACAAAGCACCATTTAAAACAATTGAAAGCACCATTTCAAACAATTGAAAATACAAGGCAAGTGATCTAAGCAAGTAACTAAGAGCCCATGGATAACCATGGATAGAAAGGGTGCTAATACCTTCCATTTCTATAATCTACTCCCCGAACCCAAGAAAACATCTCAAAGGTTTTTGTTGTGCTTTTTAATGTTTCCTTAGGAAAAAATAAAAAGTCGGTGGCGACTGTTGCTCAACCGAAACATTTGCAAAACAAACGCAAAACCCAAGTCAGTTCTCCCACCGTATCACACAAAGCCTCCACACAATGAATCTCAAAGTTATTGGATCAATGAGATCAAATTAACATACTTGGGCTTGCAATCATAAGTTTGGGCCACGAATGATCATATATTCGAATTGGGACAAAATTTAGCGCTATGTTAAGCAATCGTAAGTGGACTTATATAGAAGTCGCACCTATTTTGAGGTCGGTCAATAGCAATCTATGTACTTCATGTTTGGATAAATGATATAAAGATCATCATCCTTTAACATATAGCATAATTAAAAAAGAAAGGGATAAGATGAAGAGGGAGGGTAATGATAAACTAATTTGGATCACCATTTCAAAATTCTTTCATCTTTAAATTCAACCACTTCTCTAGATGGATTAAAGCACTAAACATATCATTAATCCAAAGCACCAAAAATGAATTAAATAATTCACTCTTAGGTAGATTTGAATTGATGAACATTTATCCAAATTCATTTACATCACAAAGTCCATTGAGTTTAAAGATAAATTTGACATTTAAAATTGCAATCCAAACCAACAATCAAAAGGAGTGAGTAGAAAAATCATTTTGGATCAAAACAGCCCCAAAACAAGGCAAAAAATACATTTTGTCCCTGTGTAAATCGATTGCACTACTGTGTAAATCGATTTACACAGTACAATTTTCAAATATTTGTGCATAATTGCTTCTGTGCAATCGATTGCACAGTTACTGCAATCGATTGCACACTGTTACAGTAGCAAAAACAGCATTTTAAAAGGCCAATTTCTTGTTCAAACTTTCCATCAAATACCTTATGATCATGGATCCAATTGAGCACGAAAATTCCATCAAATTATGAAAAAATAACACCATTAGAATCACAAAATAATGCTCAAAGAATCGAACCCAAAGATCAACAAGAGATCACATTGTGAAAGATGAATTATCCAACTTACCAAAGGTAGATCTAAAGAATTATCAAAACAACTTCAAGAATTTGCTTCAATTCAACCACAAGAATCAATTGCCAAGCTCGGATGTAGATAATTGATGGAGAAAAAGTGTTTGGATGAAGGTTTAGCTCAAAGATTAGTAAGCTTCAATGCAAAGCTTACTAACTTTTTGAAAATGGAGCTTTGAGTGAATTTGGTAGATAGAGAGAATTGAGAGATTTTTAGCAAGGTATATTTGGCTATCGAAAGCTTGAAATTTGAATGAAATGAGGGCTCTATTTATAGAGTTTTAGGATTGGGATTAGTGGTAATTTGGTAATTGATTCTTGGAGCCAAAATTTGAATTAATGATAATTCTTTCAAATATTAGAGCCAAAATTTGAATTAATGATAATTCCTTCAAATATTAGAGCCAAAATTTGAATTAATGATAATTCTTCTTAAAAATGAAAGATTGGCACTAAAATTTGAATTAATGATACATCTTTCAAAAATGAAGAAAAAATTGGAGCCAAAATTTGACAAGTTTAAAATTGCTGATTTTTTCAAATTTTCACACTGTGCAATCGATTGCACTACAGTGCAAATCGATTTGCACAATGTATTTTTTCAAAAATGGCGCAAAATGCACTATGTGCAATCGATTGCACTCTAAGAGCAATCGATTGCATCAGTGAAAAATGAATTTTTGTTAATTTTTCTTTTGCAAATAGAGATTTTAGGAAAATAATACCAGAAATCCTTATTTTTCAGATGCTTCGACTTGGTACCTACAAAACAAAAATATACGAAGACAAAGACAAATATTTTTTGTATTTTGATTAGAAGTTAGTCAACAACACATATACAAAATACACAACTAAGGTGTTTGGAGATTCCTCAAGAGCAAACTTAAAGATAGGAGATAGAAAAAGAGGAAGAACCAACCCTAATGCGATCTTGTTATGATCAAGTTGATATGATATGATAGAGGAATCTTAGGGGCAAAAATTGGGGTACAACAGCTGCACTTATTTAAGTGTCTTCTATCCGAAGATACGAAGGTTAGAAATCTTCGTGTCGACGCGATTGAAGATACTTAAATATAAAACAAGCCCTATTTTTGTTCCTAAGATGCCATGCAATGCTTATGATTATGAATGCAGATGAACAGAACCAAAGAGACGCAAAGTAACACTGGGGATGCCACAAAAATGAAGAAACAAAGGAGCAACCCCACCAGGAAAATAAATCACTGGTGGACCAATAGAAAAGAACCAGAGAGGAGGATAACAAGCATCAACGGATAACTGTGAACTACCAACTCAATGGATGGAGGTAGAAAAGTAATAAGATATTGGCTCACAGGTTACGATGAACTACCAACTCAATAGTTGGAGGTAGGAGATCAAAAAGATACCGACTCACAGATGACAGTAAATTACCAACTCAATAGTTGAAGGTAGAAGAGAAAAAAAATCATATCACCGCCGTTCACTGACGATGAACTATCAACGTTCACTGAAGTTAGAAAAAAGATAACAAACACCGATGTTCAGTGCCGATGTACTACCAACGTTCACTGAAGGTATAGAGAAAATATCATATCACCGTCGTTCATTGACGATGAACTATCAACGTTCACTGAAGATAGCAAAAAGATAACAAACACCGATGTTCACTGCTGATGTACTACCAACGTTCACTGAAGGTAGAGAGAAAATATCATATCATTTCCGTTCACTGACGATGAACTATCAACGTTCACTGATGATAGCAAAAAGATAACAAACACCGACGTTCACTGCCGATGTACTACCAACGTTCACTGAAGGTAGATAGAAAATATCACATCACCGTCGTTCACTGACGATGAACTATCAATGTTCATTGATGATAGCAAAAATATAACAAACACCGACGTTCACTGCCGATGTACTACCAACATTCACTGAAGGTAGAGATAAAATATGTCATATCACTGCCGTTCACTGATGATGAACTATCAACGTTCACTGATGATAGAAAAAAGATAACAAACACCGACGTTCACTTCCGATGTACTACCAACATTCACTGAAGGTAGAAAGAGAATATCATATCACCGCCGTTCACTAACGATGAACTATCAACATTCACTGGAGATAACAAAAAGATAACAAACACCAACGTTCATTACTGATGTAATACCAACATTCACTGAAGGTAGAGAGAAAATATCATATCATCTTCGTTCACTGACGGTGAACTATCAACGTTCACTGATGATAGCAAAAAGATAACAAACACCAACGTTCACTGCCGATGTACTACCAACATTCACTGAAGGTAGAAAGAGAATATATCTCAAGTTTTCCCTAAAATTCTGGTGTTTCACCTAGAACGGGTCTCAACTTCATCTTAACCAAGGAAATATGCCTGGAAAAGAGTAATATGTAAGCTGTCTCAAATAAAGATACTTCCACTTGCAAAGGTTTCACAACGAGCAGTTTCTGTGAATTTGAAAGTCTTGCCATCCATTGGCGTAAACTGATGGAAAACTGCAAACTAACCACTCATAGAGGAAATAGTAAAAAAAAGTTACGTCGACTTGTACAGGGAAGCATGAGTTGCTCAAATAAAGAGACTTGTTGCTTGTTATCATGGAGGATTGCAAAAAGAAACGACTTTTTGGGGATAGAAATATGGCTTCCTGGGGAAAGAGATATGACTTCCTGGGGAAAGAGATATGACTTCCTGGGGAAATGCCACGATATTCCTGCCGAGGAGATAAAGTCTTCTCGTGCAAAATAAATGCACAAACCAAAACTCAAAGTTCTCATAAATCCGAAGTAAATGATATTTTCATGCAACCACAAATCTAATTCAGAAATAAACTGGAGCAAGACGGCCAATGCAGATACATCCTTTGAGAAATAAAATCAAGAGGGAAAACTAAATCCACCTAAGCAAGGAGCGCTGCAGGAAAGTTAAAACAAAATGTCAATGAAAAATGATTTGTCAATTTTAGCCATGCATGATGTATGTATGAATGTATGAGTGATATCGTGCATATGCTGGTAAAAGGATACATGCTCAATACAAACAAACAAAACCGCCTCAGGTACTAACAACATTGGGCTAAACTTCAACCAGAAAGATCAATCCAAGAAAAGTAAAAGCAACTACAGAAACCAAACCTATTGCTTGCCTTAACTTCACTGAGAAGAAACAAAATCCGGAAGTAGGAAAATCAAACAGATACCGAGATAGAACATCTTTCTTCGGTTTCATCGGAGAAACCAGTTTTTCAAAAGCAACATGCCTACTGGAAATTGCTAGACCAACCTCAAATAAAGCAGACTGACGCCGAGACAATCAAACCTCACTGGGGGATTCAGACCCACTTTGAAGGAGGAAAAATATACAGACTTCACTAAGGGAGACAATGCTTCATCATCGAGACATCTACTGGGGACTTCACGCTGACTTCATTGGGGAGGTCGACACCACATCATCGAGGGGAAACCAAGATACATTCTTCAATGGGGAAACCAGAGATACGTGTTCTTCGAGAGTAATTATTGCACCAACTTCTTTGGGGAGAAAGGACTTCTATCAAATAAACGAGGCCTTCACTGGAGAATATGGGATTGAGTATTCATACCATACAAACCTATTCCAACAAAAGATGCCCTGGTATAGCTTTCATGGGAAATCAAGAAGTCAACACTAATGTCAATACTGCAAAAAGAGCGATATCTTAGCACACCAAGGGAATAAAACCTTTCATCATATGAGGGAAAACTTTGCTAGGGAATCTGGGATGGAGGCTTCTGACCATGCAAACCCAAAATCAAAAGCAAACCAAGACTTGGTTGGGGATAATGGGACCACAAACCCAATATTGTACCTTGCACCCACTGGTATCGTCTTTAACCATCTGAGAAACACACAAAGATTGCGCACATACCAGCAAAATGACCTGAGAAAAACCTTCATGGAGGAAGTAAATATTTTTAAAACAACCAGAGTTTATTCATTCCTGGGATCACCATTCTTGTTGTCATTGTTTCATCATAAATCCCAAAGTAAATTGAATTGTAAAGATCTCCTTTTTTTTTGAAAAATCAATTTTTCTTTTAAATCATTTTTCTTTAATAGTTATTATCAGTAATAAATGGAGTCTTTGCAAGATAAATAAAAATAAGAACACAAATAATTGGGCAAAAGCTTCGAATTTCATTAATAGAATGGTAGTCTGCGAATGGCTAGACTCCATGGATGATAACAAAGTTTGGGAAATGGTAATAAATTATGGAAAAGATACATTGAGATACAATGACCACTATCCCCTCTAGCAACTTTTGAAATCCTGAGCAACAACTTTTGTTGAAGCATGGTGAGGATCCGAGAAGATTGTTGCTTCAACGATCAAGTCTTGTCTGACGTAGTTACTTGCCAAGAGAATCCTTAACTTTTGCCTAAGCTGCCCTTGTGGGTTTTCAACTTAGCGGGAATTTTATTCTGTTTATGTCTCTAATTTTTTGCCTAGACCGCCCTTTCGGGTTTTCGGCCTACCGAGACACTCCTTTTTTCCTAAGCCGCCCTTTCGGGTTTTCAACTTAGCGATCTGTTCTTTTATTTCTTTAGGCGAAGTATTTCTTGACTGCGTCAGCATTCATGGGACGTGGGAACTCCTCGCCATCCATAGTTTCAAGAATTAATGCACCACCAGAGAAAGCTTTCTTGACAACATATGGGCCTTCAAAATTGGGAGTCCACTTGCCCCTAGAATCAGTGTTGAAAGACATGATCTTCCTGAGCACGAGGTCGCCTTCTCTGAATTCACGAGGTTTGACCTTTTTATAAATTCTTTCTTCATTCTTTTTTGATATAACTGCCCATAACATAAAGCTGTCATCCTCTTCTCTTCAATCAAATTCAATTGGTCAAACCTGTTCTGGACCCATTCTGCCTCTGCCAACTTGGCTTCCATTACCACACGCAACGAGGGAATCTCTACCTCAACAGGGAGTACAACTTCCATTCCATATACTAGGGAGAACGGGGTTGCTCCTATTGAAGTGCAAACAGATGTTCGATATCCATGCAGAGAAAAAGGGAGCATTTCATGCCAATCCTTATAAGTAACAACCATTTTCTGGATAATTCTCTTGATATTCTTATTAGCAGCCTCAACAGCCCCATTCATCTTTGGCCTGTATGGAGATGAATTGTGATGGACAATCTTGAATTCTTTGCACAGTCCTGTCATCATCTTGTTGTTCAAATTCGAGCCATTGTCAGTGATGATTCTACTCGGTACACCATACCGGCATATAAGATTATTTTTTATGAAACGCACAACCACCTGTTTGGTAACATTGGCATATGAAGCAGCCTCTACCCATTTGGTGAAGTAGTCAATTGCTACCAAGATGAAACGATGTACATTCGAAGCTTTGGGGTCTATCGTCCCGATCATGTCAATACCCCACATAGAGAAAAGCCATGGGGAGGAAATCACATTGAGAAGTTTCGGAGGCACATGGACCTTATCTGCATAAATCTGGCATTTATGGCACTTCTTTGCAAATTTGTAACAGTCAGATTCCATTGTCAACCAATAGTAACCTGCCCTTAGCATCCTTTTAGCCATCGAATGTCCATTTGCATGAGTGCCAAATGAACCTTCATGAATCTCATGCATCAACATGTCTGCTTCGTGTCTATCCACGCATCTGAGCAAGACCATGTCATAATTTCTCTTATATAACACATTTTCACTGAGGAGGAAACTGCCTGCCAATCTTCTCAGTGTCTTTCTATCTTTCTTTGACGCACCAATTGGGTATTCCTGAGTCTGAAGAAAATGCTTGATATCATAATACCAAGGTTTTTCATCTGCTACCTCCTATGTTGCAAACACATCTACGGGCCTATCTAGTCGTTGAATTGTAATTAAGGGTATATCATTTTGAGTATTCACTTGGTACATGGAAGCCAGAGTTGCCAGAGCATCCGCCATTTCATTTTCATTTCTAGGGATATGATGGAATTCAACTTTATTGAAGAAGGGTAATAATCTTCTAGCATAATATTTGTAATGGATGAAGCTATAGTGACGAGTGTCCCATTCTCCTTTAATCTGATTTATTACCAAAGCTGAATCACCATACACATCTAGAATTTTGATTTTGAGATCAATAGCTTCCTCAAGACCCATGATGCAAGCCTCATATTCTGCCATATTATTAGTGCAATCAAATGTTAACCTCTCAGTAAAAGGAATGTGTGATCCATGAGGAGTGACAATCACAACACCAATTCCATTACCATAAGCATTCACAACTCCATCAAATACCAAACTCCAACGAGATTCAGGGTCAGGGCCTTCCTCAGGCAATGGTTCATCACAATCTTTCACTTTCAGGAACATCACATCCTCGTCGGGGAATTCATATTCTGCAGAATGATGATCATCCACTGGCTGGTGAGAAAGGTCATCTGCTAACACACTACTTTTAATAGCTTTTTGAGTGCGGTATTCGATATCATATTCAGATAACAACATCTGCCAGCGGTAAATTCTCCCAGTAAGAGCAGGCTTCTCAAAAATATACTTGATTGGGTCCATTTTAGAGATCAACCAAGTGGTATGATTCAACATATACTGCCGCAAATGCTTTGTCGCCTAGGCCAAAGCACAACATGTCTTTTCCAGCGTGGAATACCGCGACTCACAATCAGTGAACTTTTTGCTGAGATAATAAATGGCGAACTCCTTCTTCCCTGTTTCATCCTGTTGTCCCAGAATACAACCCATGGATTTATCTAACATTGTTAGATACATAATCAATGGTCTTCCTTCTAAAGGAGGGAATAAGATAGGAGGTTCAAGCATATACTCTTTAATACTCTCAAATGCCCTTTGGCAGTCATCCGTCCATAAACAACCTTGATCTTTCTTTAACAACTTAAAGATCGGTTCACATGTTGCAGTCATGTGGGAAATAAATTTGGAGATATAATTCAAACGCCCGAGGAAACCCATGACTTGCTTTTCAGTTCTTGGTACTGGCATTTCTTGAATTGCTTTGACTTTATCAGGGTCAACTTCAATTCCTTTCTGGCTAACAATAAAACCCAACAATTTCCCCGATCTAACTCCGAAGGTGCATTTATTTGGATTCAAACGGAGATAATACTTCCTCAAACGCTAAAACAACAACAAATCTTTTATATGCCCTTATTCAGTTTGGGATTTAGCAATCATATCATCAACATATACTTCGATTTCTTTGTGCATCAGATCATGAAATTGGGTTGTCATAGCCCTCTGGTACGTTGCACCAGCGTTCTTCAACCTGAAGGGCATCACTCTATAACAGAATGTTCCCCAGGGTGTGATAAACGTTGTTTTTCCTATGTCCTCTGGATCCATTATTATTTGATTATACCCAGAAAATCCGTCCATGAACGAGAATAATTTGAATTTTGCAGTGTTGTCCACTAACATGTCAATGTGAGGCAATGGAAAATCATCTTTTGGACTAGCTTTATTTAGATCTATGTAATCTACGCACATGTGGACTTTTCCTTCTTTTTTCGGTACTGGGACAATATTGGCAATCCATTGAGGATACACTGACGTCATAAGAAAACCAGCATTAATCTGCTTTAGAACCTCCTTTTTGATCTTTACTGCCATATTTGGGTGGGTTCTTCTCAACTTTTGTTTAACTGGCAGACACTCTGGCTTCAACGGCAAACGATACTCGACAATATTTGTATCTAGACCAGGCATATCTTGATAAGACCAAGCGAAAATATCCACATACTCTTTCAACAGCTCAATCAACCCGCTCTTTACATCAGGATGTAACGATGCTCCAATCTTAACTTCCTTCGGATCTTCTTCTGAACCCAAATTAATCACTTCCAAAGGCTCCTTATATGGCTGAATGGTATTTTCCTCGTGCTCAAGAAACCGTGAGACCTCTTCTGGAATCTCATCATAATCTTCTTCTTCAGCCCCAAACACAGGACATTCAAAGTTGGGAGAGGGTGCAAGGTCATTGTATTCAACGGGTTTTTAAATTAATATGCACATATGATTTATGATTGCTTTTAGAAACTGACACATATAACAAGTGATCATGCAGATTAATTTTCAGTTATTATTTATTTTGAAAAGGTTTTTTTTAATTACCATTTTCCAAGAAAAAGCAGAAAAAATAAAGACATATTTTTGGAAGCAAAGACAACTTTTATTAATGATCTTAAAAGTCAAAGAAAACAGATAAGCCCTACAATACTTTCACCTTGGGAAGAGTGAAAGCTTTTCAAAAGAAAGAAACAGATTTAACAAAACAAATTACTTTGAAATATGTATGCAAGAAGGAACATCAATGGTGACCCAATTCTGAACTCGGACTCCATGCGTCACATAATTCTGTACTGCCTGCTCTGTTTCATCCTCTTCAACAACATTAATTCCAGAACCAATTGGATGAAGGTAGCCTCCACTGCGGAGAACATCATGATAAC
This sequence comes from Vicia faba, assembly GCA_948472305.1. Taxonomy (NCBI): domain Eukaryota; kingdom Viridiplantae; phylum Streptophyta; class Magnoliopsida; order Fabales; family Fabaceae; genus Vicia; species Vicia faba. Next base: position 1,172,055,371 of record OX451739.1, read on the forward strand.
TGTTCACAGAATACTTTGATTTCAAACTTTCTCCTTTACCAATCTTTGAAGAGAAACCCAAACCAGCTCTGTTTTTGTTCACGGGTGGATCCACAAGTTGTCCCCAAACTGCATTATGACCATTGCGCACAACCTGCTGCGCGTCCTTCAGGGAAACCACAGAATTCTCATTCCTCCTTATGTTGTCAATGGATAGGGCTTGAAACTGGGTTCCAACAACAGCCTCATCCGCTTCTACAATACTGAAAGAGGATAGATGGGATATCAATAATGCCTCCTCCCCATTTATGATCACTACCTTCCCTTCATGCACAAATTTTAGCTTCTGATGCAGAGTTGAAGTGATATCCCCTGCTTCGTGTATCCATGGCCTTCCTAGCAAACAACTATATGTGGGAATAATGTCCATGACCTCGAAGGTTATCAAGAAAAAATATGGTCCTATATGGATGGGCAAGTCCACTTCACCGATGACAGATTTCCTCGACCCATTAAAAGCCTTCACAATGATGCCACTCGGGAGCATAGGTGCTCCTTGATACTTTAACTTAATGAGGGTACTCCTCGATATAACATTCAACGCGGATCCATTATCAATTAGCATATTGGGTAGCGAGTCATTTTTGCAGTTCATAGATATGTGGAGGGCCAGGTTGTGATTCCTCCCTTCATCTAGTAATTCATCATCGCAAAAACTCAAGTTGTTACATGACGTAATGTTTCCAATTACGCTGATGAATTGATCTAATGGAATGTCACTCTCCATAAAAGCTTGGTCTAGTACTCTCATCAGTGATTCTCTATGTGCAGAGGAGTTCATCAATAAAGCTAGGATAGATATCTTTGAAGGAGTCTGCAGTAGCTGATCTACTATTTTGTAGTCGCTCATCTTAATTATCTTCAAAATATCATCCACTTATTTCTCTAATGTAACTCCACTAGTTTCTCCTGTAGCCTTCTTAGGCTCATCATTCTCATCAATTTTCTTTCCAGCAACAACATCTCTTAAAATAACCAGCATAAACACACGACCGCTACGGGTCACCCTGCTATTATCAGCTATATTTCCAACATCTGGCATTGGCTGGATGGGAATTTCCACCCCATCTTCTAAGATTGTAGCGTTGTATTTGTAAGGCACAGACTTATCTGATTTATAGGGAACAGGACCTAGCAGACTAATTACCAATGGGGTAACAGCTAGTTTGCTATGGTACTCCACCTCAAGATGAGCGGGTGCACCAAAACAAGGCACAATGACATTTACCCCTTCCTCAACACAATCAGCCATCAAAAGGTCATTTCCGGCAAACAAATATTCGTCTGAAGAGAAATACTAATCTTTGGAGGCATACTCTTCCTTTGACTCTTCTTCCATCAAACAAACTTCAACCATATCAATCTCGTGATAATCATCTCTCTGACCTGTGATCTTGATAGTTCCATTGTCTAACAGAAATTGAACACCTTCTCTCACAATAGAACATCCTCGGGGGTCTCGACAACAAACTATGTAAGATCCATATTGGTGTTCCACCTGACCAGTAGTACGGCAGAAGGTAGCATGCAACTGCACGATATCCTCATTCAAATGATCCACATCAAAAATTCTGAATTCACCCGGACATCCAGAAACCATATTCACTTCCTCTTCATATTCTTCCCTAGGCCTGATTATATGGATTAAACCCTCATCCATCATCTCCTGTAAATCAGCCTTTATCTTCTCGCAACCCTGTATGTTTGTACTAAAAATAGCACAACTGGCGTGGTCATGTGTATAATAACTGAATTCACAGAGGTCTGCGTGCATCTTCACCAAGTCCCCTCTAACCAAATTAATGTCAAAAATTCGAAAGTCACCTGGACAACCGGCCACCATATTTACATCATTCACTCCACCGTGCTTGGGTAGAGGATTGTCTTTCACATTAGGTCCCACGTCTTTAAAAGATAGAATTCCAAACTTCACAAACCTTTGCACTTCAGTCCTCAAAGGATAACAATTCTCAACACTATACCCTGGTGCTCCCTGGTGAAAGGCACACGCCTGGTCTGTTTTATAATACCAAGGCAATGGTGATGGTATGGCGGGAGGTGGTCGTGTCTGGACCAACTTCTTCTGAATTAATGCTGGTAGTAGCTCTACATAGCTCATGGGAATAAGACCATATATCTCCCTTCTATGATTATACCCTTGATTCCCCTGCTGGGACGGTCTCTGATAAGCAACGGTAGTTGGAGCGACATTCATAACAGGAGTAACTGAGGCGACTTACTGATGACGCTGATGATTCCTTTTAGGAGCGTTTACCCTTCTCCTTTGCATAACAGAATTTGTATCTCCCTCTGTCTTCTTTGTAAACCCATAAGCTGGCTTTTTCACACCTCCAAATCCTTCACTCTTCGTCAAACAGACTTCTCTTACTGCCTCTTCTAGGTGGACACCCATTCCTACCATCTCTGTAAAATCACTCGGGGCACTTGCTACCATCTTTTCGTAGTAGAAAGCGCCTAGCGTTTTCAGAAAAATTTTAGTCATTTCCTTCTCTTCCATGGGAGGAATCACTTGTGCATCCACCTCGCGCCATCTTTGTGCATACTCTTTGAATGATTCTTTGTCTTTCTGAACCATGGCCCTAAGCTGGTCATGGTCGGGCGCCATGTCCACATTGTACTTGTATTGTTTAATGAATGCTTCTCCCAAATCATTAAAAGTATGGATGTTGGCGTTGTCTAAACTCATGTACCATTTCCACGCTGCACCGGTCAAAATATCCTGAAAAAAGTGAATCAGCAGACGCTGATCATCAGTATGGGTAGACATTCTCCTCACGTACATCTCCAAGTGAGCACGAGGGCAAGTCTTGCCCTTATACTTCTCAAATTCTGGGACCTTGAACTATGCAGGCACTTTAACATTCGGGACCAAACATAGCTCATTCACATTCTTCCCAAATAACTCTTTTCCCCTAAGAGCCTTCATCTCTCTTTGCATTCTATCAAACTGCTCTTGGAAATCATCCATTCTGTCATAAAGACCCAAGTCTTCACTCGACGGAGGGAAAGGACGACACACATCTTCATTAACAAACGGAACCAAATTCACCGAAGGAGGTGCAGCAGGAACAGTATGCACCATAGGAGGTGCAGGAGTAACAACATTTTGAACCACTGGAGCATCTTGGGGGCCCAAATTGAAACCTTCAGGTGTAAAATTTTTTGGCATTCCCCTTGGATAATCTTGAGGCATACGGTTTTGAACAACAGTCGGAGTAGCGGATACAGGAACAGTTGGAACTTCAGTAGTTTCCCTTGTTGGTTGAGGTTGAACACTCAGTGGCTGATTCTGAGAAGCCACTAGAGCTTCCATCAGAGTAGTCAGATTGGCCAAGATAGCCTTCAAAGCGGAAACTTCTTCTCCCAGCTCGCGATTCTCCTGTTCCAAGTTGTCCATCTTCTTTTTGAATTTAGCCCGAGTGTTGTAGTGATGAGTCAACATGCTGAACGAAGTAAAGAAGCTGGGTAAGGCACCTGGATATGCAAAATAAATGCAAGAAATATGCGCAATATGATGCATGATATGCAATGCATATGATTATTTTTACTTCATTATTTAATATTTCAAGGGATTTAAGATTTATAGACACATTGCAAATATCCAAGTAATAAAGCTTTTGAAATACTGAAAATTTTATAATAATCACTTCAAAATGGATTACAAGTTTCAATGATCCCAAGTACAAGATGAAAATACAATCTAAAATCCTGAGAAAAATAACTGATGGAGATCAATCTGTACGCTGGTGCTTCCCTGTGAGCCTGGCAATCTGAGCCCTCAATCTCTGGTTTTCTTCAACATGCCTGATGGAAACCTCCTTCCAATCATCTGAAGCAGGAAGTGAGTAATCAGCACCTGTTTGAGGATTAGGGGAAAATAAACCCCCTTGCCTCTCCATAGACTCCAACGCTCGACTCTCAAGGATCTCGATCAAACCATCTTTCTCCTTCAGGTCTACTCTGCAGGAATTCTCTAAAGACTGGAACTTGTTCTTCCAAGCATCATTTTCCTGTTGCATCCTAACCAAAGCAAGCTGTAGCTCTTCTAGATCATCTAATAAGGGAGGAGTGGTCTTCACAAACAAATCAGGCATGGGTGTCTCCCAGGTATATGGCATCTTCAACTGAATGGCTCTCGATCGGACCCACTGAAGATATGGCTCCAAAGAAACAACACCCCTAGGTCCCAAATCCTTCCTACTCTTCTTATGAATGTGAAGAAGTGATACACTGGATCATAAAACTGGACCAAGGTTGAGAGAATACCCTCCGTCATCTTCAGCTTCATGAGAGGAATAATGGATCCATACTTCTTCCGAAAGTATGTAGGACACTCAATCTCTGGAATTAGACTGATCAACTCATCTATCTTGGGATCCTTGAAACTGTATTTCCCGGTCTTTCTCTTTCCAGAATCCATGGTTAAAACGTACCTGAGATATTTACAAATGGTCAACCTTTAAATCTCTTGAAATATTGTTTTCTTCAAAAGATGCTTATGAGTGCATGGATGCATGATGCAACAATCACACACAAGATCACACATATAGGATTCATAAGTTCAACGTCACGAGCATGTGGTCGAAGGTACTACCCATAAGGTGTTGGTTTAAAAAGTTATCACCTGCCGAACAAGGTTCTAAGAGGTTCCCGGAGTCTACATCCTTCCTTCAGATATTTCCAACTTCCTGATTAACTCGGTAATTAGTAATATTATCAAGAAAGACTCGTCCGAGCGTAGTATTACGTGACAACTATTTCCGTATTACTCCGTCATAGCTTCCGCACTACACCTAAAAGGCCAAGATGGGTTAGGTAATCTACGGTCCTCAGCTTCAGCAGGCTCCAAGGTCGAAAGCAGTACGTCTTCCCGATTACTCGGTAAACGACACTACAGTCAAAGGGGCCTCCACTGAGTGGGGGGTCTCATGCCTCCTTTTTTGGGATTACTCCCTCAAAGTTAACATGACTATACTGCCCGTCCTATCTTAAAGTTTGCCCAAGTCCGGGTATAGGACTTATGAGTAATCACCAAGCACCCTGAAAACCAGGAAAATCCAAACAAGCATATATACAAAATATAACACATAAACACAATAGCACATATACAGATATAAACAAAGTTAGGTTCAACCCACTTAGGGATGGACCAGCAAGAGGTTAATCTTTCCCCAGTGAAGTCGCCATTTTTCCTGTAGCGGTAGAAATGTTCAAGACTAAGCCATTGGATTGACTAGACTCTATACGAATGAAAATAAAAATTGCCACCACGCTTTATTGTTTCCAAAGGAATGGGAAAAGAGCGAATAACCCAAAAAAAGGGGGAAAGATTCAAGGTAAGCGGGTTGGTTATGCAAAGGGAAGGTATTAGCACCCTAAACATCTACGGTACTCCGCAGGAACCTCTTTGTAAGATCTGTATATTTTGGCTATAAAAATGTGTTGTATATAAATGGATGGTTGAGGTGAGAAAAGAAATATATTTTTTATGATTTTTGCACCCGCCGCGGTTGCGAACCTTTAGTGCCTATGTACCACCTTTCGTGCAATAGGGGATCAGGGTACACGTAGTTCCTCTTTTAAAAATTAAAAACAAAAGTGTGTTGGTTAATTTTATGAGATAAGACATCATCGTCATTGTCCGTGTGGAAAACATACTTACTACCCACAATCATGAGAAAGGAGAATTTTCATCATCTCAAAGTGGAGGATATGGCGTGGATTTTAAAATCAACAATGCCTCACTTAATACCCAAGTGGAAAATATCTCTCTTCACTATATATTGTAGAAGTATAATTGTTTGCATCACTACAAAGATTGACAAGAGTCTAATCTTTTGAGAAAAGTTTAAATATAAAAGCCAAAGTGGCAAAATGGTTTGAAATGAGATTGATTGACTTTTAGTCTTCTCACAAAAAATGTCAAGGTATTATTAAATTAATTGAAATTTATTCATGAAAATGTTTTGAAAATGCATGGACATAAGTCCAAGTTTATTATGAAAATGTTTCAAGTTTAGAAACAAGAAGAGTTTTTAAAAGGAGGGAGAATATTTTTGAAATTAAAGAAGATGGGAGGAGATGAAGAGACTACCCTAAAGCATAAGGTAAAAGCTAGGGATAAGAACCATCTAACCAACAAGAAGCCAAAGTTTTACATTATGAGTCAATATAGAATTCTCATTCTTCGGATTGAAACCAAGCAAGCAAAGATACTAGACCTCTTGAGAGAACCAAACTTCAAGTGTATTTAGTCTTCGCAAAAATTGGGCAGAGTAACGGCTGTATACGGGTGAATTCCAGATTACAAACAAAGTATGTAATCACAATAACCTTCACATAAAACAAACAAACAACCCAATGTCTTGAGGTAAACCCCAAGAACTCCAGACAAAATATCAATTAAGGTCACAAGGTCTCCAACATAGGCCAAGGTCTCTAATCCTAAGTCCAAAAAGTCCAATGCTCCATATGCCAAGGATAGTAACCAAGTAGTCCAAGTATCATTAATGTTTTTTATGGTTCATGTTGATAATTAGGTGTCTTTAAAAGGAAAAGAAAAGCTCAAGTGAGCAAAATAAAAATGACATAAAAGTAAATGCTCAAGTGAGCAAAATAAAAATGGCATAAGAATAAATGCTCGAGTGAGAAAAATAAAAATGACATGAAATGTAAATGCTTAAATTAAATGGTACATAAAGCATAAAAATAAAAGCATAAAGTAAAGTCAATTGTTAGAAATTAGTGGTTAGTTGGATGACCATCTCGAAACTTGCATTTGGAACTCATTAGAGGATTTGTAGAACCAAAGCCTCCGCACAACAAGTTGCATTTGCCTTTTGTCAAGTATATCATCCATTTTGGAATCCTCAAAAGTAACATGTAATGATCAACGATGTTTAAGTGATCCGCATTGACCAAAAGTGTTGTAGATCCATTAGAGGATTGGTAGAACCAAAGCCTCCACACAATGAATCTCAAAGTTATTGGATCAAACAGATCAAATTAATATACTTGGGCTTGCAATCATAAGTTTGGGCCACGAATGATCATTTATTCGAATCGGGACAAAATTTAGTGCTATGTTAAGCAATCATAAGTGGACTTATGTAGAAGTCGCACCTATTTTGAGGCCGGTCAATAGCAATCTATGTACTTCATGTTTGGATAAATGATATAGAGATCATCATCCTTTAACATTTAGCACAATTAAAAAAGAAAGGGGTAAGATGAAGAATGAGGGGAATGATTAGCTAATTTGGATCACCATTTCAAAATTCTTTCATCTTTAAATTCAACCACTCCTCTAGATGGATTAAAGCACTAAACATATCATTAATCCAAAGCACCAAAAATGAATTAAATAATTCACTCTTAGGTAGATTTGAATTGATTAACATTTATCCAACTTCATCTACATCACAAAGTATATTGAGTTTAAAGACAAATTGGACATTTAAAATTGCAATCCAAACCAACAATCAAAAGGAGTGAGTAGAAAAATCATTTTGGATCAAAACAGCCCCAAAACAAGGTAAAAAATACATTATGTCCCTTTGTAAATCGATTGCACTACTGTGTAAATCAATTTACACAGTACAGTTTTCAAAAATTTGTGCAAAATTGCTTTTGTGCAATCGATTGCTTAGTTACTGCAATCGATTGCACACTGATACAGTAGCAAAAACAGCATTTTAAAAGGCCAATTTCTTGTTCAAACTTTCCATCAAACACCTTATGATCATGGATCCAATTGAGCATGAAAATTCCATCAAATTATGAGAAAATAACACCATTGGAATCACAAAATAATTCTCAAAGAATCGAACCCAAAGATCAACAAGAGATCATATTGTGAAAGATGAATTATCCAACTTACCAAAAGTAGATCTAAAGAATTATCAAAACAACTTCAAGAATTTGCTTCAATTCAACCACAAGAATCAATTTCCAAGCTTGGATGTAGAGAATTGATGGATAAAAAGTGTTTGGATGAAGGTTTAGCTCAAAGATTAGTAAGCTTCAATGCAAAGCTTACTAACTTTTTGAAAATGGAGCTTTGAGTGAATTTGGTAGATGGAGAGAATTGAGAGATTTTTTAGCAAGGTGGATTTGGCTATCAAAAGCTTGAAATTTGAATGAAATGAGGGCTCTATTTATAGAGTTTTAGGATTGGGATTAGTGGTAATTTGGTAATTGATTCTTGGAGCCAAAATTTGAATTAATGATAATTCTTTCAAATATTAGAGCCAAAATTTGAATTAATGATAATTCCTTCAAATATTAGAGCCAAAATTTGAATTAATGATAATTCTTCTTAAAAATGAAAGATTGGCACTAAAATTTGAATTAATGATACATCTTTCAAAAATGAAGTAAAAATTGGAGCCAAAATTTGACAAGTTTAAAATTGCTGATTTTTTCAAATTTTCACGTTGTGCAATCGATTGCACTACAGTGCAAATCGATTTGCACAGTGTATTTTTTCAAAAATGGCGCAAAATTCACTATGTGCAATCGATTGCACTCTAAGAGAAATCGATTGCATCAGTGAAAAAAATGAATTTTTGTTAGTTTTTATTTTGCAAATAGAGATTTTAGGAAAATAATACCAGAAATCCTTATTTGTCAGATGCTTCGACTTGGTACCTATAAAACAAAAATATACGAAGACAAAGACAAATATTTTTTTGTATTTTGATTAGAAGTTAGTCAGCAACACTTATACAAAATACACAACTAAGGTGCTTGGAGATTCCTCAAGAGCAAACTTAAATATATGAGATAGAAAATGAGGAAGAATCAACCCTAATGTGATCTTGTTATGATCGAGTTGATATGGTATGATAGAGGAATCTTAGGGGGGAAATTGGGGTACAACAGGGACGAAAGAGAGGACATAGGCGAACAAAGAGAGAGGGAGATATACTTTTGCACATGAACAGATCACGCTGCCATATTGCTCATAGAAACTCCAGGAGGGTCAAATTGAAACACCTTTTCGCATGCACCTTCAGCCCAAACGAAGGTCAAATCCTTGTTCCCGAGACATCCATGAGTCCACACCAGCTTTTAAGCAAGTGTCTCCACACCCAGGAGTGTCAAATTGAAGCACCTAACAACCTCAATCCACGCATAAAGGTGCCAAATCGAAGCATCCTACTGTTGGTAATCTTTCAAATCCATGTTTATAATTTCATAATGTATTAGTGTAGTGCTTGATTCATGCCTAGGATATCATGTAACTCTTTTCGATTTGGTTTCAAAGCTAAGGGCCTGGCTTTGACACCACGTCCACTTTTGTTTTCTTTGTATCTGACGCCCATACTGCAGATCTGGCCCAGATAAACCAATACACGCAGGATCGAAAGTCCTGGGTTCGACACCTTGGTTATTTTTTTTCTAATATTTTTCTTGCAGGTCTAGAGTGAAAATCCCTCCCCCCATAGATCGAAAGGAATAACTCCCTTCCCTGGATCTAAGAAGACTTTTTCCCCTGGGTTGAAGAACAAGACTTTGCCCAGGATCGAAAGACCGTTCCTTCCCTGGGTCGAAAGAACCATATCTTGCCCAGGATTGAAAGTCGCCTTCCTTAAGTCCGAAGCCAGCCCTTTTTTCTTAATCGAAGCTCTGATTCCCCCCAGGATCGAAGGATCCCCACTCCTTCATATTTTATTTTGGTCCTTTTTTTGTTATTTCTTTGTTAATATTTTTTTCTTCTTTGACATAAAATCAATCCAAAAACCACAAAAACATTAGGATAGTTTTTCTTATTAAATTAATTTTATTAATTAATCATTTTAATTATCTTAACATTTTCTCAAAAACTAAAATTAAAAAAGTTTTAGATCATTTTCCCAAATTAAAATAAAACAACAAAAAGATTTTATTCTTAGGATTTTTAGACGTTATTTTTTTTTATTTGTGCGCATTTTATTTTATTGTAACTTCTCATAATTGTAATACCTTTAGATTTAAAATCCCGCACTTTTAGTTTCTCGCATTTTTATGTAACTGTCCCGAAGCCTTGTAATAGCGTAGGATCTATAATTCTCGCACTTTAAATTCCTATACATTAATTAACTGCTTAGATGTATGCTAACTAGGATTACATGACAAGATCTGAAAACAAATGGTAGAATACCTAAATGTTTAAAGATAAAATAACTGAATCTCAAAACATATGCACATATGCACCTCTAGGGTATCCCTGCTTCGGTCGTCTTTCGGAAAAAAACAGTCACGTCCCTCGAGAATGGGGATGCTTTAACAAAGACCCGCAAAAATAAAAATAAAAAGATCATAGTCCCTCGATGACCCTACGGTGTTGCCTTCTCGGTAAATGATCTAGTCCCTAACATATAATTGCTAAATCATCTCCATAAATTGCCTTTGTGACTATAACGTCCCTTCGACTGTCCCTCAACATCCAACGATAGGGCTACCTACTCACCAATAGAGGGATAGTGCTGTCTAAAGGATAGGAAGAAAAGAACAACCCTTTTCTAGTATAAAAAGTAGATAGCTGATAGAAGTTTGCTCAAAAATCCCTTTTGCACTTACACATAAATACTACTTTTCAAAAACAATTTCAAAACATTTATTTTTTAACACTCTTGAGGACTGATACAAGAGTTAAACACAAAGCAAATCGCCGCACTAAGGCATTTTCCAAACATTTTTAAAATGCACAAAGCACAAAAGTATTTCAAAAATGAGAAAACCTCTAAGAGCCCGTGGAAAACCATGGATGGAAAGGGTGCTAACACCTTCCCTTTCCATAATCTACCCCCTTACTCAGAAACATCTCGAAAAGGTCTTTTTCTGTTCTTTTCACCCTTTCCTTTGTTGGATAAAAGAAAAGACGGTGTCGAATCTTGCTTACCTCACATTTGTGAATAAAAAATGCAAATCCAGTATATAAACAGTCGATTTTGCCACCGTATAGTACTGGTGATAATAGTTTATTACCTCCCATAATATTGGTATTTACCGGTATTATCTTAGCATTTCTTTTCCTAGTAGGTCAACGTTACTTTTTTGCTATCTCCTCAGTGAGTGGATAGTTCGCAGTCATCTGTCGATCAATGTTTATCCTTTACTTTCTCTCCTCAATCTTTAAGTTGATGACGCCTTATCTCCTTTTTTGGCTTTACCCCAATAGAGTTAGGTCTCTTGTTCCCCAGTGGTTTATTTTCCAGGTCAGGTTTTTCTTTTGATCCATGTTTTTATTTTCTACATTCCTAGTGGTGTCTTATGTCATTTTTGTATTTGTTCATTTGCATTCATAATCATAAGCATTGCATGGCATCTTAGGGCCAAAAATAGGGCTGGTTTTATATTTAAGTATCTTCAATTGCGTCGACACAAAGATTTTAACCTTCGCATCTCCAGATAGAAGACACATAAATAAGGGCGGCTGTTGTACCCCAATTTTTGCCCCTAAGATTCCTCTATCATATCATATCAACTCAATCACAACAAGATCACACTAGGGTTTGGTTCTTCTCCTTATCTTTATCTTTGCTCATGGGGAATCACCAAGCACCTTGACTTTTATCTTGTGATCATCTATGTTTTGTATTGGTTAACTTTTAACTAATAAATATAATGAATGTTTGCCTTAATTGATGATATTATAGGTGAAAGCACAACACATTCCATGAAGTTGATCTATAGGTTCATGAGTTTATTCTCATGCCTTCTTCAACAAAGCTTCATTGAAATTCAAGCTTCATCATTGAAGATGTTTTGAAGTGATATCATGACAAAGTATATTATGATCCATTATTCCTCAAGTTGATAAATATAGTCTAAAGATGCAAGGGTTGATTGGAGATGTTTGACCTAATTGGATAAGTCTTTGATTTCTTGATCACAAGTGCATATCTCCATCAATTCTAAATATTTAGAAATGGTTATGGTTTCCATGGTTTCAAATTATCATCCTTAATAACTTCTATTTACATGACAAAATTATTTGTGCAAGAAGGTTTGTCAAAATTGAAAAGGTTTTCCAAGGCATTTTGTTGCTCTAGGAGCTAGGGTTTTGAACTTCTAAAGGCTATATATTGCTTATCTTTTGGTATTTTTGAGTGATTCCAAAAACATGCTTCTCTTAAAAGGGTTATCAATAAATCACTTCAAAATTTTCAAGAAAATTGTGTATGGAGGATACCTAATGATGAAGAAAGATCACAAGTCCTCTAGATAGACCATTAAAATCCCTTATGTGACTTCAAAATATCATAACTGGGTAAATTTTTATCTCCTTAAGACCACTCTTTTTCCATAATAATCATAAAGATGTGAACTTCAACTCTTCTTTTATGTGCTAAGATTGTAAATGGATGGAAGATGCTCTAAGGATGCAAAAGATTATAGGTCATCTCATGAATTTTCACCAACTTTCCTAAGTCATAACTTTCTCAATTTTTGGATTTTTTAAATGGTTCAAGTCCTAAAATGTCAATCAAGAGGTCTAATTCATGCCATATTTTTTGGTCAAGAGAAAATTTTAAATGGAAGTCCATGTTTGGATGCAAAACATTATAGGTCATTTTGAAGAAAAAATTTGGGATTTTTCTAAGTACAAAAAGTCAACATCTTTTTCTAAACTTTGACTCATCACAAATTTCAGCTCAAGCATCCATTTGATTCTATTCTTTGCATGTTGTAAAGTGTGTGATCTCATCTTTCCAATGCATCAAGAGTCAAGTCCTAAGGTTCTGTAAATTGTGCACACCATTGATTCAAAGATGGTACCTTAAAACTGAAGTTTTCTCCAAAGTCAGAATTTGAAATCCTTGATTTGGCTTCTAAACACAAATTTTTTGCACGTTTTTATTTCTAATCATGTTTAATGAACTTCCAATAATGATTAGTACATTGAAACCAAGCTTTGGTTGAGTTTTGAGCAAAATAGAAGTCACATTTTTCATGTTTGCAACTTCACACGATTTCCCTCAAAACTTCATCATTTCACATGCTTAAGCATTCTATTAGTTTCTCTATAAATAGAGGGTCATACCTCATTCATTTTCTCAAGCATGAACAGCGAAAATCACCCTGCCAAACTCCCTGTATAACTCACTTTTCTGATTTTTGGAATTCCTATTTTCCCTACTTTTCAATCCAATTTCTCCATTGATCCTTCACCCTTAAACTTCCTTGAAGCTAACAGAAGAAGAATCAAGCCTTGAGGTTTCCTAAATCATTCTAACCAAGTCCAGTTTCAGAACAATTTTCAGCTACTTCGTTCAAGTATAATTCTCCATCAAATTGAACCAAATAAAGTCATATTCTAATCTATTCATCCTTCTGATTCGTGCTCGCTATTTTTCTGGTTTTCTTCAAATTTATCCTTGCACGGTTTATATAAATTTTTCGCGAGGGTACCATTAGAATTGTCTTGAAGAGACAAAGCTAATGGTACTGGCATGGTCCTCTAATTTTACAGTTTGAAGAATCCCAATCTAGGGCGTCTAGAGGTTGAAGACGACCTACGTGTCCTGCTTCAGCTAATGAAAGTGTGACGTGTGATTTTTTTAAATTCTATCTAATACATCAGTTTTACCGTGCGTGTGTCTCGAGAGCCCTTGGATTTGATTACTTTAGTGAGTCAGACTTCATCCAACGTGCCACATTTTATGTTGTTTTTATTTAATAAAGATTGATTCAGTGTGAAATTCAATAAAGTCCATGACATGCACAACGCGCCAGATCCGCTGGATTTGTTTAATAACACGTTTTGATAATGATCAGATGACCTGTATTTTTTTGGTTTGATATTTTTATTTTCTGATTTTTATTATAATTGATTTAAACTTCAAAGATTCATAAAAAATTCATTTTAACTTCAAAAAATATGAAAAAATTCTTAAAAATACTTTTTATTTTTCTCTTCCTGATTATTTTCTTTTCACGATTTTATTTTGTGTTTTGATATTTTTTACATTTTTTTCATTTTATTTGAATTGTTTTAAATGTTTAAAAATACTTTTCTTAATTTCAAAATTATGAAAAAAATATGGAAGGATCCAATGACCTCTTGACAAATATCGGTGACCTCATTTTATTTTTATTTCTAACTTTACTATTTTTCACAATTTTGGTTTATTTTGCTTATTTCTTTAAATTTTAAAAATAGTTTCTGATTTTAAAAAATCACCAAATTTTTTATAAAAATATTTGAGCTCATTTCTGATTTTTCTATAGTCTCATTGAATTTTTCTTGATTGCTTTGAATATAGTTGCTAGTTTTCCCTTTTATTTTCATTTAAAACCATTTTAAAAAAATAAAATTTATTTTTTAAATACAATTTTATTTTTGTATATATTCTGGCTGATCTTGAACTATGAGATTTTGATCACGAGCTTCATTAAATTTTGATCACGAACTATGGATGGATGATTTTAATGATGGCTTGATTAAATTCTTGGTTCAAATATGGTTTAGTTTTTATCCCATCCCTCTTCATCTTATCCTCTTCTCACTTGTGCTACATGTTGTTGGAAAATAATCTACATATTATTTCTCCAAACATATGGTACATAGATTGCTATTGATCGGCCTAAAAATAGGTGTGACTTCTATATAAGTCCACTTACGATTGCTTAACATAGCGCTAAGTTTTGTCCCGATTCTAGAAATGATCATTCGTAGCCTAAACCCATGTTTGTAAGCCTAAGTATGTTAATTTGAATCCTTTGATCCAATAACCTTGAGATTCATTGTTAGGAGGCTTTGGTCTTATCAATCCTCTAATGAATCTTCATAAGCTTTGGTCAAAGTGAATCACTTAAACATCGTTGATCATTTATGGTTTCCTTGAGAATTTTAAATGAATGATATACTTGACAAAAAGTAAATGAAACTTGTTGTTGATAGGCTTTGGTTTTATCAATCCTCTAATGAGTTTCAAATGCAAGTTTCAAGATGGTCATTCGAGTAACCTCTAATTTCTAACAATTGACTTTGTTTTATGCTTTTACTTTACGCTTTTTCTTTAAGAACATTTATTTTAGCATTTACATTTCATGCTATTTTCATCTTTGCTTATTTGAGCATTTAATTTTATGTCATTTTTTTATTTTGTCCCTTGAGCTCTTAATTTCTTTTTTGAAGATACCTAATAACCAACTTGAACAATAAAAAGCTTTAATGTTACTTGGACTATTTGGTTACTATCCTTGGAATTATGGAGTGATGGACTTCTTGGACTTAGGATTAGATACCTTGACCTACCTTGAGACCTTGTGACCTCAACTATTATTTTGTCTGGAGCTCTTGGGGTTTACCCCAAGATATTGGGTTGCTTGTTTTCTTTATGTGCAGGTTATTGTGATTACATGCTTTGTCTGTGATCAAGAATTCATATGTATACAGCTGTTACTCTGGCCAATTTTTTTTGTGAAGACTTAATGCAATTGAAGCTTGGTTTTATTAAGAGGTTTATTATCTTTGCTTGTTTTGTTTCAAATCCAAAGGATGGGAATTCTACATTGACTCATTAGTTCAAGTGTAGGTTTCTTGTTGGTTATACAGTTTTTTTCCCTAGCTTTTACCTTATGCTTTAGGATAGTACCTTCATCTCCTCCCACCTTCTTTAACTTTAAAAATCTTCTCCCTCCTTTCCAAAATTATTCTTGTTTTCTAAACTTGAGCCGCTTTCACAATAAACTTGGACTTATGTCCATACATTTTCAAAATATTTTCTTAATCAAACTTCAATCAATTTAATAATACTTTGACATTTTTTATGAGAAGACTAAAAGTCAATCAATCTAATTCAAACTATTTTGCAACTTTGGCCTTTTGCTTTAAAATTTTCTCAAAAGATTAGACTCTTGTCAATCCTTGTAGTGATGCGAGCTACTATACTTCTACGGTATGTAGTGAAGTGAGATATTTTCCACTTGGGTGTTAAGTGAAGCTTTGTTGATTTTTAAATCCAAGCTATATCCTCCACTTTGAGATAACGTAAATTCTCCTTTCTCATAATCATCGATAGTAAGTATGTTTTCCACTCAGATACGATGATGATGTCTTATCTCTTAAAATTAACCAACACACTTGTGTTTTAAAATTTTTAAAGGTAAACTACGAGTACCATGATCATCTATTGCACGAAAGGTGGTACATAGGCACTAAAGTTCACAACCGCGACGGGTGCAAAAATTGTAAAAAATATTTATTTTCTCATATCCACCATATACTTTTATATAGAACTCTTATATCTAAAATACACAAATTTTCAAAGAGGTTCCTGTGGAGTACCGTAGATGTTTAGGGTGCTAATACCTTCCCTTTGCATAACCAACCCTCGAACTTATATTCTCTCCCCCTATTTTTGGGATATTCGCTCTTTTCCCATTCCTTTGGAAACAATAAAGCACGGTGGAGATTTTTATTTGATCTGTGCGAGTCAAGTCAATCCAATGGCTTAGTCTCAACATTTCTACCGCTACACGTAGGACATTTAAATTCCGCAATTTATCGCTTTCCTTATTATTGTTAGTAATTAGGGTTTGTATGGTAAGATCTAAAAACAAACATAGCAAAACCATAATAAAGACAAGTTAAACATGAAAATAAAACACTTTGCACACATGCACCTCTAGGGTTAACCCACACTTGTTGCCTCGGATATAAATAGTCATGTCCCTCGAACGTGGGATGCTTTAGCAAAGACCCTAGATTAAAATATCGTAGTCCCTCGATGACCCTTCGATGTTACCTTTGTTAAACTATCTTAGTCCCTAACGATAATTGTTAAAACATCTTACAACTTTCCTTCTATGACTGTAAGATGACCCACGCGTGTCGCTCACATCCAATGATATGGCTCCTTACCAACCAATGGTAGAATAGAACTATCTAAAGAAGGAGGAAAAGAATAAAGACTTTTTAGATTGCTTGTAATTTCCTTCTCACAAAACCATTTCCACACCTCACACTTAAAAAAAAAAATCTTTACAAACACTCTCTTTTCAAACAAATATTTTTGAAATAAACACTTTGTATGCATTTTCAACGATACGAGAATCATTACAAAGTTTTCCGTACTAAAGCGTTTTCAAAATGTTTCCAAAATAAACATTTTGTATACATTCTCAACGATATGAGAATCATTACAAAATTACCATTTTCAAAATATCTTCAAAAATTTTCAAACTTACACAAAACACAAAGCATTTCAAAGTGAGCTAGCAATTAAGAGCCCATAGATAACTACAGATGAAAAGGGTGATAACACCTTCCATTTTCATAACCTACCCCCCGAACTCAAGAAAATTATCAAAAGGTCTTTCCTATTGTTTTCACCCTTTCCTCTATTGGATAAAAGAAAAGTTGATGGCGAATCTTGCTATCCGCCACATTTGCGATCAAACGCAAAACACCAAGTCAGTTATCTCACCGTATTACATCCCCCAATTGGGGCACTCCCGCCGAAGTATGATGCAAATATCAGGTGTGAATATCATGCCAATTCTCTAGGGCATACTATATAAAAATGTTAGGCCTTTAGACACAAGGTTCAATAATTTTTAGATTATGAGGATATTACTTTTAACAAACCAAACATCAAGATGAACCCCATGCCCTCGCATGGTGGGCCGACTGTGACTGCAACAGAAGTGGTGACTGACTTTGGGGCATCCAGACAAGTGAAGGCCCCAATAAACCTTTTAAAAGAATACTTGTTGGAGTGTGGGTTCCTCTTGGAATACCATGAAGCTTTTGAGAAGACATTAAAAAAAAATTTGAATCAGGGGATAGTCCAATTTGTGAAATACCCTAAAGAAGAATATGTAGCTCCAATCGATGGAAGTGTGAAGAAGCCATTGGTAATTCCATGACAAGGTCCAAACCCTAATAAGAAGACTCTTGTGATTCCATGGGGATAATCAGCAGAAGCACCAATGACGATACCACGCCAGACTCTGAGAATTCTAGTAGTTCCAAAGACTATAATGGTGTTTAAGGGTCCATCTCCTAACCCTTATGAAAGTAACAAAGTAGTACCTTAGAGTTATGATTCTACCATATATGTAAATGGTTTAAAGCAAGAATGTGAGTCATCGACAACTCAAGGACCTGTGATCATAAATATAGCTGGAACAGGGGGCATGACCCATAGTGGTCGAATCTGTAGTCCCGAACCACTGAAGAAAAATGATGTTATAGTTAAGGACAAGGGGAAAGCTGTGGTGGAGGCAAGCCAAGGAAAAGAACCTCCAAGCAATAACTTTGCTGACCAAGATGCGGAAGAATTCTTAAAAATAATCAAGCAGAGTGATTATAGGGTGGTGGATCAACTCACCAAACCCCGACCAAGATTTTAATACTCTCGTTTCTCCTCAACTTAGAAGGGCATCGAGACTCTTTAATAAAGGTTTTAAGTTCTTCTCATATCACAGAAGAGATTAAAATAAACAAGTTTTACAATGTTGTAGCAAATCTGACATCTGGATCATATCTAAGTTTTAATGACAATGAGCTACTTCCACAAGGCAGAGCTCACAATAATTTGTTTCACATTTCTATTTAGATAGGTACTACAAGCCTGTCTAGGGTGCTCACCGATACTGGTTCCTCCCTTAATGTGTTACCAAAATCTAGCTTGACGAATCTAACCCTAGATGGTGTTTTAATAAGGCCAAGTTCTACGATAGTCAAAGATTTCGATGGTTCTCAAAGTATAGTGTTTAGAGAAGTGGGTCTTCCTGTCAAGATCAGATTGCATATGTTTTATATCACTTTTCAAGTAATGGGTATAGAACCAGCATATACATGTTTACTCAGACAACCTTGGATTCATGCAGTGGGTGCCGTTACTTTAACTCTACATCCAAAATTGAAGTTCTTCGTTGAAGGTAGATTGGTTATAATCGACAGTGAAGAGGATATATTTATAAGTCATATAGAATCCTACAAATATATTAGTGCATATGAGGATTGCATAGCAACACCATTTCAAGTCTTAGAGGTTGCTTCAATGGTAACCTTACCAGTGGAGAAAATCAAGAAACCTAGTGTGACCTCGTGGAGAGACTTACAAATAGCTATGGAAGATGGTACCTCAAAAAGTTGGGGTAAACTTGTGGAGATACCTGAGAAGAAGAATCATTTTGGTTTGGGCTATGAATCATCAAAGGCTACCCTGGAAGGCAAGGCACAGTTTCCTCATATCCAGGAAACCTTCATCAACAAAGGAACAGAGCATGGCGGACAAGTTGCGATGATATCAAACAAAAGCAAAACCAAGAGAGCATATGACTTCATCAGTGAATGTGCTCCAGGCGAAGAGCTCAAGAATTAGACAGTAGGGGTAGCTTGTAAGGGTTCCCCGATTTGCTTCAAAAAGTATTCACAATTAATAAAAAGTTATATTTTGCATTCAATTAAGATCCCTGTCTTTCTCTAGCATTTATCTCTTATATTTAAAAAATGGAAATACTTTTCTTCATATGAATTTTCCAAATTCACATACTAAAACTGCACCAAAACATGATAAATGTGTAGATCCATGCCTAAAATCACCGATAACTTTACAATTGTAATTCAATATAATTTTGATGCACCCATCAACCAAGCGGAAGAGGAGGATGACGAAGATCTTGAACTCTCCGGAGAATTGGCGAGGGAGATAGAGCAAAAAGTGGATAATATACAACCATACCAAGAATCTATTGAGACTATTAACCTTGGCACAAAGGAGGATACCAAAGAGATCAAGCTAGGGGCAACATTGGAGGAAAGTGTCAAAGAAAGACTGATCAAGTTGTTACATGAATATATGGATATATTTTCCTGGTCTTAAAGAGACAGGCCAGGACTAGATATAGATATTGTGGTGTATAGACTACCTCTCAAGGAAGGTTATTCTACAGTTAGATAGAAGCTCATAAGATCTTGTCCAGACATGTCTAGAAATATTTGAGAAGAAGCCCTTAAACAATTTGATGTAGGATTCTTAGCGGTGGTAGACTATCCACCTTGGATAGCTAGCATCGTACCAGTACCCAAGAAAGACGACAAAGTACGCATGTGTGTAGATTATTGGGACCTGAATAAAGCAAGTCCCAAAGACGATTTCTCGTTACCTCACAGAGATGTCTTGGTAGATAATATAGCTCAAGCTTCGGTATTCTCATTCATGGACGATTTCTCAGGTTATAATTAGATCAAAATGGCACCCGAGGATATGGAAAAGACTACTTTCATGACTCCGTGGGGAACTTTCTGCTACAAGGTAATTCCTTTCGGTCTAAAGAATGCAGGGGCAACTTATCAACGAGCTATGGTCACTCTATTTCATGATATGATTCACAAAGAAGTTGAGGTATACGTAGATGATATGATTTCCAAATCTCATACAGAAGAGGATCACATAATACATTTACAAAAATTATTCGAACATCTGCGAAAGTTCAAACTAAGGTTGAATCCAAGCAAATGTACATTTGTTGTATGGTCAGGCAAGTTATTGGGTTTTATTGCAAGTCAGCATGGTATTGAGGTAGATCCTGACAAGGTGAAAGCCATACAATAAATGCCAGCTCCAAAGACAGAAAAAGAGGTGAAAGCAATATCTACAAGAGCCACCAATCTTGATGCCACCAATTCCTAAGAGACCGCTCATCATGTACTTAATGGTGCTTGAAGGGTCAATGGGATGTGTATTAGGACAACATGATGAAACAGGTAGAAAAGAGCATGCAATTTACTACCTCAACAAGAAATTCACCGACTACGAAACCAGGTACTCACTCCTCGAGAAAACTTGTTGTGCATTGGCTTGGGCTACTAAATAAATTAGGCAGTATATGTTAACTCACACCACATGGTTAATAGCAAGAATGGATCCTGTGAAGTATGTGTTCGAAAAACCAGCTCTTACAGGAAGAATTTCCCGATGGCAGATGTTACTATCCGAGTACGACATCTAATATGTTACTCAAAAGGCCGTCAAGGGTAGTGTACTAGCTGACCATCTAGCTCATTAGCCATTTCCATAATATCAACTAATGAAGTTCGACTTTCCAGACGAAGATGTCATGACTATAGATGACTACGAAATACCAGGACCCGACGAAGGGCCTGAACTAAGGGAACGCTGGACACTCATGTTTGACGGAGCTTCAAATGCACTAGGGCATGATATTAGGGCAGTTTTGACTTCACCGAATAATTTTCACAAACCTTATATTACAAGGTTATGTTTTGACTGCACCAACAATATCACTGAATATGAAGCTTGTATCTTGGGTCTAGAAGCTGCTATTGATCTAAGATTTAAACATCTTGAAGTGTATGGAGACTCAACATTAGTCATATACCAAGTCAACAATGAATGGGACACTAAACACCCTAAATTGATTCCATATCGGGATCATGTTTTGAAGCTAGCTACAGAATTTAGCGATATTACATTCATTCATATTCCGCGAGAAGAAAAACAAATGGCAGACGCCTTGGAAACTATATCAGCCATGTTCAAAGTAACCTGACCAAATCATGAACCGTGTATTACAATTAGACATTTTGAAGAACCTGTACATTGTTTTGCCATTGAAGAAGGACCGAATAATAAGCCTTGGTTCTATGACATCAAAAAGTATCTCAAGAAATAAGAATATCCAGAAAATTCCTACGTGATTGACAAACAAACTCTGTGGAAGCTAGCTTCAAAGTTCTTTCTGAATGGTGATGTGTTATACAAAAGAAACTATGACATCGTGTTGCTTAGGTGCGTGGAGAAACATGAAGCAGATTTACTTATGAGAGAAATCCATGAAGGCACCTTTGGAACTCGTACAAATGGACATGTTATGGCTAGAAAGATCTTGCGAGCAGGTTATTATTGGTTGACGATTGAAGCTCATTGCTACCATTACACAAAGACATGTCACAAATTCCAAATCTACGCCAACAAAATGCATGTGCCACTAACTCCTTTGAATTTCCTAAGTTCTCCTTTGCCATTTTCAATGTGGAGAATTGATATGATAGGAATGATTGAACCAAAAGCCTCTATCAGACACCGGTTCATACTAGTTTCCATCGATTGCTTCACCAAGTGGGTGGAAGCTGCGTCTTATGCAAATGTGACAAGAAAAGTGGTTACTCAGTTAATCAAACAAAATCTTATATGCAGATACGAGGTTCCTAGCAGGATCATTACAGACAACGGGTCCAATTTGAACAATAAAATGTTGAAGGATTTATGCGATGACTTCAAAGTTGAGCACCATAATTCCTCACTGTGTCGACCCAAGATGAACGGGGCCGTTGAAGCTGCCAATAAGAATATCAAGAAAACCATTCAGAAAATGGTGAAAACATACAAATATTGGCATGAAATTCTCCTATTCGCTCTACATAGCTATCGTACTTCAGTACGTACGTCAACGGGTGAAACTCCTTTCTTTCTAGTATATGGCATGGAGGTGGTACTCCCTGTTGAAGTAGAGATTCCATGACTTCGAGTTACAATGGAAACAAAACTTCAAGAAGCATAATGGGTTCAGACGCGACTTGATCAGCTTAACCTCATTAAAGAAAAATGCTTGATAGCTTTGTGCCACGGTCAGTTGTACTAAAAACGGATGAAGAATGCATTTGACAAGGTTTGTCCTCGAATATTTAAATAAGGAGATTTGGTGCTTTAAAATATTTTACTAACTCGCCTTGATTCACGTGGTAAACCGAAACCCAACTATGAAGGTTCGTATATGGTAAAAACAACATTCTCGAGTGGTGGTCTTATCCTCAGAACAATGGATGGGGAAGAATTGCCACATCCAACAAACTCTGACGTAGTAAAAAAATACTATGTATAAAAAGCTTGCAAAGTTCGAACCTTAAACGGGAGACTTAGGCAAAAAAGGAGCGTCCCGATGGATTGAAAACCCTAAAGGGCGATCCAGGAAAAAATTAGGAACATAAATTATTATCCCAGTGGATTAAAAACCCGAAAGGGCGATCCAGGCAAAAGTTAGGGATCTTATTCGAAAATAAAGAACAAATAGACTATGATCTAAGAACAACGACTACGACCATGAAAGAGAGGGATTGATCCAAATCATTTGACTCATAAGAAAAGGAGATTAGATCTATCAAAATGACATTGGGGAAACATCAGTAGCAATTATCATTTTCATTTCCATTTTCAGTTTTAAAACTTTCTGTAATTATCTCTTTCAAAGAATTGCATCTTGTACTCTCTCCTATTCTAAGGCGTATTTATCAATAAAATTTTACTTTTTCAATCTTTCAATTGTATTTTTCCTCTTCGAACTTGTTTTTAAATATTATGATTATTTATTGTGAATAATGCGTTGAAACCATTTTGGGGATTTGACAAATAAATAAAAGCATTTGGATAAAACATCGAAAAACATTTTGGTTAGAAAAAAATATAGAAAGAAAATCCATGACTACGTCTACGCCTGCAAACATAACCACATCCATGCCTACGTCCACAACTATGTATACGCCTGCGCCTGTGATACAAATATCGAAATCTTGATAACACTCATTCTTATTATTCCAATCAGTCCAAAATACCACGACAATGTAACATACAACATTGGAGAGTTGGTGACGCAAAACCAATGGTTTAAAAAGAGAGAATATAAAAAAGTTAATCACAAGCATTTGGTGCATATATAAATATTTGGTGCATACACAAACATTTGGGACATATACAAAAAATTGGTGCATATACATTTGGGGCATATACAGAAACAACATGGCACATATACGCTTAGGGTTCCATATCAAGGGTGTTGTACCCCAAATTTTCCCCCTAAGATCCCTTCATCATACCATATTGATTCAATCACAACAAGATCACATTAGGGTTCTTGGTTCTCCTCCCTATCTTTATCTTTTCTCTTTGAGGAATCACCAAGCACCTTGACTTGTTTTCTTTTGTGATCATGAATGTTTTGTTTTGATTTTCTTTTAACTAATAAAATGCAATGTTGGTTTGTCTTACTTGATAATAATGCAGGTAAAGGAAATGAGTTTTAGCAAGTTGCTCCATGGGTTCATGAGTTTATTTCCATGCCCTAGGCAATAAATATTGAGAAGTCCAAACCTCACCATTGAAGTTGTTTTGGAATAAATGGCATGGAAAGGTTATTTTAGTTCACCACATTTCAAGGTTATCAAATTTGATTCAAAAGTACAAGGGGTTGATTGGAGGAGTTTTCATGCTTGGACAAGGCTTGGTTCCCATTGGTCACAAGTGCATATTTCTCTCAACTTTCAAGATATGGAAGTGGTTTTGGTGGCTATGAATTCTCATTTTCATCCTCAAAAAATTCTATTTACAAAGCATTTGTGTTGGTACAAGAAGTTTGTTCAAAATTGTCAAAGTTCCTCAAAGCACTTTCTTGATCTAGGAGCTAGGGTTTTGAACTTCAAAGAAGTATATCTTTCTCATATTTTGGTATTTTTGAGTGATTCCAAAAACATCCTACTCTTAAAAGGGTTATCAACAAATCACTTCAAAAGTTTTAAGGAGTATTCATGTGGAAGAAGCTTGATGATGAAAAGTCCTCCAGATGAACCCCCAATTTCTCATATGTGACTTCAAATGATCATAACATGGTCAATTTTTATCACCTTGAGCCCATTCTTTTTCCACAATTATCTTGAGGATGTGAACTTTATGCCTTATTTTCTGTGCAATATGAGAAAATGTATGGAAGATACCCTAAGGATACAAAATATTATAGGTCATTTCATGATTTTTTGCCAACTTCAACAACTCATAACTCTCAATTTTTGGAGATTTCGAATGATTCAAGTTTCAAAATGTCATTCAAGAGGTCTATTTCATGCCATCTTCTTTGGTTAAGAGCAAATTCCAAGTGGAAGGCCGTGTTTGGATGCAAAACATTATAGGTCACTTTTGAAGAAAAATTTGAAATATTTCTAAGTATGGAAAGTCAACTTCTTTTTCCCAACTTTGACTCAATGGAACTTTTAGCTCAAGCATCCATTTGATTCCATTATTTTTCCATTGCAAAGCTTGTAACCTCATCTTTCTAAAGCATCAAGAGTCATGCCTTAAGACCCCTTGAGTTGAGAATGCCATTGGATTGAACTTCGTAACTTGGAACTGAAGTTTCTCCATAAGTCAGAATTTGAAATATTTGTTTTGGCTTCTAATCAAAAGTTTTCTATGCATTTTTGCCTCTAAACATGTTTAGTGAACTTCCAGAATTGATTAGCATAAAAAAACATGCATTTTGGATGAGTTTTGATAAAATTAGAAGTCACACTTTTCTTGTTTGCAACTTCACACGATTTCCCTCCAAACTTCATCATTTCACACGCTTGGACATTCCATTTGATTCCCTTTAAATAGAGGGTTATCCACCATTCATTTCCTCAAGCTTGGATAGCCAGAATCACCCTTCCAAACTTGTTCCATAACTCAAAATTCTGCCACTTCGAAATCTATTCTCAAGCCTATTTTAATCCATTTTTCCCATAAATTCACCTTCCTTGATCTTCCCTGAAGTTAACCATATAATTACATTCAAGAATCGTGCCCTATATTGCTCCATAGAAGTCCAGTTTCAGAGCTCTGCAACTCAACTTCAATAGGTAGATTCCTTCATCAATTCTTCAAAACTTTGATATCATTGTGATGCTCTCATTTCACTAGTTCTAGTCGCAACACTTACTTTTATCTGGAAACATGTTTTGACCATGAAATTTCAAATCCCTTTTCAAAACTTTCCTTCCAAATTGCTTGAGCTACAGTTTAAATAAATTTGTCGCGGGGGTGTGGTTGTCTTCATCTTGAAGAGACGAAGCGAATGGCATAGGTCTGAGCTTCTGATTTTATGGTTTGAGAGACCTGTAATTCATGTTGGCTGGAGGTTGAAGATGACCAATGTGTCATCTTCCAACCAATGAAGGCGCGCCATCTATTTTTTTAAATATGATTTAATTAATGTTCCTATGCTTTATTCACTAATGACCATGATATGCACAGTGCTCTAGATCCCTTGGATTTGATTACTAACGTGTTTTGACTCTCATCCATTGGTCCACATTTTTTTTGGTTTTTATTTTATTTTCTGATTTTTATATTTAATTGTTTTAAACTTCAAAATTTCATAGAAAATTCATCTTTAGTCCAAAAAATCTGGAAAAAATTATGAAAAATATTTTTGACTATTCTCTTTTTGATTTTTATTATAGCACAACTTAATTTTGTGTTTTGGTATTTGTTTATAAATTTTCACGTTATTTGAATTGTTTTAAATGTTTAAAAATACTTTTATACATTTTTAAATTCTGAAAAAATTATGGAATGATCCAATGATATTGTGACAAATATTGGTGACCTCATTTTATTTTTATTTCTGATTTTCTTATTCCTTATCATTTTTTTTGTTTATTTTACTCTTTTTTTTTAATTTATAAAATAGTTACTGATTTTAATAAATTACCAAAAACTTTGAAAAAATATTTGAGCCCTTTTTTGATTTTTCTATGGTCTCACTTTTTATTTCTTGATTAATTTGAATATAGTTAATATTTTTTTTCTTTTATTTCCATTTTAAAAATATTTTAAAAACCTTTTTAATGTATATATTAAATGCAATATTATTTTGTGATTATTTTCTGGCTGATCTTGGGTTAAATTTTTTGATCATGAGCTTTATTAGCATCATTGGATCCATGGTGTTGAGTCTAACTCCACAAAAATGGATGAATGATTTTAATAATAGTTTGATTTGAATTTAATTCAAAAGTGGTTTGTATATTCTCTCCCACCCCTCTCAATATCATCCCTTTCTTATTGCACTAAGTGTTCTTGGAGCATAATCTCTATATCATGTCTCAAAACAAATTCTGCATAGATTGCTATTGACCGACCTCAAAATAGGTGCGAATTCTATATAAGTCCACTTACGATTGCTTAACATAACGCTAAATTTTGTCCCGATTCGAATAAATGATCTTTCGTGGCCCAAACATATGTTTGCAAGCCCAAGTATGTTAATTTGATCTCTTTGATCCAATAACTTTGAGATTCATTGTGTGGTGGCTTTGGTTCTACCAATCCTCTAATGGATCTACAACACTTTTAGTCAACGCGGATCACTTAAACACCATTGATTATTAAATGGTATTTGTGAGATTGCAAATGGATGATATAATTGACAAAAAGTAAATTCAACTTATTGTGTGGAGGCTTTCGTTCTTCCAATCCTCTAATGTGTTCCAAATGCAAGTTTCAAGATGGTCATCCAACTAACCACTAATTATTACTTAGTTTTTACTTTATTCCCTTTTATGCTTTATGCACCATTTACTTTTAGCATTTACATTTCAAGCTATTTTCATCTTTGCTCATTTGGGCATTTACTTTCTTGTCATTTTTTTTCTCATTTGAGCTCTTATTTCCTTTTTAAGACACTTAATAATCAACATAAACCCTAAAAAACTTTAACGATACTTGGACTATTTGGTTACTATCCTTGGCATCATGGAGTATTGGACTTTTTGGACTTAGGATTAGAGACCTTGGCCTATGATGGAGACCTTGTGACCTTAATTGATATTTTATCTGGAGTTCTTGAGGTTTACCTCGAGACATTGGGTTATTTATTTGCTTCGTGTGCAGGTTATTGTGATTACATACTTTGTTTGTAATCTAGAATTCATCCGTATACAACCGTTACTCTGCCCAATTTTTGTGAAGACTTAATATACTTGAAGTTTGGTTCTCACAAGAGGTCTAGTATCTTTGCTTGGTTGGTTTCAATTCAAAGAATGGGAATTCTATATTGACTCATAATATCAAGTATTGGCTTCTTGTTGGTTACATGGTTCTTATCCCTAGATTTTACCTTATGCTTTAGGATAGTCTCTTCTTCTCCTCCCATCTTCTTCAATTTCAAAAATCTTCTTCCTTTTTTTGAAAACTCTTCTTTATTCTTTAAACTTAATTTACTTTCATAATAAACTTGGACTTAGGTCCATGCATTTTCAAAACATTTTCATGAATAAACCCTAATCAATTTAATAATACTTTGACCTTTTTTTGAGAGAAGACTAAAAGTCAATTAATCTCATTTCAAATCATTTTACCACTTTGGCTTTTATCTTTAAACTTTTCTAAAAAGATTAGACTCTTGTCCATCCTTGTGGTGATGCAAACAACTATACTTCTACAATGTGTAGTGAAGAGAGATATTTACCACTTGGGTGTTGATTGAGGCATTTTTTATTTTAAAATCCAAGCCATATCCTCCACTTTGAGATGATGCAAATTTTCCTTTCTCATAATTGTGGGTAGTAAGTATGTTTTCCACACGGACAATGACGATGATGTCTTATCTTATAAAATCAGCCAACACACTTGTATTTTAAATTTTTTAAAGAGGAACTACATGTACCCTAATCCCCTATTGCACAAAAGGTGGTACGTAGGCACTAAAGGTTCGCAACCGCGGAGGGTGCAAAAAACCATAAAAATACATTTCTTTTCTCACCCCCATCATCCATTTTTATACAATATTTTATAGCCAAAATATACATATTTTTACAAAGAGGTTCCTGCGGAGTACCTTAGATGTTTAGGGTGCTAATACCTTCCCTTTGCATAACCAACCCCCTTACCTTGAATCTGTCCCCATCTTTTTGGGTTATTCGTTCTTTTCCCATTCATTTGGAAACAATAAAGCGCGGTGGCAATTTTTATTTTGATTTGTATGAGTCAAGTCAATCCAATGGCTTAGTCTTAAACATTTATACCGCTACAGAAAAATAGCGACTTCACTGGGGAAAAATAGTCTTAAAGATTTTTATCTGGATTTTCCTGGTTTTCTTGGTGCTTGGTGATTACTTATAAGTCCTATACCTAGACTTGGGAAAACTTTAAGATAGGACGGGAAGCATAGTCATGTTAACTTTGAGGGAGTAATCCCAAAAAAAGAGGTATGAGATCCCCCACTCAGTGGAGGCCCCTTTGACTATAGTGTCGTTTACCGAGTAATCAGGAAGACGTACTGCTTTCGATCAGGGAGCCTGCTGAAGCTGGGGACCGTAGAATACCTAACCCATCTTGGCCTTTTAGGTGTAGTGCGAAAGCTATGACGGAGTAATCCGGAATAGTTATCACGCGATACTATGCTCAGACGAGTTTTTCTTGAGAATATTACTAATTATCGAGTTAATCGAGAAGTTGATAATATCCGAAGGAACGATGTAGACTCTGGGAACCTCTAGAACCTTGTTTGAAAGGTGATAACTTTTAGACCATACCTTATGGGTAGTACCTTCGACCTCATGCTCGTGACGTTGAACCTATGAACCCTATATGTGTGATCTTGTGTGTGATTGTTGCATCATGCATCCATGCAGTCATAAGCATCTTTTGAAGAAATCTTATTTCAAGGGATTTAAAAGTTGACCATTTTGTGAATATCTCAGGTACTTTTTAACCATGGATTCTGGAAAAAGAAATACCGGGAAGTACAACTTCAAGGATCCCAAGACAGATGAGTTGGTATGTCTAATCCCAAGATTGAGTGTTCTGCAGATTTTCGAAAGAAGTATGGATCCATAATTCCTCTCATGAAGCTGAAGATGAAGGAGGGTATTCTCTCAACCTTGGTCCAGTTCTATGATCTGATGTATCATTGCTTTACTTTTCCCGACTATCAGTTGATGCCTACACTGGAAGAGTATTCTTATCTGTTGGATTTACTCGTTACTGATCATGTTCCTTTCACTGGTTTAGAGGGTGAGCCAAAATCACATGAGATTGCTGCTTTGATCCATCTGGGGAAGTCTGAGGTTGAAGCCCATATGACTACAAAGGAGGGATTAGAGGATTACCAACTCAGTTCTTGTTGGATAAAGCTCGTTACTTTGCTAGGATGAAGAGTACAGTCGCTTTTGATGCCATCTTTGCTCTACTTGCTTACGAGTAGTTCTTATTTCCTAATGTGGACAAGTTTTTAGATATTAATGCTATCAGGATCTTCATGATTGGAAACCAAGTTCCTACATTGTTGGTGATGCTTATTACTCTATTCACGTTTGAAATTCTTATCATGGGGGGATGATTATCTGTTGCACACCTTTGTTGTACTGATGGTTTATCTCTCATATGCCTCAGTCTGATGATTTCTGGGATGTCAGGAAGGAACCCCGTTGGGCCCCTAAGATCATGGCACTTACTCACTCGGATATTGATTGGTACCATCAGACTTATCAGGATATAGAGATTTTTGACAGTTGTGGTAGTTTCCCCAATGTACCTCTTCTGGGTAATAAGGGAGGAATTAACTATAACCCTATTCTTGCATGATGACAGCTTGGTTATCGGATGAGGGATAAACCAAACAGTATTCATTTGAGTGGTTTCTTTCTGAAGGAGAGAGAAGACCATAAAGAAGCTAGGGAGCAGATTGTAAAGGCCTGGAGTCACATTCATAAGAAGAGTAGGAAAGACTTGGGACCTAGGGGGGATGTTTCTTTGGAGCAATATCTTCAGTGGGTTCAAGCGAGATCTATTAAGTTGAAGATGCCATATTCTCAGGAAACGCATATGCCTGATTTGTTTGTGAAAACACTCCTCCCTTATGGGATGATATAGAAGAGTTGCAGCTTGCTTTGGTCAGGATGCAGCAGGAAAAGGATGCTTGAAAGAATAAGTGCTGAACTTTAGAGATTTCCTATAAAGAAGATTTGAAGGAGAGGGACGACTTGATTGAGATCCTTGAGAGTCGGGCGGTAGAGACTATGGAGAGGAAAGGGGATTTATTTTCTCCTAAGCCTTGGTCAGATGTTGATTACTCACCTCCTGATTCAGGTGATTGGAAGGAGGTTGCCACCAGGTATGCGATAGAAAACCAGAGGATAAAGGCTCAGATTTCCAGGCTTACAGGGAAGTGCCAGCGTATAGAGTGATCTCCGACAGCTTTACTTCTCGGGGTTTTAGACTTTATTTCATCTTGTACTTGGGATTGTTAATACTTGTAACCTATTTTGAAGTTATTATAATAATAATTTTCAGTATTTCAAATGCGTTATTACTTTGATATTTGCAATGTGTCTATAAATCTTTAAATCCCTTGAAATATTAAATAACAAAATAAAATCATGTGCATTGCATATCATGCATCATATTGCAGATATTTCTTGCATTTGTTATGCATATCCAGGTGACTTACCAAGCTTCTTTACTTTGTTCAGAAAGCTGACTCACCACTACAATACTCGGGCTAACTTTTGGAGGAAGATGGACAACTTAGAACAAGAGAATCGTGAGCTGCGCGAGGAAGTTTCTGCTTTGAAGGCTGGCATGGCCAATCTTACTGCTCTGATGGAGTCTTTGGTGGCTTCTCAGAATCAGCCACTGAGTGAAGCTCCGATTGTTCCTGTGTCTGCTTCTCCAATTGTTGTTCAGAATCGCATGCCTCAAGGTTATCCATGGGGAATGCCAGAGAACTTTACGCCTGAAGGTTTCAATTTTGGTCCTCAAGATACTCCAGTAGTTCTGACTATTGTTACTCTTGCACCTATTGTGGTGCATGTTCCTGCTGCACCTCCTTCAGTGAATATGGTTTTGTTTGTTAACGATGATGTGTTTCGTCCTTTTACTCCACCAAGTGAAGACTTGGGTCTCTATGACAGAATGAATGAATTTCAAGATCAGTTTGACAAGATGCAGAGGGAGATGAAGGCCCTCAGGGGAAAGGAGTTATTCGGGAAAAATGTGAATGAATTGTGCTTGGTCCCTAATGTTAAGATACCTGCGAAGTTTAAGGTCCAAGAGTTTGAAAATTACAAGGGTAACACTTGCCCTCGTACTCATCTGGTAATGTATGTAAGGAGAATGTCTACCCACACTGATGATCAGTGTCTGCTGATTCACTTTTTTCTGGATAGCTTGACCAATGTTACGCTGAAGTGGTATATGAGTTTGGACAACGTCAATATCCGTACTTTTAATGACTTGGGAGAATCATTTATTAGAAAATACAAGTACAACATAGACATGGCGCCTGACCGTTATCAACTCATGGCCATGGTTCAGAAAGACAGAGAATCATTCAAAGAATATGCACAGAGATGGCGTGAGGTAGCCGCCCAAGTGATTCCTCCCATGGAAGAGAAGGAGATGATTAAGATTTTCTTGAAGACTCTGGGTGCTTTCTACTATGAAAGGATGGTACCAAGTGCGCCAAGTGACTTTACTGAAATAGTAGGCATGGGTATCTGTTTAGAGGAGGTTGTAAGAGAGGTTCGTTTTAACTAAGAGTGAAGGATCTAGAGGTGCGACAAATCCATCTTATGGGTTTACTAAGAAGAAGGAAGGTGATTAAAATTCTATTATGCAAGAGACGAGGGTTAATCCTCTTAGATGAGATTATCAGCGTCATCAGCAAGTCGCCTCAGTTACTCCAGTTGTTGGTGTAGCTCCAACCACCGTTGCTTATCAGAGACCATCCCAGCAGGGGAATCAAGGGTATAATCAGAGAAGGGAGAGTTATGATCCTATTCCTATGAGTTATACGGAGTTACTATCGGCATTGATTCAAAAGAAGTTAGTTCAGACCTGACCACCTCCCGCTGCACCATCACCTTTGCCTTGGTATTACAAGGCAAACCAAACATGTACTTTTCATCAGGGAGCACCAGGGGATAATGTTAAGAACTACTATTTTTTGAAGACTGAAGTATAGAAATTGGTGAAGTTGGGTATTCTATCTTTCAAAGATGTTGGCCCTAATGTAAAAGACAATCCTCTGCCCAAGCATGGAGGAGCAAATGCTGTGAATATGGTGGCCGGTTATCTAGGCGACTTCCAGATTTTTGATGTTAATCTGGTTAGGGGAGATTTAGTGAAAATGCATGTAGACCTCTGTGAATTTAGATACTATACGCATGACCAGACCGATTGTGCTATTTGCAGTACAGACATACAGGGTTGCGACAAGATAAAGGTGATTTGCAGGAGATGATGGATGGGGGCCTCATTCACATAATCAGGCCTAGGGTAGAGTATGAAGAGAAGGTGAATATGGTTTCCAGATGTCCTAGAGAGTTTAGAATTTTTGATGTGGAGTATATGAATGAAGACCTTGTGAAATTGCATGCTACTTTCTGCCACTTGGCTGGTCAGGTGAAGCATCAGTATAGATCTTGCCAAATTTGTTGTCGAGACTCCCGAGGATGTTCAATC
The DNA here is from genome assembly GCA_948472305.1 of Vicia faba. Lineage (NCBI taxonomy): Eukaryota > Viridiplantae > Streptophyta > Magnoliopsida > Fabales > Fabaceae > Vicia > Vicia faba. The sequence continues at coordinate 1,172,088,670 of OX451739.1, forward strand.
GTGAAGAAAGGTGTTCAGTTGTTGTTGGACAATGGAACTATCAAGGTTGCAGGTCAAAGGGATGATCACCATGAAGTTGATATGATTGAGGTTTGTTTTGCTAAAGAAGACTTAGATGATGAGTATGCCTCTGCAGATGAGTATTTCTCCTCACATGAGGATTTATTTTCCAGAGATGACTCAATAATGACTGATTATGTTGAAGAAGGAGTAAACATTATTGTGCCTTGTTTTGGTGCACCTACCCATTTTGAAGTTGAGTATCATAGCAAGTCAGCTATTACTCCATTGGTGATTAGTTTGCCGGGTCCTGTCCCCTACAAGTCAGATAAGGTTGTACCCTACAAATATAACGCTACAATCTTAGAGTATGATGTGGAAGTTCCCATCCAGCCAATGCCTGATGTTGGAAATATTGCTGAGACTAGCAGAGTGACCCGCATCGGTCGTGTATTTGCACTAGTTGTTTGAGGAGATGTTAGTACTGGAAAGAAAATTGCTGAGAATATTGAACTCAAGAAGGCTACGGGTGAATCCAGTGGAGCTACATTAGAGAAAGAAGTGGATGATATTTTGAAGATAATCAAGATGAGCGACTACAGAATTGTAGATCATCTACTACAGACTCCTTCAAAAATATCTATCTTGGCTTTATTGATGAACTCCTCTGCTCACAGGGAATATTTTATGAGGGTATTGGACCAAGCTTTTGTGGAAAGTGACATGCCTATAGACCAATTTAGCAGTGTAGTAGGGAATATTACGTCATGTAATAACCTGAGGTTCTGCGATGATGAACTGCCTGATGAAGGAAGGAATCACAACCTCGCCCTCCACATACCCATGAATTGCAAGAATGATTCAATATCCAATGTGCTGATTGATAATGGATCCACTTTGAACATTATACCGAGGAGCACACTTATGAAGTTGAAATATCTGGGAATACCCATGCGCTCGAGTGGAATTATTATGAAAGCGTTTGATGGATCAAGGAAATTTGTTATTGGTGAAGTGGACTTGCCTATTCATATAGGCCCACATTTGTTTTAGATTACTTTCCAGTTCATGGATATTGTACCCACTTACAGTTGTTTGTTGAGACAGCCGTGGATACATGAGGCAGGGGCTTTAACTTTAACTTTACACTAGAAGTTGAAGTTTGTACATGAAGGAAAAATGGTAATCATAAATGGAGAACGGGCATTATTGATATCCCATTTGTCCTCTTTCAGCATTGTGGAGGCGGATGAAGTTGCTGTTGGAAGCCAGTTCCAAGCTTAATCCATTGATAACATAAGAGGAAATGAGAATTCTATGGTTTCTCTTAAGGATGCGCAGCAGGTTGTGCGTAAGGCTCATAGTGAAGTTTAGGGACAGATTGTTGATCATCCTGTACACTAGACCAGAGCCGGATTGGGGTTCTCTTTGAAGGATGACAAAGGTAAGAGCATGAAGCAGAAGTCTGCTGCAGGCAAGTATCAAGACATCTTTCATAGCGGGGGTTATCTTCATCCTACTGTTTCCGAGATTAACACCATTGTGGAAGATGAAGCAGAGCCGGAAATGCCAAATTATGTGACGCATGGAGTTAGGGTTCAGAATTGGATCACCATTGATGTTCCCTCTTGCATACATGTTTCAAAGTAATTCGATTTGTTAATCTTTTTGAAAAGCTTTCACTCTGCCCAAGGTGGAAGTATTAATGATGTAGGGCTTATCTTTTTTCTATGACTTTTAAAATCAATAATAAAAGTTATATTTGTTTCCCAAATTATGTCTTTATTTTCTATTTTTCTTGGAAAATGGTAATCAAAAGAAAAAAAATCTTTCAAAACAAATAATAACTGAAATACAATTTGCATGATCACTTGTTATATGTGTCAATTTCTAAATGCAATCATAAATCATATGTGCAGATTAATTAAAAAAACTCGTTAAATACAATGACTCTGCACCCTCTCCCAATTTGAATGTCCTGTGTATGGGGCCGAAGAAGAAAACTATGATGAGATTCCAGAAGAGGTCTCACGGTTGCTTGAGCGCGAGGAAAATTTCATTCAGCCATATAAAGAGCCATTGGAATAATCAATTTTGGTTCAGAAGAAGATCTGAAAGAAGTCAAGATTGGAGCATTGTTGCATCCTGATGTGAAGAGAAGGTTGATTGAGCTGTTGAAAGAGTATGTGGATATTTTCGCTTGGTCTTATCAAGATATGCCTGGTCTAGATACAGATTATGTAGAGCACCGTTTGCCGTTGAAGCTAGATTTTCCGCCAATCAAACAGAAGTTGAGAAGAACTCACCCATATATAGCAGTAAAGATCAAAGAGGAGGTTCTAAAGCAGATTAATGATGGTTTTCTTGTGACGTCAGTGTCTCCTAAATGGATTGCCAATATTGTCCCAGTACCAAAAAAAGACGGAAAAGTTTGCATGTGCGTAGATTATAGAGATCTAAATAAAGCTAGTCCAAAAGATGATTTTCCATTGCCACGCATTGATATGTTAGTGGATAGCACACAAAATTCAAAGGATTCTCATTCATGGATGGATTTTCTGGGTATAATCAAATAAGAATGGCGCCTGAGGACATGGAAAAAATAATGTTTATCACACTCTGGGGAACATTCTATTACAAAGTGATGCCCTTCAGGTTGAAGAACGCTGGTGCAACGTACCAGAGGGCTATGACAACCCTATTAGATGATCTGATGCACAAGGAAATCGAAGTATATGTTGGTGATATGATTGCTAAATCCCAAACTGAACAAGGGCATGTAGAAGATTTATTGAAGATGTTTCAGCATTTGAGGAAGTATCGTCTCCGCTTGAATCCAAATAAATGTACCTTCGGTGTTCGATCAGGGAAATTGTTGGGTTTCATTGTTAGCCATAAAGGAATTGAAGTTGACCCTGATAAAGTCAAAGCAATTCAAGAAATTCCAGCATCGAGAACTGAAAAGCAAGTCAGAGGGTTCCTCGGGCGTTTGAATTATATTTCCAGATTCATTTCCCACATGACTGCAACGTGTGAACCGATCTTTAAGTTGTTAAAGAAAGATCAAGGTTGTGTATGGACAGATGACTGCCAAAGGGCATTTAAAAGTATTAAAGAATATCTTCTTGAACCTCCTATCTTGCTCCCTCCTGTTGAAGGAAGACCATTGATTATGTATCTGACAGTGTTAGATAATTCCACGGGCTGTATTATGGGACAACAAGATGAAATGGGGAAGAAAGAGTATGCCATTTATTATCTCAGTAAAAAGTTTACTGATAGTGAGTAACGGTATTCCATGTTGGAAAAGACATGTTGTGCTCTGGCTTGGGCGGCAAAACGTTTGCGGCAGTATATATTGAATCACACTACTTGGTTGATCTCCAAAATGGATCCAATCAAGTACATTTTTGAAAAGCCTGCTCTTACTGGTAGAATTTCCCGCTGGCAGATGCTGTTATCTGAATATGACATCGAATACCACACTCAAAAGTCTATTAAAATCAGCGTGTTGGCGGATTATCTTGCTCACCAACCAGTTGATGATTATCAGTCTGTGAAGTATGATTTCCCTGATGAGGATGTTATGTTTCTGAAAGTGAAAGATTGTGATGAACCATTGCCCGAGGAAGGTCCTGATCCTGAATCTCGTTGGAGTATGATATTTGATGGATCTATGAATGCTTATGGTAAAGGAATTGGTGTTGCGATTGTCACTCCACATGAATCACACATTCCTTTTACTACAAGGTTGACATTTGATTGTACTAATAATATGGCAGAATATGAAGCTTGCATCATGGGTCTTGAGGAAGCTATTGATCTCAGAATTAAAATTCTAGATGTGTATGGTGATTCAGCTTTGGTAATAAACCAGATTAAAGGAGAGTGGAATACTCGTCACCCCGGCTTGATCCCTTATAAAGATTATGCTAGAAGGTTGTTACCCTTCTTTAATAAAGTTGAATTCCATCACATTCCTAGAGATGAAAATCAAATGGCGGATGCTCTGGCAACTCTGGCTTCTATGTATCAAGTGAATACTTGGAATGATATACCTCGAATTATGGTTTGGCGACTGGATATGCCCGCTCATGTGTTTATAACATAAGAGGTAGCAGATGAGAAACCTTGGTATTATAATATCAAGCATTTTCTTCAGACTCAGGAATATCCGATTGGTGCTTCGAAGAAAGATAGAAAGACATTGAGAAGATTGGCTGGCAGTTTCTTCCTCAGTGAAAATGTGTTGTACAAGAGAAATTATGACATGGTCCTGCTCAAATGTGTGGATAGACACGAAGCAGACATGTTGATGCATGAGATTCATGAAGGTTCATTTGGCACTTATGCCAACAGACATTCGATGGCTAAAAAGATGCTAATGGCAGGTTACTATTGGCAGACAATGGAATTTGATTGTTACAAATTTTCAAAGAAGTGTCATAAATGCCAGATTTATGCGGACAAGGTTTATGTGCCTCTGACACTTCTCAATGTTATTTCTTCCCCGTGGCCTTTCTCTATGTGGGGTGTTGACATGATTGGGACGATAGAACCCAAAGCTTTGAATGGACACCGTTTTATCTTGGTAGCAATTGATTACTTCACCAAGTGGGTGGAGGCTGCTTCATATGATAATGTTACTAAGAAGGTGGTTGTGCGCTTCATTAAGAATAATCTTATATGTCGGTATGGTGTGCCGAGCAGAATCATCATCGACAATGTCTCGAATCTGAACAATAAGATGATGATTTAATTGTGTGAAGAATTCAAGATTGTCCATCACAACTCTACTCCATACACTCCGGAGATAAATGGGGTTGTTGAAGCTGCTAATAAGAATATCAAGAAGATCATCCATAAGATGGTTGTTACTTATAAAGATTGGCATGAAATGCTCCCTTTTACTTTACATGGATATCGAACATTTGTTCGCACTTCAACAGGAGCAACCCCGTTCTCCCTTCTGTATGGAATGGAAGTTGTGCTCCAAATCGAGGTTGAGATTCTCTTTTTGCGTGTGATAATTGAAACCAAGTTGTCAGAGGCTGAATGGGTCCAAAACAAGTTTGACCAATTGAATTTGATTGAAGAGAAGAGAATGACAGCTTTGTGTCATGGGCAATTATATAAGAAGAGAATGAAGAAATCTTTTGATAAGAAGGTCAGACCTCGTGAATTCATAGAAGGCGACTTCGTGCTCAGGAAGATCATGTCTTTTAACGCTTATTCTAGGGGCAAGTGGACTCCCAATTTTAAAGGCCCATATGTTATCATGAAAGCCTTCTCTGGCGGTGCATTAATTCTTGAAACTATAGACGGCGAGGAGTTCCCACGTCCCATGAATGCTGATGCAGTCAAGAAATACTTTGCCTAAAGAAATAAAAGAACAACTCGCTAAGTTGAAAACCCGAAAGGGCGGCTTAGGCAAAAAAGAGCGTCTTGGTAGGACGAAAACCCGAAAGGGCGGTCTAGGCAAAAATTAGAGACATAAACAAAATAAAATTTCCCGCTAAGTTAAAAACCCGCAAGGGCAGCTTAGGCAAAAGTTAGGGACTTTCTTGGCAAGTAACTGCGTCAGACAAGACTTAATCGTTGAAGAAACAATCTTCTCGGATTCTCATCATACTTCAACGAAAGCTGCTTCTCAGGATTTCAAGAGTTGTTAGAGGGGATAGTGGTCATTGTATCTCAATGTATCTTTTCCATTATATATTACCATTTTCCAAACTTTGTAATCATCCATGGAGTCTCGCCATTTGCAGACTACCATTCTATTAATGAAATTTGAGCTTTTACCCAATTCTTTATATTTCTTATTTTATTTATCTTGCAAAGACTCCATTTATTATTGATAATAACTTTCAAAGCGAAAAGATTAAATAACAAAATTGATTTTCAAAAAGAATTTACAATTTGCTTTTACTCTAGAATTTGTGGTGCAAGAGAAAAAAAAAAGTGGTGATCCCAGGAATGGACGAACTCCAGTTGTTTTGAGAGGTTTTTGTTTCCCCCAGGAAGGTTTACTCAGGATGTTTTCGATATATTGGGTTTCTGGCTCCAGTATCCCCAGTCAAGTTTTGGTTCATTTTTCTTCTTTCCTGAGTTTGCATGATATGAAGACTCAATCCGAGATTTCTCCAGTGAAGGTTTCACTTGTTTGATAGAAGTTCTTTCTTCCCAGAGAAGTTGGTACAATGATTACTCTCGAATAACACATGTCTCCGGTTTCTCCAGTGAAGAACGTACCTGGGTTTTCCCTTTGAGAATGTGGTGTTAACCTCCCTAAGGAAGTCAGCATGAAATCCCCAGTTAATCTCTCGATGATGGGACATCATATGCCTTAGTGAAGTTTATATGTTTTTTCCTCCTTCAAAATGGGCCTTAATTCCCTAGTGAATGTTTTGATGATTTGGTGTCCATCTGCTTTACTTGAAATTGATTTTTGCAAACCCCAGTAGAAGCGTTACATTTGAAAACATTTGTTTCCCCCATTGAAGTCTGAGTTTTATTTCCTGGTGAAGCCTGGAGAAGGATGTTATATCCTTGTATCTGTACTGTTTTTTCGCTTTGATCTGTTTGCTTTCGGACTACGTTTCTCCCCAGTAAAGTTAAGCCATGCAGTAGGACTTTCTTTCCTCAGTTGGTGCTTATTTTTCTTCTGGGATGTTCATCTTGGATGTGATTTAGCCGAGTGTTGATTGTGCCCGAGTTAATTTTTCCTGGTTACTCCAAGTGTTATATGTTTGTTTTGTCAGCATATACATGATAACAATCATGCATTCATACATACATCATGCATAGTTAAATTTAGCAAATTATTGCTCATTCACGTTCATTAATGTTTTGTTGACATACTACCCTGTTTTGCAGAGTTATGTTGTCCTCTCTCCAATAGAGTGTTAGCCTTAAGAAGAAAGCGTATATTCTTTCAATTTCCCCACTAAGTTATCTCTCGTGGAAGATTTTTGCTTTAGAATTGTTGTACAACTCTTTTTTTGGATAGACTGGGTTTCCCCCTTGAGTTTATTTCTCAAGGGGTGCATTTTGGTTACCTGCTTCACTCCAGTTTATTTCTGGTTTGAATCTTTGTTTCCCATCATTATTATTGCTTTGGATTTCTCCAAGTTTCGATCATTGGTTTGGGAAATGTGCATTTATTTTGGCACAAGAAGACTTTTATTGCTTCACTAAGAATATGTTCTTCATTCCCCACAAAGTCATTCTTCCTTCCCCAGAAAGTCATCTTACAATCCTCCATAACAGCAAGTAGCAGGTCTCTTTATTTGAGCAACTTGTACTTCCCCGTAAAAGTCGACGTTACTTTTTTTGCTATCTTCTCTATAAATGGATAGTTTGCAGTTCATTGCCAAATCACTCTAGTGGATGGAAAGTCTTTCAATATCACAGAGACAGTTCATTGAGAAATATTTGCAAGTGCTGGTCTCTTTATTTGAGACAGCTTATATATTACCCTTTCCAGAAAAAATGCCTTGGTTAAAGAAGAAGTTAAGACCCGTTCTAGGTGAAATGCCATAATTTTGGGGAAACTTGTTATCTTTTTGCTACCTTCAGTGAAAGTTGGTATTTCATCGTCAGTGAACGGCGGTGCTATGATATTCTCTTTCTACCTTCAGTGAAAGTTGGTAAGTCACCTTTAGTGAAAGTTAGTGATTGTCATCTTTTTGCTACCTTTAGTGAACGTTGGTAGTTCATCGTCAGTGAACGGCGGTGCTGTGATATTCTCTTTCTACCTTCAATGAAAGTTGGTAGGCCACCTTCAGTGAAAGTTGGTGATTGTTATCTTTTTTCTACCTTCAGTGAACGTTGGTAGTTCATCGTTAATGAACGGCAGTGTTATGATATTCTCTTTTTACCTTCAGTGAAAGTTGGTAGGTCATCTTCAGTGAAAGTTGGTGATTGTTATCTTTTTGCTACCTGCAGTGAACGTCGGTAGTTCATCATCAGTGAACGGAGGTGCTATGATATTCTGTTTCTGCCTTCAGTGAAAGTTGGTAGGTCACCTTCAGTGAAAGTTGGTGATTTTTATCTTTTTGCTACCTTCAGTGAATGTTGGTAGTTCATCGTCAGTGAACGACGGTGTTATGATATTCTCTTTCTACCTTCAGTGAAAGTTGGTTGGTCACCTTGAGTGAAAGTTGGTGATTTTTATCTTTTTGCTACCTTCAGTGAATGTTGGTAGTTCATAGTCATTGAAGGGCGGTGCTATGATATTCTCTTTCTACCTTTAGTGAAAGTTGGTAGGTCACCTATAGTGAAAGTTGGTGATTGTTATCTTTTTGCTACCCTCAGTGAACGTTGGTAGTTCATTGTCAGTGAATGACGATGCTATGATATTTATTTTCCTTCTACCTTCAGTGAATGTTGGTAGCTCACCGTTAGTGAACGCCAGTGTTGTTATTTCTTTCCTCTTTCTACCTTAAGTGAATGTTGGTAGTTTCGCCTTCAGTAGGAGTTGATGTATCCTTTGACCATTTTACTACCCTCTATGATTCGGATCTTTTGATCCACCAGTGATTTATTTTCCTGGTAGGGTTTTTCTGTTGTTTCTTTATTTTGTTACATCCCCAGTGGTGTTTTGCGTCCCTTTGGAGTTGTCCATGCGCACTCATATTCATAAGCATTGTATGGCATCTTAGGGCCAAAAATAGGGTTTGTTTTATATTTAATTATCTTCGATCGCATCGACACGAAGATTTTTAACCTTTGTATCTCCGGATAGAAGAAACTTAAATAAGGACAACTGTTGTACCCTAATTTTTCCCCCTAAGATCCCTTCATCGTACCATATTGATTCAATCACAACAAGATCACATTAGGGTTCTTGGTTCTCCTCCCTATCTTTATCTTTGATCTTTGAGGAATCACCAAGCACCTTGACTTCTTTTATTTTATGATCATGAATGTTTTGTTTTGGTTTTCTTTTAATTAATAAAATGCAATGTTAGTTTGTGTTGCTTGTTAATAATGTAGGTAAAGGCAATGAGATTTAGCAAGTTGCTCCATGGGTTCATGGGTTTATTTATATGCCCTAGGCAATATAGCTTGAGAAGTCCAAACCTCAATATTGAAGTTATTTTGGAAGAAATGTCATGTCAAGGTTATTTTGGTTCACCACATTTCAAGGTTATCAAATTTGATTCAAAAGTACAAGGGGTTGATTGGAGGAGTTGTCATGCTTGGACAAGGCTTGGTTCCCATTGGTCACAAGTGCATATTTCTCTCAACTTTCAAGATATGGAAGTGGTTTTGGTGGCTATGAATTCTCATTTTCATCCTCAACAAATTCTATTTATAAAGCATTTGTGTTGGTACAAGAAGTTTGTTCAAAATTGTCGAAGTTCCTCAAAGCACTTTCTTGATCTAGGAGCTAGGGATTTGAACTTAAAAGAAGTATATCTTGCTCATATTTTGGTATTTTTGAGTGATTCTAAACAAATCCTACTCTTAAAAGGGTTATCAACAAATCACTTCAAAAGTTTCAAGGAGTTTTCATATGGAAGAAGCTTGATGATGAAGAAAGATTACAAGTCCTCCAGATGAACCCGCAATTTCTCATGTGTGACTTCAAATGATCATAAATTGGTCAACCTTTATCACCTTGAGCCCATTGTTTTTCCATAATGATCTTGAGGATGTGAACTTTATGCCTTCTTTTATGTGCAAAGTGATAAAATGGATGGAAGATGCCCTAAGGATACAAAAGATTATAGGTCATTTCATGATTTTTTGCCAACTTCAACAACTCATAACTCTCTCAATTTTTGTAGATTTTGAATGGTTCAAGTTTAAAAATATCATTCAAGAGGTATATTTCATGTCATGTTCTTTGGTCAACAGAAAATATCAAGTGGAAGGCCATGTTTGGATGCAAAACATTGTACTTCACTTTTGAAGAAAAATTTGAAATATTTCTAAGTATGGAAAGTCAACTTCTTTTTCCCAACTTTGACTCAATGGAACTTTCATCTCAAGCATCCATTTGATTCCATTATTTTTCCATTGCAAAGCTTGTAACCTCATCTTTCTAAAGCATCAAGAATCATGCCCTAAGACCCCTTGAGCTGAGAATGCCATTGGATTGAACTTGGTAACTTGAAACTGAAGTTTCTCCATATGTCAGAATTTGAAATCTTTGTTTTAGATTCTAATCACATGTTTTCCACGCGCTTTTTCCTCTAAACATGTTTAGTGAACTTCCAGAATTGATTAGCAAAACAAAACGCGCATTTTGGATGAGTTTTGATCAAATTAGAATTCACACTTTTCTTGTTTGCAACTTCACACGATTTCCCTCCAAACTTCACCATTTCACACGCTTGGATATTCCATTTGATTCCCTATAAATATAGGGTTATCCCCCATTCATTTCCTCAAGCTTGGATAGCCAGAATCATCCTGCCAAACTTGTTCCATAACTCAAAATTATGCAACTTCGAAATCTATTCTCAAGCCTTTTTTAATCCATTTTTTCCATCAATTCACCTTCCTTAATCTTCCCTGAAGCTAACCATATAATTACATTCAAGAATCGTGCCCTATATTGCTCTATAGAAGTCCAGTTTCAGAGCTCTGCAACTCAACTTCAATAGGTAGATTCCTTCATCAATTCTTCAAATCTTTGATATCATTGTGATGCTCTCATTGCCCTGGTTCCAGTCGCAACACTTACTTTTATCTAGAAACATGTTTTGACCATGAAATTTCAAATCCCTTTTCAAAACTTTCCTTCTGAATTGCTTGAGCTACAGTTTATATAAATTTGTCGTGAGGGTGTGGTTGTCTTCGTCTTGAAGAGACGAAGCAAATAGAATAGGTATGAGCTTATGATTTTATAGTTTGAGAGACCTGAAATTCAAGTTGGCTGGAGGTTGAAGATGACCAATGTGTCATCTTCCAACCAATGAAGGCGCGCCATATATATTTTTTTTAAATTTGATTTAATTAATGATCATATACTTTATTCACTAATGACTATGATATGCACAACGCGCCAGATCCCTTGGATTTGATTACTAACGCGTTTTGACTCTCATCCATTGGTCCACATTTTTTTGGTTTTTATTTTATTTTCTAATTTTTATATTTAATTGTTTTAAACTTCAAAAAATCATAGAAAATTAATTTTTAGTCCAAAAAATCTGAAACAATTCTGAAAAATATTTTTAATTATTCTCTTTCTGACTTTTATTTTTGCACAATATAAATTTGTGTTTTGGTATTTTTTATAAATTTTCACTTTATTTGAATTGTTTTAAATGTTTAAAAATACTTTTATACATTTTTAAATTCTGAAAAAAATTATGGAATTATTCAATGATATTGTGACAAATATTGGTGACTTTATTTTATTTTTGTTTCTGATTTTCTTATTTTTTATCATTTTTTTTGTTTATTTTACTCATTTCTTTTAATTTAAAAAATAGTTTCTGACTTTAAAAAATTACCAAAAAGTTTGTAAAAATATTTGAGCCCTTTTCTGATTTTTCTATGGTCTCACTTTTTATTTCTTGATTAATTTGAATATAGTTGATATTTTTCTCTTTTATTTCCATTTTAAAAACATTTTAAAAACCTTTTTAATGTATATATTAAATGCAATATTATTTTGTGATTATTTTCTGGCTGATCTTGGGTTAAATTTTTTGATCATGAGCTTTATTAACATCATTGGATCCATGGTGTTGAGTCTAACTCCACAAAAATGGATGAATGATTTTAATAATAGTTTGATTTGAATTTAATTCAAAAGTGGTTTGTATATTCTCTCTCACCCCTCTTCATCTCATCCCTTTCTTATTGCACTAAGTGTTATTGGAGCATGATCTCTATATCATGTCTCAAAACAAATGGTGCATAGATTGCTATTGACCGGCCTCAAAATAGGTGCGAATAAATGATTGCTTAACATAATGCTACATTTTGTCCCGATTCGAATAAATGATCATTCGTGGTACAAGCCTATGTTTGCAAGCCCAAGTATGTTAATTTGATCTCTTTGATTCAATAACTTTGAAATTCTTTGTGTGGAGGCTTTGGTTCTACCAATCCTCTAATGGATCTATAACACTTTTGGTCAACGCGGATCACTTAAATATAATTGATCATTAAATGGTATTTGTGAGGATTGCAAATGGATGATATACTTGACAAAAAGCAAATGTAACTTGTTGTGTGGAGGGTTTGGTTCTACCAATCCTCTAATGAGTTCCAAATGCAAGTTTTAAGATGGTCATCCAACTAACCACTAATTATTAATTTGTTTTTACTTTATGCCCTTTTATGCTTTATGCACCATTTACTTTCAGCATTTACATTTCATGTTATTTTCATCTTTGCTCATTTGGGCATTTACTTTCTTGTCATTTTAATTTTTTGCTCATTTGAGCTCTTATTTCCATTTTGAAGACACTTAATAATCAACATAAACCCTAAAAAACTTTAATGATACTTGGACTATTTGGTTACTATCCTTGGCATCATGGAGTATTGGACTTTTTGGACTTAGGATTAGAGACCTTGGCCTATGATGGAGACCTTGTGTCCTTAATTAATATTTTATCTGGATTTCTTGAGGTTTACCTCAAGAAATTGGGTTGTTTGTTTGCTTCGTGTGCTGGTTATTGTGATTACATACTTTTTTTGTAATCTGGAATTCTTTCGTATGCAGTCGTTACTCTGCCCAATTTTTGTGAAGACTTAATATACTTGAAGTTTGGTTCTCACAAGAGGTCTAGTATCTCTGCTTGCTTGGTTTCAATCCAAAGAATGAGAATTATATCTTGGCTCATAATGTCAAGTATTGGCTTCTTGTTGGTTAGATGGTTCTTATCCCTAGCTTTTACCTTATGCTTTAGGATAGTCTCTTCTTCTCCTCCCATCTTCTTCAATTTCAAAAATCTTCTTCCTTTTTTTGAAAACTCTTCTTTATTCTTTAAACTTAAATTACTTTCATAATAAACTTGGACTTAGGTCCATGTATTTTCAAAAAATTTTCATGAATAAACCCTAATCAATTTAATAATACCTTGAACTTTTTTTGAGAGAAGACTAAAAGTCAATCAATCTCATTTCAAACCATTTTTCCACTTTGGCTTTTATCTTTAAACTTTTCTCAAAAGATTAGACTCTTATCAATCCTTGTGATGATGCAAACAACTATACTTCTATAATGTGTAGTGAAGATAGATATTTTCCACTTTGGTGTTGAGTGAGGCATTATTGATTTTAAAATCCAAGCCATATCCTCCACTTTAAAGAGGAACTACGTGTACCCTGATCCCCTATTGCACGAAAGGTGGTACGTAGGCACTAAAGGTTCACAACCGCGGCGGGTGAAAAAAAAACCATAAAAATACATTTCTTTTCTCACCCCCACCATCCATTTTTATACAATATTTTACATCCAAAATATACAAATTTTTACAAAGAGGTTCCTGCAGAGTATCGTAGATGTTTAGGGTGCTAATACCTTCCCTTTGCATAACCAACCCCCTTACCTTGAATATTTCCCCCTATTTTTGGTTTATTCACTATTTTTCCCATTCCTTTGGAAACAATAAAGTGCAGTGGCGATTTTTATTTTGATTTGTATGAGTCAAGTCAATCCAATGGCTTAGTCTTAAACATTTCTACCGCTTCAGAAAAATGGCGACTTCACTGGGGAAAAATTAACCTCTTGCTGGTCCATCCCTAAGTTGGTTGAGCCTATCTTTGTTTATTTTTGTATATGTGCTATTGTTGTGTATGTGTTATATGATGTATATATGTTTATCTGGATTTTCCTGGTTTTCAGGGTGCTTGGTGATTACTTATAAGTCCTATACCCGAACTTGGGCAAACTTTAAGATAGGACAGGCGGTATAGTCATGTTAACTTTGAGGGATTAATCCCAAAAAATGAGGCATGACATCCAACACTCAGTGGAGGCCCCTTTGACTGTAGTGTCATTTAACGAGTAATCGGGAAGACGTACTGCTTTCGACCTGGGAGCCTGCTGAAGCTGAGGACCGTAGAATACCTAACCTATCTTGGCCTTTTAGGTGTACTGCGGAAGCTACGAAGGAGTAATCCGGAAATAGTTTTCACTCGATACTATGCTCGAACGAGTTTTTCTTGAGAATATTACTAATTACCAAGTTAATTGGGAAGTTGGTAATACCCGAAGGAAGGATGTAGACTCTGGGAACCTCTAGAACCTTGTTTGGCAGGTGATAACTTTTAGACCATACCTTATGGGTAGTACCTTCGACCTCATACTCGTGACGTTGAACCTATGAACCCTCTATGTGTGATCTTGTGTGTGATTGTTGCATCATGCATCAATGCACTCATAAGCATCTTTTGAAGAAATCTTATTTCAAGGGATTTAAAAGTTGACCATTTGTGAATATCTCAGGTACTTTTTAACCATGGATTCTAGAAAAAGAAAGACCGGGAAGTATAGATTCAAGGATCCCAAGATAGATGAGTTGATCAGTCTAATTCCCGAGATTGAATGTTCTGCAGATTTTCGGCAAAAGTATGGATCCATCATTCCTCTCATAAAGCTGAAGATGAATGTGGGTATTCTCTCGACCTTGTTACAGATCTATGATTCTATGTATCATTGCTTTACTTTTCCCTACTATAAGTTGATGCCTCCACTGGAGGAGTATTCTTATCTGTTGGATTTACTCGTTACTGATCGTGTTCCTTTCCCTGGTTTGAAGGGTGAGCCAAAATCACATGAGATTGCTAATTTGATCCATCTGGGGAAGTCTGAGGTTGAAACGCATATGACTACTAAAGGAGGGATTAGAGGATTACCAACTCAGTTCTTATTGGATAAATCTTGTTACTTTGCTAGGATGAAGAGTACAGTCACTTTTGAGGCCATCTTTGCTCTACTTGCTTACAGGTTGTCCCTATTTCCTAATGTGGACAAGTTTGTTGATATTAATGCTATCAGGATCTTCATGATTGGAAACCCAATTCCTACATTGTTGGGTGATACGTATTACTCTATTCACCTTCGGAATTCTTATCATGGGGGGATGATTATCTGTTGCACGCCTTTGTTGTACCGGTGGTTTATCTCTCATATGCCTCAGTCTGATGCTTTCTGGGATGTCAGGAAGGAACCCCGTTGGGCCGCTCAGATCATGGCACTTACTCACTCGGATATTGATTGGTATCATCAAACTTATCAGGATATAGAGATTATTGACAGTTGTGGTAGTTTCCCCAATGTACCTCTTCTTGGTACAAAGGGAGGAATTAACTATAACCCTGTTCTTGCATGACGACAACTTGGTTATCCGATGAGGGATAAACCAAATAGTATTCATTTGAGTAGTTTCTTTCTGAAGGAGGGAGAAGACCATAAGGAAGCTAGGGAGCGTATTGTGAAGGCCTGGCGTTACATTCATAAGAAGATTAGGAATGACTTGGGACCTAGGGGGATGTTTCTTTGGAGACATATCTTCAGTGGGTTCAAGTGAGAGCTATTCAGTTGAAGATGCCATATTCCCGAGAAACGCATATGCCTAATTTGTTTGTGAAAACCAATCTTCCCTTGTTGGATGATATAGAAGAGCAACAACTTGCTTTGGTTAGGATGCAGAAGGAAAAGGATGCTTGGAAGAATAAGTGTCGAACTTTAGAGATTTCCTATAAAGCAGATTTAAAGGAGAGGGACGACTTGATTGACATCCTTGAGAGTCAGGTGGTAGAGACTATAGAGAGGGAAGGGGATTTATTTTCTCCTAAGCCTCAGTTATATGTTGATTAATCACCTCCTAATTTAGGTGATTGGAAGGAGGTTCCCACCAGGTATGCGAAAGAAAACCAGAGGATGAAGGCTCAGATTGCCATGCTTACAGGGAAGTGCCAGCGTATAGAGTGATCTCCGACAGCTTTACTTCTCGGGGTTTTAGACTTTATTTTCATCTTGTACTTGGGATTGTTGAGACTTGTACCCTATTTCGAAGTTATTATAATAAAAATTTCCAGTATTTCAAGTGCTTTATTACTTTGATATTTGCAATGTGTCTATAAATCATTAAATCCGTTGAAATATTAAAAAACAAAATAAAATCATGTTCATTGCATATCATGCATCATATTGCACGTATTTCTTGCATTTGTTATGCATATCCAGGTGTCTTACCAAGCTTATTTACTTTGTTCAGCAAGCTGACTCACCACTACAACACTCGGGCTAATTTCAGGAGGAAGATGGACAACTTAGAACAAGAGAATCGCGAGCTGCTCGAGGAAGTTTCTGCTTTGAAGGTCGGCATGGACAATCTTACTGCTCTAATGGAATCTCTAGTGGCTACTCAGAATCAGCCACTGAGTGTTCAACCTCAACATACAAGGGCTACTACTAAAGCTCCAGTTGTTCATGTGTTTGTTACTCCAACTGTTGTTCAAAATCGCATGACTCAAGGTTATCCATGGGGAATTCCAGAGAACTTTACGCCTGAAGGTTTCAATTTTGGTCCTTAAGATACTCTAGTTGTTCAGACTATTATTACTCCTGCACCTCCTATGGTGCATGTTCCTGCTGCACCTCCTTCGGTGAATATGGTTCCGTTTGTTAACGGTGATGTGTGTTGTCCTTTTCCTCCACCAAGTGAAGACTTGGTTCTCTATGACAGAATGGATGATTTTCAACAGCAGTTTGACAAGATACAGAGGGAGATGAAGGCCCTCAAGGGAAAGGAGTTATTCGGGCAAAATGTGAACGAATTGTGCTTGGTATCGAATGTTAAGATACCTGCGAAGTTTAAGGTCCTGGAGTTTTAAAAGTACAAGGGCAACACTTTCCCTCGTACTCATCTGGTAATGTATGTAAGGAGAATGTCTACCCACACTGATGATCAGCGTTTGTTGATTCACTTTTTTCAGGATAACTTGACCAGTGTTGCGCTGAAGTGGTATATGAGTTTGGACAACATCAATATCCATCTTTTAATGACTTGGGAGAAGCATTTATCAGACAATACAAGTACAACATAGACATGGCGCCTGACCGTGATCAACTCAGGGCCATGGTTCAGAAAGACAGAGAATCATTCAAAGAATATGCATAGAGATGGCGTGAGGTAGCTGCCCAAGTGATTCCTCCTATGGAAGAGAAAGAGATGACTAAGATTTTATTGAAGACTCTGGGTGCTTTCTACTATGAAAGGATGGTAGCAAGTGCGCCAAGTGACTTTACTGAAATGGTAGGGATGGGTATCCGTTTAGAGGAGGCTGTAAGAGAGGGTCGTTTAAGGAAGAGTGAAGGATCTGGAAGTGCGAAGAAGCCATCTTATGGGTTTACCAAGAAGAAGGAAGGGGATGCAAAAGCTATTATGCAAGAGAGGAGGGTTAATCCTTCTAGAAGAAATTATCAGCGTCATCAGTAAGTCGTCTCAATTACTCCAGTTGTTTGTGTAGCTCCAACCATCGTTGCTTATTAGAGACCATCCCAGCAGGGGAATCAAGGGTATAATCAGATAAGGGAGAGTTATGTTCCTATTCCTATGAGTTATACGGAGTTACTACTGGCATTGATTCAGAAGAAGTTGGTTCAGACCCGACCACCTCCCGTTGCACCATCACCTTTGCCTTGGTATTACAAGGCAGACCAAACA
The DNA here is from genome assembly GCA_948472305.1 of Vicia faba. Lineage (NCBI taxonomy): Eukaryota > Viridiplantae > Streptophyta > Magnoliopsida > Fabales > Fabaceae > Vicia > Vicia faba. The sequence continues at coordinate 1,172,106,318 of OX451739.1, forward strand.
TGTGCTTTTCATCAAGGAGCACCAGGGCATAATGTTGAGAACTGCTATCCTTTAAAGACTAAAGTACATAAATTGTTGAAGTATGGTATTCTATCTTTCAAAGATTTGGGCCCTAATGTGAAAGACAATCCTCTTCCCAAGCATGGAGGAGCAAATGATGTGAATATGGTGGCCGGTTGTCCATGAGACTTCCAGATTTTTTATGTTAATCTGGTTAGGGGGAGATTTGGTGAAAATTCATGCAGAACTTTGTGAATTTAGATACTATACGCATGACCATGCCGATTGTGTTATTTGCAGTACAAACATACAGGGCTGTGACAAGATAAAGGTTGATTTGCAGGAGATGATGGATGAGGGTCTCATCCACATAATCAGGCCTAGGGCATAATATGAAGAGAAGGTGAATATGGTTTCTGGATGTCCTAAAGAGTTGAGAATTTTTTATGTGGAGTATATGAATGAAGACCTTGTCAATTTCAAGCTACTTTCTGCCACTTGGCTGGTCAGGTGGAGCATCAATATGGATCTTGCCAAATTTACTGTCGAGACTCCCGAGGATGTTTAATCGTGAATAAAGATGTTCAGTTGTTGTTGGATAATGGAACTATCAAGGTTGCAGGTCAAAGGGATGATCACCATGAAGTTGATATGATTGAGGTTTGTTTGGCTAAAGAAGAGTCAAATGATGAGTATGCCTCTGCAGATGAGTATTTCTCCTCATATGAGGATTTGTTTTCCAGAGATGACTCAATAATGACTGATTGTGTTGAAGAAGGAGTAAATGTTATTGTGCTTTGTTTTGGTGCACCTGCCCATTTTGAAGTCGAGTATCATAGAAAGCCGGCTATTACTCCATTGGTGATTAGTTTGCCGGGTCTTGTCCCCTACAATTCAGATAAGGTTGTATCCTACAAATATAACACAATCAATCCTCTAATGAGTTCCAAATGTAAGTTTCAAGATGGTCATCCAATTAACCACTAATTATTAATTTGTTTTTACTTTATTCCCTTTTATGCTTTATGCACCATTTACTTTTAGCATTTACATTTCATGCTATTTTCATCTTTGCTCATTTGGGCATTTACTTTCTTGTCATTTTTATTTTTTTGCTCATTTGAGCTCTTATTTCCTTTTTGAAGACACTTAATAATCAAAATAAACCCTAAAAAACTTTAATGATACTTGGACTATTTGGTTATTATCCTTGGCATCATGGAGTATTGGACTTTTTGGACTTAGGATTAGAGACCTTGGCCTATGATGGAGACCTTGTGACCTTAATTGATATTGTGTCTGGAGTTCTTGAGGTTTACCTCAAGACATTGGGTTATTTGTTTGCTTCATGTGCAGGTTATTGTGATTACATACTTTGTTTGTAATCTGGAATTCACCCGTATACAGCCGTTACTCTGCCCAATTTTTGTGAAGATTTAATATACTTGAAGTTTGGTTCTCACATGAGGTCTAGTATCTTTACTTGCTTGGTTTCAATCCAAAGAATGGGATTTCTATCTTGGCTCATAATGTCAAGCATTGGCTTCTTGTTTGTTAGATGGTTCTTATCCCTAGCTTTTACCTTATGCTTTAGGATAGTCTCTTCTTCTCCTCCCATCTTCTTCAATTTCAAAAATCTTCTTCCTTTTTTGGAAAACTCTTCTTTATTCTTTAAACTTAAATTACTTTCATAATAAACTTGGATATAGGTCCATGCATTTTCAAAACATTTTCATGAATAAACCCTAATCAATTTAATAATACCTTGACCTTTTTTTGAGAGAAGACTAAAAGTCAATCAATCTCATTTCAAACCATTTTGCCACTTTGGCTTTTATCTTTAAACTTTTCTCAAAAGATTAGACTCTTGTCAATCCTTGTGGTGATGCAAACAACTATACTTCTACAATCTGTATTGAAAAGAGATATTTTCCAATTGGGTTTTGAGTGAGGCATTGTTGATTTTAAAATCCAAGTCGTATCCTCCATTTTGAGATGATGCAAACTTTCTCATGATTGTGGGTAGTAAGTATGTTTTCCACACGGACAATGACGTTGATGTCTTATCTCATAAAATCAGCCAACACACATGTGTTTTAAAATTTTTTAAAGAGGAACTACGTGTACCCTGATCCCCTATTACACGAAAGGTGGTACGTAGGCACTAAAGGTTCGCAACCGCGGCGGGTGCAAAAAACCATAAAAATAAATTTCTTTTCTCACCCCCACCATCCATTTTTATACAATATTTTAGAGCCAAAATATACATATTTTTACAAAGAGGTTCCTGCGGAGTATCGTAGATGTTTAGGGTGCTAATACCTTCCCTTTGCATAACCAACCCCCTTACCTTGAATCTTTCCCCCTCTTTTTGGGTTATTCGCTCCTATCCCATTCCTTTGGAAATAATAAAGTGCGGTGGAGATTTTTATTTTGATCTGTATGATTCAAGGCAATCCAATGGCTTAGTCTTAAACATTTCTACCGCTACAAAGGGCGGCATGCATGGCATTGTCCAAACACATTTTTGATTAAAACTACGAACTTTCATGGGGCTCATCATTGGATTATTTGGTCCAAAAAACAAACAAATACCTTGGTTGAGAATAGACACAACCGGTAAACACTGATCCTATCTTTGGTCTAGTTATCTAAGATTCGATTACCAAAACACTTTTCAAGTATTTACCCTCTAGGTTGTGGTAGATCAGCGAATTTTCAGGATTACGTTATTTATCCTCTACGTTGTTATAAGTATGTAAGACTGCCCCCGTGTCGTTTATCCTCTAGGTCGTGATACACACAAACTTTTCAATCATCTATCCTTTAGGTTATGTTAGATGTGCGAATTATCAGGTTTATATTATTCATTCTCTAGGTCATGATGAATACATAAATCTATCTTCATGTCGTTTATCCTCTAGGTCGTGATAAACACACAAACTTTTTTAATTATGTATCCCCTAGGTTGTGATAGGTAGTCGAATTTTCAGGGTTATATTATTCATCCTCTAGGTCGTGATGAATACATAAGCCTGTCCTTGTGTCATTTATCATCTAGGTCATGATAAATGCACAGGTTCATGCTCGTATTGTTTGCTCTCTAGGTTGTAGTAAATATATGAAATATGTGATATAATTCATTGTGTTAGTCTCCATGCAACAATGTATTATCAAGCTCTATTTTATTCATCCTCTAGGTTGTGATGAATAGGAAAAATCTACGCCTTAAGCTTACTATGTTAGTCTCAGAGCATTAATAAGTCAATTTTCAAACTTTTACTATTTACCTCCTAGGTTATGGTAAATACGCAAAAAATTCTACGATTGTTTTTAGGTACTGATGAGTTATTCACGTCATCGTATCTAAGTCGAATCTAAACTCTTTGTTCAAACTTCGGTAAGATGACATATCATCGTCTATTCCTATTTTTCATACTCTTGGGAATGTTGTACAATGTATCCTTATAATCTTTCGGACAAATTTAGGGGTCTTCCATTATTTAAGTAACCTTCGATTCAAATGTGTGAGACCTGTGTATTCTTGCACTATTTAATCAAAGAGTAATTAAATAGGGGCAGCTGTCATGCCCTAAATTTTCCCTACTGATGTCAACAGTCATTATGTGTTATTGTATCATTTTTTTTGTTACTACGCATCTATTTTAAAAAATCTTTATATTAACTTGGTTTTTATAGAATGATATTCTAAAGATCATGGTTTTTTGAGAAGGGGTGTATTTTTGTCAAGAGGAGGTATTAATTTTGGTTTGAAACTATGGGCCCATTAAGTTGATGAGGAGCCCATAATATGGTTAAAAAAGGCTTCTTGTGATGTTGACTAAAGTCAACGTCTTATTAATTCATTTTATTGGGCAATATTTATATTATTATTATTATTATTATTATTATTATTATTGCACCATTATCATTTGATAGCTTGCCATTATTATTATTATTTTTAACTTTTTTATTATTATATATTTGTTTTATTTAGGGTGTACTAAAGTCAACATTAGGGTTTTAAACCCTTTGTCCGGCTGTGCCCTGATTAGTTCTTGTTCCCTAATCTAGTTTCAAGAGCCTAGATCCAGAGTTTGTTTTGGATCAAATTAAAAAACTAAAATAGATTGCAAATCATATCTTTTTATTGATTTTGAATCTGTATACAAGTTATTGTCCTAATACATTACAGAATCAAATCTCTAATCTAGTTTCTAACAGAATCTTCTTTAATTAAAAATTCGTAACAGAAAATTATAAATATTTCCTAATTCGTTCTAATCTAAGGCCTATAAAACCCTAATGCTAAAATTGTAAAAGGACAACTGTTAGAGCAAGAAAGCTTCTAAGAAATTCTTTGTTTTGATGATAACAACCATATATTTTATGAGTAACAATTTTAGTGCAAATAATGGTTTCATTGAGTGTGCAAGTCTAATAACAAGAAACATTCTATAAAAGAGCACGCACAAATATAGCTCAGAAATATGAAGATACAAGAATCAAAAAGCTTCTACAACTGAAGTTGTCTTTCAAGATAAGCTGCTGCCTATACATCTGAAGACGTGATCGTCCATCAAAAAGATTCTAAGAGCTTGCTCAATTATAGCTTAGGAAGTTGAAGATACAAGAATCGGAAAGCTTCTACAGCTAATGTTGTCCTTCTGATAAGTTGATGCCTAAAGTTCCTAAAGCTCAATCCAGTTTCTCTATGATACATCAAATCAATAGTTTCTGAACTACTCATCAGAAGAACAAGACAAGAAATAAGTCTCAATCTCAACACTTCAGAAACATAAAAAACATCTTCTGGAGAAATCAAGTCATACAGAAACAAGTTAAACAAAGATCAGAAAATTCCAGATACATCTTCAGTAATGCTCTAATCAAAACTGACACATGATCACAGTTTTCGAGGAGAAAAATGATGGAAAATTCTCAACTATATCTTGGATAAATAAAAATAAGAAATCACGCCTCCTATACAGTAATCATTACAAAAGGAGATTTGCATTGAAAACATATCAAATTGCAATATACACGTTACAACACATTATGTGCTCCAACGGTACTATTCTCTCAAGCCTATATAAATCAACCTTGAATATATGTGGAATGTGTGAAACATGGTGTGTAGCTGAACTCACTTGAAATGCAATATTTACATTGAGTTATTGCTCTATAGTGTAATATTTCATTAAGCACGTCAAAGTACTAACTTCTTACTAAGAAGAAACATGTTCATCACAACTTAGTTCCAAAAAGGTGTAAATCTTACAATAAAAACATCACACTAACAGAGAGAATGAAGGATCAACAAACATTAGAAACATGAGTCGATACTCGTGTCTTGATTGTTGAAGAAAATAAGTTTAGGATCTCAACAAGATGTCATTCATAATATAAATCAAAACGCATCTCAAGAAAAAAACCAGAAAAGAAGAAAGGAGCTATTTGTTTAGCTTGATTAATCAAGAAGATAAAGATAAGAAGACTACAAGATATTTTGCACCTAATCTCCATAACATTCAATCTTGTAGAAACATGCAAAACACAAGAGTTGTTGCTCTGATTGTGTTATCTCTTAGAAACCTTCATGTAAATTTTATTAGACAAGGAGTTGTTGCTCAAAAACATCTTAAAATAATATGTACTCTAAGTAGGAGAAATCTACTTGATAAGAAGCACTCTTGTAAATCTCCAGAAAAACAATTCTTTCTAGAATTGGTGTTTTCCTCAAGTGACTTTCTAGTTTGTATACTTGAGCGGACTAAGAGGTATTTCTAGACTCTTAGAGGTTGCTGTAATCTTTCAAGATTAGTGAATTAATTCCTTTTCTAATGCAAAATAACCTAAGGACAGTGGACAAGATGTAACCTTAGTTGAGAAGGTGAACTTGTATAAAAATGAATATGTTCTTTATTGCTATTAATTTCTACTTTCTTAGAAGACTTCTGCAAAATTCATATAAAGGGAAAAAGTTTTTATCAACACAATTCAAACCCATCTCTCTTGTGTTTTCTCTACCTTCAACAACTACAAATTTTGGAGGAGAAAATATGGTAAATAGAAGTAGGAGAAGAAGAGAAGACGAAGAGCAATTTCCCTGCGGAGACATCCTTCTTGCTTGAGATATAGGGTTTCAATTTCTGAAACCCTAAGATTTGTCCTTCAAGCCATCGCCATCATCACACCATTATCTCATGTACCTGTCAAACAGAAAAGAAGGATAAGGAGATTAGAAGGGAGAATCAGAAAAGCAGGAAAAAAAATTAATACGACCAGAATCACTGCGGAAAGGTAAGCCTAATACTTAGATTGGTTTAAAATTGTGTTTGTTGAGTGATTGTTTTTTTTTTTGGATTTCGATTGGAATAAGGGTTTTTTTGAGTTTTATTTTAGGGTTAAGGTTAGGGTTCTTAGGGTTTATACTAATACGAGTTAGGGTTCTTATATTGTTGGGGTTAGGGTTCATGTTGTTAGGGTTCTAACGGTTTCAAGGTGGTAGATAATGGTTTCTAGGTTGCTTCAAGGTGGCTCAGATGAAGGTTTGAAGATCCCAGTTGAGCTTCAATCGGGGATCTGGGCTTCAAGGTGGTTTGAAGGGAAGTTCAGGGCGGCGCGGGGCAGTACCGTCGGCTGGGTGATTTCTGATCGCCAGGTTTCTAGAGAGAGGGAAGAGCCCCTCTCTTTAAAAATCACAAAGGGGTTTCATTTGTTGTAGAGAGAGAGAGAAAAAAAGAGAAAAATGGGCCTCCAGCCTAGAAACTTCCTTTTATAAAACACCCTCGTGATCCTGTGCCTGTGCCCCACATCCCCTTACCGTACACCTTCAATCACGACCATATAATCTCCATCAAACTATTCAAACAGTGCATCCTCATCGTAATTTTGTATTTGCGCATGTACCAAGTTCGTTAGATTCTCCTCTATTACGTTTGTGCCTAGACCATTACTGAACTCACCCTATGTATTACTTCATCAACTGTAATTCTCACCTTCTGCGCTAATGGGACAAGTCCAATATCTGGACCTGGGCCCCCTTAATTCCTGCACCCCCAATTTTACTAAGCTGTTGTAAAACAACACCCCTTGCGCTTTGGGCCTAAATCCAATATCTGGATTTAGGGCCCTGTTATTCATACCCCTCTGGAGTACTAGCCAAACTGAAAATACACCCATGCATTTTATAATTAAAATTAATTTATTATTTTTATTCATTTATTTATATTTTACTTTATTATAATTAATATTTTCAATTAATATATTTATAATAAATTCTAAATTTTTTTTAATTCAAATCCTTTTTTTTATATACTAACCCACTCAAATATTTTTAATTGCATTAAAATTATTTTTCCTCATGCATAAAAATATTTTTAATATATTTGAAAATACCTAACCAATCAAACTACTAACAATTTTCCACTAACTTAATAAAACCTTATATATTTTCAAAAAGGATTATGGAGACATTTCTCATTAATTGCGAACTTCGTCTAACAACTCCGCTATTTACAAACCCAGACTTAGTTCAAGGAGAATACGAGATATTTTTGTAATCCATAAAAAACACCAACCAACAACCGCGAACTACGAATTGGGACTCTGATTCCTCATAAGAGGATACGTAGGCATACGATTAAAATCATGGCGAGTTCCCCTAATAAAAAAAACCTGATTTCCTAAACCGTAAATTTAAACCCTAGTATCCTTGTGAACAAGGTAGATGCGGGATGCCTAATACATTCCCTTCGTCTAAAAAAAAGTCAACAACTTAGAATCTCTGATCAAATTAGGGTTATCTGTTATATTCCCTTCCCTAGGATAAAAATTAATTATGGCGAATCTCATTTTAAAACTGGTTATAACACCCAGCTCATTATCTGGATGCAATTTAATACCCATTTGGGTTTATTCCTTATTGGGTGGTGTCTTGGTTGACTGTTTCACTCCGGTTTATTCCTGGTTTGAATTTATGGTTCCTAGTAGCAGTGTTACTTTGACCTCTCTAGACCGTGAAACCTAGATTGGGGATGTGCATTTATTTTTCCATGAATACTTTATCTCCTCAGTAGGAATGTGTTTATATTTTCCCAAGAAGTCAAAATTCATTTCCCAACGGTGTTATGGCAATTCTTCTCATAGAAGTAAGTGGTGGTCTCTTTATTTAAGCAACTTGTATTTCCCTAGGAAGTCAATATTCATTTCCCAGCAATGTTATTATGATACTTCTTATAACAACAAGTGGAAGTCTCTTTATTTGAGCAGCCATTACTTCCCTAGTAAGTCTGTTAATGCCAGAGAAGATGTTTTTCCTTAAGATAGTTTGTTGTTGAGGTTGGTTGTACTTCAATGATAAAGACATTTCGTCAAAAGATTCTTACATTAGTTTATTACCCTTTCCAAGTGATATCTTGGTCAAAGAAGAAACTGTTACCGTCCTTGGTGAAATCCATAAGTCAGGTGAAGTTTATTAACATTTTCAAGTTATATCTTGATCAAAAGAGAAGTTGTTACTGTTCTCGGTGAAATCTAGAAGTTGGTAAAGTTTATTACCCTTTCCAGGTGGAATACCTTGGTTAAAGAAGAAGTTGAGACCCTTTCTAGGTGGAACGCCAAATTTTTTGGAAACTTGTTATTCTTAATACATACTCTACCTTCAGTGGAAGTTGGTATGTCACCTTCAGTAAAAGTTGGTGTATCCTTTGATCGTTACCTTCAGTAGAAGTTGGTAACTTACCTTCAGTAAAAGTTGGTGTATCCGTTGATCATTACTTTCAGTGGAAGTTGGTAACTCACCCACCTTCAGTAAAAGTTGGTGTATCCTTTGATCGTTACCTTCAGTGGAAGTGGGTAGCTCACCTTCAATAAAAGTCAGTGAATCTATTATCTCTACCTTCAGTGAAATTTGGTAATTCATCTTCAGTAAATGTTGGTGTATCTTATGTTTCTTTACCTTCAATGAACGTTAGCATTGTTCTTTTTTTCTACCTTCACCCCTGAGTTGGTAGTTCACCATCATTAGTCAGTATTTACCTCTTTCTCCTTATTGGACTTTACCCCAATAGAGTTGAGTTGTTCCCAGTCATAAGTACTAATGTCAACCCTTTATTCCCAGTCATAAGTACTTATGTCAATCTTTGTTCCTAGTCATAAGTAATGATGTCAATCATTTGTTCCCAGTAATAAGTACCGACGTCAACCCTTTGTTCCCAGTCATAAGTACTGATGTAAATTATTTGTTCCCAATCATAATTACTAATGCCAATCCCTTGTTACCAGTAATAGGTACTGATGTCAATCCTTTGTTATAGGTCATAAGTATCGATGTCAATCCTTTATTACCAGTTATAAGTATTGATGTCAATCATTTGTTCCCAGTCATAAGTATTAATGTCAATCATTTGTTCCCAGTCATAAGTATTAATGTCAATCATTTGTTACCAGTCATAAGTAATGATGTTAATCCTCTGTTACCAGTCATAAGTATTGATGTCAACCCTTTGTTACCATTATTTGTACTTATGTGTATCGTCATCTCTGAGACAGTATTATTTTGTTTTTCTACCTTTAACCCTGAGTTGATAGTTTATTATCCCCTGTGAGTCGGCATTACTCTCTTTTTGCTATCTCTTCTATGAGTGGGTACTTCACTGTTATCTGTTAATCATTGTTATCCATTACTTTTTACTCATTTATTGAGTTAATGTTTCTTTGTCTCCTCTTCGGGCCTTACCCCATTAGAGTTGAGTCCTCCTTTCCCCAACGGAGTTGATTATCCTCTAGTGGAGTCAGGTTTATATCCCTAGAGTCATGTTGTTCCCCAAAGAGTTATTTTCTTGGTCGAACTCTTTTAGTCCGTGGTTTTTATTTTTTGCTTCCCCAGTGTGTCATGTTCACCTGTATGAAGTTTATATTTTACATTCATAGTCATAAGCATCGCATGGCATCTTAGGGCTAAAAATAGGGTTTGTTTTGTGTTTAAGATCTTCACTCACGTCGAGACAAATATTTTAACCCTAATTTTTGCCCCTAATATTTTTTGTCATCTCATAGCATCACATTGCATTTAGTGCAATGAGATTGTGTTGTATTTAAGCTTCATTCTGCACGGTTAAGGTGAGTTAAGTTGCTTGGTTCTCAATACTCTTTAAGATAGGTTCATGTGTTTATTTCCATGCCTTCTTCAGCAAGTAATCTCAAATTTTGGCAAGTGTGAACAGTGTGAATCAGAATGTCGCCATCTCAAACTCAATGGTTCCGTCAGGCTGTAGCAAAGAAGAAACTCAGGGTTTTCCGTATTCAAATACACATCGCATGTGTTCCAAGATATCCAATCAGGGATTAATCAATTCATCGACATTCCAAGCTCTCATTCATTCCAACATGCTCTGAATTGTGTAAAAACTCAAACGCTTCAATTGATTTGAGACAGTGCAGACAGAAATTCAGTATTGTTCTTTTCAAGCTCAGAAATCCATAACTTGAGATCAGAAAATGGTTTGGGGTTGATTCTCCAGGCATTAGAACCGTCTTGAGGTATTCCATTTGTTCATGTCGAAGGCTAATTTTGTGAGGAAGATTTTCTAAAGCGCAAAATACCTGAAATGCGTTATGTAGTGGATTTACCGTTTCTCTGGTTTTTGGATGGTTAAAAATTCATAACTTCTAACTGGAAAATCGTCTTTGAGTTCCTCTAGAAGAAATTGAATTGTCTTGTTATTTCCTCTGACTTTCATGTTTGGCTCGAAAGCCAATTCATAGAGGAAGATCAGCAAATGCGCGAGTACGCAGAAGCTAAACAGTTAAACAACAGTGAAAATAGTATGTTGAACCGTTGTTTTTAAGATGTTCAAAAATTCATAACTTTCGTTTGGTTCAATGTTTTTGTGTGGTTCTTTAGGAGAAAAATATGTCTTGATTTTATCTTTGATTCATATGTTCGGGTCAAAAGTTAATTCTTTGTAGAGGGTTTCTAAAAATGCAGATAACGAGAGAAAATTGCATGCCAAAACTGTTTTCTACCAGACTGTTTCTCGATATTGTAAAAATCATAACTCTATCGATTTTTATCGTATCGAGATGATTCTTGAAGCATGATATCACAAATTTTGTAAGCTTCAACTTTGCTTCAGATTCTGAGTTCAGATTATGCTCCGAAGACTTCATTTATGGTTCGTATCTGAAAGTGCATACAAAAATAAGCTGAAATTTTCAATATGGTGAAATAAGTCATTGTTTCTCACCGTTCGAAAAATCATAACTTGTTCGATTTTTATCGTACCAAGGTAAGTATTTCGGAACGACTTCATAAATTTCATCGCCGACATTTTTGTTTCAGGGTTCACATCTAGATTTTGCACCGAGCAACATGAGCTTGTGGTTTATTGCGCATCGTACACAAAATAAGCTGTAAAATTTTGCACTGTGAATTTTTACACTGCGTTTCTCGCAGATCAGGGCAACATAATTTTCTCAATTTTCATTGTATCAAGATGATTCTTTCGGCGTCGTGTCACAAATTTCATCATCAACATCTTTATTTCAAGTCGTGCGTCGAGATTTCGCACTGGTACCGTTTTTGGTCAATTTCATTCTGACTTTTCGTGCACTTTAGAATTGAGTATAATGTTGTTCGGTTTTATTTTTAACATCTACATTGAGTATTAATATTCATATGATGCATGTTTGCGCTTCATCAGTTGATTATTGGACATTATTATTGAGTTGGCCCGATTTCGGTGTGTTTTCGGGATTAATTCATAATATGTACATAATGTTTCCCTGTTTTGTAACTTGCACCTGGAATGCATTTTAGTTATTGGTTTATGCATCATTGTACTTGCATTGTTATTTTTTAAACATTTGCATCGATTTCGGACCAACATTTTGTAGGTTTTATGGTGTGATGTACATGCTTCCCGGTATTCTATTTTGCGCGTTTGTTACTTGTTTGATTCACTTTATGATTGATAATATGCCATTTTGAGTTGTGATGTCGATTGTTGAGTTACATTTGATATTCCTTGTTATTTGCTAACTCTTATTGTAACATTATGCAAGTTTTGGAATGCGATTCATCGTGATGCATTTTGTTCGGATTTTATTCTTTGCTTGTGTAGCATTATTTGGTGCAGGACATTAGCTGGATGCACGCATAGCTTGTGATTTATTTTCGCATTGTAATATTGGATTATTATATTGGATATTGTATCTTATTTTATTTGTTATTGATGCTAGCTAGATCAAAGACCTATGGGTTTCTTGGCTTGTATTTTCTATATAACTGACTCTTATCCATTTGGTATATTTCTTGTTTATTTTTCCACATTTGTTTACTTCTTTTTTGATGCGATGAGAAGTAGGACTAGAGATGCATGTTCTGGAAGTCCGTGCGTTAGGCGGGCAATGCTATTTTAAAACACCTTTAGAAGGAAATTCCTAAATGCGCTTGTTTGTGTACAATTTGGTTTGTTTACATTTGTGCCAAAGATCTTGATGAAGGCATCCCATTCCAATTCTCCATTGATATGTCCTCAAAATAAGGCATAAGGCGACAGAGGGTCCACAATTGACCCCGCCATTTCTAGTCCCCAGGTCATTCGTAGCTCACGTCGTACATCGATGCTATGGATTGTGGTGCTCATGTTATCGAGTGGTTCAGATGAAAAAGGGTTTTGTAATCAATCCCCCACACTTTGTCTTTAGCTCGCGTTTGTAAAATTTTGATTCTCTGATGTGATCTCATTATGTCCTACTATCTCCTACCTCAATTCTTGATATCTTGGTCAGGTTTTTAGTCGCTTATGACGATTCACTTCCACTCTTCTCTTGCCTCGATTATTTGATATCTTGGTTAAGAGTTGACACCCTTTCTTTCTTGCCCTGATGATTTGATATCACGGTTAAGAACCACTATTCCCCCATTCCGCTTGCCTCGACGATTTTATGTCCTGGCTAAGCATCCATTTATTCTACCTTGATGATTTGATATCATGGTTAGGTACCCCACTTCCTTTATCTTACCTCGATGATACAATATTATGGTTAGCTATCCCTCTACTTATCCTATCTTGGTGCCATGCCACCTCGATTAGGTGTGTTCTACTTGAGTGAGTGGATACTCCTCAAGCTTTGTTTGTATGTTTTGGTGTCGACTTTGTGTCATCAAACTTGTGTGCGTGTTTCTTTAGGTTTTGAACCTTTTCCATGTTCCCTTAGGATCTCTTGATTCAACCTTTAGCAGTGATTCGAGATATACATTAGGTTGTGAACCATGCATGCTAACTTAGTTAGAGGTTCTCCTTTTATCCTTGACCTTAGGGCCATCGTTGTATGATAAAACTAAAATTATTTTTATTTGGAAAATTCATTAAATGCTCTAACCATACTTAAATATTTTCTCAATATAAAAAATACTAACCAATCCAAACTCTTTTTCCTCCGGGCCTCTTTCCTTTGAAAAACTTTTTCATATATGAGCGTGTTAATTCCTTTATACCACAATGCGTGAGTCTCCAAAGGTCGAGCTGCGGTAGAATGTGATATTAGAATTTTTCCTAAAAAACATACAATAAATAAAAAAATTTGAGATGAACTACGAGTGTCTTGATCTCGCATTGCACATGGAGGGTACGTAGACACAAAGGTTCGCAACCGCGGCAGGCATGACTAATAAAACCTTTTTCTTTGTATATACACTTTGCAAACATGTATTTCCCATTTAGCTTAATTAGAACTTAGATAGAACACACCCTTTGATTAGAATAACAAGAGTGCATCTCGTAGAGTACCACAGACGAGAGGGGTGATAATACCTTCCCCTTGCGTAATCGAATCCCTTACTTGATCTCCCAATCATAAGATCATGACTTCTCCCTTCTCAGGTTTTTCTTCAATGATTTTCCTTTCCCTTCCTGTGGGATAAATAAATATTCGATGGCGACTTCATTGATTTCATCTCGATGATTTTCCGCCGGTTCCTTCAGTCACGAACAAGTAACACTTTATAATGGGACTCCCGATGCCGCACACACATGTGCCAAGCATAGCCTCAAGAATATGTCGCTACTAAAAATAAAATGAAGACGATTTCCATGCCATCAAACCAAGTCAACAAGAAACATATATTGCAAATAACGTGCATACAAATAATTCAAGCACAAGTCCAAAAAAAATAAACACAAATACATGCTAGCATAATAAGAACAAACTTATACAAATGTGAAAGAATTAATACATGAAGTCATTATAAGCATATGGATCAAGAACACATTTTTGTACCCCAAAATTTTCCCTCCCATATTTCTCAACAAATGGCATGTGAGGTCCCCAAATTGCTCAAGGAAGTTCAAGAGTTGACCAGACAAACTCTCTCCTAAGGCAGTCTACCTCAAATTAGGGTTTCATTTTTCATCAAGATATATGAACCACAAAGGACTCAAATGCTCACCATTGTCCTAATATGTTCTCAAGATCATCCATGTCAAGTTTCAAGCCTTGCAGAAGAAGTTTGCTCAGTCAATTGCTCAAAGGCCTGAAAATCGACTGTGCTAGGTCAAAATTCAACGGTGGCCCACATACAGTCAAACTTCAAGATTTTTGGTCAACATCCTCATTTTTAAGTATCATTAATCATTTGATAAAGTGTTGATCATGATTCATCACGGATTGCTCACAATTCATCAAAACCCAAAAGTTGTTAAATTAGGGTTTTGTAGGAAAAGTCAACTCAACTTTGACCAAGCATAACTTTCTCATACTTTATCAGAAATGACCCATACAAAGCTCATTTTGAATAGGATGCCATTCCCTACAATTCATCTTCATCTCCCAAGTTCAAAATATGTACTCACAAAAAGATAAAAATTTTGACATTATAGGTCATTTTGAAAAGTCAACAAAAACACCTTTTGGGTCAAAGCTTCATACATGAACATGGAAGACTCAATTGAGATGAGCCCAAAAGGATTGCTTATAAGACATCTTAAGCTTTCTAAAAAGTCCAAGAACACTTCTTTAGGGTCAAAATTGAGAATGTTATGCATTTGCCAAGTTGACCATTTTTACAAAATTGCCAAAAGTCAAATGTGCTCAAATTTGCATTTTTTGCCAAATGGGCCTAGTTTTTCATGATTGAATCTTGCTTATGACGTGGTCCACGACTCAAATACTCATCCACCATTTGTTTTCTTCATTTTTCAATTTATTTTGATTTTTCATTAATTAAAAATTGAATTAAATCAAATAAATGATGAAAAATATCAAAGATTTGATTTGATTGGTTTTTTTGACAAGTTAGCAACCAAGATTTGATGAGCTTGCAACATCAATTCGAATCAATGGTAATTGGAACAAAAAGAGCATGATTAGGACAAATTTTTAAAGTTTACATATGCCATGAAAACAAAATCAAATCTTGAAAAACTTCCAAAGATGTGATCAGTTTTACAACCCTAATGCATTCTATGATATATATTGAACGTATCCAAAGCAAGGATAAGGGCTAGCAGTCGTGGAAAAGACAAATAAGAACTCAAACTTTTAGCAAGAAATTGGTGAATCAGATTTCAGCATAGAGACCAATTCAAAGCGCTCCAACACTCCCAATCGCCTCCTGGAGCATCTCTGAAGCTAACTGAATCTATTGCAAGTCTCCTCGCGCTCAGAATCGACCCATAGCAGTCACACGGTTTGCCTAAAAAACTCGTTTTCGATTTCGTTAATTTACTTATCATATGCACGTTTTGATTATATATTTTTGTTCATCATTGAGTTTGCAAGCTAACCATTCTATTCAATTGCATTTTTGATGACTGTATGTGAAACTGCCATGGTTAGGGTTTCTTGGTTAGTTTTAGGGCTTTGCAATACAGGTTAAATTGGGCTTGAATTCTGGTACCATGATACTCATGAGGATGAGACGAGTTGATTGGTACCGGCCATGGTCATTGATCTTGCTTGTGAACAATTTTTGAGATGCACAGGTATGTACCTACAACGAAACGTCCGTAGGTAAAAGCTTGTTTACCTAAAACGACGGTTTGGTGAAGAAGACGATGCGTGGCACTCCCTGGTTGGGTGGTTTGAATTTTAGCGCGTTTTTCCATTAACCATTATTTTTCATATATTATATTTTGTTTTCATTATATGTACAAACAAGTCAAGCAGCTCAGTTGGCAAGCGTGCATTGGAAATATGCATAAGGACCTGGGTTCGGTCCCCAGGTCCCAACCTTTCTTTGCATTATTTTGTTCCATGTGATCAGGTGCACTGCTTATCAGAAAGTCCACCATATGCCCTCAACATCTGGCCATCAATCACGTCTCTAGCCCAGATCCAAGGCTTCTCCCTTGAAGGTCCACCATACGCCCCAGGTCAACATGGACACCAGATCCAGTAAAGTCAAATGGGCTTGGATCATTTGGGCTCAAAATTTCAGCAATATACCCCCTAATTGCTAAGCAAAGGCCCATCATTCTTTTCTTATTTCTTTTATTTTATTTATTTCTTCTAATATTTATTTTATTTATTCCTAATTCACAAACTTATCTTTTTTTCATAAAATCATAAAAATCAATAATTCACAAAAATTAGGATTAGTTTTTTATTATTATCAAAATTAATTTAATTTAGTTTAACTTAGGAAAATTGTAATTTATTTTCATAAATAAAATCAAATAGAAATTAGGTTAAAACTCTCGATTTAATTTTATTTTCTCTTATTCTCAAATAAACAAAAATACAAAAAAAGGTTTTTTTTAGAATAAATTAATTTATTTTTCTTAATTTAAAATTAATTAGAATTAGGATTTCCTTTTTAATTTAATGATTCTTTATTTTCTTAAATAACAAAACATGACAAAAAACATTTTCTTAATCAATCGCAATTAGGTTAGACAAGGGTCAAAACCCTAATTATCTCGTATTTGATTCATCGCGCGCGTGTCATTTATTTTGCCAATATTTTTGTAATTGCTCACTGGTTTGTAATAGTTTAATTTAGGACTTTTACTTATCGCTTTTTTCCGGGGTTTTTGGCTATGTAATTAATCCCTCTCTCTAAAGCCTTGTAATAGCGTAGATTTACTTTCTCGCACTTTTAATTTCTGCAAACATTTAAACTATTTAGATGTATGCTAATAGGATTGTATGGCAAGAATGCATGACAAATTAACACAGTTAGAAAACCCTAATGTGCAAAGATTAAATAACTGAAAACAGATCACTCGCACATATCACTCTTAGGGTATACTCTCACTTCGGTTGCCTTCGGTAAACGATCATTAAGTATAGGATACTTTAGTGGTTACCCTTCTATCTAAAAAAGATCAAATTATCCCGATCAAATATTGCCTAGGAAATGTTGCCTCGGAAATGTTGCCTCGAATATGATCTTAAGACTCTAGGGTTATTACTAAGCGGTCCTAACATTTCTTTAATGATCGTACGTCCCTTTCAAATTGACCCTTACAAATCCAACGATGGTGCTTCCTATTTCTCAATAGTAGGATATCGCTGTCTAAAGGAAACGAGAATGGAAACAATCTTTTTCGAGTAGGTAGATGCTAGTAGGTACTTGCTCAAAACAAAACTTTTCACACTTACACTTTTCAAACAAATTTTCAAAACAACTTCGTCACACCTTTGAGGACTGATACAAGTGTTATCACGAAGTCAAACTTTTCAAAAACAAAGCACATACACAAGCAATTTTAAAAAAGACGAGCAAGTACCTAAGACCCATGGAAAACCATGGATAAAAAGGGTGCTAACACCTTCCCTTTCTATAATCTACCCCCGTACTTAGAACATCTTGAAAAAGGATTTTTTCTGTACTTTTTTCCTTTCCGGTTGGATGAAATAAAAGTCGGTGGCGACCCTTGCTTACCGCAACATTTTGCAAACAAAAATGCAAAACACAAACCAGCATTCAAACAGTCGGTTCTGCCACCGTATCATACACATAATGGTTATTAATAATAAACAAATTGGAAATGAACATTCAAGGTTTTCATCATTTGAGAAAAGATCAAGCATTTTTGGAAGAAACTAATAACATACATCAAGGAAAATCTTACTTTCAAGGAGAAATTGAAACGTTATTACCTCACTCTTTATTGAGATTGAAGTTGCACTCACATGATGTAAAATACTCAAACACAAAGTTAGAGTGAAAGTATAAAGTGAAAGCAATAAGATAGAATTAAGCAACATTTGAGATATCGATTATCCCCAATTCCTCACGTATATTAACAAAAGTTTCATTTGCGAGAGGTTTAGTGAAAATATCGGTAAGCTGATTTTTACTATCAACATGCTCAAACACAACATCCCCTTTTTCAACACGGTCACGAAGGAATTGGTGATGTATCTCAATATGTTTAGTGCGTGAATGTAGTACGAGATTTTTGGTTAGATTAATGGCACTAGTGTTGTCACACATGATAGGAATACGTGAAAGTTTAATATCAAAATCAAGTAGTTGTTGTTTAAGCCACAAAATTTGTGTGCAACAACTACCGGCTGCCACGTATTCCGCCTTGGCGGTTGACAAAGCCACATAAACTTGCTTTTTACTATGCCAACTTACCAAGGATTTTGAAAACATGTGACAAGTTCCACTAGTACTTTTCATATACAATTTGCAATCGGCAAAGTCGGAATTCGAATAACTAACCAAGCTACAATTTTTTTCCTTGGAATACCAAAGCCCAAACTTAGAGGTGCCAATGAGGTATCTAAGAATGCTCTTAACAACTTTTAAATGTGATTCCTTAGGAAATGATTGATATCATGCACACATACAAACACTAAAATAATATTCAACCTAGATGCAGTAAGATAAAGGAGTGAGCCAATCATACATCTATACCTTTTTACCTTAACATCCTTACCCTTTTCATCTCTATCTAGATTACCATTTGTTGCCATAGGTGTGTCAATTTCTTTAGCACCGTCCATACTGAATATTTTGAGCAATTCGAGACAATACTTAGTTTAACATACAAATGTGCCTTCATCAAGTTGCTTAATTTGTAGTCTAAGGAAGTAGTTTAACTTTCCCATTAAACTCATTTCAAAATCTCCATGCATAAGCTTAGAGAACTCCTTGACAAGATGCATATTAGTTGAACCAAAAATGATATCATCAACATAAATTTGAACTAGTAAAGTACACTTTCCTTAAATTTTAATAAAAAGTGTAGTGTCTACTTTCCCTCTAGAGTATCCTTGTTCTAGAAATAGCTTACTAAGTCGATCATATCATGCCCTAGGGGCTTGTTTAAGACCATACAATGCACGTTTTAGCTTGAACACATGATTATGAAACTCATAATTTTCAAAATCGGAAGGTTGAGAAACATACACTTCTTCACTTATGTATCAGTTAAGGAACACACTTTTTACGTCCATTTGATATAATTTGAAGTTCTTTGAGCATGCATAAGCTAATAAAAGGCGTATAGCCTCAAGTCGGGAAACCAGAGCATATGTCTCCACATAATCAATTACCTACTCTTGGTTATAACCTTGAGCCACAAGATGAGCCTTATTTCTTAATATCACGCCATGTTCATCAAGTTTATTCCTAAATACCCACCGAGTGCCTATAATTTGATGATCTTGTGGACGAGGGACAAGGTACCAAAAATTATTTATTTTAAATTGATTCAATTCTTCTTGCATTTACATAAGCCAATGCTCATCAAGTAAGGCATCCTTAGTGTTTTTAAGTTCAACTTGTGATACATATGCATGATGATAACAAAAATTACATATCTTAGAGTGAGTAGTTACCCCTTTGGTGATATCACCAATAATGTTGTCAATTGAATGATCGTTGGAGGTTATCCACTCCAATGGAAGACCATCATTTTCTTCATGAATTTCATCATCTTTATTTTCTTGGTTGTCATCTTCATCCTTCTCAGTTTCTACCGATTTAGGTTGATCAACTTATTTATCAGTGTCTTTGAGTATGTCTTATGTAGATGCACCTATACCATGAAAAGAAATACCTTTCCCAACACTATTTTGGGAAGTATCATCAAAAGTAACTATTTTACCCCAAGATTTTCCCTCCCTTTTACTTAAGACATTCTCCTAGGGTTCTCAAATGCTCAAGGTTGCTCAAGAATTGATCAGACAAATTCTCCTCCCAAGCAATGGGTCCACAACTAGGGTTTCATATTTCACAAGGAAATTTGTGTTTCTAAGGTCTAAAATCGAATTCATGGTCTCTCATATGTCTCAAGGAATGCTCATATCAAGTTTCAAGTATTGCATCACAAGTTTGCTCAGTCAATGGCTCAGATGACTGAAAATCAACTGTATTAGATAAAAAGTAAACCATGGTCAATATACAGTCAAACTTCAAGAGTTTTGGTCAACATAAACATTTTTAAGTCATATTCACCATTTGATCAAGGTTTGATCATGATTCATCAAGGAAAACTCTCAAATCATCAAAAGTGAAAAGTTGTCAAATTAGGCTTTCCTAAGGAGAAGTCAACTGAACTTTGAACAAGCATAACTTTCACATACTTCGTTAGATTTTCCTCAACCAAAGCTCATTTTGAAGTAAATTCAATTATCTACAACTTTGTCTCTCTAAGCTCAAGTATAAAAATTGCTTCATTTGAAAGATATGGGCCAATACATTATAGGTCATTTCAAAATTCAACAAAAAGACACTTTTTGACAAGGCAACTTACATCAAGATAAATTCTTCAAATGACAAAAATTGAGAGAGTTATGACTAGTGCAAGTTAGGAAATTTTGAGCAAATGTATGAAGTTAAAATTGAGCTAACTTGAATTTTTGGGCTATTGGGCTATTGTTTCAGGGTCTAAACGTGTTCTACACTCAATATACACCTCATATCTTACTCATGCACCCCTTGATCTTTTTATTCTAATTATTTTGATTTTATTCATTATTAATTCAAAATAAATAAGATAACAATACAAGGCTTATTACAAGAGTCCAAGTCCAACATTTGACCTAAATTCTCTTCTATATATTGCATGCATTCAAACATCAAAGGCAACCATGAAACCTTGCAGCAACATCACCTTCCAAAAATCACAAAAACACTCAAATCTAGGGCAACTTGCAAATCCTATTTCCAACCGTTTTCAATACATACCAGCCATTGACGCGTGATTTTTGCAAGTATACGAATCACGTCAAAGTAATATAAAAGATTATCGATCCCACAGAGACCAAAACGTCAATCTATCAAATTCTATTGTCACTATGTTTATCTGAGGCAGATCAAATCAGGGTTTTATAGCAGGAAGAGTAAATAAAGTAAAAGATGTCAATTCAAATAAAAGCAACGGGTTCGAATGCAAATCACAATAGTCAGATAATACTTTAAAATTCTTCTAATAGAGCTACTTATGGGGCAATATTCCCTACTTTGAAAAGAACTAATTTAACAAGAATTGTCGCTTTCACGTATTCAGAACTGAGTTTATTATTTAAATAATGCATTTTTATTGTCACAGATAAAAGGTGTGTATTGCGTTAAAGTAATAAACCTATTTTTAAGAAATATAGTTACTTGACTAAGTTGAAAAGTGATTTTGACTTAGAACTTCTAACCAATAGATGATTAGACTTTTAAACCTATAAACGCGTCTAAAAAAGGTTTTGAAATCATTTCTTCTAAAAAGTTAAAGGTTCTTACTTAATTGAACAAAACGCTTTCGCTCTCTTTTAGCAATTAAGTCTAACCAAGTTTATAAATGGTTGGACGACTTTCGATCTTACCCAACAGAAAATAAAGTGCATAAAACTTGTGTCAAAAACCAAAACAGCCCCTAAAGTATTCCTACAGATGCAATGTTTAGACAATTACCTTAACCATGATCATTACATTCTAACCCTAAAGGAAATTATCCAGACATGGAAGTAAACTTATTAAAGCTAATCATGTTTAAGAAGAAAGTAAAAAGGTTAAAAGATAAGTAAATGCGAAGCGAGAAAATAAACAAAGTAAAGCAAGTGTGATGCGATAAAATAAATAAAGTAAAGCAAGTGTGAGGAAATAAGTGTGATAAATGCGAAAACTTAAATAGAAACCTGCTATAAACGGGGGCTTTAAAGCAACTCGACTGGAAGGTAAATTTGACTGAAATAAAGGAAACTTGAATTAAAATGGCGGCAAGCTTTTAATGTGCTCCAAACTTTATTACAGTCTCAATGACTCGTGCGATAACTCTTCGATATGAAGAGATTATCGCTTACAATTGGATAATATACGGCTTAAGTCAGTGTAACTAAGCTTGGATGAAGAAGAAGAACTGAAATCACTTCTATTTATAGGCCTAGGAGGATTTTGGAAATCACAAGAATGCCCTCTAACTTCTTTTGAGCGGGAATCGAATTTGCAACGGTGGCGCTCGCCATGGGGGTGTGGCGGCCGCCATGCTCCAAAAACGAAGAAGTAGTGGAGAAAGTGGCAGTTGGAAGTTGGCTGAAGTTGGCCACCTCATGGTTGACCCTATGGCGGGTGCCATGGTGGAAGCCACGAGTGCAAAAACTCCAAAATCTTGATTTTTAGCTCGTTTTTCTTCATTTATTCAAGCAAGGCTTAGGAAAGACAAAAAAACTGAAAACAAAAAAATGCAAACATAACACAAGAAAATAACAATAAAAACCTAATAAATATGTGTGAATCGAGTCAAATATGCAGTGCGATTCATTGTTATCAAATTCTCCCACACTTAGACCTTTGTTTGTCCTCAAGCAAAAACTCTGTATAGCTTAGCAAAGAGAAACAGTATTATCAAGCAATTTGGGTAAAAACGACTTCTAAGTGTAAAGCAAGATGTAATGATAGGTACTAGCCATGTGAACCAAGGGTATCATGACAACACATTCTGCAAGAATACAGACACAAACATTGATCCTATACAAACTGATCCATTTAAAACCATCACACTTAGGCCTAATTTTCAAATCTTTTTCATTTAGGCGCAATCCCATTAAGCCTGTTATCTTGCACATACTCATAGAAGAATGACCGGTTAGTGACTCTGATCTCAAGTACGGGGTTCTGGTACATAAGTTGGTAACCCCTAAAATTACCCAATTGTGGTTGTGGGGGATCGATTCGTAACCCGCCCTACCAAGTCCAACACCAGAAACCTCTGAACCAACCAACAATGAGCAAAAATTATTTTCTTTTATTCTTTTTGCAATATCTCACAACACCTTTTGAGGTTAAGTGACTTTGTGAGGGCCACCTATCCCAGAGTTGTAGCATATGAATCATGAAAGCACAACAAAAATAATTTGGATCACTCACTTATATTCATCGGTCTTCTACGTGGAGCATGCTTAAGCCGGTGCTGGCTACTAGAATAAACTACTAAAGGTGAAGTTTAAGGCAATAACATAAGGTTATCAGGATCGGTTCCTATAACTACGAAGCTTATGGTGTTGATACGATACCGATTTTTCAAAAGGACTTCCCAAGTCATCTACATCATATCTTAGACCTGTCTTAAAGCCCAAACATTTTCAAAGGATATTGTTTTCTTTTGTCAAAAAAAATTGGTGGGGCTAAGAAATGGGGGAAAATAGAAATACACCACACAAATGACTCGGCAAGCACATGAATTTTATTGAAAACAAACAAAGCAAGGTAAATAAACTGAAAAAGAAATAAAGACTTAAAAATAAAGAAAAGGAAAAGCAATAAAATCTCCTGCCACACTTAAATCAAACATTGTCCCTAATGTTTCAAAATAAAATATGGAAAGAGTAACCTAGATGTATCTAGGGGCGGCCACTGGTGCCCTCGCCATCCTGTTGATGCCTTGGATGACGAGACCTGTTGCGACAACGATCGTTCTGGGATGAAGCTAGCTGCTCCACCTTGGCTGATAGAGTGGTCTGAGAACTCTGAACCTGTCGAAGGTTCCCTAATAGGGCACCCTGAGTGGCCTCCGTGAGTGTAAAGTGTCTCTCAAAAAAGCCCTTCTGACGTTGTTGCTCAGTACTGATCGCAAGCTGAGATTACATGATATTCTGAAGACACTGATTAGTATGTTACTGAGAAGTTTGCATGAAACTCATGTTGTCAGTCAGCTACTGTTGCAATGTGGTGAGCATGCTATCTCGCCTCTCCTCTCGAGCAAGATGCTCTCACCACATCTCCTCGGTGATGTAAATCATGATGGGGGATATATGTGGAACGGGAGACTGGTCTCTCTGTTCATACTCCTCATCAGTCTCATGTTTGTCCCCAAGAGGAACATTAGGGAGCAATGGTCCCCTAATAGGTGGAGCGGACAAATCATAAGTCCAATTTCTCTCAAGTAGCACATCAGTCCTCCGGGAGAAAGGTAAAGCGACACTGTGAATAGCCATACCATGGATCATGAGGTTAAAACCTCCCTCTTTCCTAACCTTGCATAATTTCATATCTTTCAAAAACATTAAATTAATTATGCGGTTAGGTAGAGGTACCAAAGTGGCTAACTCAGTGTCTAAGTTCAAAGCCCGATCAATGGAGGTAATCAATCCTCCAAAAGAAATAACGCCCCCCTTTTCTCAAAGCGAAAGACATGTCTGCAATCATAAATGGGACAACATTAATTTTTAAACCAATAAGGCTTCCTTGCAAAAACAGAAGTTCTTTTGCATTGACCTTGATTGGATTCTCCCGGGAAAAAATAGTACAAGCCAATAAATAACAGAAAACACGAATGGTCGGGTTATGGATCATTGAGGCAAGAATACCCTCAAAAGAGGAAATGGTGGAACTAAACAATCTAGCCCAAAAAGCAAATGCCTCAATCGACCAATCAGAATCCAAAGGGGTCTCACAGATAAATCCTTCCCCATGAGGCATGTCCAACAGCTCTTCTAAAGCATTGGTAGTGTACTCGTATTCAACATTAAACATTCTAAATTTTACCTTTCCGATCGTGCTAGCAGTGTTGGGACTGACAGTATAAATCAATGAACTTAAAAATTCTTTGGTCAGCCTCTCATAGGTAGGTTTTCTTCTAGCAAAAATATCGTGCAATCCTAAAGTGTCTAACAAGTGGAAAACAGTGTGATAAATTCCTAAAGTGTACAAACAGTCAGTATCGTAATACCTTCTCGGAGCAATTTCTTGTGTCTGCAACTTCTCGAGAATTTTTCTCTGCCTCGACCCAGGTTTTCCATCACAAAGCAAAAATCCATCGAACTCCATTGTTGCCATTATTGGTGAAAGAGGAGAAAAATGGGTTTTTATGGAAAGAAGGTGAAAATGGTGGTTTGTGGATTTTTAATTAGGGAAATGAAAAGGTGGAATAAGAAATGTTAGTGGGGTTGTGAATAAGTGGGAAAGTTATGAACTTTTTGTTGATGGGGGTTTTGGAGAGGCAAAAATGGAGTTTTTGGGGTTGGAAGATGAAAAATGGTGGTTTTGGTGGTTCTTCCCCGTAAAAGGTACAGACCCCATGGCGGGTGCCATGAGGGTTATGGCGGGCACCATGTGTGCAAAATCTGGATGGGCCATATTTTGAATTTTTTTCTCATGGGCCTTGTACTTTTTGCAAGGGATATGGATAACATCTTTCACATGTTTTCTTCATAATTTGAATCTTGGATGACATAGCTTGATAAAAATCAAAATGGAAATTCATAAAATAAAATCAAATAAACTAAAATACAACAAAATATAAAAATAAGAGAAAAGTAAATAATGAAAAACATCAACATGCAATATATTAATATATATGTAGATATGCAATACGATTGTTAGAGATAGATTCATAAAAACGAAAACAAATTCATGCAGAAATAAAATATAGATAACGATAAAGCATATAAATAGCATCTCTGTCTCAGATGGGAGGAACACCGTCAACAGCGGCAGGGAGATCATTCAAGGTCAGAGTTAGAGCCCCATGGGGCTTGTGGGCCTTCTGCTATCTGTCGGTGCAACTCAGCAATCTCCTGGTAAAGAAGGTCGGCCTCTGACGCATGAGGCAATTAGAGACCTCATGCTTCAAGGTGAGGTCAACAGTCTCCTGTCAAAGTTAGGCCACCTCCATACGCAACTCAGCTAGCTATGTATGCACATCCGGCTGCTGCAAAGAGAAATTATTTTAAAGTACACTGAACCTGGGTGAAAGTGGTGCAGGGATGTACTCCGCCATAGGTGGCGATCTAGTTGAATCAATGGTCTCTCCCTGGCCTTCCAAAATATAGTTCCAGTTATCCGGATCATGTACACTGGTCATCATAGGATCTGGAAAAGTGAAGTAGTGTATCGTCTCATTCTTTATCAAGAGCCTAAAAAAGTATGAGCTGAAGGAGACTCGCCTCATCAATCCACGATCCAAGCAATACTTGATATCCAACAGCGTGTATCCACAGTAGGGATCAAGTTATGTAACTGCCTCTCAAGACCCTAAGCAATAGCAATGTGCGTCATCGTCCCTCCCACGTGTATGATACTCTTAGAGGGAAGGGTTGTGGTCTACATATTCCATATCAAGAAGTTACCGTAGGAAATTATACGTGAATGATTATCACAAAACAAGAAGAATTCCTCCTCATCACCTACATGGTGGTCAGCATCACTCCTTCCTAAGAAGGTATGGGCCAGAATCATCTGAAAATAGCGGAGGGCCGGATTATGGATGACGTTTAACATCATGTGGTCAGGATCATGGCTACTCCCAGCAGTGATATCATCCCAAAACTTCTCCATGTCTCTAGTCATGAAGTAACCCAAGGGTAAATCTTGAATAGCATCAGGATAAGTCTGAAAACCTAAAAGATCACCTAACTCCTTGTGGTTGAAAGCATACTCTGTCCCGAACAATCTAAAACTGATGTGGCCATCTGGATCAACATATGGATCATAGTCTAATGAGCTAAGGAACTCTAAAGTGAGTTTATGATAAGTCTCGTTCTTGCTCTCAACATACTCCTCCCAGTTGAGTTAGGGGCATAAGAATCTAACACTACTATCCAAGCCTAAGACTTCCAAGAAACCTTTGTCTAGATACCAGGTAGGAGCCATCGGGCGAAGGGACAGGGCCTCAAAGCGTTGTTTCTAAATCTCATTTCTGAAGTTGACGTGCATGTCATCAAGAGGCGGCATCCTGAAAAGGTATGGTTAGACGAGAATGTTGTCCTGAAAAATACAAACATTAAAATTGTTAGTAGAAAAATAGGGAAACATAAGGAGATAAAATTATAAAATAAATAAATAAATGCAAGTAAAGAAAAAGGAAATAAAATAAAACCCATGGGTTGCCTCCCATGTAGCGCTTGTTTAACGTCATTAGCTCGACGAAATAGACTTTATATCTCAGAAATGGGTACTGGAGGGTCGATCAAAGTGTGACTTAAGTAGTCAATGGGAATGTCACCTTCTTTATAAAGCTTGAGTCTTTGTACATTTATTGTGAATGGGTTGCAAGAATTGTTTCTGATTTCCACGGCACCTGGCTTTAATATCTTAGAAACTTCATAAGGGCAGCCCATCTGAAGCGTAGCTTACCTGGAAAAGTCTCAACCTGGAAAAAAGGAGAACAAGATTGCCTATGTTGAATTCCTTTTTTATAATCCTCTTGTCATGCCATGCCTTAGTTATTTCTTTGTATATTATGGCATTTTCATAGGCATTATGGCAGAGTTCTTCTAGTTTATGAATGTCAAGGATTCTTTTCTCACCAGCAGCCAAATAATCTAGATTTAAGGTTTTGATGGCCCAATAGGCTTTGTGTACTAACTCAAAGGGTAAATGACATGACTTTCAATAGACCAATTGATAGGGGCAGTTGCAATAGGGGTTTTATAAGTTGTCCTATAGGCCCACAATGCTTCTTGTAGCTTTTGAGACCAATCTTTTTTAGATATTGAAACAATTTTCTCTAGGATCCGTTTAATCTCCCTATTAGATACTTCCACTTGTCCACTAGTTTGTGGATGGTAAGGTGTTGCTACTTTATGTCTAACTCCATACTTACTTAAAAGTTTGTCAAAAATCCTTGATATAAAATGTGATCCACCATCGCTTATGACAAGACGGGGTATTCCAAACCTGGGGAATATGTAATTTTTGAACAGTTTGAGTACTAACCGTGTGTCGTTTGTGGGTGAAGCTATAGATTAAATCCATTTAGACATGTAGTTAACAACCACTAAGATGTATTTATTGCCTAAAGAGGATGGAAAAGGACCCATAAAATATATACCCCATACATCGAAAAGTTCTACTTCTTGAATGTTCCTTAAGGGCATTTCGTCACGTCTTGAGATGTTCCCGGTGCGTTGGCACCGATCGCATTGGACAATGTAAGCATGGACATCACGCCAAATTGTAGGCAAGAAAAGACCGGCTTGGAGGATTTTAGCGTATGTTTTATAGGTACTCGTATGTCTACCATAAGGTGCGGAGTGACAATGTTCTATGTGTAGCGGTAGAAATGTTTAAGACTAAGCCATTGGATTGACTAGACTTATACAGATAAAAATAAAAATCGCCATCACCCTTTATTGTTTCCAAAGGAATGGGAAAAGAGAGAGTAACCCAAAAAGAGGGGGGGAAAGATTCAAGGTAAAGGGGTTGGTTATGCAAAGGGAAGGTATTAGCACCCTTAATATCTACAGTACTCCGCATGAACCTCTTTGTAAAATCTGTATATTTTGGCTATAAAATGTTGTATAAAAATGGATGGTGGAGGTGAGAAAAGAAATATATTTTTGTGGTTTTTTTGCATCCGCCGTGGTTCTGAATCTTTAGTGCCTACATACCATATTTTCATGCAATAGGGGATCAGGGTACATGTAGTTCCTATTTTTTTTTTAAAAATTTAAAACACAAGTGTGTTGGTTGATTTTATGAGATAAGACATCATCGTCATTGTCCGTGTGCAAAACATACTTACTACCCACAATCATGAGAAAGGAGAATTTGCATCATCTCAAAGTGGAGGATATGGCTTGGATTTTAAAATCAACAATGCCTCATTTAACTCCCAAGTGGAAAATATCTCTCTTCACTACATATTGTAGAAGTATAGTTATTTGCATCACTACAAGTATTGACAAGAGTCTAATCTTTTGAGAAATGTTTTGAAATAAAAAGCCAAAGTGGCAAAGTGGTTTGAAATGATATTGATTGACTTTTAGTCTTCTCACAAAAAATGTCAAGGTATTATTGAATTTATTAGAGTTTGTTTATGAAAAGGTTTTTAAAATGCATGGACCTAAGTCCAAGTTTATTATGAATGTGGTTCAAGTTTCAAAACAAGAAGAGTTTTCAAAAGGAGGAAGAAGATTTTTGAAATTAAAGAAGATGGGAGGAGAAGAAGAGACTATCCTAAAGCATAAGGTAAAATCTAGGGATAAGAACCATCTAACCAACAAGAAGCCAATACTTGACATTATGAGTCAAGATAGAATTCCCATTCTTTGGATTGAAACCAAACAAGAAAAGATACTAGACCTCTTGAGAGAATTAAACTTCAAGTGTAATAAGTCTTCATAAAAATTGGGCAGAGTAACGACTGTATACGGGTGAATTCCAGATTATAAACAAAGAATATAATCACAATAACCTGCATACAAAACAAACAAACAACCCAATGTCTTAAGGTAAACCTCAAGAACTCCAGACAAAATATCAATTAAGGTCACAAGGTCTCCAATATAGGCCAAGGTTTATAATCCTAAGTCCAAGAAGTCCAATGCTCCATAATGCCAAGGATAGTATCCAAATAGTCCAAGTATTTTAAAGGTTTTTATGGTTCATGTTGATTATTAGGTGTCTTAGAAGAGGGAAGTAAAGGCTCAAGTGAGAAAAATAAAAATGACATGAAATTTAATGCTTAAAGTAAATGGTACATAAAGCATAAAAAATAAAAGGGTATAAAGTAAAAACAATTTAATAATTAGTGGTTAATTGGATGAGCATCTTGAAACTTGTATTTGGAACTCATTAGAGGATTGGTAGAACCAAAGCCTCCACACAACACGTTGCATTTTCTTTTTGTCAAGTATATCATCCATTTGGAATCCTCAAAAGTACCATTTAATGATCAACGATGTTTAAGTGATCCGCATTGACCAAAAATATTGTAGATCCATTAGAGGATTGGTAGAACCAAAGCCTCCACACAATGAATCTCAAGGTTATTGGATCAAAGGGATCAAATTACCATACTTGGGCTTGCAAACATAAGTTTGAGCAACGAATGATCATTTATTCGAATTGAGACGAAATTTAGTGTTATGTTAAGAAATCGTAAGTGGACTTATATACAAGTCGCACCTATTTTAAGGCCTGTCAATAGCAATCTATGCATCCATTATTTTGAGACATGATATAGAGATCATGCTCCAACAACACTTAGTGCAATAAGAAAGGGACAAGATGAAGAGGGGTGGGAAAGAATATACAAACCATATTTGAATTAAACTTAAATCAAACTATTATTAAAATCATTCATCCATTTTTATAGAGTTAGACTCAACACCATGGATCCAATGATGATTAA
Source organism: Vicia faba (assembly GCA_948472305.1). Taxonomy (NCBI): domain Eukaryota; kingdom Viridiplantae; phylum Streptophyta; class Magnoliopsida; order Fabales; family Fabaceae; genus Vicia; species Vicia faba. Next base: position 1,172,136,851 of record OX451739.1, read on the forward strand.
TAAAGTTTATGATCAAAATTTAACCCAAGCTCAGCCAGAAAATAATTACAAAATAATATTGCATTTAATATATACACTAAAAGGTTTTTAAAATGTTTTAAAATGGAAATAAGAAAGAAAAATATCATCTATATTCAAATTAATCAAGAAAAATTAAGTAAGACCATAGAAAAATCAGAAAAGGACTCAAATATTTTTATAAATTTTTTGGCAATTTTTAAAAGTCAGAAACTATTTTAAAACTAATTAAAATTGTTCAAACATATAGAAAATAGATCAAAAATAGTAAACGTCAATATAAAATTCCATAAAATTTTCAAAAAAGTCAGAAATATGCAAAAGATATTTATGAATTTTTTTAGAATTAAGAAATGTCAAAAAGTATTTTTTAGGTAATTAAAACAAAGCAAAAAATAAAAAAATATATCAATTTTCAAAATAAAAATATGAAAAAAAATTCATGAGATCAGAAATAATTCAAAGTATTTTTATGAATTTTTTCATTATTTTTGGATAAAAAATAAAAGAGTTATGAATTTTTGAAAATTAAATCAATTAAAATATAAAATCAGATCATAGTCAAAACGCGTTAGTAAGCTAATCAAATGGACCAGACGCGTTGTGCTTGATATAGACCTTAGTAAGATGCTAGGGAATCAGAGATAAGTCAATCGATGAAATTAAAACGTTTGGCACGCTATCATTGGCTGAGACGAGACATGTCATCGTCTTCAACCTCCAGCCACCATGCAATGGAGATTTTATGAGATCTTTCAAACGGTAAAATTAGGATCTCAGGCTAGTATCATTGGATTCGTCTCTTCAAGACGATCCTAACACCACCATCGCACCAAATTTATATAAAGTATACAATGAGATATTAATCAAAAACCTAGAAAATAGCAAGCACCTTCAATTTGAGATTTCTCTCTCAATTCTCAATGGATTTAAAAATTGTAAGAAGCACTAGAATCAGGAGAAGGAGTAGAACAAGTTACTGCTTTATTTAGATCCAAATGGTGGATAATTCTACCTTTTCGAAGTTCAAGAACGAAGCTCTGAAACTGGACTTTTGTAGCTTGAATTATAGCTCGTTTTGCTTGGTTTAAGTGCTGGAGAGTTTGTATGATGCTTAAGGAAGATGAATGTGCAAAGAATTTTGGAAGAAAAGGATGGAATATCAGAAACTGATTTCGAACTAATTGAAGTTCGTGTGAGGTTTTGACAGATTGTTTTTGGCCCTCAAAGCTTGAGGAAATGAATAGGGGATGACCCTCTATTTATAGGGAATCAAATGGAATGTTCAAGCATGTGAAATGATGAAGTTTGGAAGGAAATCGTGTGAACCTGATGCACGAGCAAAGTGTGATCTAATTTCCATCAAAACTCATCCAATCCTTGCGTTTTACGGCTCTAATCCACTTTGAAAACTTGGTTAAACATGTTTAGATCACAAACGCGTGCTAATTTGATGTTTAGAGGCCAAAACATAAATTTCAAATTCTGACTTATGAAGATACTTCAGTTCCAAGTTACCAAGTTCAATCCAATGACATTCTCAGCTCAAGGGCTCTTAAGGCATGATTCTTGATGCTTTATAAAGATGAGGTTACAAGCTTTTCAATGGAAAAAGAATGGAATCAAATGGATGCTTGAGCTGAAATTTGCATTGAGTCAAAGTTGGGGAAAAAAGGTTGACTTTCCATACTTAGAAATATTTCAAATTTTTCTTCAAAAGTGACCTATAATGTTTTGCATCCAAACATGGCCTTCCACCTAGAATTTGCTCTTGTCCAAAAAAATATGGCATGAAATAGACCTCTTGAATGAAATTTTGAAATTTGAACCATTCAAAATCTCTAAAAATTGAGAGAGTTATGAATTCTTGAAGTTGGCAAAAAATCATGAAATGACCTATAATCTTTTATATCCTTAGGGCATCTTGCATCCATTTTCTCACTTTTCATATAAAATTAGGCATAAAGTTAACATCCTCAATATCATTATGGAAAAATAGTGGGATCAAGGTGATACAAATTGACCAAGTTATGATCATTTGAAGTCACACATGAGAAATTGGGGGTTCATCTGGAGGACTTGTAATCTTTCTTCATCATCAAGTTTCTTCCACATGAAAACTCCTTGAAACTTTTGAAGTGATTTGTTAATAATCCTTTAAAGAGAAGGATGTCTTTGGAACCATTTAAAGATACCAAAAGATGAGCAAGATATACTTCTTTGAAGTTTAAAACCCTAGTTCATAGATCAAGAAATGCTTTGAGGAACCTTGACAAATTTTAATCACCTTCTTGTACCAACACCCTTGCTTTGTAAATAAAAGTTGTTGAGGATGAAAATGAGAACTCATATCCACCAAAACCAGTTCCATATCTTGAGAATTGAGAGAAATATGTACTTGTGATCAATGGGAACAAGACCTTGTCCAACCATGACAACTTCTCCAATCAATCCCTTTCACTTTTAAATCAATTTTGACATCTTGAAAATATAGTGAACCAAAATAACCTTGCCATGCCATCCCTTCCAAAACAACTTCCATGGTGAGGTTTGGACTTCTCAAGCTTTATTGCCTAGGGCATGGAAATAAACTCATGAACCCATGGAGCAACTTGCTAAATCTCATTGCCTTTACCTACATTAGTAACAAGCAAGACAAACCAACATTGCATTTTTTTAATTAAAAGGAAAAATCAAGAATAAATATCCATGATCACAAAAGAAAACAAGTCAAGGTGCTTGGTGATTCCTCAAAGAGAAAAGTTAAAAGTAGGGAGGAGAACCAAGAACCCTAATGTGATCTTGTTGTGATTGAATTAATATGGTATGATGAAGGGATCTTAGGGGAAAAAATTGGGGTACAACAACATGATATTCCTTACCTCTTCTTCAGGGACACAACAGCGAAATATACCGATGGTGCCTCTTCTGAACAGAAGTGGTTCATCCCAATAAAAGTGTTTAATATCATTAAAGAACTTTTTTTAGTGATAACTAAGATCTGGGGGTACTATATCAGCAGCTAAATAATTAACAAAGTTAGCATACCAGGGTACATTACTAACTGCTAGGGCTTTCTCATGGATCTCGTAACTATTTAGGTCATCTTCCTCAAAGGTGTCTATTTTGGCTACTAGTCTGTCATAAACAAAGTCATCATTTCTAGGAACTAACTCTGGTTTCAGGTATTCGAGCCTAGAAAGGTAGTCAACAACTAAATTTCCGATGCCTTTCTTATCTCGAATATCTAGATCAAATTCTTATAGTAAAAGAATCCATTGGAGTAGCCTAGGTTTAGCATCTTTTTTACTTAATAGGTAATGGATATCTGCATGGTCAGTGTAAACTATAATTTTAGCTCCTACTAGATAAGATTGGAATTTATCAATAGCAAACACTACAGCTAAAAGTTCTTTTTCTGTGGTAGCGTAGTTAAGTTGGGCAACATCTAGGGTTCTGCTAGCATAGTAAATCACATGCATCTTCTTATCTTTTCTTTGACTTAGAACAGCTCCAACAGCATAATCGCTAGCGTCACACATGATTTCAAAAGGTTCGGTCCAATCTGAGGGTTGCATAATAGGTGCGGAAATTAGGGCTTATTTTAAAAGGTTAAAGGCTTCGACACACTTTTCATCGAAAATAAACTCAGCATATTTCATCAACAGGCCAGTTAAAGGTTTTGTTATTTTAGAGAAATCCTTGATAAAGCGTCGGTAAAAACCGGCATGGCCAAGAAAACTTCGGACTTCCCTAATGGTATTAGGCGGCTTAAGGTTTTCTATAAATTCTATTTTGGCTTTATCAACTTCAATACATTTCTCAGAGACTATGTGCCCTAAAACTATACCTTCGGTCACCATGAAATGGCATTTATCCCAGTTCAATACGAGGTTTACTTCTATGCATCTTTCTCGAATTTTCTCAAGGTTAGCGAGGCAATTTTTAAAACCAAACTTGCATACCGAGAAATCTTCTATAAAAACTTCCATAATTCCACCGAGATAATCTGCGAAGATTGACATCATACAACATTGGAAAGTGGAAGGAGCATTACAGAGTCCAAATGGAATTCGTCTATAGGAAAAAGTTCTGTAAGGGCATGTAGAAGTTGTTTTCTCTTGATCTTCAGGATGAATAGGGATTTGGAAAAATCCAGAATATCTATCTAGGTAGCAAAAATAAGAGTGTCTAGCAAAACGTTCAAGAATTTGGTCTATAAATGGTAAAGGGAAATGATCTTTCCTAGTCGCTTTGTTTAGCTTTCTATAATCTATACACATACGCCAACCGCCTTCCAAACGCTTGCTACATGCTCGCCTTTTTCGTTTTGCACGACAGTGATGCCTCTCTTTTTGGGTACTACATGCACATAGCTTACCCATCTACTATCTGAGATTTGATAAATGATACCAGTTTCTAGTAACTTAAGGACTTATTTCTTTACAACATCACTCATTATAGGGTTTATCCTTCTTTGGTGCTCTCTGGAGGGTTTAGAATCTTCCTCTAGTAAAATCCGATGCATACATACAGATGGACTTATTCTTTTCAGATTAGAAATGTTATACTCTAAGGCTTACGGATATTTTCACAAAACTTCTAAGAGTTGGTTTGTTTCAGCTTATTTTAAGGTAGCACTCGCGATAACTAGGCGCTTCATCTCCTCGTCAAGAAACTCATATTTTAGATTCTTGGGTAATTCTTTAAGTTCTAAATTGGTTTGCTTAGGGCTAGGTAAAGGACCTAGGGTAATGACTAAACATTCATAGAGGTTATCATCAATGTGAGGTTCCATCTTCTTGAATTCATCGTCTTCCCATATGGTGGTCGAAGGTAGTTTGATTGATTCGATAGGTCCTTCCTCGTTTAATTCTCTTACGCACTCATCAATAATGTCTAGGGCATAACATACGTCTCCTATTACTGGTGCCATAAGGAACTTTGAAAGAATAAACTCTATCTTTTCATTGCCCACTTCAAAGGTCAATTTTCCTCTCTTGACATATATTATGGCTCCTCTATAGATAAGAAGGGTCTTCCTAGGAGGATTGGGATATAGTCATCTTCTTTGATGTCCATGACAACAAAGTCGGTAGGGATATATAATAGTACGATTCTAACTGGGATGTCTTCTAATATACCAATGGGATATTTGACAGATCTATCGGCTAATTGAAGAGACATCTTAGTAGGTTATAATTCTCCTAAGTTCAATATTTCACAAACTGCCATAGGCATTAGGCTAACGCTAGCTCCTAAATCCAGAAACTCCTTATCGATCACATGGTCCCTGATGTACAAGGTATGGAAAAGTTTCCAGGGTCTTTCTCTTTCTTGGCAAAACTGTTTTCAGAGATAGAATTGCATTCTAAGGGTTTGGGATCGTCATATCTTCGTTTGTTGGTCAGGATGTCTTTAAAGAATTTTGCATATGATGGCATTTGGGTGATGTCTTCGGTAAAAATAATCTCTATATTAAGTTTATCTATTATCTTTAAGAATTTTTTATACTAGTTATTCATTTTGGTTTGCTTTAGTCTTTACGGATACAGTATCAGAGGTTTGTATGGCGGAGGTGGTACATAATCTTTGTCTCTAGTCTCTTCATTATCTTAGTCTTTATCCTTTTCGGGTTCCACTGGTTTTTCTACTCCACTTTCCTTAGGGATTTTAGGTTCACTCAAGGTTGGGTTAAAAGGTTCATTGTAAGCAGTCCCACTTTGTAAGGTAATTGCACTGGCTTGACCTCTAGGGTTTTTATTGAGGTTGTCCAGGAAATTATCCTCCAGGTGGGGTCTGGGGAGCTTGTGTTTGGGATACTTGTGAGATTTGGGTTTCAAGCATCTTGTTATGAGTTACTATCTAGTCAACCTTAGTTCCTAATTGTGTGATTAATTCATTTACATGAATGTTCTGGTTCATGAATTCTTTGTTTTGTTGAGTTTGGGACGAGATAAAATTTTCCATGATTTTCTCGAGGTTTGGTTTTGGGGGCACAACTTTCATAGGTTGATTTGGTCTTGGAGCTTAAAAACCCGTTTGTCTTGGGGTGCAGAGTTTTGGATAGGGTTATTGTTCTTATATGAGAAGTTTGGGTGATTCCTCCATCCAGGATTATAAGTGTTTGAAAAGGGGTTTCCTTGGGTGCAATTGATTTGTTCGATGGCTATTTCATTCAATGGGTTGCATTCTTATGATTGGTGTCCTTGGGTTCCACATATCTCGCATTCTTGGGTGACTGCTGCTACATTGGCTGGGGGTATTGGACATATGCTATACTTTTAGGGCTAGAGCATCCATTTTGGCTTGCATCATGTCCATAGAGCTTATCTCATGTATTCCTCCTTGGGGCTCCTTCTTCTCCACTATTTCTCGCTCTGTTCCCCATTGGTAATGGTTTTGAGCCATGTCTTCAATGAGAGCGCAAGCTTCAGGGTAAGGTTTGTTCATCAGAGCACCACCAGAGGCAGTGTCGATGGTCATCTTTGTGTTATATTGGAGTCCATTATAGAAGTTATGTATGATCAGCCATTATTCTAGGACATGGTAGGGGAAAACTCTTAATAATTCCTTATACCTTTCCCACGCCTCAAACAATGATTCTCCTTGGACTTGAGTAAATCTGGTTATTTGGTTTCTAAGAATGGTAGTCTTACTAGGGGGAAATATCTGGAAAGGAACACTCTCTTAAGGTCTTCCCAAGTTGTTATTGAATTGGCTGGAAGGAATCTAACCAACAAAGGGCTTTATCTCTGAGGGAGAAAGAAAATAGTCTTAAACGAATCTCCTCGGATGTAGCACCGTTGGTTTTAAAGGTATCGTCTAGTTGAATGAATATTTTCAAATGTTGATTTGGGTTCTCCGTAGCAAGACCCGCAAATTGGTTTTGTTGTACTAGTTTTAATAGAGAGGGTCTTAGTTCAAAATTATTGGCAGGAATAGCAGGGTTTAATATACTAGAACTAGGTTCTTCGTTGGAGGGTTAGGCGAACTCCTTAAGGGGTCTTTGGTCACAGTTTTCTGCCATAGCTTTCCTAACTCTTTGGAGTAAGAGGCGAGCGCGAGCGTAACGTTCAGGTTCCGCTAAAGGGTTTAATAAACTCCCGGTACTGCGAGATTTTTGCATTGACCGTCTAGTTAAGCCTTAGTCTATATGGTGTAACAACAAGGTACGAAATTTGACGTAATTGTTTACCGGAAACGGTGCCAAAAACTTGATGCATGATTTTCGCAAGTATACCGATCGCGTCAGAGTAATATAAAATATTATCGATCCCACAGAGACCAAGATGTCAATCTATCAAATTCTATTGTCACTATGTTTATCTGAGGCAGATCAAATAAGGGTTTTATAGCAGACAGAGTAAATAAAGTAAAAGATGTCAATTCAGATAAAAACAACGGGTTCGAATGCAAATCACAATAGTCAGATAATACTCTAAAATGCTTCTAATAGAACTACTTATGGGGCAATATTCCCTACTTTGAAAAGAACTAATTTAACAGGAAATGTCGCTTTCGCGTATTCAGAACCGAGTTTATTCTTTAATAATGCCTTTTTATTGTCACGGATAAAAGGTGCGTATTGTGTTAAAGTAATAAACCTATTTTTAAGAAATATAGTTACTTGACTAAGTTGAAAAGTTATTTTGACTCAGAACTTCTAACCAACAAATGATTATACTTTTAAACTTATAAACGCGTCCGAAAAAGGTTTTGAAATCATTTCTTCTAAAAAGTTAAAGGTTCTTACTTAATTGAACAAAATGCTTTCGCTCTATTTGAGGAATTAAGACTGACCAAATTTATCAATGGTTGGACGACTTTCGATCTTACCCAACAGAAAATAAAGTGCAGAAAACTTGTGTTAAAAACAAAAACAGCCCCTAAAGTATTCCTACATATGAAATGTTTATACAATTACCTTAACCTTGATCATTACATTCTAACCCTAAAGGAAATTAGCCAGACATTGAAATAAACTTATTAAAGCATATCATGTTTAAGAAGAAAGTAAAAAGGTTAAAATATAAGTAAATTCGATGCAAGAAAATAAATAAAGTAAAGCAAGTGCGATGCGAGAAAATAAACAAATTAAAGCAAGTGCGAGGAAATAAGTGCGATAAATGCGGAAACTTAAATAGAAACCTGCTCCAAACGGAGGGCTTTAAAGCAACTTGACTGGAAGGTAAATTTGACTGAAATAAAGGAAACTTGAATTAAAATGGCGGCAAGATTGTAAAGTGCTCCAAACTTGATTACAGACTCAATGAATCGTGCGATACCTCTTCGATGTGAAGAGATTATCGCTTACAATTGGAAGATATATGGCTTAAGTCGGTGCAACTAAGCTTGGATGAAGAAGAAGAACTGAAATCACTTATATTTATAGGCCTAGGAGGATTTTGGAAATCACAAGAATTCCCTCCAACTTCTTTTGAGCGGGAATCGAATTTGTAAGGGTGGCACCCGTCATGGGGGTGTGGCGGTCGTCATGCTCCAAAAATGAAGAAGTAGTGGAGAACGTGGCAGTTGACAGTTGGCTGAAGTTGGCCACCTCACGGATGACCCTATGGCGGGCGCCATGGTGGAAGCCACGAGTGCAAAAACTCCAAAATCTTGATTTTTAGCTCGTTTTTCTTTATTTCTTCAAGCAAGGCTTAGGAAAGACAAAAAAACTGAAAACAAAACAAAATGCAAACATAACACAAGAAAATAACAATAAAAACCTAATAAACATGTGCAAATCGAGTCAAATATGCAGTGCAATTTAGTGTTATCATCCATTTCAATCAATCCCAGGAAGATCATAGGTAAGGTTGGATCATTTACAACGATCCAAATGGCCAGAAAGACACGAGCACGTCTCACGATTTCATCATTGAATGGTTTTTATATATTTTTTATTTTTGTTATGTTTTAGGATAAAGTAACCATGCTAATGTGTTCATGAGGTCTATATATGCAGGAAAAGTTAATTGCATGACCTTCATGCTGTCAGAATAATGATTTTCCATATTTGCATCGGTCCGGGTTGTTTTGGTCATGCTTCACAAACCATTGCGTTTCAGTCCAAAATAATGACTCCATTGAATATGCAAGCCTTGATTTAATGGGGTAGGGTATTCCTAGATTTCGAATATTCATTGTTTTGCATGTTTGAAGAAAATAGGCTACCAGAGAAGACGAACGAAGCTAGGGCTTCGGCGCCTCTCCGGTTCATGCACTGATTTCATATTATATACATTTTTTTATTTAAGATAAAGAATGTATTACCACCCCAATGGTTGAAGCGCGCGTGATAAGACACTACTATGCCAAGGTGTGGGTTCGATCCCATCCTTTTGGAATTTTGATATTTTTTCATGATTTTCCTTGTTTTGCATATTATAAAACGCATTGATGTTGTTCCTTGACACGTGCGCCTGGCCTAGTGGTAAACATGTTGGGTGAAAGTGCAAAGGGTGTGGGTTCAACACCCACCCTTTACAATTATGGTTTTCTCCTTTGTTTTCTATCCTTCTTACTCTTTCCCTTTGTTTTCCTAAATTTCATCAAAAAAATATTTAACCAAACCTTTTTTTATCAACCCTAATTAGTTTTTTTAGGTGTTTTAATTAAAATCAATTTAGGTTTTTGTTAGGTTTGCCACTAATTAATCATCTTTTTTTAATTAAAATCAATTTAGGTTTTTTTAGGTTTAACTTAATTAATCAATTCCCTTTTTTAATTAATTAAAATTAATTAAGTTCTTTAAATTAATCGTCAAACTCTTTAATCAAAAATAACTAAAAAAAACCTTTCACTCTCCTATCCTACATTTACGCGTAGTTTATTATTCTCGTGTTTTTTATGATTATTGTAATTGCTCACAGATTGTAATAGTAATTAAGGTTTTACTTTTCCGTATTTTTTTTATCATGTACTTCTCCCAAAGCCATGTAATAGTCTAGGTTTCTTACTTTCTGCTCTATCTTTCTGTACTTTATTGTTTATTACTTTTACTATGAGTGTTAGTAATTAGGTCATGTATGTCAAGATAAAATAAAACGATAGCTAACCCTAATATCAAAGATAAGTATAACTAAAAACAATCACTTTGCACACGCGCACCTCTAGGGTAACCTCCCTTGATACCTTTTGATAAAAACAGTCATGTCCCTCGAACGTGGGGACGCTTTAGCACAGTTCCTCGAAAACAAAGACCATAGTCCCTCGATGACCCTTTCGATGTTGCCTTCAGTAAACAATCTAGTCCCTTAATGGTAAATTGCTAAAGCATCCTCTTGTACCCCAAAATTTGCCCTCTCACTTATCAAGAATTTTCTCACAAAGATCTCCTTAGGCTCAAGACTGCACTAGGGTTTGATCAACTTAAGACACCTCCTCATGCATTGATAACCAAAATTAGGGTTTGATATTGCACAAAGATGATTGAACTTCCAATGCCCCATATGACTTTCATGGATCATTATGGACCCCCAAGATCACTCATGTCAAGTTTACAGCCTTGGATCACATTTTTGCTCAATCAATTGAGCAGTTGACCTAAAAAATCAGTTGTATTGGGGAAAAAGTCAACTATGGCCAATTTACAGTCAAACTTCTTAATTTTTGATCCATGCCAACATTTTAAACTTATATGTATCATTTGATCAAGTTTGGACCACAACTCCTCAAGAAATTTGATCAAATCTCCAAAAGGGCAAAATGGTCAAAATTAGGGTTTTGACTGAGAAGGGGCAATTTCTGATTTTTGACCTAGAAAATGATTAATTGGTTTAAGGCATGATCTCAAGAGTCCAATTGCATCATTTTGACCTAATGGTATGTTTCAAAACATTGCAAGTCCATTGGATGGACAGATGAATTTTTGAGTCAACTGATCAAAAGTCAACTATATACTGAAAAATCAAACTTTGACTTTTTGGTCAAATTCAAGTGCCAAAGATCATAATTCATCAAATCATGTCAAAATATGAAACTTATTCATCAAGAAATCAAAAATTCAAGATTTCATTTTAAAAAGTCAAAATTTCTAAACTTAGAAATTTTTCTAAGTGTTGGAAATTTCATGTTTTTTCCTAATTTGAGCAAAATTTTCACCATGATGCAAGATGATTCAAGAGAAACTTCCAACATGAAAGTTGTAGATCTACATAAAATCTACAACGTTTCTTTACACAACTCCTTACAAAAGTGCTTGGATCTCAAGTTATAATATTATGAAAATGTGGTCATGAAACTAAACACTTAGTGAAATTTTGCCCTAATTTGGTCAGGATTTTGACCCAACTTCATGGAACTTTTTCATATAGTTCCAAGGGGAATATTCAAAATCAATTTAAATATGGGTTATAGATCACATTTCAATATTTCCAAAATGTCCAAGAAATCCTTGAGATCATTCTTTAGTAGGGAGAATCGAAGAGATGAAGTTAGGGTTTTGTCACTTGAATTACAAGTCATTTTTTATGAACACATGAACCAAATCCATTCTAGGCTGCATAATCCTTGCTTTGCAGGCCTCAAAATTGTTTTTCACTCCATAATTAAATGTTTACACAACTGTTAAGGCTTTGATCCAAGCAATTGAGCTTTTATCCAAGTTTCATTTCCATTAATGGCACAAAGTTAACATTGCCATTCTTGTAAAGCAAGATTTTTGCATAAAGTTCATTATTGAGCCTCTAACTTGTTCCCTATGATCACACTCCATCCACAAAGTCAAAAGTAAGCTTGTTTAAAGCATAACCACTCTATCTTAGCAAGTACACAAGGCTTTGAAACTTGAATTTCTCAAAAACCACATGTTATGCATAAACTTGTAATTTTGAATACTGATCAACAAGAGGTCTCTGAACTCATTGCTTATAAATAGAGTCACTATTTTTTATCTTGAGGACGAGCTTAAGCACCCTAAAATACACCAAAACTCTCTCAAATTAGAAATTTCCCAAAAACTCCATTGTTGCACAGTTTCTGACCTTGAACATCAAACTCACATTTTCCTCGTGCTTTTCTTGTCCTTTTAGTTTCTAAAGCTTCCTTACATCAAGTGTAACCTATCCATGTCCCTATTTCATTACTGTAACATCATTTACCATATCCTCCATAACCAAAAACAGAGCATTGCACATTGACTTCTCTAAGTCATTTCATCCACTCTCAACTCAAGCAAACCATTGCATTAGCTTCCTAGGACCTCAAGGAAGCTAACTTGATCATCACCATCACTTGAAACAAGCTCAAACTCAAAACACAATTTCTAGTTTTGAGGTAAGTTTTCTCAACTTGGAACTCTTCATACAGGCATCATCAATAGTTTATTTGTGAACAAAACATGTAGATGTCATTTCCCTAAAGCTAACCATGTCCATAGTTTCCATTAATTTTGCTTGAGCTTAGAGAATTTTGAAACTGAAATTTCTGAAATTTTTAGGGTTCAGATTAGGGCCATTAAAATTCAAGCTTATCTTTGATCTATAGTTTTAATACTTTACATTTCTGGAATCATGAGAAAATTTTCTACAAGTTTCATGTTTACAGTTTTCATTTTTGATGAGAAATGACCAAGTTACAGTTGGTCTGGCTGGAGGTTGAGGATGAAGCCATCAGGGAGCGTTTTGCCTTGTATATTTATTGTTTTTCTTATGTTAACGTATTTATAGCCACCCCAGTGGTAGAAGTCTGCGCCTGTAACCTATGGGACCTGGGCTCGAGCCCCAGTGGTACCCTTTTGCATTTTTGACATGTTTTACAATTCTGACTTTTTTTTGTTTGCAGGGCGCTGGGCCTCTTTGGGCCTGGCTTATTTTTCTTATTTTTGCTAGCTAACCTCCTGTTTCCTATTGGCACCCCTGGCCCAAATTTTTTTATTTTATTTTTTATTTTTCTTAAATATATTTTCTAAATTTTAAAAATCATAAAAATACAAAAAATTGATAGATTTATATTTTGGCTTATTTTATTTTATTTTTCTCACAAAATATTTTTTATTTAACTATACATTATTTACTTTTATTAACTAATCTGGTAAATTAAATTAAAACTAGGTTAATATTTATTTTCTCTTTACACCCATTAAAATATATTATTTTAATATATAAAAGGACCAACAATATTTTACAATACTATAATTTACTTTAAGACAAAAATACCAAAAAATATCTTTCTTAAACTTATTTTCTTTTAATCAATTAATAGAACTAGGGTTTTATTTAAATCTTTTCTTAATAAATTTAAGTTTAATTAATTATTTTCTTTAATTAATCAAGTTAAAACAATTTACCTTTTTCTCATGAAAACCAAATAAAATATTCATTTTCTTTACATTTCATATTTTTATACATTTATTTATTTTAGTAGATTATTTCAATTCTTGCACAAATTCAATTTGGTTGTAATAGATTAATTAGGTTTATATTTTTTGCAAATCCCCTTTTACAAATTTTACACCCCCCTCCCCACAAATGTTGTAATAGCGTAGTAATTTTAAATTTCGCAATTTATCGCTTTTATATAACATGCTAGTAATTAGGGTTTGTATGGAAAGACTAAAACCAATACTTAGAAAACCCTAATTCAAGACAAAAACAAGCATGAAAATAATACACTTGCACACAAGAATTCCTAGGGTTATTCCACTTGGTTGCCTTATACAAAATGGCCATATTACGCATGTAAGGTATCTTAGCAAAAACAAGCAAAATACAAGATCATAGTCCCTCGATGACGCTATCTAAGTTGCCTTTGAAATGATCTTAGTCCCTAAAAAGAATGCTAAGATACCATGCAACATTGTTAATCATGGTTATACGATAACCCACGCCTGTCCCGTTTACATCCAAAGATAGGGTTGCTTACCAAATCAACGGTAAGACAACAATGTCAAAGAAAAATGAAAATTAACAAGAAATTTTTTTGAGTAGGTAGAATACTCCTAATTACTTGCCCAATTTCAAACAAACATCCTTGCTATTTTCAAAACAAGCACCTACACTTTCAAAAACATCTTACAAACTTGAAAACATTTTCAAAAAGATCAACATATTTGTATACATTCTTACAAACAAGAATCATTACAAAGGTTGCTTAAACAATGGCCTCTTTACAAAATACTTTCAAAAAACCACACAATGCATAATTTCAAATAAAAGCAAGTGATCTAGCAAGTAACTAAGAGCCCATGGAAAACCATGGATGAAAAGGGTGTTAATACCTTCCCTTTTCATAATCTACCCCCCGAACTCAAGAAATAATCTCAAAGGTCTTTCCTGTGCTTTTTCACCTTTCCTTTTGGATAAAAGAAAAGTCAATGGTGACTCTTGCTAACCGCAACATTTGCGATAAAACACAAAACACCCAAGTCAGTTCTCCCACCGTATCACAGAACTGGCGACTCTGCTGGGGAACTATTATAAAAGTTGGGTTACCTTAGGGTTAGATCACATTTACTTGCTTTCATTGTTTGACTTGTTTGCTTTACATTATGGTTCTTTGTTTGGGTTTGAATCCTCTACCCGGATTTTGGATACCTTATAGGTAAGTAGCAATACATTGTGAAAATTGTGCGGGGTATACTGACATGGTCTAAGCAATAGCTACATTAGTGTGACATATTTGTTGGTACCGGTAACCCTTGAGTTAATCAAGGAGAATACGGGGCCGCTGAGCGATGTCATGAAGCTCTAATGAACTTTTAGAATCTTTACTTGACCAACTTGGCCTTTAGGATGTAGTGAGATGATCGGCTTTGGTGCAGTCTGAAGTTGGTAAATACTCGATACTACACTCATTGAGGTTTAGTTTTTTGAGATATTCCAGTCGCCATTGAAGAGGCTTGTGCTGAAACAATGACCAAGGAAACAAACCAGTGATATTGAGCTCCTTAGAACCCGATTACTATTACTAGGACAGGTTTGAGCCAACTAAAGTTAAAGAGGGTACTTACCTATAAAACTCCATGCAAGCCTAAACCTAAGGACTTGTTTGCTTTGTTTGTATATACATACTTGTACATAACATCATGAAAATCATAACATCATACACATCCACTAACCATTTCAAGGATCTTGGGGTTTATCTTTGTTCTTGTTTTGTAGGACATGGATTCTCTTCGCAGGAAAACTGCTCAAGTCAACTTTGTAAGGATCTCTCCACAACTTAAGGAGCTAGCCTCAAGGATTCCTGAAAACTCTCCATTCACCGAGAGACATGGTCGCCTACTCAACTTGGTCACCTCCAACACAGATGAGGACATGATGAAGGTGCTCTTTCAGTTCTTTGATCCTTTACACCATTGCTTCACATTTCCCGACTATCAACTTGTGCCTACTTTGGAAGAATTCTCCCGACTCTTGAGGATTCCCATTATCAACCAACTACCTTTCAACGGTACATAAAGAGACCTAAAGCCATAAGAGATTGCTCAAGCTCTACACTTGCACTCATCTGATGTCACAACTCATTGGGAAACAAGGAGTGGTGTCAAAGGTTTCTTAGCAAAGTTCTTGTTCGAGAAAGCCCAAAATTGTTGGAATTCTTTGGACCTGCAAGCCTTTGAGGAAATTGTGGCTTTCCTCATCTATGGGATGGTTTTGTTTCCAAATCCTGACCAACTCATAGATGTGAATACCGTCAAAATCTTCATATCCCGCAACCTGGTGCCTACATTGTGTTAGAACAAAGTTTGAATCTACTACCCTATGTTTAAGTTTTGATGATAACAAAGTGAAAAGATATATTATTTATATGATTCATGTATGAACTATCTGCTGCCTAAATTATTACGTTCTGATTTGCAGATACTCTGATGGGTATAAGCAAGATCACACCTAATCAGCATCAGAAATTTGGTTCCTGACATCAGCATCAAAAGTTGCCATATCAGAATGTCAGAATCAGAAGATTAACTCACGTGTATGCTGAAGCCTGATGAACAGAACTGCGCTCAACACTCTGATAAAGAAACACAACAGTTCATCAGCAGCTAAGCAGAGTCAGAATGAGCCAAGCCAGAACTTGCATTAAGTAAGCAACGATATTGTACATTGAAAGCAAATTAATACCAACGGCCTCATTCCAGACAAGATCTGCTCGATAAGGAAAGTTTGTTATTAGCATTGAATCAAGAATATTGCTCCAACGTTCAAACATCTCAGTGCTATATAAACAAGACTTTGAAGATTGAATTGGCTAATGCTCTCCAAATCTTTACACGCCTAAAAGCTGATCATAATCTTCCTTCTCTCAGTTTGCTAAACACTACACATTCTCTTATTCAATCATTGTTTAGCAATCTAGTTTCTAAGCTTTAAGTTGTGTATACATCACAGTTGTGATACAGTTTTGTAGAAAACATTCACACACTTAGATTTATCTTCTTTGTAAGAAAGTGTTTCCTTGACAAACCGGGTTGTGGTTTGCATCAAGAAGGCTTTAGCAGTTGTTAAAGCAGTCTGTAATATTCAGTTGAATATAGTGGGTTAAGACCTCGTTGGAGAGAGGCGAAATCACCTTGACGGGTGGACTGGAGTAGTTTGAGATCAAACGAACCAGGATAAAAATATCTTGTTCATTGCATTGATTTTCAGTTTTACAATTCAACCCCCCCTTCTTGTGTTTTTCACTACTTCACATTGCTAGGGGATATCCTACACTCTTTTCACACTCGCACAATGAGGAAAATAGGTGTTATTATGTGTTGTACTCCTCTCTTGGAAAGATGGTTTATTTCGCATCTTCCCTAATCTGTATTGAAGAACGAGCAAGGCTCAAGGTGGTCACAAAGGTTGATGACGCTCAAACATTCAGACATTCTACCTCTAAGCCATTAGAACTTCTGCACATTGACTTATTTGGACCAGTTAAAACTGCTTCAGTCAGTGGCAAGAAGTATGGGTTAGTAATCGTAGATGACTATAGCAGATGGACATGGGTAAAGTTCTTAAGACACAAGGACGAGTCACACTCTGTGTTTGTCACTTTCTGTAACCAAGTTCAGAATGAAAAGGATCTTAGAATCGTTAAAGTCAGAAGTGATCATGGTGGAGAATTTGAAAACAAAGATTTTGAGTCATTCTTTAATGACAGAGGAATTCTGCATGATTTCTCTTGTCCTAGAACTCCCCAACAAAATGGAGTTGTAGAACGAAAGAACAGAACATTGCAAGAAATGGCCAGAACCATGATCAATGAGACAAACGTTGCTAAGATCTTCTGGGCAGAGGCAATAAACACAGCGTGCTACATTCAGAATAGAATCTCAATAAGACCTATTCTGGAAAAGACTCCATATGAATTGTGGAAGAACAGAAAGCCCAACATTTCATATTTTCATCCATTTGGATGTACTTGCTTTATATTAAATACAAAGAATTATTTGAACAAGTTTGACTCTAAAGCACAGAAGTGTATTATGTTAGGATACTCTGAACGCTCAAGAGGGTACAGAGTATACAATACAGAAACACAGATTGTGGAAGAATCAATCAGTGTTCGTTTTGATGATAAGCTTGACTCTGAAAAGTCAAAGCAGAATGAAGTTTTTGCAGGTATGGAAATTGAATTTACAGGTTCTGAAGACAAGTCATCAGAAGCTCTCAACACAGACACTCCTTCAACGTCTGAAAGGAGCACTGTTAGCAATCCTACAACAGCTGCTGATCAACCTCAGAAGAGATTACCCAGAAGCAGCTTGGATCACCCAGAAGAGAATATCTTAGGAAGAAAGGAAGATCCAATCAAAACAAGAGCAAGCTTCAGAAACTCTGAAGAAACTCTCATGGGACTTGTGTCTCTGATTGAACCTTCTTCTATTGATGAAGCACTTCTGGATAATGACTGGATTCTGGAAATGCAAGAAGAGCTGAATCAATTCACCAGAAACGACGTATGGGATCTCGTTCCCAGACCAAAAGGATTCAACGTCATTGGAACAAAATGGGTGTTCAGAAACAAGCTAAATGAACAAGGTGAAGTCATCAGAAACAAGGCACGACTGGTTGAACAAGGTTATAGTCAGCAAGAGGGGATAGACTATACAGAAACCTTTGCTCCAGTCGCCAGGTTAGAATCTATCAGACTTTTAATTTCATTTGTTGTTAATAGAGGCATCACTCTGTATCTGATGGATGTCAAAAGTGCATTCTTAAATGGTTATATAGAAGAAGAAGTTTATGTACACCAACCCCCTGGTTTTGAAAATACAAAACATCCAGAACATGTTTTCAAACTAAAGAAGTCACTATATGGTCTGAAACAAGCTCCCAGAGCTTGGTATGAAAGGCTAAGTAACTTTCTATTAGAAAATGAATTCACCAGAGGGAAAGTGGACACTACTCTATTCTGTAAATCAGTTAAGAATGACATCTTAGTCTGTCAAATTTATGTTGATGATATTATTTTTGGTTCTACTAATCCTTCTCTTGGAAGAAAATTTGCTAAGTGTATGCAGGCAGAATTTGAGATGAGCCTCATGGGGGAACTGAAATTCTTTCTAGGAATTCAGGTCAATCAAACTCCAGAGGGAACTTACATTCATCAGAGCAAATACATCAGAGATCTTCTGAAGAAATTTGACCTCTCAGAATGTAAGCCATCAAAGATTCCAATGCATCCCACGTGCATTCTGGAAAGAGAAGAGGTAAGCAAAAATGTAGAACAGAAAGTCTACAGAGGTATGATTGGTTCTCTCCTCTATCTGACTGCTTCAAGACCTGACATATTATTCAGTGTTTGTATCTGTGCTAGATTCCAATCAGATCCTAGAGAATCTCACTTAACAGCTGTTAAGCGAATTTTCAAGTATCTGAAAGGTACTACTAATCTGGGTTTGTTTTATAGAAAATCTAGTGATTACAGCTTAGTAGGCTACTGCGATGCTGATTTTGCTGGAGACAGAGTGGAGCGTAAAAGTACTTCTGGAAGCTGCCAGTTTCTGGGAGAAAATCTGATCTCTTGGTCCAGCAAAAGGCAATCAACAATTGCGCTATCAACAGCAGAAGCTGAGTACATAGCAGCAACAGGATGTAGCACACAAATGCTCTGGATGAAAAGTCAGCTTGAAGACTTCCAGATTTTTGAGAGTAACATTCCTATACTCTGTGATAATACTTCTGCTATTTGCTTAAGTAAGAATCCCATTTTACATTCTAGAGCTAAGCATATAGAAATAAAACATCACTTCATTAGGGACTATATTCAGAAAGGAATTTTGAACTTAAAATTTATAGATACAGACCATCAATGGGCTGATATCTTTACTAAACCCCTTTCAGAAGATAGGTTTAATTTCATTCTGAAACATCTCAGCATGAAAGTCTGCCCAGAGTGAAAATGTTTTAATTCCATATATTTACCTTCAGAATGTAATTGGTTTACTGTGAACTTCTGATCAATCTTCTTTCAGAAAGATAGAACATGCAGATTGTATCAGATGCAAGTCTAAAGATCTGAGAGTCTAAGCTCAAAGACAGACGTGCTGATCACTACATCAAACAAGTGTCATCCAATCATCAGCAAATCTCTGAAGCAGAACGCGTGCACGCTTCTGAGAAGGCAAAACGCTGATTGGGTGCATTGAGACACATGTCTGGTAACCGTTTTTAAGTATCTTTCTAAAATCCCCCAAAATCAGCAAGCATTTAATAAAATTAATCATGCTTTTAAAACGCAATCATGATTTTTCTCTTTCTTAAAAAAACGTTTATTTTTTCAAAATATTCTGAACTCTATTTAAACACATTAACCTCTCATTCTAATTCTTTACAGTTTCTCACTAATTCTCAAGCATTCTCTGCATTTTTCTGTGTTCATCTCTTGCAAAACCCTTTTTCTCAGTTTCTTCTCAAAAGCTTTTAGTGTGAACATGGCAACCTCCAACAGTGCTTCTGCAGGTCCTCAGAAGAAAGCATCATCTGAACAGTATCAAGTGTCATTCAGAACACTCCTCACTCCTGTGAAGAATCTTGAAGTGTTATCTGAATTGATCATTGATTTTGGAAGCTTGAAGGAGAACGGTTTTGACCTAACAGAAGAAGTTAGGGCACAGAAATGGGAAAGGTATTTTGACAGGTTGGTTGGACCAACATTTCCTATGTTAGTCAAGGAGTTCTAGATTCATGCGAAGGCTTCAACGCATCTAGTCACCTCCTTCGTTATGGGGAAGAAGATTGTGATCACTGAGGATCACATAGCAAGGTTAATCGGTTACAGTGGCGGTGGCGTCCGCTGTATTGATATGGCTGAGAGATGTGTTGACATGGGCGTGATAGCTGAAAGGATTTTCACCCATGGGGTGCCCAGCAGCAAGATCAAAGATCTGAAGGATCATCACAGAGTTTGGGCAAAGATAATTCTGGGGTGCTTCAACCATAGGAAGCCAACTAGTTCACCTGATTACATAAATGTGGATCAGCAGTTTATGATCTACTTTATCGATCAGAAGGTAAAAATCAACTTGGCTCATCTCCTGTTCAACCACCTCAGAACAAGTGTGAAGGAAACCAGGGAAGAATAAAGAACAAAGAGGGATTGGATACCCTTTGGAAGGTTGATATCAGATATTCTGACAGAGAATAGGCTGATAGAGCATCTGATAGAAGCTCAAGAGTTAAGCACCATTGAACCAACAGTTGGGAAGCCTCTGAACGCGAAGAACTTGAAGAAAATGAAGTTGATAGAGAATATCAAAAAGGAACCCAGAGCTACTCCTATTGCTGATATCACCAGTAGAAGAGTTCCACTGAGTGACTTTCCTTTATTTTCTGAGATAGAATCTAAACCAGAGGTGGTTCTCAAATACCTAGACTTGTGCAAGGCAGATGGTACAGATCCAAATCTGATTATCAAAGATCTGCATCAACCTCAACAAGAAGTGACTCTGAAGAAGACGAAGAAGAGGAAGGCACCTTCAGAAGGATCATCCCAGCAGACACCCAAGAAAAGAGGTAATTTATCTGCTGCTTCTGTTTTAAATTCTTCTACTATTCCAGCATCTATTCCACCTCCAACCTCTCATAGAATCTCAATCCCCATCCCAACAATAGATGAATCTGAACCAGAAGATGACCCTTCTGAGGAACTAAAACTCAGAAGACCCAGAACCAAACATCCCAAACCAACAATATCAACAACATCAGCAATTGACAAAGTGCTGTCTGACATTGATCAACACACTTCTAATCACTCCGCCAATCCAAACTCTGAACCACAAATTGTCCCTCCTCCACAACCAGAACAACAGCAATCTGCTGAAGAACCAGAACAACAACAACCTCTCTCATCAATTCCAGAAGAACCCCTTATCCCTGAACAACCAGAAATTCCAACAACTTCTCCTCAACCAGCAATTCTGTCTCTCTCTCCTCAACCAGAAATTCATCCACCATCACCTCAACCTGAGTTTCATCACTCTGAAACTCAAACTCCTCCACCTTGTGAACCTCATTCACCTCAATCATCTGAACCACAACCTCTGGCAATCCAGCTGCCATGTGGAACAACAGTCACCATGGCCCAGTTGACATCCTCACCAGAATCTACACCACCCAATACTCCCAAAACACCAAACAGTCCAATCATAATTTCTGATTCTCCTACTCCATCTCCAAAACAAACAGCTGCCAAGCAAACCACCGAAAACCCCAGCAGGACCTTCATAGACTTAACCAGCCTTGACCGTCTTGCTGATCTAAAACACAAAATAGCCATCCCAAAACCAAAACAACCAGATGTTGGCTCTGGTATTATGAATTTTGAAACAGGTTTGCAGCAATGGATTGCTTCTCTAAAGCAAGTCTGTCCTGGAATGATTGACCCAGCTGCCTCTGACCAGCTCTGGTCACAATTCAGACTTTGGGTACGTGCTGAAGCCCTCAAGTTGCAGGATATCAACTATGAGCAGGCATAACAGAACTTCAGCAAGCTGCTGATGGAAGTTGAAAGTCAGCTGCCTCAGGAAGCTGTGCTCCCTCTGGATAGTGAACCTTGGTCTGAGAAACAGCTAGCTTCAAAGGTGCAACCAGAAGAAGACAAGACCATTCAAGCTGAAGCAAGTCAAGCAGAAGATGTTGCAGAAAGCTCTCAGAAGCTTCCTGCTTCTGATGTTTCTCAAGCTGCCTTGGACAGGCAGACTCTGGAAGAGCTGAAGCTGAATGACATGCGTCTGCAGCAGAGGATGGATGAAAACGACCAGAAGATGAAAGAAAGAATGGATGTACAGGATAGTAAGATTGACACTGTTGTCAGCATGGTGCACAAGCAGAATGAGACTGCTGATCAGATCAAAGCCATGTTGGAGAACCTGTTCACACGCTTTCCTCCTCAACCTTAGTTTTTTTTTTATTTTTTGTTTGATTCTGAACCTTTTAATATGACAAGTTTTTCTGATCTTAATTGTTTTAGCACATCACCTACACTTTTTGATTGCTGACAAAAAGGGGGAGAACAAGAATGATATTTTAAACAATAACGGTTAACTAAGACAGAAATTCTCGAACATTCTAACTCTATTATACTTGAAAATTCTTTTCTGTTTTGCTTAAAGTCTACAGGTACAAGGAAGCTCTGAAGCTCTGATCCGCTCTGATACTCTGATCCAAAGCAAAGCTCTGACAAGAAAAGCTCTGATACGCTGATCTGAAGCTCTGCTCTGATATGCTGATCTAAAGCTTCCGATAGTCAAAGACTCTGATACTCTGATGTTCAAAGAAAGGAAAAAAGATCTGATCATGAAGAACACTTGTAATCAAAAAGGGAAGTAATAAACTCAGGGGGAGTGTCTCTCAACTCTGATATCTTTTTATCCCTTATCTTTGATAACCTCTTACTCTGATGCATCTCTCTGATACCTTTTCACGTTATTTTCATTTAAAAAATATCTAGTTTTTGTCATCATCAAAAAGGGGGAGATTGTTAGAATAAAGTTTGAATATACTACCCTATGTTTAAGTTTTGATGATAACAAAGTGAAAAGATATATTATTTATATGATTCATGTATGAACTATCTGCTGCCTAAATTATTACGTTCTGATTTGCAGATACTCTGATGGGTATAAGCAAGATCACACCTAATCAGCATCAGAAATTTGGTTCCTGACATCAGCATCAGAAGTTGCCATATCAGAATGTCAGAATCAGAAGATTAACTCACGTGTATGCTGAAGCCTGATGAACAGAACTGCGCTCAACACTCTGATAAAGAAACACAATAGTTCATCAGCAGCTAAGCAGAGTCAGAATGAGCCAAGCCAGAACTTGCATTAAGTAAGCAACGGTACTGTGCATTGAAAGCAAATTAATACCAACGGCCTCATTCCAGACAAGATCTGCTCGATAAGGAAAGTTTGTTATTAGCATTGAATCAAGAATATTGCTCCAACGTTCAAACATCTCAATGCTATATAAACAAGACTTTGAAGATTGAATTGGCTAATGCTCTCCAAATCTTTACACGCCTAAAAGCTTATCATAATCTTCCTTCTCTCAGTTTGCTAAACACTACACATTCTCTTATTCAATCATTGTTTAGCAATCTAGTTTCTAAGCTTTAAGTTGTGTATACATCACAGTTGTGATACAGTTTTGTAGAAAACATTCACACACTTAGATTTATCTTCTTTGTAAGAAAGTGTTTCCTTGACAAACCGGGTTGTGGTTTGCATCAAGAAGGCTTTAGCAGTTGTTAAAGCAGTCTGTAATATTCAGTTGAATATAGTGGGTTAAGACCTCGTTGGAGAGAGGCGAAATCACCTTGATGGGTGAACTGGAGTAGTTTGAGATCAAACGAACCAGGATAAAAATATCTTGTTCATTGCATTGATTTTCAGTTTTACAATTCAACCCCCCCTTCTTGTGTTTTTCACTACTTCACATTGCTAGGGGATATCCTACACTCTTTTCACACTCGCACAATGAGGAAAATAGGTGTTATTATGTGTTGTACTCCTCTCTTGGAAAGATGGTTTATTTCGCATCTTCCCTAATTTGTATTGAAGAACGAGCAAGGCTCAAGGTGGTCACAAAGGTTGATGACGCTCAAACATTCAGACATTCATTGGTGCTCCCGATCCATAGAGAATGTTACTATTGTCGATCGTTATGGAGAATTTCCTAATGTCCCTTTACTTGGCATTAGGGGAGGTATCACCTACAATCCCTGTTTAGCTTTAAGACAGTTTGGTTACGCTCGAAGGGATGGCCCGCGTGAGATGCAAATTCAAGGTTTGGTATTTGACTACGACAACGACGATCAAGGTCTTCGCCAGAGATTTATCCGAGCTTAGAGGATGTTGAACAAGGTAGATAGCAAGACTTTGGGGCATAAAAATTCCATCCCTCTTGAGCCTTACCTCAAATGGGTACGAACTCGTACTCAAAATCTTATGATGCCTTACCCCTCCATTCTCTCGGTAATCATTGAGCCTGTCATGGATGGGGATGTTCCATACACTATCCTACATCCTAACATTCCCACCTCTCTTGAAGACTTATAAAGAGATTGGATACAACTCAAGGGGGAGCGAGATACTTTTGAAGCCCAATTCTACGCAAGCGAGAAGAAGGTTTTGGAACTCACTAGGCTACTTCATGAGGAGTAGACTCTGAATGCCTACATTGCACCAAAGAGGGTGCATACTACCTTCCTATCTTAGAGTTTCTTCTGTTTGTTTTGCCCAAAGAGGCATTGATGTACTCAAGCTTTAATTTATTAATATAACGTGTGTTTCCTTTTTGTCTAAAAAAAATTTGAATCTTAAAGATCCTTGAAATCATTGCATATGCATTTATCATTCATCATAACATAAGCAGGTTTCTTACAATAAGTCTCCTCATCTCTCTACTGTTTATTTCAGTAAGATGGATCTCGAGCAAACGGTGAAGGACCTTCAAGCTCAGAATGCATAGTTTCAATAGTTGTTCTTAACTCTGGCCAAAGGACAAGAAGAGTTAAAGACCTTGCTAGTTGAGGAGAAGAAAAATAAGACGAAGAAAATAACCGGAAATCTGAATATGGGAAGAAGATTCCACGGGCAGACAAGAAGCACCCTAGACTTTGCAACGACATCCAGTGAGAAAGACAATCAAGATGGGAAGGGTAAGGAAACAGTTGTTCAGTCTGATTCAGAAGAAGAAGAGGAAGAAGAAGACTATTCTAAAGAACAATACCCTCCAGCTGACGACAAGTATAAGCATCTAGAAGAGCGGTTGAGTGCAATGGAAATCCAAAAAGTTCCTGGATTGGACTTTGAGGAATTGGGCTTAGTATCGGGAATTGTCATCCCTCCAAAGTTCAAATCACCTGTGTTCGCCAAATATGACGGAGTCTCATGACCCAAAATGCATCTCCGGTCCTATGTGAGGAAAATCCAGCCCCATACAGCGGACAAAGATTTATGGGTACACTTCTTCCAAGACAGTCTTTCTGGAACTCAACTTGATTGGTTTTATCAGCTAGAAAGATCCAATGTTCACAACTGGGAAGATCTTGCTGCAGCCTTTTACAAACAATACCAATACAATGTTGATCTTGCACCCACTCGTACTCAAATCCAGAGTATGGCCATGGTTTCAAATGAAGGTTTCAAGGACTATGCGCAAAAATGGAGAGACTTGGATGGAAGAGTTCAACCTCTCCTATCTGAAAGATAGTTGGTAGACATGTTTCTGGGCACCTTGTCCGGCCCCTTCTTCAATCACTTAATTGGGAGTTCATCGGCAGGTTTTACTGAACTGATATTGACCAGAGAAAGGGTAGAAGTCGGGATAAATAATGGAAAGATTCAAAAAGATGCATCCTCTACTGCTGGAAGGAAGCCATTCATTGGAAATAAAGAATTGGTTGCTATGTATCCTCAAAGAAATCAAGATAGGGTTGAACACTGTCCAATGGTGGGGGCTGTCATGATTGCTAAACCTGCGCCTGATCAACAAAGAAACGACCAACCAAGAATGGAAACACCATTCAGACAATTCACCAGAATTAATATGAAGTTATCTCAAGTATTGACATATCTATTAAGATCCAATCTAGTGACCATTAAAGAAGCTCCAAAGAACCCTAACACAACATCTCCTCACTATCATCCTAATTTTCGCTGTGCATACCATTCTGAGAGTCCCAGACATGACACTAACAATTGTTGGACTCTAAAGAACAAAGTACAAGACCTTCTTGAAGCCAGAGAGATTGAATTCGACGTGCCAGAAAAGCCCAATGTCATTTCTTCCCCTATGCCCAAACATGGCCATACTACCGACGCTATTGAGGAAGGTATGTTTGTTACTTCAGTTGATGAACTTATGACCCCATTCCTGATTATCAAAAAGAACTTATTGAATGCCAGTGTTTTCCCAGGCTGTGATGAAAGCTGTCATTTCTGTTTGTCCTCACCAACCAACTGTCCTTTGTTGAAAGCATGCGTTCAGTGCCTAATAGATAACAAGGAAATTTTGTTCGAAAAAACTTCTGTTCCACCTGTTTCTTATAATGATGTTTCCATCGTGACCATTTCCGACAATTCTTCCAGGGTCTCCACCAAAAGATCCGTTAAAATTACATCAGTTCCAAAAGTAGCTCCTTTGATAATTATAATGCCTAGACCAGTCCCGTATTTGTCAGGCAAAACCGTACCATGGAATTATGGAGGGGATTTCTACTACCACGGTATCAAGCAAGATTGGCCAGCTGCCGAAGATTTAAGTTCTGAGAAGATAATCTAAAAGCTATTTCTGGACCTATAATCATTCTTGTTGTTGTTGCACCTCCGAAGGCTATTCCCAATCCTACAATCAACTCTACTAGTACTCCAACTGACAAAGCTGATACAACCCCTGTTATCACTCCTACTGAAATTCCTATTGCCGAGTCAACCGAGACTCAAGGTAAAAGTATTCTGATTGATCCTATCCGAACAAAGGCACAATCATTGGCTATCCCTGAGACCTCCCGGAAAGAGATGGAGGAAATTCTAAAGATCATAAAAAGAAGCAACTACAATATAGTTGAGCAACTGGGGCAAACTCCATCTAAAATTTCCATGTTGGCTTTACTACTATGTTCTGAGGCGCATGCAAAGGCCTTGGTAAAATTCCTGAAAACTACCCATGTACCCCAAGAAACATCTGTCGATCAATTCCAAGACTGCATAGCCAGCTTGACTGCAGATAATGGTTTACGTTTTTCATATGTTGATTTAACGCCAAGAGGGAGGAAGCATAATGAGGCACTGCACGTCTCAGTTGAATGCAGGGGCACAAGCTTGGCTCATGTCTTGGTTGACACCGGTTCATCTCTGAATTTATTGCCGAAAAAGGCTCTTGATAGGTTTGACTGTGAGGGATTGACATTGAAACCAAGCAACATAGTAGTGAGAGCCTTTGACGGATCAAAATAGATGGTGCATGGGGAAGTGGATATCCCCATAAAGGTTGGAATCCAATCATTTGATTCAACTTTTTATGTAATGGATATCCGTCCTTCATATTCCTGCTTGCTAGTCCGACCATGGATCCACAATGCTGGCACTGTTACCTCTACGCTGAACCAAATGCTGAAATATCCAATTCAAGGGAAGATTATCATCGTTCATGGAGAAGAAAAGTATATGATCAACCATCTTAATTCCTTCAGATATGTGAAATTAGATGGGGAATTTATTGAAACTCCATTTTAGCACTTTGAAGAAGTCCCACAAGATGTGGCAGTAACCAAGGTTGTGTCTCAAGTGCCCAAGATCACAAGGCCTCCACTCAGGATGTCATCTTTGAAGGATGCCAAGGCAGTGATAGAAGAAGGTGGGTGCAATATTTGGGGATAACTCCCAGATATCCCATACAAATATGACAAGTTTGGCCTGGGTTTCACTTCAGGTGCCAAGAAGGTTGTACGCCGCGCTCGTTCCGGAGGACCACCATTGAAGATTAGCAACCGCAAAGTCAATGCGGTGGAAGATGATGAAGACAACTACAATCTGGAGGATTGGATTTTCCTAACTGTCAGTGGAGGGCTCAGCAACTGGGAGGCTAGAGATTTTGTCCCAATCACTTTTATCCTACAGTAATTTGTCTTTACATTTTGTTGGATCTGTAATATTAAAATAATTCAGACTCTTAAAACCTTAAGTCTTAATCGAGGCACAATGGTCCATTTGTAAGGGTTATTATCTCATTTCCATATGACAACAATGAATCATGGACGTTTTTGCATACAAACTTTATGCTCATTGTTTTTAGTTTTTACATTTTTCATTTCTTTCAAAGATAGTTATACTCTTACACACACTCACACTCACAATGCAGGTCTACATCCATTTGGGATCCCATGGGAAACAGTTCTGCTATGGCTTTCGGTGACTCTGAAAATCTAATCTACCAAGCCGAAGACGAAGGTGAGGAAGATTGTGAAGTACCAAGGGAACTCGCCAGGTTACTACAACAAGAAGAGAGAACCATTCAGCCCCACGAGGAACCCATGGACACTATCAACCTAGGTACTGAAGAAGACAAAAGGGAAGTCAAGGTGGGTGCCAATCTGGAACCCAGTGTCAAGGAGTGTCTGATTCAGTTGCTACACGAGTATGTTGAGGTCTTTTCCTGGTCGTATAAAGACATTCCAATACTTGATGCATATATTGTAGTACATCGTCTACGTACAAAAGAGGATTTCCCACCAGTAAAACAAAAGGTCTGTCGAATGCGACTAGATATGTCTGAAGATTAAAGCAAAATTCATGAAACAATTCAACGCTGGATTCTTGGTCGTCACCTCCTATCCGCAATGGGTTGCCAATGTTGTTCCCTTTCCCAAAAAGGATGGCAAGGTATGAATGTGCGTGGGCTACAGATATTTGAATAGGGTAAGCCCTAAGGATGATTTCCCACATCCCTACATTGACATCTTAGTTGACAATACGGCACAGCACAAAGTGTTTTCCTTCATGGATGGTTTCTCAGGTTACAACCAAATCAAAATGGCGCCTAAGGACATGGAGAAGACGACCTTTATCACACAGTGGGGCATATTCTGCTACAAGGTTATGCCATTCGGAATGAAGAATGCTGGGGAAACCTATCAGCGTGCCATGGTAGCCCTATTGCACGACATGATACATCACTAAATAGAGGTCTATGTGGAAGACATGATAGCTAGATCTCAAACAAAGGAAGAGCAACTTGATCATTTACAGAAACTGTTTGAGAGGCTAAAGAAATACAAGCTGAGGTTGAACCCAAACAAATGTACGTTTGGAGTAAGGTCGGGTAATCTCCTAGGCTTTGTCGTCAGCAATAAAGGTATTGAATTGGATCCCGACAAGGTGAAAGTGATACAAGAGATTCCTGCTCCTCGTACTGAGAAGGAAGTCCGGGGATTCTTGGGACATTTAAACTACATTTCCAGATTCATTTCTCACCTGACAGCTACTTATGAACCAATCTTCAAACTACTGAAGAAAGATCAATTAGTCGAATGGAATGACGAACGCCAAACTGCTTTCGACAAGATCAAAGAGTACCTGCAAGAGCCTCCTGTGTTGATGCCACCAGTTGAAGGAAGGCCTTTAATCATGTATCTAACTGTTTTGTAAAATTCAATGGGGGTGTGTGCTGGGGCAGCATGACGAGTCTAGCCGAAAAGAGCACGCTATTTATTACCTGAGCAAAAAGTTTACCGACTGTGAAACAAGATATTCACTGCTCAAGAAAACTTGTTGCGCTCTTGCATGGGCTGCTCGCCGGCTAAGACAGTATATGCTGACCCATACTACCTTGTTGATATCTAAAATGGATCCAATAAAATACATCTTCGAGAAACCTACACTCTCTGGGAGAATAGAAATATGGCAGATGATCCTGACAAAATATGACATACAGTATACTACCCAGAAAGCAATAAAGGGCAGTGTACTAGTTGATCACCTTGCCCACCAAGCTGTGGAAGACTACCAGTCAATGAAGTTCGAATTCCCAGATGAGGACATCATGATGGTAAACAACTGTGAAGAATTCAGACCATATGACGGACCTGAACAAGGATCCCGATGGACCCTGGTTTTTGATGGGGAATCTAACGCACTCGGCAACGGTATCGGTGCTATACTCATATCTCCTGAAGGGTTTCATACTCCCTTTACTGCAAGACTCTGCTTCAATTATACAAATAACATGGCGGAATACGAAGCATGCATCTTTGGTCTCAAAGCTGCCATATACTTGGGGATCAAATCCTTGAATGTATTTGGAGATTCAGCTTTGGTTATCAGCCAGATCAAAGGGGAGTGGTACACCAAACACCCTTACCTTATCCCTTACAAAGAACATTTTTTTACATTGCTACCACATTTTAAAAAGATTACCTTCGAGCATTTCCCACGAGAAGAAAATCAGCTAGCAGACGCACTAGCCACAATGTCATTTATGTTTAAACTTATGGGATAACGAGGCTCCCCAGATCACCATTGAACGAAGGGATGAACCAGCACACTGTCACGAGATTAATACAGAAGAAGTAGTGGACCATCCTTGGTTTCACGAAGTCAAGAGGTATCTCGAAACCCAAGAATATCCAGAAGGAGCTTCAGTAAACGATAAGAAGTTCTTAAGGAGATTCTTTGCTAAATTCTTCCTTCGTAATGGCATTATTTACAAACGCAACCATGACTCTGTGTTACTTCGGTGTGTAGACAAGGTTGAAGCTGAAAGGGTCATGGCTGAGTCACATGAAGGAACTTTTGGCACCCATTCCAGTGGACATACGATGGCAAAGAAAATCCTACAGGCAGGCTATTACTGGTCTACCATGGAAGCAGATTACTATCAACACTCTTGAACCTGCGATAAGTGTCAGATCTACGCTGATAAGGTGCACGTACCTCCAGTTCCTCTGAATGTCTTGACAACTCCTTGGCCCTTTTCTATGTGGGGGATTGATATGATTGGGGAAATCAAGTCGACAACCTCCAATGGACATCGCTTCATCTAAGTGGCCATTGACTATTTTATGAAGTGGGTGGAGGCATTTTCTTTCGCTTCCATTACCAAGAATGTGAAGGGGTGAAAAACACAAGAAGGGGGGGGTTGAATTGTAAAACTGGAAACTAAAAGCAAATGACAAGATATTTTTATCCTGGTTCGTTTGATCTCAAACTACTCCAGTCCACCCGTCAAGGTGATTTCGCCTCTCTCCAACGAGGTCTTAATTCACTATATTCAACTGAATACAAATCTGCTTTAACAACTGCTAAAGCCTTCTTGATTCAAACCACAATCCGGTTTGTCAAGGCAACACTTTCTTACAAAGGTATAAAGTAATGTGTGTGAATGTTTTCTACAAAACTATATCACAACTGTGATGTTTACACAAATGAAGCTTAGAAACTTAGAATGCTAAACACTAATGGAGTATCAGAGTTTGTTGGTTTAGCAAAACTGGTAGATGAAGATTATTGATCAGCTTTGTGCGTGTAGAGAGTTTGGAAGCATTAGCCATGATAATCTTCGAAGCTTGGTTTATATAGCACTTGAGAAGATGAACGTTGAAGCAAATATTCTTGATTCAATGCTAATAACAAGCTTTCCTTTTTGAGCAGATCTTGTCTGGAATGAGGCCGTTGGAATTGATTAGCGTTCAATGCACAGTACCGTTGCTTCTTCAATGCACGTTCTGGCTTGGCTCATTCTGATTCTGCTTCGCTGCTGATGAACTATTGTTTCTGTATCAGAGTGTTTTACGCGCAGTTCTGTTCATCAAGCTTCAGCATGTGCGTGAGTTGATCATCTGATCTTCACGTTCTGATTCAGAAACTTCT
Organism: Vicia faba; assembly: GCA_948472305.1. Classification (NCBI taxonomy): domain Eukaryota; kingdom Viridiplantae; phylum Streptophyta; class Magnoliopsida; order Fabales; family Fabaceae; genus Vicia; species Vicia faba. The sequence continues at coordinate 1,172,168,682 of OX451739.1, forward strand.
GATGCTGGTGTATCAAGTCAAGTTCTGATGCTGATGAAGTGATCTTGCATATTTTAATCAGCATATCTGCAAGTCAGAGCATAGTATTTTTAGGCAGCATATAATTCAATCATGAAACATTTAAGTACTATATCTTTTCACTTTGTTATCATCAAAACTTAAATATAGGGTACTAGATTCAAACATTGTTCTAACAATCTCCCCCTTTTTGATGATGACAAAAACTAGATATTTTAAATGAAAAATAACGTGAAAAGGAATCTGGGAAATGTTTCAGAGTTAAGAAGTAAAGAGAAATCAGAGTTTAAGAGATACTCCCCCTGAGTTTGTTACTTCCCTTTGATATGCGTGTTCTTCAGGATCAGATCTTTTTCTATCTTTGAACATCAGAATATAGGTCTTTGACTTATCAGAGAGCAGAGCTTCAGAGCTTTTGCTGTCAGAGCTTTTTTTCGGATCAGAGTGTTAGGACGATCAGAGCTTCATATATCAGAACTTCATATTTGTTCAGAGCAACATGAGCTTCTACATTTTGATCAGAGCATCTAGTTTCTAGTCTTCATGAGCTTCCTTGTGCCTGTAGACTTAAAAACAAAACAGAAAAACATTTCAAGTAATAGAGTTAGAATGTTTGAGAATTTCTGTCTAGTTAGCCGTTATTGATTTTAAATATCATTCTTGTTCTCCCCCTTTTTGTCAGCAATCAAAAAGTGCTGGTGATGTGCTAAGATAATTTAGATCAGAAAAACTAATTATATTAAAATAGTTCAGAATCAGAGCAAAATAGCATTACACAACATAGTCAAAACATAAAATGAAAAATTATGCATGAAAAAGATTTTAAGGTTGTGGGGGCATGCGTGAGAACAGGCTTTCCAGCATTGCTTGAATCTTTTCAGAAGTTTCATTCTGCTTCTGAACCATGGTGACAACAGTGTCAATCTTGCTGTCCTGTACATTCATTCTTGCTTCCATCTTCTGATCATTCTCTTCCATTCGCTGCTGGAGACGCAAGTCATTCAGCCTTAGTTCTTCCAGAGCCTGCCTGTCCAAGGCAGCTTGAGAACTTTCAGCAGGAGGAAGTTTCTCAGAACTTTCAGCTACATCTTCTGCTGGATTTTCTTCCTGAAGGGTCTTGTCTTCTTCTGATGGTTGCACCTGTGCAGCTTGCTCTTTCTCAGACCAGGATTCACTGTCCAGAGGGAGCACAACTTCTTGAGGCAGCTGACTCTCAACTTCCTTCAGCAGCTTGCTAAAGTTCTGTTGAGCCTGCTCATAGTTGACGTCCTGCAGCTTGAGTGCTTCAGCACGTACCCATACTCTGAACTGTGACCAGAGCTGATCAGAAGCAGCTGGGTCGATCATCCCCGGACAGACTTGCTTCAACGAAGCAATCCATTGTAGCATACCTGTTTCAAAGTCCAAAATACCAGAGCCAACATCTAGTTGCTTTGGTTTGGGAATGGCCAATTTGTGTCTTAAATCAGCAAGACGTTCAAGACTTGTTAAGTCAATGAAAGTTTTGCTGGGGTTTTCAGAGGATTGGTTTTCAGAGGTGTGCTGAGGTGCTGTTTGTTTTGGAGGATGGTTATCAGAGTCAGAGGATATTTCTATTGGAGTGGTTGGAGTTTTTGGAGGGGTTGATTCCTCTGATGATGGCAACTGGGGCCTGACAATGGTGGTTCCACATGGCAACTGGATTGCCAGCGGTGAAGGTTGAGGTGAGTGGGGATCAGAATGATGAGGAGAAGGGGTTTCATAGCGTTGAAACTCTGGTTGTGGTGAGGGTGGATTATTTTCTGGTTGAGGAGGTGGAATCTCTGATTGCTCAGGGATCAGAGGTTCTTTTGTGAGAGGTTGTTGAGATTGTGGTTCTGATTCTGGTTGTTGTTGAATTTCTGGTTCAGGTTGTGATTCTGGTTCAGGTTGTGGAGGAGGAGTATTTGGTAGTTCAGAATTTGGTTGAGCAGAAACATGTTCACGCTCAATATCAGCTAGCACTCTATCTAGTGCTGGTGTTGTTGAAACAGTTGGCTGTTTGGTAATTTTAATGGGAATTTTAATTCTGGTTCTTCTGAGTTGTAAGGCCTCAGAAGGGTCTTCTGGTATTGTTTCATCAATAGTAGGGATTGGGATGGATATTCTGTGAGATGTTTGAGGAGGGGCAGCAGATGTTGGAATAGTAGATGAAATTGAAATAGGAGCAGCAGATGAATTACCTCGTTTCTTTGGAGTCTGATGAGATGATCCTTCTGCTTTCCTCTTCTTTGTCTTCTTCTGAGTCACTTCAGGTTGAACTTGACTCAGATCTTTGATCTTCAGCTTTGAACCGGCATCTTCTTCCTTGTATGAATCTGGATACTTGAGAAACATATCAGGTTGGGATTCCATTTCAGAAAATCTTGGGAAATTACTCAGAGGCACTCTTCTTCTGGAGATGTCAGTAGTTGAAGAAGCTCTGGGTTCCTTCCTGATATTTTCTATCAGCTTCATCTTTTTCAAGTTCTTAGCATTCAGCGGTTTTCCAACAGTTGGTTCCATAGTGCCCAGCACTTTAGCTTCGCTTAGATAATCTATCAGATTATTCTCTGTCAGAATATCTGATATGAGCCTCCCAAACGGTATCCAGTCCCTTTTGGTCCTTTCTTCTTCTCTAGTCTCTTTCACACTAGTCTTCAGATGATTGAACAGGAAGTGTGCTAGATTGATCTTCACCCTCTGATCAATAAAGTAGATCAGAAATTGTTGATCCACGTTTATATAATCAGGAGAGCTGGTTGGCTTCCTGTGATTGAAACAGCCCAGAACAATCTTGGCCCATACTCTGCAGTGATCCTTCAGATCCTTAATTTTGCTGCTGGGAAAACCAAGAGTGAAAATGCAGTTTGCTACCACACCTATATCAGGGCATCTGTCAGCCATGTCCACACAACGGACTCCACCACCACTTTGACCAATTAACCTAGCAATGAGGTCTTCAGAAATTATTATCTTCTTTCCCATGACAGAAGAGATGACTAGATGTTTATGAATCTTGGCGTGAATCCAAAATTCCTTGACAAGCTCTGGGAAAGTTGGTCCAACCAACCTATCGAAATACCTCTCCCACTTTTGAGCCTTGATTTCATCAGTTAGGTCAAATCCATTTTCCTTCAAACTTTCGAAATCGATGATTAACTCAGAGAGAACCTCAAGATTCTTTACCGGTGTGAGAAGAGTTCTAGTAGGCACCTGATATTGCTCAGAAGTTTCTTTCTTCTGATTCCCTGCAGAAATGCTGGAGGATGCCATTGTTCTCACACAACAAAGCTTTGAGAATGATTTTGAGAAAAAGGTTTGAAGGAGATGAACTCAGAAATATGCAGAAAAAGTTTCAGAGATTATGAGAAAGCGTAAAGAATAAGAATGAAGGATAATGTGCTTAAATAAGGTTTTCAAAAATTATTTTGAAAAATTAAACGTTTTTAAGAGAGAGAAAAAAGTAATGATTGCCATTAACAAGCATGATTACTCTGCATTAAATGCTTGCTGATTTTGGGGGATTTGAGAAAGATACTTAAAAACGGTTACCAGACATGTGTCTCAATGCACCCAATCAGCGCTTTCCTTTCTCAGAAGCGTGCACGCGTTCTGCTTCAGGGATTTGCTGATGATTGGATGACACTTGTTTGATGTAGTGATCAGCACGTCTGTATTTGAGATTAGACTCTCAGATCTTTAGACTTGCATCTGATGCAATCTGCATGTTCTATCTTTCTGAAAGAAGATTGATCAGAAGTTCACAGTAATATAATTACATTCTGAAGATAAATACATGGAATTAAAACATTTTCATTCTGGGCATACTTTCATGCTGAGATGTTTCAGAATGAAATTAAACCTATCTTCTGAAAGGGGTTTAGTAAAGATATCAGCCCATTGATGGTCTGTATCTATAAATTTCAAGTTTAAAATACCTTTCTGAATATAGTCCCTAATGAAATGATGTTTTATTTCTATATGCTTAGCTCTAGAATGTAAAATAGGATTCTTACTTAAGCAAATAGCAGAAGTATTATCACAAAGAATAGGAATGTTACTCTCAAAAATCTGGAAGTCTTCAAGCTGACTTTTCATCCAGAGCATCTGTGTGCTACATCCAGCTGCTGCTATGTACTCAGCTTCTGCTGTTGACAGAGCAATTGTTGATTGCCTTTTGCTGGACCACGAGATCAGATTTTCTCCCAGAAACTGGCAGCTTCCAGAAGTGCTTTTACGTTCCACTCTGTCTCCAGCAAAATCAGCATCACAGTAGCCTACTAAGCTGTAATCACTAGATTTTCTATAAAACAAACCCAGATTAGTAGTACCTTTCAGATACTTGAAAATTCGCTTAACAGCTGTTAAGTGAGATTCTCTAGGATCTGATTGGAATCTAGCACAAATGCATACGCTGAATAAGATATCAGGTCTTGAAGCAGTCAGATAAAGGAGAGAACCAATCATACCTCTGTAGACCTTCTGTTCTACGCTTTTGCTTACCTCTTCTCTTTCCAGAATGCACGTGGGATGCATTGGAATCTTTGATGGCTTACATTCTGAGAGGTCAAATTTCTTCAGAAGATCTCTGATGTATTTGCTCTGATGAATGTAAGTTCCCTCTGGAGTTTGATTAATCTGAATTCCTAGAAAGAACTTCAGTTCCCCCATGAGGCTCATCTCAAATTCTGCCTGCATACACTTAGCAAATTTTCTTCCAAGAGAAGGATTAGTAGAACCAAAAATAATATCATCAACATAAATTTGACAGACTAAAATGTCACTCTTAACTGTTTTACAGAATAGAGTAGTGTCCACTTTCCCTCTTGTGAATTCATTTTCAAGCAGAAAGTTACTTAGCCTTTCATACCAAGCTCTGGGAGCTTGTTTCAGACCATACAGTGACTTTTTCAGTTTGAAAACATGTTCTGGATGTTTTGTATTTTCAAAACCTGGGGGTTGGTGAACATAGACTTCTTCTTCTATATAACCATTTAAGAATGCACTTTTGACATCCATCTGATACAGAGTGATGCCTCTATTAACAGCAAATGAAATTTAAAGTCTGATAGATTCTAACCTGGCGACTGGGGCAAAGGTTTCTGTATAGTCTATCCCCTCTTGCTGACTATAACCTTGTGCAACCAGTCGTGCCTTGTTTCTGACGACTTCACCTTGTTCATTGAGCTTGTTTCTGAACACCCATCTTGTGCCAATGACGTTGAATCCTTTTGGTCTTGGAACGAGATCCCATACGTCGTTTCTGGTGAATTGATTCAGCTCTTCTTGCATTGCCAGAATCCAGTCATTGTCCAGAAGTGCTTCATCAATAGAAGAAGGTTCAATCAGAGACACAAGTCCCATCAGAGTTTCTTCAGAGTTTCTGAAGCTTGCTCTTGTTCTGATTGGATCTTCCTTTCTTCCTAGGATAGTCTCTTCTGGATGATCCAAACTGCTTCTGGGTAATCTCTTCTGAGGTTGATCAGCAGCAGTTGAAGGATTTCTAGCATTGCTTCTTTCAGACGTTGAAGGAATGTCTGTGTTGAGAGCTTCTGATGACTTGTCTTCAGAACCTGCAAATTCAATTTCTATACCTGCAAGATTTTCATTCTGCTTTGACTTTTCAGAGTCAAGCTTGTCATCAAAACGAACACTGATTGATTCTTCCACAATCTGTGTTTCTGTATTGTATACTCTGTACCCTCTTGAGCGTTCAGAGTATCCTAACATAATACACTTCTGTGCCTTAGAATCAAACTTGTTCAAATAATTCTTTGTATTTAACATATAGCAAGTACATCCAAATGGATGAAAATACGAAATGTTGGGCTTTCTGTTCTTCCACAATTCATATGGAGTCTTTTCCAGAATAGGTCTTATTGAGATTCTATTCTGAATGTAGCACGCTGTGTTTATTGCCTCTGCCCAGAAAGTCTTAGCAACGTTTGTCTCGTTGATCATGGTTCTGGCCATTTCTTGCAATGTTCTGTTCTTTCGTTCTACAACTCCATTTTGTTGAGGAGTTCTAGGACAAGAGAAATCATGCAGAATGCCTTTGTCATTAAAGAATGACTCAAAATCTTTATTTTCAAATTCTCCACCATGATCACTTCTGACTTTAACGATTCTAAGATCTTTTTCATTCTGAACTTGGTTACAGAAGGTAACAAACACAGAGTGTGACTCGTCCTTGTGTCTTAAGAACTTTACCCATGTCCATCTGCTATAGTCATCTACGATTACTAACCCATACTTCTTGCCACTGACAGAAGCAGTCTTAACTGGTCCAAATAAGTCAATGTGCAGAAGTTCTAATGGCTTAGAGGTAGAAACAACATTTTTGGATTTAAAAGATGGTTTTGCAAATTTGCCTTTCTGACATGCTTCACACAGAGCATCTGAATTGAACTTCAAATTTGGAAGTCCTCTGACCAGATTGAGTTTGTTAATCTGAGATATTCTTCTCATACTAACATGCCCCAATCTTCTGTGCCAGATCCACTGCTCGTTGTTAACAGACAGAAGACATTTTACGTTCTGACTCTTTAGTTCAGAAAGTTTGATTTTGTAAATGTTGTTTTTCCTCTTACCATTAAATAGGATAGTCCCATCTTTCTGACTAACAGCTTTACATGATTTTTGATTAAAGATTATATCATAACCGTTATCACTTAATTGACTTATGGATAACATGTTATGCATCAATCCATCTACAAGCAGAACATTATTAATAGAGGGAAGATTTCCGTTACCTACAGTTCCAGAGCCAATAATCTTTCCCCTCTGATTGCCTCCAAAGCCAACGTGGCCTCCAGGCTTAAGTTCCAGGCTTTGGAACATATGCCTTCTTCCCGTCATGTGTCGTGAGCAGCCAGAGTCCAGGTACCATGACTGGTGTTTCTGACTTGCTGCTAAAGATATCTGCAACATGTATTATTTTATCCTTAGGTACCCAGATCTTCTTGGGTCCTGATTTGTTAGTTTTACCAAAACTCTGGTTGAATTTTGGTTTCACAGAGTGCTTACTACTAGTATATTTGATGTCATGTGTGTGACCATACACAAAGTGTGAATTTATAGGAGTGGGTTTAATAATTAAATCCATGACATTTTTAGGTGTAGGAACCTTACCTAGGTATCCTATTCCTTTCCTGCCGTTTCTGCTAACTCCATAGATCATTGAAGCCATTCTGCTTCTATCTATGCTTTTAGCAAGGAACTTCTGGAAACTATGATCATACTCCTTGATGATCTCATCAGCGTTGCTGGGAGTTTCAGAAATTGGTTCATTCTGAGAGTTTTGTAGAGAGTTTTCTAATTTTAAAATTTTATCTCTCAGCTCAGAGTTTTCCAATTTGAGACTCTCAGACTTATTAGAGTCAGATTCAAGAGTCCTTTTCAGGTCTCTGAATTTAGCTCTAATCTGCTGATAACGTTCCAGAATTTCATTGAGGCTTTCAGCAAGTTCAGCCTTTGTAAAATTAACAGCGAAGTTAGGGAATACCTCTTCTGTGTCTGATTCTGAGTCTGAGTCAGAAGCTTCACTGTCATCTGGAATGTTAGCCATGAGCGCTATGTTCGCCCTTTCATCATCTGATTCTGAGTCAGCTTCAGACGAGTCAGAGTCATCCCATGTGGCCATGAGACTTTTCTTCTTTTCTCTTCCAAACTTCTTTTTGGGCTTTTCCCTCTGAAGCTTTGGGCAGTCACTCTTGTAGTGTCCTTGCTCATTGCACTCGTAGCAGATGATGTCTTTTGTATTTGGCTTCTTGCTACCTGAGGAGCCTTCAGATCTTCTGTATCCAGAGGAAGAATCTGTCCTTCTGTATCTGGAAGAAGACTCGTTCTGATCAGATCTTCTGGGATTCCTGAACTTCCTTTGTCTTTGCTTCCACAGTTGATTTACTCTTCTGGAGAGAAGGGAAAGTTCGTCTTCTTCTGATGAGGATCCATCAGATGTTTCTTCAACTGCCTGCAAAACTTTAGATTCAGATTTTCTGTTAGATTTTAAAGCTATAGGCTTACCTTGCTTCTGAGGCTCATCAGCTTCTAGCTCTATCTCATGACTTCTGAGGGAGCTTATAAGTTCCTCCAGAGTGATTTTGTTGAGATCCTTCGCCAGCTTCAGAGCAGTAACCATAGGCCTCCACTGCTTGGGTAAACTTCTGATTATCTTCTTGACATGGTCAGCAGTCGAGTATCCTTTGTCCAGAACTTTGAGACCAGCTACCAGAATCTGGAATCTAGAGAACATAGTTTCAATGGATTCAGATTCTTCCATTTTAAACGCCTCATACTTCTGAATGAGCGCCAGAGCTTTTGTTTCTTTGACTTGAACGTTGCCCTCATGCGTCATTCTGAGAGAATCAAAGATGTTCTTAGTTGTGTCTCTGTTGGAGATCTTCTCATACTCAGTATAGGAGATGGCACTGAGGAGGATGGTTCTGGCCTTATGGTGATTCTTGAAATCACGCTTTTGTTGATCAGTCATTGATTTTCTATCAATCTTCTGACCAGTTGCATTAACAGGGTGCGTGTATCCATCTGTCACCATATCCCACAGATCAGCATCATGTGCTAGAAAGAAGCTTTCAATTCTGTCTTTCCAGTAGTCAAAGTTTTCTCCATCAAAGACTGGAGGTTTGCCGCTGAATCTGTCTCTATCCTCATTGTTGTCATTGCTGAAATGAGAGTTGTTTCCTGCCATTGTGTTTTTCTGACGCTGGATCTTGTACTGACACGGTTAAGTGTTTTAGCTCAGAACCAGGCGCTCTGATGCCAATTGAAGGGGTGAAAAACACAAGAAGGGGGGGGGTTGAATTGTAAAACTGGAAACTAAAAGCAAATGACAAGATATTTTTATCCTGGTTCGTTTGATCTCAAACTACTCCAGTCCACCCGTCAAGGTGATTTCGCCTCTCTCCAACGAGGTCTTAATTCACTATATTCAACTGAATACAAATCTGCTTTAACAACTGCTAAAGCCTTCTTGATTCAAACCACAATCCGGTTTGTCAAGGCAACACTTTCTTACAAAGGTATAAAGTAATGTGTGTGAATGTTTTCTACAAAACTATATCACAACTGTGATGTTTACACAAATGAAGCTTAGAAACTTAGAATGCTAAACACTAATGGAGTATCAGAGTTTGTTGGTTTAGCAAAACTGGTAGATGAAGATTATTGATCAGCTTTGTGCGTGTAGAGAGTTTGGAAGCATTAGCCATGATAATCTTCGAAGCTTGGTTTATATAGCACTTGAGAAGATGAACGTTGAAGCAAATATTCTTGATTCAATGCTAATAACAAGCTTTCCTTTTTGAGCAGATCTTGTCTGGAATGAGGCCGTTGGAATTGATTAGCGTTCAATGCACAGTACCGTTGCTTCTTCAATGCACGTTCTGGCTTGGCTCATTCTGATTCTGCTTCGCTGCTGATGAACTATTGTTTCTGTATCAGAGTGTTTTACGCGCAGTTCTGTTCATCAAGCTTCAGCATGTGCGTGAGTTGATCATCTGATCTTCACGTTCTGATTCAGCAACTTCTGATGCTGGTGTATCAAGTCAAGTTCTGATGCTGATGAAGTGATCTTGCATATTTTAATCAGCATATCTGCAAGTCAGAGCATAGTATTTTTAGGCAGCATATAATTCAATCATGAAACATTTAAGTACTATATCTTTTCACTTTGTTATCATCAAAACTTAAATATAGGGTACTAGATTCAAACATTGTTCTAACAGAATGTTGTCTCCCGGTTCATCAAGCAGAATCTCATATGTCGTTACGGTATCCCAGAGAGGATCATTACAGACAATGGTACGAATCTGAATAATACTATGATCACCGCCCTGTGCAAGCAATTCAAGATCCAGCATCACAATTCTTCCCCTTGCCGGCCAAAGATGAATGGTGATGTCGAAGCCGCAAATAAGAACATTAAAAAGATCATACAGCAAATGACAGTCACATACAAAGACTGGCATAAGATGCTACCATTCTCTCTCCACGGGTATCGTACCACAACACGCACATCAACCGGGGTAACACCCTATTCTCTGGTATATGGTATGGAGGTTGTCTTGCCTATTGAGGTCCAGATCCCCTCTCTAAGAATTATGAAGGATGCATGGCTGAACGAAGACGATTGGATCTAGACTCGACTTGATCAACTAAATTTGATTGATGAGAAAAGGCTTATTGTTGTTTGCCATGGTCAAATGTATCAAAAAAAGATGATCAAGGCTTTCAACAAAAAGGTCAGACGCCAAGTGTATCAAGTTGGAGATCTGGTGACCAAATGTATCATACTGCCACAAGGTGATCCCAGGGGCAAATAGACTCCTACATACGAAGGACCATTTGTGATCAAAAACATATTCTCTTGTGGAGCAATGATCTTAACCACCATGGATGGAGACGACCTGCCACACCCTGCGAATGCATACATAGTCAAAAGATACTACGCATAAGAGACCCGCTAGGTTGACACACCTAGGAAAAACAAAGGTGTCCCGGCGAACCAAAAAGGTTCTGGAAAAAATTAGGGATAAAACAAAAAAATATGTACATCTGGCAAGCTGAAAAACCCGAAAGGGCGATTTGGGCAAAAAAGGGTATCCCGGTGGACTGAAAACCCAAAAGGGCGGTCCAGGAAAAAGTTAGGGATTTAAAGCGTATGATTATGTTATGTTGGATCACCTTGCGGACAACCTGAAAAACTCGATGGTTTTGATTAATTCAATTAGCTTCGGACAAGGCAACAAATAGAAAGGATGCTCGGAGACACGAAGGCTATAGCAGAATGGGAACCCCATGGGATTATTTCACATAGCTATCTTTTCTTTGTATCAAATTATCATTTTTACGACGGCATTCTCTTACTAGAATGTTTGTCTCATTGTACAAAAATACTTACTCAAAGTCAATACAAAGATACCCCTTTGAAAGTGCAAAACTATCTGTTTTTCTTTACTTTTGTGTTTTGTTTACAAAAACGTCCAAATGATTCATTTTTTAACATAATTAATGTTTACAAAATAAAAAGACAATCACTGATGGCTTTAAGAGTTAGGGCAATATCTTTGATCTATTCCATAAAATTCCCTGCAGTGTGCAGTTTAGTCCCCAGCGGAACAAAGCTTCCGGTTATCAATCCCTGGTAGAAGTCGCCGAATTTCTCAGGATTTTCCAATAGGATTTTACAAGAAGTACGCGGCATTTCCCTAACAATAGAGTTTATTTCTCTAGGTGGAAATTCACCAACACTTCCATTCACAACATGAATACTTACATATCCTCAGCAGTGGTCAGGGATTTATTTTCCCCAAATACAACAGTAGTGCAACAGACTAGCTCACATACGCATACATCACATCCATATATCATAAACATTGATAACACGAATGCATCATACCATGCATTTCATATAAACATGACTTTACATTTTGGCTAACATTTTACCCTTTTCAGGATAAGGTTAACAACTACCATTAAAAATGTTCAACGTTTTCAGATATAGTTCAGATACACTCCAGACACGGATTCCATTCTAATACTCATTCGGATTTAACTTTCAAATACAGTTCAGATACGCTCCAGACACGGATGCCATTCTGATATTCATTCAGATTCAACTTTCAGAAACAGTTCAGATACTCTCCAGACACGGATGCCATTCTGATACTCATTTAGATTCAACTTTCAAATACAGTTCAGATACGCTCCAGACACGGATGCCATTCTGGTACTCATTCAGATTCAACTTTCAGATACAGTTCAGATACGCTCCAGACACAGATGCCATTCTGATACTCATTCAGATTCAACTTTCAGATACAGTTCAGATACGCTCCAGACACGGATGCCATACTGATACTCATTCAAATTCAACTTTCAGATACAGTACAGATATGCTCCATACACGGATGACATTCTGATGCTCATTCAAAATTTCAACTTTCAGATACATTTCAAATACGCTCCAGACACGGACGTCATTCTGATACTCATTCAGATCCTCTTTCAGATTCAGAAATCACTTTTGGATGGCATCTACAGGCCCATCTCCTACAACTTTCTATCACTTCTCCAAATGGCATCTTTAAGCTCATTCCCTCTACCATCACATCGTCGAGTGCAAATATCTGGGCACTCTAGTGTCCAATTATCTTCCACCTTCGAGTCACAAATGGCAGATTTACCAATCAAACTCTTCAAGTGTAAGAAGATTGAACAGGGACAGCTGTTGTACCCCAAAATTTTCCCTCTCACTTATCAAGAATTTTCTCACAAAGATCTCCTTGGGCTCAAGACTGCACTAGGGTTTGATCAACTTAAGATACCTCCTCATGCACTGATAACCAAAATTAGGGTTTGAGATTGCACAAAGATAATTGAACTTCCAATGCCCCATATGACTTTCATGGATCATTATGGACCCCCAAGATCACTCATGTCAAGTTTCAAGCCTTGGATCACATTTTTGCTCAGTCAATTGAGGAGTTGACTTAAAAAATAAGTTTATTGGGGAAAAAGTCAACTATGGCCAATTTACAGTCAAAATTCTTAATTTTTTATCCATACCAACATTTTAAACTTATATGTATCATTTGATCAAGTTTTTACCACAACTCCTCAAGAAATTTGATCAAATATCCAAAAGGGCAAAATGGTCAAAATTAGGGTTTTGAATGAGAAGGGGCAATTTCTGATTTTTGACCTAGCAAATGATCAATTAGTTTAAGGCATGATATCAAGAGTCCAATTGCATCATTTTTACCTAATGGTATGGTTCAAAATATTGCAAGTCCATTGGATGGACAGATGAATTTTTCAATCAACTAATCAAAAGTCAATTGTATACTGAATTGTCAAACATTGACTTTTTGGTCAAATTCAAGTGCCAAAGATCATAATTCATCAAAACATGTCAAAATATGAAACTTATTCATCAATAAATCAAAAAGTCAATATTTCATTTTGAAAAGTCAAAATTTCTAAACTTAGAAATTTTTCTAAGTGTTGGAAATTTCATGTTTTTTCATAACTTTGAGCAATATTTTCACCATGATGCAAGATGATTCAAGAGAAACTTCCAACATGAAAGTTGCAGATCTCCATGAAATCTACAACTTTTCTTTACACAACTCCTTTCAAAAGTTCTTGGATCTCAAGTTATAAGTTTATGAACATGTGGTCATGAAACTAAACACTTAGTGAAATTTTGCCCTAATTTGGTCAGGATTTTGACCCACTTGCATGGCACTTTTTCATATAGTTCCAAGGGGAATCTTCAAAATAAATTCAAATATGGGTTGTAGAGCACATTTCAAGCTTTCCAAAATTTCCAAGAACTCCTTGATATCATTCTTGAGTAGGGAGAATCGAAGAGATGAAGTTAGGGTTTTGTCACTTGAATTACAAGTCATTTTTGATGAACACATGAACCGAATCCATGCTAGGATGCATAATCCTTGCTTTGCAGGCCTCAAACTTGTTTGTCACTCCATAATTAAATGTTTACACAGCTGTTAAGGCTTTGATCCAAGCAATTGAGCTTTTATCCAAGTTGCATCTCCATTAATGGCACAAAGTTAACATTGTCATTCTTGTAAAGCAATCTTTTTGCATAAAGTTCATTCTTGAGCCTCTAACTTGTTCCCTCTGATCACACTCCATCGACGAAGTCAGAAACAAGCTTGTAAAAAGCATAACCACTCTATCTTAGAAAGTACACAAGGCTTGGAAACTTGAATTTCTCAAAAATCACATGTTATGCATAAACTTGTGATTTTGAATTCAGATCAACAAGAGGTATCCAAACTTGTTGCTTATAAATAGAGTCACTATTTGTGAGCTAGAGGATGAGCTTAAGCACCCTGAAATACACCAAAACTCTCTCAAATCATAAATTGCCCAAAAACTCCATTGTTGCACAGTTTCTGACCTTGAACATCAAAGTCACATTTCCCTCGTACGTTTCTTGGCCTTTTAGTTTCTAAAGCTTCCTTACATCAAGTGTAACCTATCCTTGTCCCTGTTTCATTACTGTAGCATCATTTACCATATCCTCCATAACCAAAAACATAGCATTGCTTATTGACTTCTCCAAGTCATTTCAGCCATTCTCAACTCAAGCAAACCATTGCATTAGCTTCCTAGGACCTCAAGGAAGCTAACCTGATCATCACCATCACTTGAAACAAGCTCAAACTCAAAACATGATTTCCAGTTTTGAGGTAAGTTTTCTCAACTTGGAACTCTTCATACAGGCATCATCAATAGTTTATTTGTGAACAAAACATGTAGATATCATTTCCCTGAAGCTAACCATGTCCATAGTTTCCATTAATTTTGCTTGAGCTTAGAGAATTTTGAAATTGAAATTTCTGAAATTTTTAGGGTTCTGATTAGGGCCATTAAAATTAATGCTTATTTTTTATCTATAGTTTTAATAGTTTACATTTCTGGAATCGTGAGAAAATTTGCTACAAGTTTCATGTTTACAGTTTTCATTTTTGATGAGAAATGAGCAAGTTATAGTTGGTCTAGCTGGAGGTTGAAGATGAAGTCATCAGGGCGTGTTTTGCCTTGTATATTTATTGTTTTGCTTATGTTAACGGATGTATAGCCACCCCAGTGGTAGAAGCGCGCGCCTGTAACCTATGGGACCTGGGTTCAAGCCCCAGTGGTGCCCTTTTGCATTTTTTACATGTTTTACAATTCTGATTTTTTTTTGTTTGCAGGGCGCTGGGCCTCTTTGGGCCTGGCTTATTTTTCTTATTTTTGCTAGCTAACCCCATGTTTTCTATTGGCACCCCTGGCCCAAATTTATTTATTTTCTTTTTTATTTCATTTTTTATTTTTCTTAAATATATTTTCTAAAAATTAAAAATCATAAAAATACAAAAAATGATAGATTTATATTTTGGCTTATTTTATTTTATTTTTCTCACAAAATATTTTTTATTTAATTATATATAATTTACTTTTATTAACTAATCTTGTAAATTAAATTAAAACTAGGTTAATATTTATTTTCTCTTTACACCCATTAAAATATATTATTTTAATATATAAAAGGACCAAAAATATTTTACAATACTATAATTTACTTTAAGACAAAAATACCAAAAAATATCTTTCTTAAACTTATTTTCTTTTAATTAATTAATAGAATTAGGGTTTTATTTAAATCTTTTCTTAATAAATTTAAGTTAATTAATTATTTTCTTTAATTAATTAGGTTAAAACAATTTACCTTTTTCTCATGAAAACCAAATAAAATATTCATTTGCTTTACATTTCATATTTTTATACATTTATTTATTTTTGTACATTTTTTCAATTCTTGCACAAATTCAATTTGGTTGTAATAGATTAATTAGGTTTATATTTTTACAAATCCCCTTTTACAAATTGTACACCCCTCCCCACAAATGTTGTAATAGCGTAGTAATTTTAAATTTCACAATTTATCGCTTTTATATAACATGCTAGTAATTAGAGTTTGTATGGAAAGACTAAAACTGATACTTAGAAAACCCTAATTCAAGACAAAAACAAGCATGAAAATAATACACTTACACACAAGCATCTCTAGCGTTATTCCACTTGGTTGCCTTATACAAAATGACCATATTACACATGTAAGGTATCTTAGCAAAAACAAGCAAAATACAAGATCATAGTCCCTCGATAACGCTATCTAAGTTGCCTTTCAAATGATCTTAGTCCCTAAAAATAATGCTAAGATACCTTGCAACATTTATAATCATGGTTATACGATGACCCAGGTCCGTCCCGTTTACATCAAAAGATAGGGTTGCTTACCAAATCAATGGTAAGAAAACAATGTCAAAGAAAAAGGAAAATGAACAAGAAAGATTTTTGAGTAGGTAGAATACTCCTAATTACTTGCCCAATTTCAAACAAACATCCTTGCTATTTTCAAAACAAGCACCTACACTTTCAAAAACATCTTACAAACTTGAAAACATTTTCAAAAGATCAACATCTTTGTATACATTCTTACGAACGAGAATCATTACAAAGGTTTCCTAAACAATGGCCTCTTTACAAAATACTTTCAAAAAACCACACAAAGCATAATTTCAAACAAAAGCAAGTGATCTAGCAAGTAACTAAGAGCCCATGGAAAACCATGGATGAAAAGGGTGCTAATACCTTCCCTTTTCATAAGCTATCCCCCCGAACTCAAGAATAATCTCAAAGGTCTTTCCTGTGCTTTTTCACCTTTCCTTTTTGATAAAAGAAAAGTCGATGGCGACTCTTGCTAACCGCAACATTTGCGATAAAATGAAAAATGCCCAAGTCAGTTCTCCCACCGTATCACACGTCCTTACAAGGTACCTTAAATGACTGAACAATGACCTATGTCTGTCCTTTCACATCCAACGATAGAGCTTCCCACCAACTAATAGTACAGATAGCACTATCTAAAGGAGGAGGAAATGACAAGAAATACTTTGAGTAGGTAGGACGCTCGTAATCGCTTGCTCACGAACAATACATCTTTTCACAAACACTCTTCAAAAATATTTTCAAACAAGAAACACTTTGTATGCATTCTCGAGGACAGATACGAGAATAATTACAAATTATTGCCTCACAATTGGAACTTTTAAAATATTTTCCAAAACACACATTCACAAATCATTTTCAAAACAAAGTGAGCTAGCAATTAAGAGCACGTAGATAACTAGGGATGAAAAGGGTGCTAACACCTTCCATTTTCATAACCTACCCCCCGAACTCAAATCTTAAGGTCTTTATTGTTCTTTTCACTCTTTCCTTATTGGATAAAAGAAAAGTCGATGGCGACTCTTGCTATCCGCAACATTTGCGTTAAAACGCAAAAACATGTCAATTCTCCCACCGTATTATAGAACTGGCGACTCTGCTTGAGATGAAACTAAAAAGAGGGGTTACCTTAGGGTTAGATCACTTTAATTGTATTACTTGTTTTCTATGTTTGCTTTTACATTTGGGGTTTGCTCAAGTTTTACTTTCTTGCAAAGATCCTACACCCGAATCTAGGTACCCTAGGTAAGTAGCTATAGATCATGGAAACTGTACGGTGTAGACTGGAATGGCTGAAGTGATGGCTATGTTAATGTGACATATTGGTTAGTATTGGTGTTCCTCGAGTCAGTCGGGGAGAATACTAGGATGTCGTGTGGTGTCATAAGCACTACTTGACCTTTAGAACCTTAATTTACCAAACTTGGCCATTAGAAGGTAGTGAGATAGCCGGATTTGGTGCAGTCCAAAGTGGTTGATACTCGATGCTACGCTCATTCAGATTTGACTCTCGGGTTTTTTTGGTGGCAAGTCAGTTGTCGTGTTAAACGAAACCTTTGAGAAAAATTAGTGATATTGAGATCCCTAGAACCCGGTTACTATTTTAGGACAAGTTGAGCCAACTAAACTTCAAGAGGGTACTTACCTACGGACCATATGCAAGCCTTAAACATAAGGCTCTTGTATGCTTTGTTTGTGTTTGTTATCTATTTAAACATGACATCATAACATCATAACATCATATCATGACATTTTCACTAGCCATTTCAAGGATCTAGGGGATTCATCTTTGTTCTTTGTTGCAGAGGTCATGGCTTCCAATTGCAGAAATACTATCAGAATCAACTTCATAAGGGTACCTTCCAAGCTTGGGGAATTAGTCTCAAAGGTCCCTGACGGTTCTCAATTCACCCAGAGACTGGTCATCTACTCAGTTTGGTTAATATCAATTTCAAAGAGGACATGATGAGTGTTCTATTCTAGTTCTTTGATCCTAAACGTCATTGTTTTACCTTCCCGGATTATCAATTAGTTCCCACATTGGAAGAATTCTCTAAGTTACTCGGAGTGCCTATTCTTGACCAGATACCTTTCACCGGTCTAGAGCAAGTTTCAAAACCTAAAGACATTGCGGCATCCTTACATCTGAAACAATCGGACATCGTATCTAATTGGGAAACAAGAAATGGAGTCAAGGGATTTCTTCCTGAATTTCTGATAGAGAAGGCTCAGTGGTTTCTATATGCAATGAGTTTTCATGCTTTTGAGGATATTTTGTATTTGTTGATCTATGGTTTGGTACTTTTCCCTAACCCGGAATAACTCATAGATGTAAACACCATCAAAAATATTTCTTACCCATAATTCAGTGCCTATTTTGCTTGGAGATATCCTGCATTCTCTTCACACTCGTACTATGAGCAGGCGAGAGACTCTCA